>CM038142.1:222477030-223077030 GCA_021437245.1 Aegilops speltoides | reverse complement strand
CCAAGCAGAAAGTCAGAAATAAGCAGTGGAGCGCCAAGAATTCATAGCAGAAGAAATCAAGAAGTTGGAAGCAGCAGGCCTTGTTAGAGGAGTGCTCCATCCTACATGGTTGGCCAATCCCGTAGTCATGCGCAAGGCAAAGGGGAAATGGAGGCTTTGTATCGACTTTACTGATGTTAATAAAGCTTGTCCCAAAGACCCATTTCCCTTGCCGCGTATTGACCAGATTGTTGACTCCACGGCCGGATGTGATTTTCTTTCATTTCTTGACGCATATTCAAGATATCATCAGATATTCATGGCAGAAGAGGATGAGGAAAAAACCGCATTCATCACTCCATGTGGCACATACTGTTTTGTACGGATGCCTTTCGGACTAAAGAATGCTGGTTCAACATTTGCAAGGGTAGTTCACGACGCTTTTGAGCCACAGTTGCACAGAAATGTGGAAGCCTACATGGATGACATAGTGGTCAAGAGCAAGGACAAAGCAACTCTGATTAAGGATTTGGACGAAACATTTGCAAATCTGTGCAGGATCAACCTCAAGCTCAACCCTGATAAGTGTGTGTTTGGAGTCCCCTCCGGCAAGCTTCTCGGGATTTTTGTGTCTCAGCGGGGAATCGAAGATAATCCCGACAAGATCAAGGCCATTGAGTAGATTGAAGCACCGAAGCGCGTCAAGGATGTACGAAGGCTTGCCGGCTGCGTGAATGCTCTCAGCAGGTTTATCTCTAAGTCTGCTGAGCGTGCCCTGCCATTTTTCAAAATTTTGAAAAAGGCAGGTCCAATGAAATGGACTCCGGAAGCGGAGGCTGCGCTGCAGGACTTGAAGAGGTACCTGTCCTCCACTCCAATACTTGTCACACCTAAGCCACAAGAGAAGTTGCTGCTGTACTTAGCGGCAACCAATCAAGTGGTTAGTGCTGCGTTAGTAGCGGAGAGGGAGGCAGATGATGAGCCAGCAACCACGGCAAGTGCATCCAGCGACAAGCAGGGGGCTTCACCGGCAAGCTCTGGTCCCGACAGGGATGGATCTGCGCAGGCGCAGGAGGAGAAACAGAAGAAAATGGTGCAGCGCCCGCCATTACTTTGTCGGCCTTTTGTAGGGGCTAGGTCAAGGTACTGTGTGTGTGAAGTTGCTTCGCCTTCTCATGGCCTCGAGAAAGCTGCGCCATTACTTCCAAGCACATGAGATCACAGTTGTCACTCGTTTTCCGCTGAAGAGGATACTGCAGAATCCAGAAGCAACATGCAGGATTGTCGAGTGGGCACTAGAACTGTCAAGCTTTGGCCTCAAATTTGAGAGCACTTCAACTATCCAGAGCCGGGCATTGGCAGAATTCATAGCAGAGTGGACGCCAACACAAGATGAAGAAATTCCAGAAAAGAGCATCCCCGTCAAGGAGGCAAGCAAAGAGTGGCTCATGTATTTTGATGGTGCCTTCTCGCTGCAAGGCGCCGGTGCGGGCGTGATGCTTGTCGCACCCACCGGAGAGCACCTCAAGTACGTAGTCCAGATGCACTTTCCCAAGGAGCAAGCAACAAACAATACTGCAGAGTATGAAGGTTTGCTTGCCGGTCTCAGGATCGCGGCAGACCTTGGGATCAAGAAGCTCATTGTCAGGTGTGACTCACAGCTTGTCGTCCACCAAGTGAACAAGAATTATCAGAGTCCATTGATGGAAGCCTATGTTGATGAGGTGAGAAAGTTGGAAGAGCACTTTGACGGCCTATAGATGGAACATGTTCCGAGAGCTCAGAACAACATTGCTGATGGCCTGTCAAAGTGCGCTGCACTAAAGTTACCTGTGGAACCAGGAATCTTTGTGCTCAAGCTGACTCAACCGTCTGTAACACCATCAACTGGACAGAGCAAAAAGAGGAAGTTGATTTCTGGTGACTATTTTCCGGCAGAGCTCCCCCAAGCCGCCGCCAAGAAGGTCCCCAAGATCAACACCAAGGGTGCTGAGGAGCAGTCTGCTCCGGCAAGCCTTAGGGCTTGTTCCGTTGAAGCAGACGCTCCTGACAAGTTTTGCTCCGGCAAGCTTGCCGGGGAACGTCAAGCTCCGGCTGAGCCGCAGGTTCTCGCCGTGGAAGCGGATGTTCCCGCAGCAGCATATGTGCCTTTAGTCCTTGTTGTCGAGCCGCAAGCTCCAGCATGGGCACAGCAGATTGTCCGTTTCCTTCAGACGGGAGAACTTCCCGAAGAGCAAGAAGAAGCGGAAAGAGTAGCTGTAACGCCCCGGAACCGATGCGCCAGGTGTCTGCCAGTTATTCGCCATCGTTGCCATGTCATTTGCTTGCGTGTTTCACTTTTCCATGACATCATATGCATTTCATATCATGTCATCATGTGCATTTCATTTTGCATACGTGTTCGTCTCATGCATCCGAGCCTTTTCCCCGTTGTCCATTTTGCAATCCGGCACTCCTATGCCCTCTGGCGTCCCCCTTTTGCCTCTTCTCTTGTGTGGGTGTTAAACTTTCTCGGAATGGCCCGAGGTTTGCCAAGCGGCCTTGGTATAGCACCGGTAGACCGCCTGTCAAGTTTCGTGCCATTTGGAGGTCGTTTGGTACTCCAACGGTCAACCGGGTAACCGCAAAGCCCTCTTTTGTGTGCAGCCCAACACCCCTTCCAAAGTGGCCCAAAACCCATCTAACTCCCCTCCATGCTCTCGGTCGTTCGACACGATCAAGGTGGCGAAAACCGCACCTCATTTGGACTCTCCTAGCTCCCTCTACCTATAAATTAGCCCCCTCCCCCGAAATCTCGGTCAAACCCTAGCTTTCTTCCACCTTCGCGCGTCGGACATGTCCACCACGCCGCGGACATGTCCGCCGCCTCACACCTTAACCACACGTGCGCCACGCAGCGCCGCCGCCTCACCACCATGCTGCCTGCCCGCGCTGCTGGCCTGGCTCACGCCTGCCAGCGCCCGGACCGAAACGCCCTCGCCCCTCGCCCGCCCCTGCCCTTCACATGCCTCGCTGCCCAGGCCATGCCGTCTCACCTGCTGCTCCCGCGCAGGCTGCCGCCTGCTCCTCCGCCCTGCCTCGGCCGGAGCGCCCGCCTGCCGGACTCGCGGCCGCCCCACCAGCGATCTCTGCGCCGCGATCGGGCGCTCTTCCTCGCCGCCGGCGCGCGCCTCCGCCTGCCGGCTCCTCCTCCGCGCCCCTGCTGCTCTCCTCGCCTCCGCGGGATCCCGCACTTCAAGCCTCCTCGATGTCGCCGAGCACCGCCGAGCTCGCCTGAGTTCATCTCCGGTCGGATCCGGAGAAGATGGACGAGATCCACCAGGAGTTGAACCAAACGGGATCCCCGCGTCCCGAATATCTTCGTCCCGGGTTGACTTTTCCCGGAGGTGTCACGACCGGTTTTTCCGGGAAATCAATTTCCAGATAAGACCGTCGTGCTCATCAGCCCCGTGATTATCAAGTTAGCTGATGAGGCTCCAACTTGATACGAAATTCCAAGCAAAATACAAAATATGTAGTACAAGACCATTCTCGCCTGTGAGTACAACAAATGGTTTCTAGTGGTTGATGGCGAAGCGGTTTGTGGATCCTCGGTGTCTATGGGACTCCATTTCCCACAGAACAGTGACCAGGTTAACTCCTATCTTCGCGAGGCTGCTATCTCCATTGCTTAGGTTCCCGGCTGTCGTCGATCGCTTCTTCTCCGTGCACAAAAATCTGGCCAAGACAATAGCTGTGACAAGCCGCTGAGTACTTTGAATGTACTCGCAAACATTATGAACACAGTATAACATATCAATGGTGTGATGGAAAATATTTGATGCTCATGACGCTACCACAAAGATAAATGTAACTATGATGCGTGCAAGCAAGTTAGTTATGAAAGTGAAATGATATAGTAGTATTAAAATTTGTGAAGTAAATAACGAGAATGCCACGATCGGGCGTCTGGGCGACACCGCATAAAGGGCTTTAAAATAATAATCATAGCGAATATCCCGGAGGTAGAACCATCCTGAGATACCGTGATAAAGAGCTTTAAAAAGAAATGCCACGGTCAAGGCGTCGAGCGACACCTCATAAAGGGCTTTAAAAGAAATGCCACGGTCAAGGCCCGAGCGACACCACATAAAGGGCTTTGAAAGAAATGCCACGGTCGGGCGTCGAGCGACACCTCATAAAGGGCTTTAAAAGAAATGCCACGGTCGGGGCCCGAGCGACACCTCATAAAGGGCTTTAAAAGAAATGCCATATCAAGGCCCGAGCGACACCACATAAAGGGCTTTAAAAGAAATGCTACGGTCAAGGCCTCGAGCGACACCTCATAAAGGGCTTTAAAAGAAATGCCACGGTCAAGGCCCGAGCGACACCTCATAAAGGGCTTTAAAAGAAATGCCACGGTCAAGGCCCGAGCGACACCTCATAAAGGGCTTTAAAAGAAATGCCACGGTCGGGCCCGAGCGACACCACATAAAGGGCTTTAAAAGAATGAATAAACATAGTGAGTACCCGGAGGTAGAACCATCCTGAGATACTCAATAATAACAATAATATCACGGGTTAGTCAACATTAATAAAATTCATAATCATCATTAGTCACAAGTCACAATTCATGTTGTTCCAGCTCTGTTAACAGCCACCTCCAAGACCGACACTAAGACCGACACTTGACCCGTCCCTGCATCAAATCCTTAACCATGGACACGGCTATTCAATAGGTTTTAAATCTCTGCAGAGGATGTACTCTTTACCCACGAGCAACGGATTCCTTTAGTCCATCGACTAATTCCGCCACGGTCTTTTAAATGAAAACACACCGACTTGCACACACCAGCTTAACTCACTCGTGTCCGAATCACCCACGACACTTGTCAAGCAAACTCTAAGTGGGAGGCTACAACCTCGAGTAGCATGGGATCAAATTTATATCGCGCACTAAGGGGTGGCCTCCTCTCGGTCCCAACCGAAACACCCATGCCCCTGCACCGGATGACTGGCTTTAATCCAGGCCATGGTACCTCATCCCGTCCCTCTCAGACGGTGTGTGCTAGAAAGGGGTTGACAATTTATCGAACTGCACTTTACATGGCGGGGACAAGTGGTAGCACGAAACAAGTGTGGGGGTTATCGAACAAGACTCGATCTACTGTCGACTCAGAGGTTTATAGTTTCTGCATGACATGTATAACAAATATATTCCAACCAATGCAATCAACCTCATCATATCTTATCATGCCATACCGACATACCTGTCTCCGACGGAGACCGGCGACAAGCTCACACCTACCCAAGGCAGAGGCTTTCCCGACTTCTCTCCGCATGTATGCAAGATACATGAGGATGATTACCATCACAAGTATACTCATTTCCAACAGCATGGAAATCACCAATATGCATCCATGCAAATGATCATATCACATGAAATAACGAGTCCTTCAAAGAAGGTGGTGTTATAAACGTGTCAACAAACACACCAAAATATTATGCCGGGTTCGAATGCTTGCCTTCAATGTGTGGAAAGGCAGGTGCACTTCAAAACATTTGAATGTTTTCTCCTCTCTTCAAAATTCCTATTTTAGCAATATAAAGAATTAACACACAAAATAAAACAGCACCAAAAGTTGTTTGGAAAATTTTTCAAATAAATCTTAAAATAAACTAGACAATATTTCAGAGAGGTGGGAAAAGAATTAATTCATTTGGAGTTGTATTTAAAAGATATAACCAGTCAAAGTTCGTCAACTGGTTTTAAATAAAATGTAAAAAGAAAACGCTTGAGGGGATTACGCTTTGAGGGAAACGATTTGGCATTTACGCCACTTATCCCGCGTGGAGCGCTGGGAGTCACCGACAAGGGTCCAGGGGCCCACTAGTCGTTTGACTAGTCGCCTCCTCCTCTTCCTCTCGTCCCGAGCCGAGGCGGGAGTCCGGCGATCGCCGCCGCGCGAAGCGTTTTCATGGGCATCTGAGTGCAGGGATGGATCCGCCACTCCTAGGCGGTCCTTCTGGTGGTCGCAGGGTCACCGGGGGTGGAGGGAGTTGCCGGCGGCGAGCTCCGCGGCGGAGAGGTGGCTTCGGTGACGGAGTGATTTTGTGGCGGCGATGGCTCCCGAACAAAATTGATTAGGGGAAATGGTTCACGGGAGGACGAGGTAGCTCTTGGCGAAGAGAACGGAGAGGGGGAGGCTCTGGAGGCGCCGGAGTGAACGAGGCAGTGGCGGCGGCCGTGGTTGCCGGAGATGAGGAAGACGGCGTTTCCCGGACGATTGCGAGCTGTGGGGGGTGTCGTTGGGGTGGCCTGAGGCTGCATGCGTGCTCGGGGAAGCTCGGGGCCTCCTTTATAGCTCGCCGAGGTCGGTTCCGTGGCGGCGGAGATAAGAACGGCGGCGAACCGCCTCTCTGTGCTGTAGGGTAACGTGGCGGCGACGAGGGCTTGCGGACAAAGCTGCGGATGAGCTCGGCTGTGCCAGGGGCCAGGTGGCGAGCGGGGAAGGCTTGGGCGGCGCCGACCGCGGCAGAGGCGGCTGCGCGCGCGCCGTGTGCCGCCAAAGCCTGCCGGCGGCGGCCAGTAGGCACGCCAGGTCTTGCGCGTTGCTGCGAAAGCACGGAGCGCGTCGCGTGGTGCCGCAGAGCGGACAAAGCCGTGGGGCAGTGTGTCGGCTCGGCGCATGCGCGTGCTAAACGCACGCTCGCCAAGGCCTGGTGTGCACGGACGTGCTCGACGAAATGCCAGAGCAGTCTAGAGGCCACGGTTGAGGCTGGAAACAACCAGTTCTAGTCTAGGGTTAGTAATGGATCTAAGGGACATGGTGGATTGGTCGGGGGCTCAAGTTCATAGTGTAGACATGAACTCATGCCAAATCTGGACATGCACATAGGGTGTTTGATAAAATGCCAGAGGCATCTAGGCAATTCTTGGAGTGGCCAAAACTCCCATAGTGGGGTCTCTCTGGATGCAAGAGGGAGTGGTGAAGTTAGTTTGCAGAAGGAGAAACTTGCTAGTGCAAGTTTTGCAAAACTTCCATTCTCGGACAGAAGCAAATGGCAATGTTGCAAGCGCTTAGAATCATCCTATGGGTCCACTCTCCTGGACTTAAGGGTTTAGTAGGGATGGCTATAAGTAGGAGAAATAATCACAGCAAAGAGAGCAAGTTAAAATATAGTTGTAGTACAAAACCTCAAGTTGGACCGTAATGGAAATGAGGATGATTCACTCAAAATTTTCAAAGAACATAACTGGGTTTTTGCACAAAGTGGAATGATATGCTCCTACCGACATCCCATAATTTTGGTGGAGGCTAGAAAGAATTATTTAAAAGGGTTGCAGTGCAAAGTTGCTCTCTGGACCGAGAAGAAAACATGTGTAGCACTCAAAATAATTCAAGATTAAAAGATATTTTTGATTAAAAGTGATTTAAAAACATCACATGACCTCTCCAAATTTTGTGGGATTTTAGATAAATATATCAACTGGTTGTAGTTCAAATAGGGCCATATATCCTTGAAAACCATTTTTTCAAGAAAACAAAGATCAAGCAAAATAATTATGTAATTAGTCTTACTATAAAAAGAAAAATTTTTCTTGAGAGGTTAAACAAGTCCAATAACATATCTGAAAAGTTGTCTCTATGGGGAAAACTCCATAATAGCAAGGAGAAAAGTTTCAAAATCAAAAGGAGCCCAGAAAACAAAAGTTTTAATTTCCGGCAAAATTTTAATTAATAAAACAAGGTCAAAATTTTGGGTGTCACAACACTACCCCTTAAAAGAAAATCTCGCCCTCGAGATTTGTTAAGAGTTGTAAAACAGAAAAAATACTTTTACTTGGTCAAAAGATCATTTTACACAAAGGTAAAAAGAGGCTACAAAGTGAGAGGACAATAAGTGGTGAGTAACTACAGTAGTAGTCAAGGCCATGAAAAAAAAAAATCCATGCTATGAAAACGGGCAATTTCCACGCTGACGCCGTGAATTTAGAATAAATTCTAAATTTAACAATACGCTGGTCGCACTCGAGAGCACAAGGTTTCTCTCGGTCGACATGCGGACCGGGGCCCACCGCCGCCTCTCTTCTTCCTCTAGCTCTCTCTTCTTCCTCTCTCCCGCTTTCCGGCTTTCTCCACCGGCGGACGCCTAGCGCCAGAGGGTATCTAGGCCGTCTCGCGGTAGTGCGCGGCGTGCTTGCTGCCGGCAGCAGTGCACTCACCTCGCGGGCCAGTCGCTGTCGGCATCGCCATGATTCGACCAACACCGGCGATCGGCGACGAGCGGCGCTGGTGGACCTCGCCCACCGTACACCAAGCTCGAGCTATAAAATGACCGCGGCGTTTTCCTCTTCTTCCTCACACTGCCTCGCCCTCCTTCCTCTTCTTCTCCTCTCGTTTCGCTGGCCGGAGCTCGAGACGAGGCTCTAATGGCGGAGGTGGTGCCGGACGGTACGTGATCCCGCAGCGGAGGGCTGGCAGCGTGCCGGGCTCTCCGTGCTCTGTCGGCGCTGATGATCCTTGATGATCGCCGTGATGCTGCTGCTCGGTGTTGGCTCTCCGTGGTGGCGGTAAACACGAGGAGTAGGTGGGTGTGCCGGTGCTAATGTTGTAAGGGGTGGTTAGCGATGTAACATCGCTGTAAAGTTTTGCAAACAGTGTAGGCGCCGGATGATTATGGTCGAGTGTCGTGGTCGTTGTCTGTGTGAAATAAAATAATTCATGTCGTGAGAAATTACACGATGCAGTAATTTGGTAAGGAGAAAACTCACACTAGGATTGTTCGCGTTACACAAGTTATTCACGGCGAAATTACTCATATTAGCAGAAACTGAATACGCGACTCACCGCACAAATCTGAGGTACCACGATAAGTTACAATGCAAATACAAATGCTGCAAAAACAAATACAGAGTGACGCTCTAAAATGAAAACAGAATCGGGTGTGGTCCCGATAAAATGTCTCGGTAGAGGGATACACTCGCTCATCGGAGGCAATGGATTGACCAATCGATGTATGCGCCTCTCCGGTCGGGCTTCAGTGATCTCGCCGATTGCAACTGAGGATTTAAATCAGCGAAGTTCGGAGATAATCCATCACCCGCTGGTTCAAATGCTCTAGAGCGATGATATATCGGATAAGGTTGGCTAGGACCGGTCCTTCTCAATACGCCCACCGAAAAGATGTCATCCTCCGGGGTTGCACGACTCGAAAATAATAATATCCGCGTCATGGGCATAGGGTATCGCGGATCGGCGGCAGCAATTGCTTTTTCGCAGCATCTTCTATGGCCGGCCAGGGGGTTGGCATAGATTTCCCATGAAGGAAACTTCGTTGGATCTTGGTTGGGGTCTATGGGAGGAATGTGTACAGCTGCCCAAGATTCGAGGTGGATGGGGTGATCCTTGATTTGAACAGCTCAGATCGGGGTGGCTGGGTAGAACCCATGGTATCGCGGGTAAAGTCCCACAATATTTTGACAAAGCCACCGGGGTTGCATCCGGGGTTCTTAGATGAATGCTATGGCTCGGCATGACAAGAGATGGTTGTGAGAGTGGTGCACGAGGTGAGGGTCACGGGCAAGGTCACAAGGTGGCCTTCTTATATAGCATCTAGGCTGGTTTATTTACCGTGGTGAAAGGTAATAAATCTGCCATTACCTCAAGAGTCGGGTCCGTGCGGAGATACACATATCTCATAAAGAGACGGTTACTTGTGGTTGCCGCCAAGGTTGGTCTTGGTAGTCGTGCGGAAATTATGCAATTGCGTCTTGACAAAATACGCAAGGCCATTCTATTAAAATAGGGCACGCCCACAGCCGCGCAATATACACAGTTGCATGACTACAAAGTAAGGATACACTAAGACTCGGTACCATTCGCACGGCTTAGTCTACTTCGCTTATGTCTAAACGGCGCTACCGGATGTCGAGTCTTCCACGCCGCCTCACCGCCGGGATTAGTCGGAGATGGCGGAGGAACGACAGGGTCGGGGTAGCGATGATGACCATCACGGGGATTGTTGGCCACAACCCCGTTGGAGTGTGTTCCCAAAAGGTGACGAAGCACTTCTGGGGTCATCAAGGCATCTCGGTTGATGGCTGGAGCTGACCTCAGGGTCTCGATCGGCTGTCCAAACAGCACGACTGGGTTGTCGGCGCGGGCTCGCTCTTCTCTTCTAGCCGGGCTCGACGAACCAGCTCTCCTCGAGCTGCGATCGATCAATGGTGATCTGGTCGAACAGTGCCTCTAGTGCACTTACATAGCGCACTAGGTGCAACAATGCGGGATCCGTCTCGTGATCTCCGTTGGCTACTTGGGGTGGTCTACCATATCCTTCGCGTCTGGGGTAGTAGTGGAACGAGCGACGCTAACTCGGGCGACAAGTGCCCGAGATGAACTATAGCCTCTCGAGCAGCTAGTTGAATGGCTTGTGGCTCAAAGGAAGTTGTTCTTCCGTGAACTCAGAGGCGTTCGGCGCTAGACCCCACCGTAGATGTGCACAATGGCCTGTAATTGACGGTCTTCACCGCCATGGGTCCTTGGTACACAACATACTCGTGGCTCCTCTAACGATAGGCACGACGGGTGAGGTTTGCGAGGATGGTCACAAAACCTCCAAGGTTGGTTGCTGTGGTTTCATTGTGCACTATGGGGCCGTGCATTGTGGCTAGGTTGGGGAAGGCGCCTTTGTCTTTGGGGTTAGCGTGCCCTTTTATAGAAAAGGGACGGAGTCTTCCTCGCACGCTTGTGGGGAGACATCCCGGTGCTGGTTATCGGCGCGTGATCGACAAGCTAGGTTGGTAGGTTGGGCACCGAACGCCTAAAATGTCGGGTCACTTTGTGGCTATCTTGCACGAGAAGCTTGGCTGGGTTTTGGTTATGGCCCGGTGGGTTGGTTTGCTCGAGTTTATCGACCGCTATGATAGGATTAGCCAATGGTCACTGGGCTCGATACCAAGTCTGCCACGACCGGTTTTTCCGGAAATCAATTTCAGATAAGACCGTCGTGCTCATCAGCCCCTGTGATTATCAGTTAGCTGATGAGGCTCCAACTTGATACGTAAATTCCAAGCAAAATACAAAATATGTAGTACAAGACCATTCTCGCCTGTGAGTACAACAAATGGTTTCTAGTGGTTGATGGCGAAGCGGTTTGTGGATCCTCGGTGTCTATGGGACTCCATTTCCCACAGAACAGCCGACCAGTGTTAACTCCTATCTTCGCGAGGCTGCTATCTCCATTGCTTAGGTTCCCGGCTGTCGTCGCATCGCTCTTCTCCGTGCACAAAAATCTGGCCAAGACAATAGCTGTGGACAAGCCGCTGAGTACTTTGAATGTACTCGCAAACATTATGAACACAGTATAACATATCAATGGTGTGATGGAAAATATTTGATGCTCATGACGCTACCACAAAGATAAATGTAACTATGATGCGTGCAAGCAAGTTAGTTATGAAAGTGAAATGATATAGTAGTATTAAAATTTGTGAAGTAAATAACGAGAAATGCCACGGTGGAAGCGTCTGGCGACACCGCATAAAGGGC
Source organism: Aegilops speltoides (assembly GCA_021437245.1). Classification (NCBI taxonomy): domain Eukaryota; kingdom Viridiplantae; phylum Streptophyta; class Magnoliopsida; order Poales; family Poaceae; genus Aegilops; species Aegilops speltoides. The sequence goes on along the minus strand of CM038142.1, from coordinate 223,065,517 downwards.
TTTAAAATAATAATCATAGCGAATATCCCGAGGTAGAACCATCCTGAGATACCGCATAAAGAGCTTTAAAAAGAAATGCCACGATCGGGCGTCTGAGCGACACCTCATAAAGGGCTTTAAAAGAAATGCCACAATCGGCGGCCCGAGCGACACCACATAAAGGGCTTTGAAAGAAATGCCACGGTCAAGGCGTCGAGCGACACCTCATAAAGGGCTTTAAAAGAAATGCCACGGTCAAGCGCCTGAGCGACACCTCATAAAGGGCTTTAAAAGAAATGCCACGGTCGAAGGCCTGAGCGACACCACATAAAGGGCTTTAAAAGAAATGCCACAATCAAGGCGTCGAGCGACACCTCATAAAGGGCTTTAAAAGAAATGCCACGGTCAAGGCCCGAGCGACACCTCATAAAGGGCTTTAAAAGAAATGCTACACGGTCAAGGCCTCGAGCGACACCTCATAAAGGGCTTTAAAAGAAATGCCACGGTCGGGCCTCGAGCGACACCACATAAAGGGCTTTAAAAGAATGAACAAACATAGTGAGTACCCGGAGGTAGAACCATCCTGTAGATACTCAATAATAACAATAATATCACGGGTTAGTCAACATTAATAAAATTCATAATCATCATTAGTCACAAGTCACAATTCATGTTGTTCCAGCTTACGTTAACAGCCACACCTCCAAGACCGACACTAAGACCGACACTTGACCCGGCCCTGCATCAAATCCTTAACCATGGACACGGCTATTCAATAGGTTTTAAATCTCTGCAGAGGATGTACTCTTTACCCACGAGCAACGGATTCCTTTAGTCCATCGACTAATTCCGCCACGGTCTTTTAAATGAAAACACACCGACTTGCACACACCAGCTTAACTCACTCGTGTCTCGAATCACCCACGACACTTGTCAAGCAAACTCTAAGTGGGAGGCTACAACCTCGAGTAGCATGGGATCAAATTTATATCACAAGACTAAGGGGTGGCCTCCTCTCGTCCCAACCGAAACACCCATGCCCCTGCATCGGATGATCGGCTTTAATCCAGGCCATGGTACCTCATCCCGGTCCCTCCAGACGGTGTGTGCTAGAAAGGGTTGACAATTTATCGAACTGCACTTTACCCGTGGCAGGGACAAGTGGTAGCACGAAACAAGTGTGGGGTTATCGAACAAGACTCGATCTACGGCCGACTCAGAGGTTTATAGTTTCTGCATGACATGTATAACAAATATATTCCAACCAATGCAATCAACCCTCATCATATCTTATCATGCCATACCGACATACCCGCCCCGACGGAGACCGCGACAAGCTCACACCTACCCAAGGCGAGGCTTTCCCGGACTTCTCTCCGCATGTATGCAAGATACATGAGGATGATTACCATCACAAGTATACTCATTTCCAACAGATGGAAATCACCAATATGCATCCATGCAAATGATCATATCACATGAAATAACGAGTCCTTCAAAGAAGGTGGTGTTATAAACGTGTCAACAAACACACCAAAATATTATGCCGGGTTCGAATGCTTGCCTTCAATGTGTGGAAAGGCAGGTGCACTTCAAAACATTTGAATGTTTTCTCCTCTCTTCAAAATTCCTATTTTAGCAATATAAAGAATTAACACACAAAATAAAACAGCACCAAAAGTTGTTTGGAAAATTTTTCAAATAAATCTTAAAATAAACTAGACAATATTTCAGAGAGGTGGGAAAAGAATTAATTCATTTGAGTTGTATTTAAAAGATATAACCAACAAAGTTCGTCAAATGGGTTTTAAATAAAATGAAAAAGAAAACGCTTCAGAGGGATTACGCTTTGAGCGGGAAACGATTTCGCATTTACGCCACTTATCCCGCGTGGAGCGCTGGGAGTCACCGACAAGGTCCAGGGGCCCACTAGTCGTTTGACTAGTCGCCTCCTCCTCTTCCTCTCGCCCCGAGCCGAGGCGGGAGTCCGGCGATCGCCGCCGGGCGAGCGGCGCTTTCTTGCGGCATCTGAGTGCAGGGATGGATCCGCCACTCCTAGGCGGTCCTTCTGGTGGTCGCAGGGTCACCGGGGGTGGAGGGAGTTGCCGGCGGCGAGCTCCGCGGCGGAGAGGTGGCTTCGGTGACGGAGTGATTTTGTGGCGATGGCTCCCGAACAAAATTGATTAGGGAAATGGTTCACGGAGGACGAGGTAGCTCTTGGCGAAGAGAACGGAGAGGGGAGGCTCTGGAGGCGCCGGAGTGAACGAGGCAGTGGCGGCGGCCGTGGTTGCCGGAGATGAGGAAGACGGCGTTTCCCGGACGATTGCGAGCTGTGGGGGGTGTCGTTGGGGTGGCCTGAGGCTGCATGCGTGCTCGGGAAGCTCGGGGCCTCCTTTATAGCTCGTCGAGGTCGGTTCCGTGGCGGCGGAGATAAGAACGGCGGCGAACCGCCTCTGTCTCAGTAGGGCAACGTGGCGGCGACGAGGGCTTGCGACAAAGCTGCGGATGAGCTCGGCTGTGCCAGGGGCCGTGGCGAAGCGGAAAGGCTTGGGCGGCGCCGACCATGGCAGAGGCGCTGCGGCGCCGCCGTGTGCCGCCAAAGCCTGCCGGCGGCGCTGTAGGCACGCCAGGTCTTGGCGCGTTGTTGCGAAAGCACGGAGCGCGTCGCGTGGTGCCGCAGAGCGGACAAAGCCGTGGGGCGAGCAGGTCGGCTCGGCGCATGCGCTGCGTGCAACGCGCTACGCTCGCCAAGGCCTGGTGTGCACGGACGTGCTCGATTTAAATGCCGAGCAGTCTAGAGGCCACGGTTGAGGCTGGAAACAACCAGTTCTAGTCTAGGGTTAGTAATGGATCTAAGGGACATGGTGGATTGGTCGGGGGCTCAAGTTCATAGTGTAGACATGAACTCATGCCAAATCTGGACATGCACATAGGGTGTTTGATAAAATGCCAGAGGCATCTAGGCAATTCTTGGAGTGGCCAAAACTCCCATAGTGGGGTCTCTCTGGATGCAAGAGGGAGTGGTGAAGTTAGTTTGCAGAAAGGAGAAACTTGCTAGTGCAAGTTTTGCAAAACTTCCATTCTCGACAGAAGCAAATGGCAATGTTGCAAGCGCTTAGAATCATCCTATGGGTCCACTCTCCTGGACTTAAGGGTTTAGTAGGGATGGCTATAAGTAGGAGAAATAATCACAGCAAAGAGAGCAAGTTAAAATATAGTTGTAGTACAAAACCTCAAGTTGGACCGAATGGAAATGAGGATGATTCACTCAAAATTTTCAAAGAACATAACTGGTTTTTGCACAAAGTGGAATGATATGCTCCTACCGACATCCCATAATTTTGGTGGAGGCTAGAAAGAATTATTTAAAAGGGTTGCAGTTGCAAAGTTGCTCTCTGGACCGAGAAGAAAACATGTGTAGCACTCAAAATAATTCAAGATTAAAAGATATTTTTGATTAAAAGTGATTTAAAAACATCACATGACCTCTCCAAATTTTTGTGGGATTTTAGATAAATATATCAACTGGTTGTAGTTCAAATAGGGCCATATATCCTTGAAAACCATTTTTTTCAAGAAAACAAAGATCAAGCAAAATAATTATGTAATTAGTCTTACTATAAAAAGAAAAATTTTTCTTGAGAGGTTAAACAAGTCCAATAACATATCTGAAAAGTTGTCTCTATGGGGGAAAACTCCATAATAGCAAGGGAGAAAAAGTTTCAAAAATCAAAAGGGAGCCCAGAAAACAAAAGTTTTAATTTCCTGGCAAAAATTTTAATTAATAAAACAAGGTCAAAATTTTGGGTGTCACAGGAGGTAAAATATGACTAAGTCCCCAGATTCCAGTTTCATCATGCCATATTCATTGCATCACATCTCTACATCCGTAGCACCGTTTCGTGCGTATAATATGTCAAATTGTTCTTCTCGACGAGTAGATCATTTCATTCCATTGCATCATTTTCAATTGAGCTCATCTTGATGCCCGAAATGCTGTTGGAAGAGTGCATGTTGATGTTAATCTGCTGAAACTGTTATAACTTGTTGTTTTATCATTTTTGCCATGATTGATGTGTGCATCCTATGAGGTTGATGTCTACATGAATGTTGATCTATGCCATGCCATCTTTCCAGGGGTGTTAACCTTGTATTTTTGTGAGGTGTGTGCCGAGTGCATCAAGCTTGTTAAGTAGGGTAGTTGCTGTTGCTGTTTTCCTGACAGATTCTGTTATATTTTGTTGCTATGTTAACATGCTTCTACAAATCATTCTATGCATAATCTGGAGATGCTCTATAAACATGTTTTGATCTACATGTCATGCTCTATCCATTCATGCCCTGGGTTGCAATTATAGCCTACTGGAACATGTTGTAATCTTGCTCTAAAGTTGCTTGAAAATGTTGCTGTCAGCCTGTTAACATTAAGTTCACTTGTTCTCATGTGTTTTCCTAGTGATCCGTGTACCCTATGACCTTGCTCTTGCCATGCTTAGCTTCATAAACATGCCTTCTTACTGTTGGTTGCCTTGCCATGCCATGTATTGCTTTGTGGTGAGTGATTCAAGCTCACGAACATGCCTACTTATTGTTCTTACTGCCATGCTTGAATCTGTAATATAACTTGCCATGTTTACATGGGTGCCATTATATCTTCTGATCCTTTTTGGCTCAAGGTCAGTACGGGTCTTTTGATCTATGCTATTAGTAGATTCATGCCATGCCTTTGTTTGCCATGATATGTTCCTGTAACATGTTGTTTGATAGCTCTAAACATTGCAACCTGATGTTATTTCTGCTAAAGTCTGAAACTGTTATTATTTGCAATCTTACCATGTGTTTTGGAGCATGTTCTAGTGGTTTCTGGAGATAGCTCAGTGTTCATGTTTTGTTATGCTTTACGTGTACTTCATGCCCATGCCTTTTGTTATGATGTTGGGGTGCTGTAGCATGTTGTTTTGATGCTTGTAAGATTCCTAGTTGCTGTTATGGACAGATTGTTGCTATGACTTGTATAGAGTGTATGTGTTGCACCGTTGCTCCGTTTTGAGTGTGATCTATATGAAACTTGCTTGATTTTGCATGTAGCTTCATATTATCATGTTGCATCCTTGTTTTGGTGTGTTTGCTTGATGTTTGGGTGCATTTTGCATCAATGCCATGTTTAACTTGTTTTGCTCATATCTTCTAGGCTGTAGCTCCAAATCTAATGAACTTTATATGTAACTTGACTAGAATTTTGGGTAGATCCTCTTGGTGCTCTTTAACTTGCTGTTTAACAACTTCAACATAATGTTTATTCAGATCTGGACCAATTTCGAAATTTGCATATGAGGACTTACCGGAATTGTTATATGTTGTTTCCGGCCTCATTTAAACTTGCCTTGATGTGTTCTTGTTTGCATCATCTCTTGCCATGAGTAGCTTCATGTAGCCTTGTCATGCATCATTCTTGTTGTGCATCATGCGTTGTTCATGTGTGGTGTGTTCACCATGGTGTGCTTCTTCTCGATAGTTCCCGTTTCATTGCGATCGTGAGGATGTGTTCGTCTTCGTGTGGTTCGTCTTCGTGGCTTCATCCTCATCATGGATTCGTTCTTCTTCCTTGCGGGTTTTCAGGCAAGATGACCGCTACCCTGGATCTCACTACTATCATTGCTATGCTAGTTGCTCCGTTCTATCGCTATGCTGCGCCACCTATTACCTGTTTATCAAGCCATCCCAAATTGCCATGAACCTCTAACCTTTGACACCATTCCTAGCAAACCATTGCTTGGCTATGTTACCGCTTTGCTCAGCCCCTCTTATAGCGTTGCTAGTTGCAGGTGAAGTTGAAGATTTCTCCATGGTGGACAGGGTTTATGTTGGGATATCACAATATCTCTTATTTTATTAACGCATCTATATATTTGGTAAAGGGTGGAAGGCTCGGCCTTATGCCTGGTGTTTTGTTCCACTCTTGCCGCCCTAGTTTCCGTCATACCGGTGTTATGTTCCCGGATTTTATGCTCCTAACGCGGTCGGGTGATTTATGGGACCCCGACGGTTCGCTTTGAATAAAACTTGTCCAGAAGGCCCAACATTGACTTTTACCATTTGCCTCACCACCACCTACTTTTCCCTTGGGAGTAATTAACCCAAGGGTCATCTTTATTATAGCCCCCCAGGCCGTTGCTTGTCTAAGCGTTGGTCCAAACTAGAGCACCGTATGGACCATCCCTTGGCAACTTGGGTTACGCTTTACTCAGACGCTTAGCTCATCCGGTCGTAGCTCGAGACGAGATACGCTGCGGCTACTATCGGGATGTCGGCACGCCGGAGGCTTTGCTGGTCTTGTTTTACCATTGTCGAAATGTCTTGATGTATCGGGATACCGAGTCCGATCGGAGTGTCTCGGTGAAGGTCTATTCTTCGATGATCGCGAGAGCTTGTCATGGGCTGTTGGGACACCCCGCAGGTTTAAACTTTCGAGAGCCGTGCCCGCGGTTATGTGGCGATGGGAATTTGTTAATGTCGGTTGTAGATAACTTGACACCAGATCCGAATTAAAACGCATCAACCGTGTGTGTAGCCGTGATGGTCTCTTCTCGCGGAGTCCGGAAGTGAACACGGTTTCGTGTTATGATTGACGAAGTAGGTGTTCAGATCACCTCTTGATCATTGCTAGCTTCACGACCGCTCCTTTGTTTCTCTTCTCGCCTCATTTGCGTATGTTAGCCACCATATCATGCTTAGTCGCTGCTGCAACCTCACCACTTTACCCCTTCCTTTCCCATTAAGCTTTGCTAGTCTTGATACCCATGGTAATGGGATTGTCGAGTCCTCGTGGCTCACCGGATACTTCCAAAACCAGTTTGCAGTGCCTATGTTATCGAAAGCAGGTGACGCAACCAAGCTCAAGGAGGAGCTCGATGAAGATCTTGCCCTTTGTGTTGTTTCGCTCTAGTTGATCAAGAGTGGAGCCCAGTTGGGGTCGATCGGGACCTTTATCGATTTGGGGTTCTTCTTTTCTTTTGGTTCCGTAGTTGGACCTTGATTGTATCTGGATGATGTAATGCTTTATTCATGTATTTGTGTGAAGTGGCGATTGTAAGCCAACTATGTATCTCTTTCCTTATGTAATACATGGGTTGTGTGAAGATTACCTCACTTGCGACATTGCTTTCAATGCGGTTATGCCTCTAAGTCGTGATTCGACACGGGAGATATAGCCGCATCGAGGCGCGATAAGTTGGTAATCGAGCCTTCCCGACCTTAGGAGCCCCACCGCTGATCGCTTTTAGCGGCCGAGTTGTGTCTAGAAAAATGTTTTGAGTCATTTAGGATTATATATATCGGAGAGTTAGGAATTCTTTTTACTCCTCACCCTTCACACTCTGTAAGGCATCTTGACGAGAGTTTTGACTCTCCTCTCCTCAAATTTCACTAAATTTTTTTAGGATCACGCTGGTATCTTGGAATCGTTCGATGGTTTTATGATGAGAACATTGTCTTGGTGCCTCCTGTCAGGGGTTTAGTGGAAGTGTCCCGGAGTTGAGCTCGAGGTGTTGTCGCCATAATTTTATCGCTGCAGTTCGAATACCTGAGTTTAGTACCGACATCGAAAATCTCTTTTATGCGCTTGTTGGTGAGATAACCCCGATAACCCAAAGATCGAGGTGAGTATGAGAGTATTGCCATGACTCGTATAACGGATGCTTTTCGAAGGTTGAGGTAGACGATTTCCGAAGGTTTCTTGGTTATGTGTTGACGGATGGATACAGCTGGATGTAAGGATTGTTAGTTTGTGTGAGATATTTTGCTTCCCCTGTATCCCCAACACCTGATTGCATAACCGGAAAATTTCGGGAGTTTATAGGTGGGAATTCAAGTAGCTCCTAGAATATCTTTCCGACAGATGCATGATATGGGATTGGGTAAATCTCTATCATATGTGTTTGTTCCGGCTTATTTTGCAAGCCAGTCCTTTGTTTTTGTTTTGAGTTGTGGTATTGGAGTTGCTTCAATGTCAAGTGTTGATTCCATACCTTTCCGAAATGGTGTTCTCATACTCCGATGTGAATACCAATCCTTCTCGATAATCAAGATTGTCATGTCAATCCTTTTAAACCGGCGTGTTTCTCTTCAAGTGGATCCGATCACTTCAACATCAGCAAGACCAATTATCATTTCTTCTCAACGGTGTTTGTTTCATCCGTCTCCAAGTTGCCTTTGTTTTTTCCCACCCACCCACCCTTTTTCCTCAAGGACTAAGATTTCTTTACCAAGTATCCTTTTATTTTTGTGAAGTTTCTCCATTCTTTTCCGTCAATGTTCTTACCCGGTGGTTCTCAAGAAGATGTTCTAATAGTTCGTCATTCCTCATTCCTTTCTCTTCTCCGGTGGATTCAAGTCAAGTTTTGTTGATCATACCTTTTTCCTCATTTCAATGTCTTCTCATACCGGTGCACCTCATTATCATTCTACTTCTCGCTATTTGTTATTCCGGAGTGCTCAAGATATCTCGAAGATTCGTGTTTCCACTCTGCATTCATTCAAGCTCTTTCGAGATTGGTATCTCATTCAAGTCATTTAATTCAACCGGTGCAACATCTCTTTTAAATCTTTTCAACGGTGCTTTCTTTTGAGTGGGCCCTAACCCACAGGTCTTTTCCCAGGATCTTACCTGACTCTTCTAATTATTCCGGAGCTATCCCAAATTCTTCTCCTAGTTTGATGTAAGAATGAATTTTCATCAGTCACATGCCTTCTCCAAGATCTTTCAAATTATTTTTCATTGTTGGCTCAACAACCTTGTTTTTTTTCATTCTCCCGGAGTATCTCATACAATTAATGGTGGTTCTCATCTTCATTCTCAACAAGTGAAGACTGAAGAAGGATTTCTCTTTAATCTTGCTCTATTCTCTTCAAGATTCATGGCGCTAGCTTGTTGCCATCCTCTCATAATTGTTTTCGATTGTGAGAATTCTTTTCTTACCATCCGGAGCATTTCATGAGTTGTTTCCATTTCTTTCCTCCGAAGGCCATCATGTCATAATTCTTCATTCTCAACGTGTAGCTATCGTTCTCCAAATCTTACCGGTGCATCGTTCAAATATCCTGTAATCAGTTCATATTCTCTTCGTTCTCATGTATATAAATCCCTTCAAGTATCTTCAATCGTTTTCAAATTCTTCCCGGTGAATTGTGCCTTTGCTACATTCATTTTCAATTCTTACGGTGGTTCGTTCAAGATTCCTCTTCCTTTATTACCGTATCATTTCATTCGTTCTTTCCAATCCTACCGGTGGATTGTTGAAGACCTTCTCAAGTTTTGATATATCTCTTTTAATCCTTTCTACGGGAATAAGTAGTATGCCAAATCCGTTGATTGTCAGCAATTTAATTGGTGAAGGATAAACATAACATAATTCTTATTCTTGTTCATCCAAGTGATTAATTCTTTATTCCGGAGGGCCTTAAAATTCTCGGTTTCATTTGTTTCATCTTCTCTTTTCCCCGGAGTTCCAAGCTGTAATTATCACGGAGATCCATCTAAATCATTGCAAGGCTTCAGCTTGTGTTTTCAACTTCTCTTTCTTTCTATCACTCTTTTGTTTACCGGAGTTCTTCATGGAGGCTCTACATGGTGGTTCATCAATGATTCTTTTCATTCTCGATTTGTTCTTCAAGTTTTCTCTTGAAGTTATGATCCGCCAAGCTATACTCAAAATTAAACAGGGTGCCCAACACTTGTTTTGTTTTGAGGAGCTCAAGTATTCTTCATCTTGCATTCCAAAGTGCAATTCTTTCTACCTTATCTTTTGAGGTGGTGTTATGTCACTCTTGACAATTTCCATTCATGTTTCATGATTCTTATGTCGTCAAGAATGAGGTATTCTAAATCCGTCTTTTTCTCTTCGTTCAAGAGATCTTTTCGACCAATCAACTTCTTCGTTGGAGTTATCTTGTGTCATATTTCACCTACAGCCTTCCCTAAGGAGTGTAGCTATTTGTGGTGTTTATCAATGATCCAAGTTATATCTCTAGCATCTTGGTGAAGCAGCTTTCATCTCTTCATTGATCTCAAGCAAGCAATTGATTTTGATAGTGGCAGAATTTCTCCTCTAGTTTTGAGATGTTTACATAAGCCCACAACAAGCTTGTGCTTCTCGTTGTTGATTTTCCAACAACTCCATTCGATTCTTCTTTGCAAGGATGCTTTCCAAGTTCACTTGTGGCAAAAGTTTTCATTTTCTTCTCCGTCCCTTTATCCCAACGGTCTAACTTCTATTCTTTCATTACGGAGGCATTGTGATGTTGTGCTCTTCACTCATCATCTCGAATTATGAGGATCATGTTCTTTCCGTGCTTATCCATTTAACCGGAGTGTTGTGTTCTCATTCATGTTCTTTTCATCTTATCAAGTTTTTCCTTCTTCTTTCAGTCGGAGTGCTGCCCAAATCATATCAATCTTATTCCTTCTCTATCTAGTTTTAACCGGAGTGGTTTCAATATCTATCTTATCACTATACCTCTTGGTTCTCGTTGTATCCCTTGTTCCTCTTTTCTAATGGAGTGTTTTCAACTTTGTTCATCTTCGTGGTTTTCTTGCTTTTGTTTTGCTCAACCTCTCAAGGTTCATGGTTTTCACTCGTTCGTCAAAGAAGCAACTTAGTTTTACCTCTCCTCTTCCTCTTCCTTTTCCCTCCGGTGCCATCCTAGATCTCGGGACGAGATCCTCTCATAGTGGTGGAGTGTTGTAACGCCCCGGAACCAATGTGCCAGGTGTCTGCCAGTTATTCGCCGTCGTTGCCATGTCATTTGCTTGCGTGTTTCACTTTGCCATGTCATCATATGCATTTCATATCATGTCATCATGTGAATTTCATTTTGCATACGTGTTCGTCTCATGCATCCGAGCCTTTTCCCCGTTGTCCGTTTTGCAATCCGGCACTCCTATGCCCTCCGACGTCCCCCTTTTGCCTCTTCTCTTGTGCGGGTGTTAAAATTGTCGGAATGGCCCGAGGTTTGCCAAGCGGCTTTGGTATAGCACCGGTAGACCGCCTGTCAAGTTTCGTGCCATTTGGAGGTCGTTTGGTACTCCAACGGTTAACCGGGTAACCGCAAAGCCCTCTTTTGTGTGCAGCCCAACACCCCTTCCAAAGTGGCCCAAAACCCATCTAACTCCCCTCCATGCTCTCGGTCGTTCGATCACGATCGCGTGGCCGAAAACCGCACCTCATTTGGACTCTCCTAGCTCCCTCTACCTATAAATTAGCCCCCTCCCCCGAAATCTCGGTCAAACCCTAGCTTTCTTCCACCTCCGCGCGCCGGACATGTCCACCCCGGCCGGACATGTCCGCACCGCCATGCTAACAGCGTCGCGCCACGTCGCTGCTGCCATCCATCACGCCACGCATGCTGCCTGCCAAGGGCTGCTGGCTTGCCTAAGGCTGCATATACCGCATGGACCTGAAGCCGCCCCCGCTTCGCCGCGTCGCTGCAGCGCGGCCGCCGCTTCATGCTCATTGCTTCTCTCACACCACCGCCATTGCTCACCGTCTCCACTGCTGCCACGCGCGCCTGCCGCTTGCGTCCGTCCGCTGCCTCGGCCAGAGCGCCGCCGCCTGCCGGACCCGCCGCCGCCCCTACCAGCGGATCTCTGCGCCCGTGGCTGGCGCTGCGTCCCGCCGCCTGCCCGCAGCGCTCGCCCGCGCCCGGCCGCCTCCTCCTCCGGCGTCCCCGCTGCCCTCGCCTCTCCGCGGATCCAAGCGCCAAGCGCCTCGACGCCGCTGAGCACCGCCGAGTTTCGCTGAGTTCATCTCCGGTCGGATCCGGAGAAGATGGACGAGATCCACCAGGAGTTCAACCAAACGGGATCCCCGCGTCCCGGATATCTTCGTCCCGGGTTGACTTTTCCAGGAGGTAAAATATGACTAAGTCCCCAGATTCCAGTTTCATCATGCCATATTCATTGCATCACATCTCTGCATCCGTAGCTCCGTTTCGTGCGTATAATATGTCAAATTGTTCGTCTCGACGAGTAGATCATTTCATTCCATTGCATCATTTTCATTTGAGCTCATCTTGATGTCCGAAATGCTGTTGGAAGAGTGCATGTTGATGTTAATCTGTTGAAACTGTTATAACTTGTTGTTTTATCATTTTTGCCATGATTGATGTGTGCATCCTATGAGGTTGATGTCTACATGAATGTTTATCTATGCCATGCCATCTTTTCAGGGGTGTTAACCTTGTATTTTTGTGAGTTGTGTGCTTAGTGCATCAAGCTTGTTAAGTAGGGTAGTTGCTGTTGCTGTTTTCCTGACAGATTCTGTTATATTTTGTTGCTATGTTAACATGCTTCTGCAAATCATTCTATGCATAATCTGGAGATGCTCTATCAACATGTTTTGATCTACATGTCATGCTCTATCCATTCATGCCCTTGGTTGCAATTATAGCCTGCTGGAACATGTTGTAATCTTGCTCTAAAGTTGCTTGAAAATGTTGCTGTCAGCCTGTTAACATTAAGTTCACTTGTTCCCATGTGTTTTCCTAGTGATCCATGTACACTATGACCTTGCTCTTGACATGCTTAGCTTCATAAACATGCCTTCTTACTGTTGGTTGCCTTGCCATGCCATGTATTGCTTTGTGGTGAGTGATTCAAGCTCACGAACATGCCTACTTATTGTTGTTTCTGCCATGCTTGAATCTGTAATATAACTTGCCATGTTTACATGGGTGCCATTATATCTTCTGATCCTTTTTGGCTCATGGTCAGTAAGGGTCTTTTGATCTATGCTATTAGTAGATTCATGCCATGACTTTGTTTGCCATGATATGTTCATGTAACATGTTGTTTGATAGCTCTAAACATTGCAACCTGATGTTATTTCTGCTAAAGTCTGAAACTGTTATTATTTGCAATCTTACCATGTGTTTTGGAGCATGTTCTAGTGGTTTCTAGAGATAGCTCAGTGTTCATGTTTTGTTATGCTTTACGTGTACTTCATGCCCATGCCTTTTGCTATTATGTTGGGGTGCTGTAGCATGTTGTTTTGATGCTTGTAAGATGCCTAGTTGCTGTTATGGACAGATTGTTGCTACGACTTGTATAGAGTGTATGTGTTGCACCGTTGCTCCGTTTTGAGTGTGATCTATATGAAACTTGCTTGATTTTGCATGTAGCTTCATATTATCATGTTGCATCCTTGTTTTGGTGTGTTTGCTTGATGTTTGGGTGCATTTTGCATCAATGCCATGTTTAACTTGTTTTGCTCATATCTTCTAGGCTGTAGCTCCAAATCTAATGAACTTTATATGTAACTTGACTAGAATTTTGGGTAGATCCTCTTGGTGCTCTTTAACTTGCTGTTTAACAACTTCAACATAATGTTTATTCAGATCTGGACCAATTTCGAAATTTGCATATGAGGACTTACCGGAATTGTTATATGTTGTTTCCGGCCTCATTTAAACTTGCCTTGATGTGTTCTTGTTTGCATCATCTCTTGCCATGAGTAGCTTCATGTAGCCTTGTCATGCATCATGCTTGTTGTGCATCATGCGTTGTTCATGTGTGGTGTGTTCACCATGGTGTGTGCTTCTTCTCGATAGTTCCCGTTTTGTTGCGATCGTGAGGATGCGTTCGTCTTCGTGTGGTTCGTCTTCGTGGCTTCATCTTCTTCATGGATTCGTTCTTCTTCCTTGCGGGTTTTCAGGCAAGATGACCGCTACCCTGGATCTCACTACTATCATTGCTATGCTAGTTGCTCCGTTCTATCGCTATGCTGCGCCACCTATTACCTGTTTATCAAGCCATCCCAAATTGCCATGAACCTCTAACCTTTGACACCATTCCTAGCAAACCATTGCTTGGCTATGTTACCGCTTTGCTCAGCCCCTCTTATAGCGTTGCTAGTTGCAGGTGAAGTTGAAGATTTCTCCATGGTGGACAGGGTTTATGTTGGGATATCACAATATCTCTTATTTTATTAACGCATCTATATATTTGGTAAAGGGTGGAAGGCTCGCCATATGCCCGGTGTTTTGTTCCACTCTTGCCGCCTCTAGTTTCCGCCATACCGGTGTTATGTTCCCGGATTTTATGCTCCTAACGCGGTCGGGTGATTTATGGGACCCCCGACAGTTCGCTTTGAATAAAACTTGTCCAAAGAAGGCCCAACATTGACTTTTACCATTTGCCTCACCACCACCTACTTTTCCCTTGGGAGTAATTAACCCAAGGGTCATCTTTATTATAGCCCCCGGCCGTTGCTTGTCTAAGCGTTGGTCCAAACTAGAGCACCGTATGGACCATCCCTTGGCAACTTGGGTTACGCCGGTACTGTGACGCTTAGCTCATCCGGTCGTGGCTCGAGACGAGATACGCGGCTACTATCGGGATGTCGGCACGCCAGAGGCTTTGCTGGTCTTGTTTTACCATTGTCGAAGTGTCTTGATGTACCGGATACCGAGTCGATCGGAGTGTCTCGGTGAAGGTCTATTCCTTCGATGATCGCGAGAGCTTGTCATGGGCTAAGTTGGGACACCCCTGCAGGGTTTAAAATTTCGAGAGCCGTGCCCGCGGTTATGTGGCAGATGGGAATTTGTTAATGTCCATTTGTAGATAACTTGACACCAGATCCGAATTAAAACGCATCAACCGTGTGTGTAGCCGTGATGGTCTCTTCTCGGCGGAGTCCGGGAAGTGAACACGGTTTCTGTGTTATGATTGACGTAAGTAGATGTTCTGGATCACCTCTTGATCATTGCTAGCTTCACGACCGTTCCTTTGTTTCTCTTCTCGCTCTCATTTGCGTATGTTAGCCACCATATCATGCTTAGTCGCTTCTGCAACCTCACCACTTTACCCCTTCCTTTCCCATTAAGCTTTGCTAGTCTTGATACCCATGGTAATGGGATTGCTGAGTCCTCGTGGCTCACCAGATAATTCCAAAACCAGTTTGCAGTGTGCCTATGTTATCGAAAGCAGGTGACGCAACCAAGCTCAAGGAGGAGCTCGATGAAGATCTTGTCCTTTGTGTTGTTTCGTTCTAGTTGATCAGTGGTGGAGCCCAGTTGGGGTCGATCGGGGACCTTTGTCGCATTTGGGGTTCTTCTTTTCTTTTGGTTCCGTAGTCGGACCTTGATTGTATCTGGATGATGTAATGCTTTACTCATGTATTTGTGTGAAGTGGCGATTGTAAGCCAACTATGTATCTCTTTCCCTTATGTAATACATGGGTTGTGTGAAGATTACCGCACTTGCGACATTGCTTTCAATGCGGTTATGCCTCTAAGTCATGCTTCGACACGTGGGAGATATAGCCGCATCGAGGGCGTTATAGTAGCCCGGCAGTCAAGTATGTACCAGTTTGTCGACGACACACTGTACAGAAGAAGACTCAACGGTGTGAAATTGAAGTGTATCCCCCGGGAAGACGGACAAGAGCTGTTGGCGGAGATACATGGAGGTATATGTGGTCACCACATTGGCGCGAGAGCACTTGCCGGCAAGGCGTTCCGGCAAGGTTTCTTTTGGCCGACAACCCTCCAGGATGCAACTGCACAAGTAACCAAGTGTGAAGCGTGCCAGTTCCATTCCAGGCAGATACATCAGCCAGCTCAAGCTCTCCAGACGATCCCTTTATCCTGGCCATTTTCGTCCGGGGTTCGACATCCTCGGCCCTTTCCCCGAAGTTGTTTGGGCTTTGAGTACTTGTACGCTGTAATCGACAAGTTCACAAAGTGGCCGGAAGTGGAGGCAGGAGGAAGGTGACAACCTGATCAAGAATCAAGTTCTTCAGTCAATTTTTTGCCGCTTCGTAGTACCTAATAGGATCATCACCGACAACGGCACGCAATTCACGAGCCGCACCTTCATGCAAGACGCCCAAGATCTTGGCGCTAAGGTTCGCTTCGCTTCGCTTGCTCATCCGAGAAGCAACGGTCAAGCGGAGAGGGCAATGCTTGAAGTCTGCGCGGGCTCAAGACCAGACTTTCGACAGATCGCACAAATGCGGAAAAAACTGGATTGAGGAGTCGCCGGTGGTTCTTTGGTCGATCAGACGACGCCAAATCGAGCCATCGGCAGACACCTTTTGCTCTACTCTATGGAGCAGAGGCGTTCTCCCCACGGAACTCGTGATACGGGTCGCCTCGAGTGCTCGCTATGATGAGCTCGAGCAAGAGCAGCTGCGATAAGATGACGCTACTGTTCCTTGAGGAAGACCGTCTTCAGCTGTTTATACGAGCTGCTTGTTACCGAGAAGCTTTGCGCCGCTACCATAGCCGCAGTTAATGCCAAAAGTTTCGAGGAAGGCGACCTTGTTCTTTGGCGTGTTCAATCCGCCAAGAATTCCAACAAGTTGACGCCAAAGTGGGAAGGCCCTTACCGGGTGAAGCGAGTCATTAGGCCTGGCGCTGTCCGCCTTGAGACCGAAGATGGATTTCCGGTGAGCAACTCCTGGAACATTGAGCATTTTCGTAAGTTTTACTCAGAGAGATGCGGTTGCGGAACCTGTTCCGGCAACCACCTTTTGTACAAGTATTGCCGCTGTTGCATGTAATCCTTTGTACAAAGTCGGGCGCAGATCCCGTGCATAAATAAAGCTCATGTGCTCCGCACATCCTATCGATTTCATGCCCTCTATTTTTTGCATGTATTATCTGACACTTTGTGCAGCACCTACCCCCGGTAAGCAATAATGAGCCATAGGGCTCCATATCTTTATTTTCTCTTCTTTCTTTTTCTCAAAGAAAGGGAAAGGTTCCCTCGCGCACAAGTTTGCCGAGGGGGAAGGAGAAGATAATGGTGTGGACCAGGCGTCGTTCAAGCAAGTATCGACTTACCGGGAAACAAACGACATAAAAGCTAAGTTGCCAAAGTTTGAGCAATCAATTTTAATTTTTTTTAAAGTTATCTTCCTTGAACGACCGTGCTTTGTATGGAAAACCTGTGCGCGGAGGAACCAACTCGTAGCTAGTTGCGCCCTTACTTTGTTTCGAGTCCACTCAACAATTTAAGTGTGCTGCAACTAGTTGCGACAAGGTTTCTTGTCGGTAGCGGCACCGCCAAAGAGAGTTGCCGACGCCCCACTCAGCCTTCATGGCTATGGTGCATGCGCCGGCAAGTTCCCTAAAAGCGTAGGGCAAAAACATACAAAGGAAGGAATCAAGTAAAGGAAATAACATAGTAGTCGATACCCAAAATAAAGTTATATTACAAGATAGCTTGCCGCAGCTCTAATGGGTTGTTATCGTAACATGACTAGCAGCGGCAAGAAAAGGAAGAAACGGGCGGCCTAATCTACGCGGCCACCATCAACCCTCCTGACTTCATTCACCTTGTCCACAACGGGTGCGACAAGGGCCTTGAGCGCTTCCAGATCAGCGTCTGCTTGCAGCTTCTTGAGGACGTTGGTGAGGTTGAGGACTGGGTTGCGGAAGGCCACCTTCACCAACACCTTCTCTAGAACTCTAGCACAGATCATGCGCGACTCGTCGGCCAGCTTCTTTGGGATCTTCTCTCGAAACCGCTGGAGAGCCGTCGCCATGCCCTTGAAGAACAGGGTGAGCTTGGCGCTGGGCTGGAGGTTCTCATCGGAGGAGTACCCGAGATCCTCCACCCCCAGCTGCACCAGCTCCCCGTCGATGACTGCAGCGATGTTCACGAGGCCCTCTGTCCAGAGTTCCACCGTCTCCCTAAAGGTGTTCTGGGTTTCGGTGGCCTCGCTGCCAGCCTTCGCCGCCCTTGATCTCCTCCTTCAAGGCCACCTCCGCTCCTTGGCATCGCCCAACGTCTGGGTCGGTGTGGCCAGCTTCACCAAGATCAACGTTGAGTCCTTGGCGGCGCCAGCTCGTGTTCTTCTCGACGAGAGGACCCTCGCAGCTCACCATGGGCGAGGGCGTCCTTCTCGCCACGCTTGAGCACGGCAAGCTCTTCGCCGCCGCCTTGAGATCGGCCTCCGCTTGCGCCACCTTCGCCTCCAGCTCCTTCTTGGCGGCCTCGGCAGCTGGCAAGTGTCCTATACTTCCTTGAGAGCCCCGCCAAGTGTTTGCTCGCAGGCGGCAAGCTCTTCCTCGAGCTATCGAGGTTGACCTTCCGCTCGCGCCACCGCCTCCCAAGAACAGCTCCTCGGCGGCAAGCCACGCTGCTCTTCACTTTAGCCTTCTCGAGAAGGAAGGCTTTCCGCGCCTCGGCGAGCTGCGCCGCTCCTCCGCAATGGATCGAGAGTTTCGATTATGCTCCCGAGCTCCTCCGCGCTTCAATGTCTGCTCCCGCCTGCGCGACAAGCGCTTCCCGGGATTCCACTTTGGCTTGTCGGGCGCGGTAGAGCGACACCAGCTTCCGGAGCAGCTGCTCCACCTCAGACTCGCCGCTGCTGCAGCTCAGCGCGTCAACCAGTGTCAGCCCAGCAGAGGTGAGCACTTCTCCATCAAAGGTTTCTCCTTCGACTGGCGCCCTGGAACTTGAAGCCCAGGGGAGCTTGATGAAGACACCGTCGCCGACCTTCAAGTAGGTGCTGGCCGGGCTCTTGAGCTCGGCATCGTCGGCCAAGTGAGGGATCGGCGGTCGGCGAAGCGCCTGCGCCTCGCGCGTCTGTGGTCGCCGGCGATCGCCGACCTCGCCAGCTCTGCGCCAGAGCTTTGGCGGCCTCTTCACGGCAGGATCATCACGCCGCCTCTTCTTCGGTGGCGGCAGCGTCTGTTGTTGTTGCAAGGTTCTCCTCGCCGGTGGCTTCGGTCTCCATTGGCTCTGTGGAAGGAGGATCTGAAGGCCGGAAGAGGGAGAAAAATCAAGCAAATATCCCAAAAGAAAAATAGAAAAAGAAGAACCCAAGGGAAGTTGTCAAGCAGGAGGATTACCTGTGCTGGGCTCTTCAGTCATGGGCTCCACCACTGGGGGGTCGCTGGTGCTGCCCCTTGCCGGAGACTCCTCCCTTGCCGGGGACTTCTCCCTTGTCGGAGAACGCTCCCTTGCCGGGGAATCCTCCCTTGGCGGCGTAGTCGAAGCAGATAGCATCTCAGGGGCGGCTTCCGGAGGCTCTTGGTGAGGCTGCTCTGCTCCTACACAAACCAACAGTCAGATGTCAAAAAAGGAAAGAACACCCATGCGCACCAAACAGCGAGAAGTAAACCATACACTTACGCTGGGGGCTGCTTCGGGGAGTAGTTGCCGGGTCCAGCAAGGTGGTCTCGGGCGCGCCCCCTGCTATCGCGGTGGGCTCGTCCTCGATGACAATCACCGGAGCCTTGGCTCTCTTCGCCGCTCTCTGGGCCAGAGTCCTGAAGAAGAACAAGGTTCAGAGTAAAGCAGATCAGATACAAGACAAAAACAGCAAAAATTGAAGAACTACAAGTACAACAAAGATTCTCACTCGCCTTCTTCCTCGCCGGAGCTGAGTGCGGAGAGGTCGGTCCGCCCACCTTCGCGCGACGAGGCGGAGGAGTAGGATCCTTGGCCGCTTGGCGGGGCATGGCGGTGGTCCGGAAGACCCGCCCAGTTGCCACAGCAGCACGAGGCGCCTCAGCTGCAACAAAGCTTGTCGCGGTGGAGCGCGCCACGCGCACGACGGCCGCCGACCGCTCGCCGCCTGCTACATCCCCGGCCTTGCGGAGACGCCTTCTTGGTGGAGCTGGAGGCTCCGCTTGCGGCAAGCTACCTGGAGACGGCGGGCGGCTCGCACCCTCGGCGGGCTCGCTTGACTCAGCGTCAGGCGGGGCAAGCTCATCCTTGCCGTCAAGCCATTCTCGCTCGGCAAGGCTTCCCGCCTCTGCTGCCTCTGCCTCCTCCACGGTGAACCCAAACTCGCCCGCGGCAGTGGCTGCCGCCGCCTCTTCGGCCCTGGTGGCGATGCGCTGCATCTCCTCCTCAGTGGTGTCGCGGGTGAGGATCTTCTGTTTGTCGGCGTGGACCGCCACCTCCACCAGGCCGTCGAAGAACTGCTGCACAACGTCGTCCGCAGGCTCTTGCCAAGTTGGGACAACACCATGCGAGTCGCACAACGGCATCATTGCACGGATGCGGTCGAGCGAAGAGTTGTTGCACAACGGAACGACACCCGCCGGCAAC
Source organism: Aegilops speltoides (assembly GCA_021437245.1). Classification (NCBI taxonomy): domain Eukaryota; kingdom Viridiplantae; phylum Streptophyta; class Magnoliopsida; order Poales; family Poaceae; genus Aegilops; species Aegilops speltoides. Next base: position 223,045,473 of record CM038142.1, on the reverse strand, counting down.
CTGAACCATTCGGGATGCTGAGGGTCGTGCTTGAACAACTCCTTGAGCATCGCATCCAGCTCCAGCACGGTGAAATTGAAGTTGAGGCCCGGGTGCAGCCTCATGATATCCGCCGGACCCCTGAACTCCCAGGCGGATCTCCTCCTCTCTTGCAGGGGGCGATGCGGCGACGGAGAAAATCTGCGCCTACGGCGCCTAGAGTGAGCCCGGCAAGCCTGAGGCGCAAGATCCGGGTGGTGGCGATCTTCAGCTTGTCGTCTTCCGCGGCCAAGCTGCTCCAATCGCCACCGCGCACTACTGGGACTTGGCGCTGGGCGGTGAATGGCTGCGGGTTCTCCTCGACGATCCAGCACCACTCCGCTCTCCACTCCTCCCATTTGCTGCGAAGCTCCCCCTCCAGATACGCCTCCTTCTTGCTGGCTCTCGAGATCCAGCGACACAACCGATAAAGGCTCTCTCTCTCGACCCGGGCATGAAGTAGTGGCGAAGAGGGCTACGCTTGGGTGGATTCGACAAAGTTTTCGCAGAGATTTGCGAAACCGCCATGGTCAGGACAGCATTGGGGGTGAAATCAAGGAGGTGGAACCCGTAGGTGTTCATGATATCGCAGAAGAATTCAGAGAAGGGCGGACAGAGCCCGCAGTAGAAGAACAGAATGAAGAAGGGGTATCTGTTTGGAGCCCGTTTCGAAGCGGTGGCGGAGAGTACCTTCGTACGCGGGTGCGCTCGCGTCTCCGTCGACCAGAAGAGGTAGTACCACTCCCTCAGCTCCGCCGCGACGAGCTCGGACGGGAAGGTTGCCCGCTCCTTTCGCTGCGCCTCGAGCCGCAGCGCTTGGCCGACTTCACGCCCTTCCCAGCTTTCGGAGCCATGGCGGAGGTGGTGGGGGGAGATCGACGGTGTTGGTGGAGATGGCGGTGATGGGGGGCGGAGTGCTGCTCTCTTTCGGGTTTGGAAGTGGAGGGGAGCGGCGGAGATTTCTAAGATAGGAACAGCAAATGGCGAAGGTGGGGGAACTGCCCCTGTTTCCCCTGCTTATAAAGAGGAGGAGGCGAACGTTACGCTTTTTCCGAATAAAGAACCACCCACGATCTCTCCCACGACGCCGCATTCGATGCGTGCCGTTAAGGGAGAGCGCGGTGGATACGGAGTCAGATACGGCGTGACCCAAGCCGCGCGTGCCCATGCCCTGTTTTGGGCCTGGCCCAACAGCGCTCGGCACCGTGTATGGCCCAGGCTCGGGGGCTCCTGTCGGTGTACTAGAGTAGGGGTACCCTAGTATCCCAAACTTGTGCACGGGCAGTCGCAGCACCCCGCGGCAAGGCTTGCCGGGTGACCGCCAAGGTCCTCCATTGGTTCCTTTGGAGCCATTCAAGAACAAAGTGTTTAAGTCGAGAAGACAAGGCCCCCGCAAGAGGAGCTTGCCGGGAAGGTCAAGGCCCCGGCGAGAGGAGCTTGCCGGGAAGGCCAAAGAAGGCATTTCAAGGAACTTGCCGCGACGCATCACAAGGTCCGAAGACCCGCGAGCGACAAGCTTCCGGCGCGACAAGACAACGATCAAGGCAAGGCGCTTGCCACAAAGCTACCACTCAGACCAGCGCTCCAACAAGATCCACCAACGTGTCACCACAGGGCCTTTCTGTGCTCGCGTGGCGAGAAGTCAGTAGCTAGCGGCGAGGTGGCGTTTAAGATGACAATATGGCCATCGTGGTAAGCGGTGGCGCCCTTAACGGTCACTTTTCTGCACTGTTTGGGCGATGCAGACGGGCATTTAATGCCTTTGTCCCTTGCCGCCAGGGTTAGGTAGGATACACTATAGGGGTGGCTGTACCAACCACTCTCTTTACATTTTTACCCTTGCCTGCGTTGCCACCTGTCGGTGACCCCTTGAGCATATAAAAGGAGGCCCATGCGCAACGTAGAGGGGGTTCGAGGCATTCGAAACCAGAACACTCCCACGCTCTCGAGCAAGAACATAATACAATCACAAAGCAGCAGTAGGAGTATTATCTCTTCGGAGAGCTCCGAAGCTGGGTAAAATCGCTCGCGTGCTTCGCCTCGATCCGCTCTTCGTGCGATCTCCGCCCCCCGCCGGACCGAAAGGGGCCCCGGTCCCATAGGTGTTCGTTTCCCACGACATGACCGATCCATTTGACTGTGACTACCAAAAACAGTGCTGGAGTTAGATGTTGTTGCCCTTTTCAATCTGGGTTTTTGGTAAACCTGATGAACAATTAACCCTCGTGCTTTTATATAGTTTGTAAGCTGAAGTTAGATGTTCCTGCCCTTTTCAACTCGGCCGTGACTGTCATATTTTCTTGGAAACAAGGCAAATGGCTTGCCATTCATTTAATTTAGAGTGAAATATTGTAACAAATCCCAACCAAGGGAAATAACATCACTCTCGCCAGCTGCTTGAGCTCACTATGCATTACAGAAGCCAAGTCATTAGCCCCCACCAGCACCCACAAACTTATTTCTAACTAGCACATCAAATGGGTTGTAAATTTTCATAGGAAAGGCTGCATGACCCTGACAAAATTGGATTCTGACATTTTGGACCCGCGAGGAAATAGCCTATCCAAGGTGGTGTCGACTTACTAGCCAGTCAACAAACGATTCTGCCTACCACCGTTGGATTGACATCCAACATCCGTCAGGTATCTTCTATCTCTTGTCTTCTTCTTCCTCCACCGCCCAAACCAAACCACCCCGTCGGCTCCACTCTCCCCGCCTCCATGGTCGGCTGCGCCCGCCGCCCTACCGTGACGCATTCTCCAATGTTGGCGCCCTCCTCTATTCCCCCACACATCCTGTTATTCTCCGGTGACATCAGCCCCAACACGCACCCGCGCCCGAACCAGTCAACCCTCGTACTCCCCTCCGCCTGCGACTGGACCGGCGAATCTTCAACGACACCTATTCGTTCCGTCCGAGGCCTCACCGTCATCCTCCGGCTTGCGGCCTTGGTTCGCTCGCCGTGCCCGGTGCGCCGCCCTCTTGCGTTGTCAACATCGTCAACAACCGAGAGGAACAAGGAGATGACTGTAGGTGGAGAGGATGATAGTAGGGACCCACCAGCGTCATGGCAGTACGCAAGCAAGTGCCTCTATAGTACAAGCCCAAAAATATGGTTCCTCTTAATGGTTGGACATCTGGGGCTCACGCCATTGTCAACATAGTCAATAAACGAGAGAATTACACTACGAGCGGCTGACACCAGGGACCCAGCAAGTCACGCAGTTTTTTTGAGGAACAAGCAGTTGTTATTTATACTAGTTTTAGTGACGGATCAGGGTAACAACGGGGCTGTACGGGGGCTATGGCCCGTCTAGCCAGGGTTTTATTTATGTTTACCACATCATGAGCCCTGTTGTGTTTTTTTCTTGTTGAAAATGACTAGCCCAGTTCTATTTTTTTAAAGAAATACCCAAACAAGGCCTACTTGCTTTATCGGCCCTGCTGGGCTGCAAATCTTTCAAGACGAGGAGAGTTTCATTCGGTTTGCCCAGAAATGAGTTGTGCATTTTTTAAAACACATCAAACCGGGTATTAATTTCAATTTTTTTCATTACAAGATCTTAAATTCCATTGATTTTTATGCGTGGACAATTATTTGGATTTTATATTTATATAAATTATTTTTCAAAATAGTTTGAATGTGAATCGATATTTCTGGATTAAAAACAGTTGACCGCACCGAAATATGCAAAATGTCGTATACTTTTTAACCGTGGCCACAATATGGGGTGTAATGCTAACAAAAAGAAGATGGGCTCCAAAAAAATCTTAAGAATTAGCAAATGGGCTGTACATTATTAGAAATAATGGCAGATGGGCTGTATGTTGTTTTCCACAGATTTGAGGCTGACTTGTGCGCCTACTACAGGTTGACGCGTATGCTTTCATAAAAAGGTTGACACACACGCAACGCCATGTCAACTTAGTCAACACACGAGAGCAGTGACAGTTGGATGTCCATCCAACGACTGTCGTGCTTCTTCAATCTCTGCTCTTCATGCTCCAGTAGCTCAAACAAGCGCCGGTGGGACTGCCTGCTCCCTCCTCCCGCGGCCGGCTATGCTGCCACGCAGGCCTCATGGCCCCACCGTACTCCCATCACTGGCCCAGCCATCCCTCTACTCTCCCACACATGCTGTTATTCTCCGGCGACGGCAGACGAACCAGTAAACCCTCGTACTCCTCCGCGTGGGAACAACTGCCGAGTATTCTCTGGCTCCGTGTCATTCCCCTCCTAGGCCTCGCCGTTGTCCCCCGCCCTGGTGCTCTCGGCGCGGCTTGGTCAACATGGTCAATGAACGACATCCATCGGAAGTGGACTGTACGTGGAGAGGCTGACAGCCGGGTCCACGGCTGCACGCAAGGAAATGCCTCCTTATTACATGCAAAATAATGATTCCTCCACCTAACAGCTAGGACCCATAGGAAGGGCCTCTGTATTTCGTGAAAAAAACGTTCCCCCCGCTGACAGGTCGGACCCACCAGCTATATCTTCGCACGCAAGGAAGTCCCTCCTTATTACGCCCAAAAAAATGAATACCCCCTGCTAGCTGGGACCCACCATATTGTTGGGCTGACTTGTGGGCCTACTAAGTTGACAGGGACGGAGGGATTTGTCAACTTAGTCAATACTCTAGTGACCGTATGATGTCCATCCAACGGCCATAGTGCTTCTTCAACCTCTGATCTTCTTGCTCCATCCGCCCAAAGCAGCGCCGGTCGTGCCGCCTGCTCCTACCTCCCGTGGCCTGCTGTGCTACCGCCTGCTCCTGCCTCTCGTGGCCCGGCTCCGTGTCGTCCCCTTCCTAGGCCTCGCCGTTGTCCACCGCCGTGGTGCTCTCGGCGCGGCATGGTCAATGTGGTCAACGACCGACTTCCATCGGAAGAGTACTGTTCGTCGAGAGGCTGACAGCTGGATCCACGGCAGCCGCAAGGAAGTGTCTCCTTATTACGTGGAAAATATTTATTCCTCCACCTGACAGTGGGGACCCACCGGACAGGCCACCAATATTTTTGGGAAAAAAATCGTTTCCCCCTGACTGTTGGGATCCACCGGATGGGCCACCGTATTTCGCGAAAAAAACGTTCCCCGCTGTCAGCTCAGACCCACCGGAAGTGCCTCCTTATTACAAAAAAATGAATACTTCCCCGGCTAGCTGGGACCCACCTTGGTGGGAGGCTGTCTTGTGGGCCTACTAAGTTGACGGGGACGAAGGGCTTTGTCAACTTAGTTAATATGAACGATTCTAGGTCTAGTGACCGTACGATGTCCATCCAATGGCCGTAGTGCTTCTTCAACCTTTGGTCTTCTTGCTCCAGCCACCCAAAGCAGCGCCGGTCGTGCCGCATGCTCCTGCCTCCCGTGGTCGGCTATGCTGCCGCGGAGGCCTAACCGCTGTCGGTGTCAAAACCGGCGGATCTCGGGTAGGGGGTCCCGAACTGTGCGTCTAGGCAGATGGTAACAGGATACAAGGGACACGATGTTTTTACCCAGGTTTGGGCCCTCTCGATGGAGGTAAAACCTTACTCCTGCTTGATTGATATTGATGATATGGGTAGTACAAGAGTATATCTACCATGAGATCAGAGAGGCTAAACCCTAGAAGCTAGCCTATGGTATGATTGTTGTTCGTCCTACGGACTAAAACCCTCCGGTTTATATTGGCACCGAAGAGGGTTAGGGTTACACAGAGTCGGTTACAATGGTAGGAGATCTACATATCCGTATTGCCAAGCTTGCCTTCCACGCCAAGGAAAGTCCCATCCAGACACGAGACGAAGTCTTCAATCTTGTATCTTCATAGTCCAGGAGTCCGGCCAAAAGCTATAGTCCGGCCATCCGGACACCCCCTAATCCAGGACTCCCTGAGTAGCCCCCGAAGCAGGCTTCAATGGCGATGAGTACGGCGCGCAGATTGTCTTCGGCATTGCAAGGCGGGTTCTTCTCCAAATCCTTTGTACCTGTTAAATAGCGTCCGACTCCTTACAAGTATTGCGCTCCTCGGCTCCCACGCCCAATAATGGCCATCTTCCACGTGTTGAACGAATGCGAAAGGCTAGGGTATTTTTACTTTTACCCCCCTAGCTGCACAAAAGAGCTGCCTATAAATGAGACGAGGATCTAGATCCGAATCACAACATTCCCCCTTCGTGAGCATTCATCGGAGCGCATCTGACAGAAATCCATTCCACCATGGACAGTTGACGCGGCTCCTCCTCTCGCCCTTCCAGCCCTCAGCCTGGAGATTGGGAGAGATGCTCCGTCCTGCACAGCGATTTAGTGGCGCTCCAAGCCAAGGGTTTCCTTCCCCTAGCCTTCACGGTTCTGGTTCGAGGCGGACTCACCACCTACAAGGGCGGAAAGCAAGCGGAGAGCGTCCCCAGTCCCTCCAAAGGAGAGAGGGTATGCCTTGTCCCTTATCTGATAAGAGAGCTCGGATTTCCAATTCATCCGTTTCTCCGGGGGCTCCTGGAGTTCTACGCCTCCAGTTGCACAACCTTACACCTGCCTCCATTTTGCATATTGCGGGCTTCGTGGCCCTTTGCGAGCTGTTTTTGGGCATCGAGGCTCATTTTGCGCTGTGGAAGAAGCTGTTCTGCCTTGTGTCCCGTTCTCAAGAGGGGTCAATATATCAAGTGGGCGGAGCCGAACTATGGCGCATCGCTGGGACCGGATATCTATCCGGAACCCCGGAGAAGGCGTCGAAGACTGGCCTTTGGAATGGTTTTATGTAGAAGATGTTCCCTGCCGGACCCTATTTGGATCGGCCTCCCTGAGTTCAATGATGCTCCTTTGAAGAAACGCCTAAGCTGGCGTCCCCGGAGCCCTCAGAAGGAAAATGACAGGGACGTCCTTTACCTGATGAGCCGAATTAGGATGTTAGCTCATTCCAGACTGACCATGATTGGGGTAATGGCCACATGCATTATGCGGGGGGTGCAACCGCTCCAGTATAGAGGCCACCCCATGTGGGATTTCAATGGGGAGGATGATGCCACCCGCTGCGGCCGTAAGGGGCCGGGATCGGTCGCCGATCTGATGAAGATCTTGTCCGCATTGTACAAGGGAGAAGAGGAGGAATTCCTCCGTGTCAATCCGCAGGACGGATTTTCTATGTACAATCCTCAAAGCTGGGTAAGCGGACATTTCTTTTTGCCCATCGGATCCATATTCCCATAGTCAAGTATCTTATTTTGCGATTTCGATGCAGGAACTGCGCCAGGCCATAAGGGATATAAACAGCCCGCCTCCACAACCCGAGGATCCGGAACGGTTCCTCGATCCAGCCTCCCAAGAGGATCCGGACATATTGGTGGAGCTGATTGATGGGGTATTTCACCAACTGAGCATCGATAATGCCTTGGTCGCCATTACGATCGACACCTTTAACACTCCCAGCCTCACAGGTGATTGAGACCGAAGTCCCAAAACTTTGAAAATGACCCATCCGTGCTTATTTTTGATCACCGTATACCAATGGTGTTTCGCAGGGGGTGCCCTTGAGGCGGGAGGCCGAGCCCGCGGCGGCTAGCCAACAAAGGGCAGCACGGCCAACAGGCTAAAAAGAAGTGTGGTCCGGATCGAAACGCCGGCGCAACGGTATGGCGTGTCACCACATTCCCAGGTTTGATTCCCGGAAGGCATACTTATGCTCGTGCTCTCTTCAGGAAAAAGAGAGCTCACCGGACTGTGCCCAGAGAGGTCGCCAATCGAGCCTCCGCCAGCCAGGCTCCAAAGCCAGGCCCAGAAGCGGAGGCGAACACGAGGCATGCGTTGGCTGCTCCTCCGACAGAGGATGCCGACAGATTGTCCGCCACCAACTCCGAGGTGGAGAGTGCCATGAATCACAGGCGCCGCCGGACAGTTCTACGTGACACATGTTTCTCCCAAGAGGCATTGAATGCCTTCTCTTCGGGACATGCGCACCTCCGTGCCGATCAAGATGGTCTAGCCAGAGCCACGGAGCAGTATGTAAAAGACATACGGGTGAGAAAATTTGACAGTTATATATGCCAGTAGCCCCCGAGACTTGAAATAGTTAGAATAACTGATTTAACGATCATTTGTTATGCAGGATCTTACAGAAAAGAATACCCAACTGTCCCAAGATCTTGAAAAGTGCAAAGCCCAACTTGAGGCCGCACTAGCCGCAGCGGGGGAAGCCAAAGAGACCCCCTCCGGTAATATATGCTTCAAAAGATGAGTAATTTGTGAAGTGCGGCATGTGTATAAGTCTGACAATAATATTGCAGATGGCGCCGGGATAGATCTGGACAAGCAACAACTCATGTGCCGGTTAAAGGCCGGCGAGAATGTGCTTACAAGGGTGAGGCAAGAGAAAAATAACCTCCAAGATGCCAACACCCAGCTGGGTGAGGAACTAAAGGATGTTCGTGCCTAGCTGTCTTACTCCGTTAAGGAGAATCGGCGGCTTTGACGCGGCATTTTTAGTAAGTGCTTGAACGAACTTTGACAAAAGAGTTCGGCGAGGAAGTCGACTAACAGAGTTATCTCTGTACGTATGCTCACAGGCCGTCCTGCAGAGGAAATGCCCGGTTCTACGGGTGACCTTCTTCCGAAGTTTGCAACCGCATTTAACGAAGTTCGGCAGTGATGAAAGCGCCGCCTGTGCCTTGTGGCCGTCTGTCTCCCTACCCGAAGGCCTTGGAGAGCTTGCGAAGAGGCTTCAGGGAGCGCGGCAGCGCTTCCGCTTATGGAAGATATCAGCCTGCCATCAAGGCGCCAGGGAGGCCTGGGCCATGGTGAAGACGCGGTATACGAAGGCTGACCCAAAGCACATGGCCGAGCCGGACCTGCGGGGCTCGATGGGAAGGAGATCCCTATGAGCTTAGTGTATGGCCAAGTAGAATTGGCCGCAAAGTATTCCCAAAAGGACTGTAAACTAGACAACCTGCTGGATGGCATTGAAGAGGAATATGCCCAGTCAAGTTGACTATGTAATTTAAGATGACATGTAAAATGCCTTCTAACCAGATTGTAGAACGTTTGTCATAGCGGACCCTTTCGCTTCAACCTTGGGACCCAATAGTCCGGAGTGTGTCCGAATACCCTCGCGGTTATATAAGAACCGGGGCATGCGTGGAGACCAGGCGTAGGGGTCATTAGTGCTTTATCAGACAAGTGCCCAACTAGTTATGTTATATTACATGGTTAGTAAGAAACATCTTCCAGGGAGAATAGTTCCGTTAGGGGTTCCTTTCCCCGGGAAGCATGCCCTAAAGTGCATGTCCAGACTGCGAAAAAGCAAAAAAATATCTGGGGGCAGATAAATAAATAGGTAAGTAATCGTCTTTTAGTTCACCGACCGAATATTCCCTTAAGAACGCTAGCTTTCGGCTTCACCCAGTCCGAGGTACACATCCGGTGACCCAGCAAGAATAATCGCAGAGGTGCTCCCTTTACCGCCTAGCCAAACTATCGGGAACGTAGGGGTAAGCACAGGAGCCAGGCAACCCAGCTTGGCCAAAACTTAAGTCATATCGATGCATATAATGGTGAATAAAAGGTTCATGCGGAAGTGTGACACATGTGTTGGGCATGAAGCCCCTATAAATAAGCTTCTGTTAAAGAAGCCCCCAGGTATAATGAGCGCGGATAGCGCGTCAAGTGTATGCGAACAATGTGCAAAAAAGCTTTCAAAAGCTGTAGTAGGAAAGGAGGGAGCAGGACAGCTAATATGTAAAATATAGACGGAGGAAGGAGACGAACTCAGAATCCGGCGCTAGGCGTAGAATCTTCGGAGACGGGCTGCGTTCCATGGGTTCAGCTCGAGTCGGTTATTCGATGCATCTCGCAGACGGTACGCTCCACCGGTCAGGACTTGGTCAATGATAAAGGGACCTTCCCATTTGGTCTTGAGTTTGTCCTTTTTCTTGTTTGGTAGGCGTAGAACTAACTCGCTAACGTTGTAAGTTTTGGCCCGTACTTCTCTGCTTTGATATCTTCGAGCTTGCTGTTGATAGAATGCGGAACGGGCTTTTGCCATGTCATGCTCCTCCTCCAATGCGTCCAAACTGTCCTGCCGATCGAGCTCGGCTTCTCTTTCTTCGTAAATGCGCACGCGAGGTGAGTCATGAATTATGTCACAGGCGAATCGCCTCGCACCGTATACCATAAAGAATGGTGTAAACCGTGGTGCGATTCGGAGTGGTTCGCAGCCCCAGTCTACGGAGTCGAGCTCCTCTACCCAAAGGCGTGTTAGATTCCTTGAGGGACCGCACTAATCTGGGTTTGATGCCGCTCATGATTAGACCATTTGCTCGCTCGACTTGACCATTAGTTTGAGGGTGATAGACTGAAGCATAGTCGAGCTTGATGCCCATGTTTTTGCACCAGATTTTAACCTCATCGGCCGTAAAGTTCGTGCCGTTGTCAGTGATTATGCTATGGGGGACGCCGTAACGGTGTACGACCCCTGATATGAAGTCTGTCACCAGTCCGGATTTGGCCGACTTAATATGCTTGGCCTCTATCCATTTGGTGAATTTATCCACCATGACCAGTAGGTATTTTTGCTTGTGGGTTCCTTCTTTAAGGGGTCCAACCATGTCAAGCCCCCAGACCGCGAAGGGCCAGGTTATGGGTATAGTTTAGAGGGCGGTGGGTGGCATGTGGCTTTGATTAGCAAAGAGCTGGCAACCGACGCATCATTGGACTAAGTCCTGAGCATCTGCCCGGGCCGTCGGCCAATAAAATCCTGAACGGAAGGCCTTGCCTACAAGGGCCCGGGCTGCGGCATGGTGCCCGCCGAGTCCGGCATGAATTTCAGCCAGAAGGTTCCGCCCTTCCTCTTCGGAGATACACCTTTGAAGGACTCCGGTTGTGCTTTTCTTGTAAAGCTCTCCCTCATGTACCTTATAGGCTTTAGATCGCCGCACTATGCAGCAGGCCTCGTTTTGGTTCTCGGGAAGTTCCTGCCTCGTTAGGTAGGCTAGGAATGGTTCCGTCCACGGGGCAATTCCTACCATTATTACGTGGGCTGAGGATGTTACTTCGTTGGCAGAACCCCCAATTGTGTCAGAATGTTCGGTGTCGGGCAGTGCGGTTGGATCCGGGTTGGTATTTCCAGATTCCCCCTCCCATAGTACGGATGGCTTGAACAACCTTTCTAGGAAGATGTTGGGAGGGATGGCATCGCGCTTTGCGCCAATGCGTGCCAATACGTCTGCTGCCTGGTTGTTATCCCCGGCTATATGGTGAAATTCGAGCCCCTCAAACTGAGCTGATATTCTTAGGACGGCGTTGCGATAAGCTGCTATTTTTGGATCCTTGGCATCGAAGTCTCCATTTATTTGGGATATCGCGAGGTTTGAATCCCCGCGCACCTCTAGGCGTTGAATGCCCATGAAGACAGCCATCCGGAGGCCATGTAGAAGGGCCTCGTATTGGACTGCGTTGTTGGAGTCCATATACATTATCTGGAGTACGTATTGAACCATATCTTCGGTTGGGGACGTCAGAATGATGCCAGCCCCCAGACCAGACAACATTTTGGAGCCATCGAAGTGCATGATCTAGTTGGAATATGCGCCGTACTCTTTAGGAAGTTCGGCTTCAGTCCATTCGGCGACGAAGTCGGCCAAAACTTGCAACTTAATAGCTCGCCGTGGCTTATAGGTTATGTCGAACAGGAGGAGCTCAATGGCCCATTTGCCAATCCGGCCCGTTGCGTCGCGGTTGTTTATATTGTCATTAAGAGGTACTTCGGAGGCTACTGTTGTCGAACACTCTTGAAAGTAGTGTCGTAGCTTCCGGGATGCCATGAACACCACGTACGCTATCTTTTGATAATGCGGGTACCGTGACTTGCATGAAATTAGGACAGTGGACACGTAGTAAACTGGTCTTTGAAGGGGGAACTTGTGCCCGTCCGCTTCTCGTTCGACAATGAGCACCGAGCTCACCACTTGATGAGTTGCCGCGATATATAATAGCATTTGTTCGCCCATGTTGGGCGCGGCCAGGACCGGGTTTGTTGCCAATATGGCTTTTATTTCTTCGAGTCCGGCCGTGGCGGCATCCGTCCACTCGAAGTGTTCGGTGCGTCGGAGGAGGCGATAAAGGGGTAATGCCTTTTCTCCCAAACGGGAGATAAAGCGGCTTAGAGCCGCCACACATCCCGTAAATTTTTGTATTTGTTTGAGGTCCTTTGGGATATCCAATTGTGACAGAGCTCGGATCTTAGCTGGGTTTGCTTCAATTCCTCTACCGGATATAATGAAGCCCAAGAGCTTTCCGGCCGGTACGCCGAAAACACATTTTTCCGGGTTAAGCTTAATGTTGTATGTTCGGAAATTATCGAACATGAGCCTCAAATCGTCTACTAGAGTTTCGACGTGCTTGGTTTTGACGACCACATCGTCTATGTATGCCTCCACTGTTTTGCCGATCTGGTTTGCCAGACAAGTCTGAATCATGCGCTGATATGTTACGCCGGCGTTTTTGAGCCCAAAGGGCGTTGTGTTGAAGCAGAATGGGCCGTATGGGGAGATGAATGCCGTTGCGGCTTGGTCGGGTTTTGCCATCTTAATTTGGTGGTAGCCGGAGTATGTGTCGAGGAAGCACAATGAATCGTGTCCTGCGGTAGCGTCGATAATTTGATCGATGCGGGGTAGGGGGAAGGGATCCTTTGGGCAAGCCTTGTTAAGGTCCTTGAAATCGACGCATAGGCGCCATGATTTGTCCTTCTTTGGTACCATCACCAGGTTTGCTAGCCAGTCCGGATGTTTTATATCTCTGATGAATCCGGCCTCCAATAGTTTGGCTAGTTCCTCTCCCATGGCCTGTCTCTTGGGTTCGGAGAAACGCCGAAGAGCTTGTTTGACTGGCTTGAATCCGTTTAGGATGTTTAGGCTGTGCTCGGCCAGCCATCGTGGGATTCTTGGTATGTCTGAAGGGTGCCAGGCAAAAATGTCCCAATTTTTGCGTAGGAATTCTTGTAGTGCGGCATCTACATCAGGGTTTAATTGTGCCCCGATGGAGGCCGTTTTTGTAGAGTCTATTGGATGGACTTGGAATTTGACTATTTCGTCCGCCGGTTTAAAGGAGGTGGACTTGGATCTCTTATCGAGTATCTCATCGTCCCTGTTCACCGTGGAGCGCAGCGCAGTGAGTTCCTCGGCCGCTAGGGCTTCGGATAGTGCCTCAAGGGCTAGTGCGGCTGTCTTGTTGTCGGCGCGGAGTGCTATGTCCGGGTCACTAGCAAGAGTGATGATTCCGTTGGCCCCGGGCATTTTGAGCTTCATGTACCCATAATGGGGTATAGCTTGAAAAATTGTGAATGCCTCTCGCCCTAATAGAGCGTGATATCCGCTGCTGAATGGGGCCACTTGTAACGTGACCTCCTCGGACCTGTAATTATTCGGCGTGCCGAACACCACATCCAGTGTGATTTTTCTAGTACAGCATGCTTCCCGACTGGGGATTATTCCTCTAAAGGTTGTGCTGCTTCGCTCAATGCGGCTCCAGTCTATTTCCATTTTTCTAAGGGTTTCCTCGTAGATGAGGTTCAATCCGCTGCCACCGTCCATGAGTACCTTGGTAAGGCGAGAGCCGTCCACTATTGGACTGAGGACCAATGCGGTTGGTGCTCGGGCTGTTCGGAATTTAGGTTCATCACTGGCATTAAAGGTAATAGCCGTGTTACTCCATGGGTTTATTGTTGCTACTTGGTAGACTTCGGCAAGGCTATGGAGTGTTCGTTTCCGCATATTATTTGATGCGAAAGTCTCGAAGACTGTCGATACCGTACTGGTATCCTTGGGCTGGTGCTTTGGAGTTAGAAGCTCTTCGCCACTTTTGGCCACCTGCCGTAGTAGCCAACATGCTCTAAGGCTATGAGTTGGAGTGGCGCCCTCTATACTATGAATTTTGCAGGGTCCATTGAGCCATCCTTCCAGTACGGTTCCATGCCCTGTAGAGGGCTTTTGCTTTTTGGTGTTTAACCCAGGTGCCTGACGATAATGCACCCCTTTATTTCGGACTGGGGTTGTATTCAGGGCCGGAATGTCCCAAAATTTGATTTCGGTTTTCCAGGCGCTTTCCATCGCACAGTACTTTCGTACTATGGACGTCAAGTCTGCGAAGCGTGTAATTTCATGACGACTTACGGTGTTGAGGATTCCCTTGTCCGTGCAATTATTGCAGAAGAATGAAATTGCGTCCTCCTCGCGGCAGTCCTTTATCCTGTTCATAACCAGGAGGAATCAGGCCCAGTAATGATGTACTGTTTCTGCGGGCTCTTGCCGGATTTGGGATAGATTGCTTATGTTTGGGTGGGCGGGTGGAATTAAATTCGGAACCCCGTCCACTTTAAGACTCTGGGGCCAAGTAGTTTCCGAACTTGGAAGCTTGGGTTCTTGGATGTTGTCCAATGAATCTAGCCCGCCGCCTGACTTTAGGTTCAAGGCTTGAGTAACATCCTCCCCTCCGCGGGAATCCGGCATGGAGGGATCGGGAATCCGGACATAGCTAGTCCTTAAGATAGAAGAAGGGTCGTCGTATTGTTCCTCTACCACAGCAACGTGGGGGGTAACCTCGGGAGAGTTAATCTCTCTCAGATCGGAGTTAGGCCCAAGCTGATCGTAGTCTGTAGCGACTCCCAGGGTGGCGATGCGACCTAAGAGCTTGTTTCAGGAAGAGAGCTCCATCGGATCTAACTGCTCGGCGAGTTCCGAGCTAACATGAAGATTGCTTTCGATGACCCGAGAAGTCATCGTCGGCGCAGCGGCCGGACATGTGGTCATAAGGAAACCGCCTAGCCAGAGAGTTTGGCCGATAGCCAAAGCTCCTTTAGCAACAGTGTCGTCTTTAAAGACGGGATGAGGCATCCTTCCTGATCGCGACGACACAGAGGAACTCCCAATGAAAGCACCAATGTCGGTGTCAAAACCGGCGGATCTCGGGTAGGGGATCCCGAACTGTGCGTCTAGGCGGATGGTAACAGGATACAAGGGACACGATGTTTTTACCCAGGTTCGGGCCCTCTCGATGGAGGTAAAATCCTACTCCTGCTTGATTGATATTGATGATATGGGTAGTACAAGAGTAGATCTACCACGAGATTAGAGAGGCTAAACCCTAGAAGCTAGCCTATGGTATGATTGTTGTTCGTCCTACGGACTAAAACCCTCCGGTTTATAGAGGCACCGAAGAGGGTTAGGGTTACACAGAGTCGGTTACAATAGTAGGAGATCTACATATCCGTATCGCCAAGCTTGCCTTCCACGCCAAGGAAAGTCCCATCCGGACACGACACGAAGTCTTCAATCTTGTATCTTCATAGTCCAGGAGTCCGGCCAAAAGCTATAGTACGGCCATCCGGACACCCCCTAATCCAGGACTCCCTCAACCGCCCCCTACTATTCTCACCGCTGGCCAGGCCCTGCGGCGACGGCAGCCTCACACTGCAGCCGAACCAGTGAACCCTCGTACTCCTCTCCGCGCGGGCTTCCACTGCCGCGTCTTCCCCGGCTCCGCGTTGTCCCCTTCCTAGGCCTCGCCGTCATCCACCGCCATGGTGCTCTCCATGCAGCGTGGTCAACATGGTCAAGGAACGACTTCCATCGGAAGAGTACTGTACGTGGAGAAGCTGACAGCTGGGTCCATGGCCACAGCCCAGTTTTTTGTGATTTGCCAAGTAAGTCGCTTTGTCAGGCCTGTTGGGCTGCAAATCTTTCAAGACGGGGAGAGCTTTCATTCGGCTGGCCGAGAAAATGGCCCATCAGTAATGAGAAATGGGTTTTATATTTTTAAAACACATCAAACCGGCAATTAGTTTCAAATATCTTTTTTTTTCATTTCAAGATTTTAAATTACATTAATTTTTATGCATGGAGAATTTGTTGGATTTTATATTGATATACAATTATTTTTAAAATCAGTTTGAATGTGAGTCGAAATTTCAGGATTCAAAACAGTTCGGACCGCACCGAAATATGCAAAATTTCATATAATTTTTTAACCGTGGCCACAATATGGGCTATAATGCTAACAAAAAGAATATGGGCTCCAAAAAAACCTTAAGAATTAGCAAATGGGCTATAAATTATTAGAACTAATGGTAGATGGGCTGTATGCTGTTTTCCACAGATTTGAGGCTTTCCTAAAAAAAAGGTTGACGCACAAGCAGTGACTATTGGATGTCCATCCAACGTCCGTCGTGCTTCTTCAATCTCTGATCTTCCTGCTCCAGCCGCTCAAACAAGCGCCGACGGGACTGCCTGCTCCCTCTTCCCCGCGGCCGGCCGTGCTGCCGTGCAGGCCTCACCGCCCCACCATACTCCCATCGCAGACCTAGCCATCCCTCTACTCACCCACACCTGTTGTTATTCTCCGGCGATGGCAAACGAACCAGTAAACCCTCGTACAGTCATACTCCCCTCCGCATGGGAAACAACTGCCGAGTCTTCCCTGCCTCCGTGTCGTCCCCTTCCTAGGCCTTGCCGTCGTCCACTCCCATGGTGCTCTCGGCGCGGCGTGGTCAATGTGGTCAATGACTGACTTCCATCGGAAGAGTACTGTGCGTGGAGACGCTGACAGCTGGGTCCACGGCTGCAGCAAGGAAGTGCCTCCTTATTACGCACAAAATAATTATTCCTCCACCTAATAGCGGGGACCCACCAGACGGTCCACTGTGTTTCGCGAAAAAAGCGTATCCCCCAGACTGCTGGGACCCACCAGCTACACCTTCGCACGCAAGGAAGTGCGTCCGGGCAAAAAAAAGTGATTCACCCCCTGACTGCTAGGACCCACTAGCTACATCTTCACATGCAAGGAAGTGCGTCCGAAAAAAAAACAAATGATTCGCGCCCTGACTGCGGGGACCCACCAGCTACATCTTCGCAGGCAAGGAAGTGCCTGACAGTCGGGACCCACCTGGTCGAAGCGTACGTGGCGTTGTCATTCGGTCGCGACGACGTACGCGTACATCGGGTCGATGTAGAGGCGCACACGTGTCGTAGTAGAGGCACGCAAGTAGCATGTACACGTACGTACAACGGCGAGGGTGCAATAAAGAAAATACGGCCATGTACGTACATACGGGCAGGGTCTCGAACGCCTATCGCGCATATGTACATGGTTGGGTCGGAACGGAGAAACAACGTCGTCGTCCTGTTCATGGGGAGCCAACCGGCTATGTCGGAACGGAATGCGTGGTCGTGTTCATCGGGAGGGCTTGGACGGAACAGGCGATGGAAACGAGGCCTGCCGTACCGCACAGCGGAGGAAATGGCCTTGTGTTCGACCGGCCACGTTCGTAACGGGATCCTGTTGATCGGGAGGGGCCTGGTGTACCGCAAAACAGAGGAAATGGACCTCCTACGATCGAAACGGGGGTCCTGTTGATCGGGAGGGGTGTGGCGTACTGCAAAACGGACGAAACGGACCTCCTACGGTCGAAACAGAGGGCCTGTTGATCGGGAGGGGTGTGGCGTACCGCAAAACGGACGAAACAGACCTCCTACGGTCAAACAGGGGCCTGTTGATCGGGAGGGTGTGGCGTCCGCAAACGCGGACAAAACGGACCTCCTACGGTCAAAACGGGGTCCTGTTCATCGAGGAGGGTGTGGCGTCAAAGAAAACGGGTCTCCACGGATACCGTTCATCTCCACCGCCGACCTCCTCCAACCTCCACGAGGCCATCGTCGACCTCCTACAGCCTCCACGGGCTCTGTTTATCCAGCCTCCACCGCGCTATTCCACCGCCATTGTTCAACCACCCCTCGACGGGCACCCTCCACCGTCTCATCGTTCATCCAGCCTCCACAAAGACGGGTCCTGTTCAACCACCCCTCCACGGCCATCCCTCCACCGTCTACTGTTCATCCAGCCCTCCAAACCACGGGGTCCTGTTCATCCATAGGCAACGCCACCACTCACTGTTCATCCAAACCCCCCCGCAGCGCTCACTGTTCATCCAATCGATGGGCTTCAGTTAGCAGCAGTAGCGAAGGAGTCACTCCATCGGGTTCAGTTAACAGCCATCGATCGATCGCTCGGGTTCAGTAACGCATAGCCTGCAGTGTAGTTGCTCGGGTTCAATTAGAGCCCAACGCCTCGCTCGGATTCAGTTAGACCCAACGCCTCGCACGTGTACGAGAGAAACGCGCATCGCTCGGCCCCCGACCTCCCACCGTAACCGGCAACTCCCTGAAATCCCCCCCTCGCTTCTACCACGGTTTTTTCCGTCATGGACGGCCCAAAGAATGTCATGCAGCTGCGTCTCCGGCCCGCCCAGGACGAAAAGCCCATTTTCTATCATGATTTTTTGTCATAGAAGTAGGAGCCCACCACATCTATGATGATACCGGGTTTTGTCACAATTATCGTCATAGAAGTGTCATATGTATGACAGAAAAAAATTTCGTTCGGCCCAAAATGTCACGGATGTGTCTTTTTTTTGTAGTGTATATTTTTCTCGATGTGCATCACATCAATATTATGCCGCAGATCCAAATCTTTCCAATACTCCAGGTCCCACAAAGTGGACCCACGGGTAAACAATAATCTCTCTTCTACCATGCCACGCTTCCTTTTCCCGCTACCATTACCAAGATGGTTTCCTGGTGTAATATGCCTGTCCTTCTCTAATTCCACTTGCAACTCATTAGCAGTGAGCCTCTTTGGCGCATCACGGTTTTCATGCTTTGCATTGAACACATGTCTTTGGTATTTTCTAGGATGCGACTTGTCCTTGGCAAGGAAACGGTGGTGTCCAATGTAACAGATCTTGCTAAGTATTGCGTATGACAGCAGATTCCTGTCACAACGAACACATGCATTGTAACCATGTGTCGTTCGCCCAGACATAGTGCCCAAAGCCGGATAATCATGGATGCACCAAATTACAATAGCACACAGAAAGAAATCAGCTGGTGGGCTGCTATATAGGTCTCGAGTGAGAACACCCTTCCATAGCTGTTGAAGTTCCTCCACAAGAGGCTCCATGAACAAATCAAAATCCTTTCCAGGACATTTTGGACCTAGGATGAGCAAGGCCATCATGTAGTTTGATTCCTTGGTGCAGACATTTGGAGGCATGTTGTAAGGGATAACAAGCACTGGCCACATGCTATATGTGGCACTCTAGTGGCCAAATGGGTTAAATCCATCAAGCTAAGCCAAGTCTAATGTTTCTCGGTCAAGACAAACTCTTTGTGTTTATCATTGAAGCTTTTCCACTCACTACCATGAGATGGATGGCTCATTACATTCTGATCTCTGTACTCCTGGTTCCTAGAATGCCAAAGTACATGCTCTCTTGTTTCAGCATCATGAAACAACCTCTGCAATCTTGGTGTAATTAGAAAATGTCGCAGAACATTATGAGGAATCCTCTTCACAGCATTGCCATCTTTCCATCTTGATGATTTGCATTTCGGGCATTCACTTAAGTTGGCATAATCCTTCGTAGCGTAACACAATTATTCTTACAAACATGGATCATATCATATCCAATTCCAACTGCACGAAGGAAATTCTTCATTTTACTGTAGGTGTGTGGCAGCTCAGACGCATCTGGGAAAGATTTGCGGAAAGCAGCCAACATCACATCGAATGATTTGTTGGTCATCCGCTCAGATGTCTTCACCTGAAGAAAGGTGGCCACAGCTGAGAATACTGACAACTTATTTCCTGGGGTGACAACAACGTTGCATTGTTCCAACATGCGGGCCCACCGTCTTTCTTCTGCAGGTGAAAGTTCACGGAATGCACGAGCATTTCGTAGCATTGTTTCAATGTTGGTCAAACTCAATGGCTCCGCCACCACCACCACCTCCTCCTCTTCCACCTGAGCATCAGGCAGATCAAGATGGTGATCTGCTGCTTCCACAACGTCAATAACATTGACGTTCACAGCTTCACCATGATGAACCCACCTAGTATATGTGACTGACATCCCATACAAGTGTAGATGATTTTGCACAGTTGACTGGGGTCTTGTAACTGAATTCATAAAACTGCTACACGGGCAGAGCACATCTGATTTTGGACCACCGTACTCAGCTCGATAAAGTTCATGAAGTTTTCAACCCCTCGACATATGCAGAGAGAATCTTGAGCGAAGTTATCCAAGTCCGTCCATCATTAGACATACAAATTAGTTCTTCTACTAGATATTACAGGAAAAACATATATGCTTTTTTATGAAGTCCAGAAAAAAATACCTAGGTTGATGTCTATAGCTATGGCAAGATATTTGGACGTAGATCTAAGTTACGAAATATATGTAAAGCTAATTTAGCAATCAGATTTGAGTGCTAAATTATGGCAGGCTGTTTCAGCAGTCAATGAGGCCGAGCACACAGCCGTCGAACTATCGAAGGCCATCGCAACAACAAAGATCGAGTATAAAATGGTGTAGAGCTATTTCACCTAATAGATTGGCTACTAGACCATGGCAATCTACGTCACAATAAATATATGGCAGGATATTTTAGCAACTAATCGGCCATGGCATGCCATCTTAGCTAAGCAGATTGAGTGCAGAACAGGGCAAGGAAGCTTCTTAAGCAGAGCATATTGACAGTAAACTACTTGACAAGCAAAGAGATTAACAACGTCTATTAGCTAACATTCGCGCTACACCGACATGAGCGGGCCTCGGTCTAGAATCGTGTACCGTGGGAGAAGCCGATCGCCGTGGCGTCTCCGCACTAACGTCGCCAATGGTGGAGGTCTTGACCGCCGTGGCGCCTCCACAAGAACGTAGCTGAGGTGGCGGCGCGGCTGAGAGGACGGCGATCTATGAGAGCGCTTCAGGAGCGAGAGGATCGCCAAACCGCGGCGCCGATGTATCGGCGCGGCGGGGAGGGCAGCTTTGGTGGAGCGAATGGAGTGGAGGGGGACAGGGGGAGCGGGGTTTGGGGAATATTATTCGCTAGTTGGCCGAAGGGCGGTTGAATCGGATTTGGGGGGAATTTTCGTGTGTGTGTGTGGGGGGGGGGGGGGTTTCGCGCGGTGGGCGGTGGGAGTTTGGCGCATGGTCGGTTTCTCCAAGTGCAGTCCCACGTGTCAGTGAAGAGGCAAGCCGAAGCGCGTTCTGTTTGCGTGAGCCGTGTGCAGGACCGAACGTGTGTGGGGTGCAATGCGACCGCGACAGGAGTGCTGTGAGTGTACCGCCTTTTTCCTTTTAAACTTGGTGCTTCGCCCCCTCAAAATTTTTTTTGTTGCTTCGCGCGATCCATCGGTACTACTACTAGTAATCCGGTAATCCTGACTAAAACGGCGCGGCCGGGTCTTTTCCCGCACGATATGCTGGGAGGTTGGCTTAGTTGGGTTTTTTAGGACGAGTAATGCTACAACTACGTAATCCCAGTTATGTAATTAACGTAATGTGAAACGTGTGAGCTGTTGATTGTAGATTGGGGGAGGGAGGGGCCCAACACCATGAAAATCAGGGGAGGAGAGAGAGAGGCTATTTATGTTAACCCTTTCGTAGGTTCCCGTAGATGTAGAAAGATGTGAAATGCATGAATGTGTAGTGGACGTACTATTGGATTGCCTAAGATAATTTGTGTATGTATAGACCCCATGTGTTTATTTTACTTCGCATGTTAGATTTGTCTCGGTTCAACAAAAACCAGAGTTGGTGATGATGGTGTGCCTGTCATCCTGCAATATAGGCCGTCCGATCTATATCTAACGGATAGGAAGGAAACTATGACAATTTACCCGCACTCCTCTCCACATTTGCAGATAAGGCTTTCCCTCATTCATCCTTTTCTCCCACAAGATCTTGATCTTCCATGCAACACACGGGCATCTTGCTAGTACTCCTACAATATGTATATTATTGTGAAAGTTCATATACACCGGCCGAGATTAATGCAAACACGGCAGATTTTCATTGCATTTCGAGCTTTTATAGGACATAAAAAAAAAGAAACCCGACCCTAAACCTATTCTACGGCGGCTACCGACGTCCTCCATCTGCGATCTCTATGTATGGGGGCGGGGTTCAAGACCCGTGAAGTGAAGGTGCGGTCTCCGGCGAGGAAGAGTAGAACAGGGGATACGAACCGGCCAGTTGGCACACCATGCCCTACCGCCTCCCATGCCCTACTCATCCTCGGAAGAGTCCCCGACCTCGGCGGTGATGGACGTTTGACGGTGGCAAGTAGGACGCATGGCTGACAGTGCTCCCGTTGTCGGCCGCCAGCGTGGCCACCGCTTGTGCGGTCGCGTCCGCGTCCGGCTACGCCGCTATTGCATCACGAGAGGCGACTTGAGTGAGGGCGGCGACCTCGAGCTTCATCCCCGAAGACAAGCTCTCCCGTAGAGCATTTGCACTTGCGGTCATGGCGGATGTGTTGCCAGGTAGGAGGACAATGCGCTATGGTGTGGAGGTTAGCTGGGCGTTGCCGCTTTAAGTAGCGCATTCCGGTGAGGACAAGCGTCCGGGTGCGTCATTAAGTCGCCGGAGTTGGTTCCTCGGGCACCGAGCCTCTTAACGACGACATACGAATGGACGGCATGAATACGGGCAGCTGGCGCCGGTTGGGAACGCACCGCGCGACGGCGCGAGGGACGAGGGTTTTGGTGTGCCAAGGTAGTCAGCTGCGGTCGTGGCAACGTTGGAGATGCCCTTTGCTCACATGCGATCCCCGCATGTCACTGAAAAAGCAGGATGACCCGGCATGGTCTCAGGTCCATAGGATGCAGTTGGCCGCGCTACACCACTTCGCGGACGCATCGCGGTGCCCCGTGCATCCTCGACGAGCCGGGTGTTGGGGTGTGTTTGGCCAAAGTGCACCTTACCAAAATTTTGTTCATGACCCAAAGATTGGTCTTTGTTTGGATGGTTGCCATTTTTTTGGCATGCCAATGAACTCTAGCCAACTCTAGTTCATTTTTCTTGCCAATGTCGGCCAAATTATGGGCAACCAATACCTCAACCAAAATTTTGGTCATGACCCAAAGATTGGTCTTTGTTTGGATGGTTGCCATTTCTTTGGCATGCCAATGAACTCTAGCCGACTCTAGTTCATTTTTCTTGCCAATGTCGGCCAAATCATGGGCAACCAATACCTCAACCAAAATTTTGGCTACCCAATGCTTTGATGGGGTAACCTTGGGCACAAACCAAACGCCACCCTCGGCACACTGAAACCGACCGTCTCTAGCGACGATATGAGCGTGTCGCTCACCGCGGTCACCGTGTCCAGAGGCAGTGCTGGAGATGCGCCCTGTTGTTAGCCCCAACGACCCACATGAACGGTTCTCGATGGCGAGGAGGTCGTGGGCCAGCTCCTCCATTGGACTAGTCTGCGCTACGTTGTCTCGACGGGTGTGCCCCACATGTCAGTTTCCCTGTTTCCCCGGCCATATTCGAGCGTCAGTGCTCCGCGTTGCGCATTAGGCCTTTCACTATGTAGGCCAAGCGAGACAACTTGTTGTTTATTTGAGCCGTTCAAGTATAATCATGTGGCGTTTGCTTATTTCTCATTCCTCTCCAACCCTCTTCTCCATCGATCATGTTGCCCTCCAGTCGAGTCCATCCCCCCGCATGCCTCATTTAAACATTCCGCCGAGTATCATTCACATGTACCCACCCTAGTCCTCTTTCAATAGATCTCTGGACCCCGAGATGAAATTGAGAGGGAACGAGTGGGGGCACGTGATACCTAAGGCGGATTCAAAATTTTGAACCGGTGATCATAGCATCAGCAAATCATATATAAAGGGTATTCAATGTTCGTTTCGTCTTTGAATGTAAAATATACTCCCTCCTATCCTTTCTAGTTTACATATAAGTTTTATGTGTAGTCAAAGTATCTCTAATTTGATCAAAAAGGTCTCAACATTCAACAACGCCCAGTCAATATTGTTAGATTCGTACGTACTCCTAGATTTGTACTCGAGATGGTTTCCAATTTGACTATTGACAAGATTAATAGTACAAGAGATGTATAATGTGAAAATTATATCATTAGAAACTCCTTTCACATACGAATTTGACCGTATGCTTTGTGTAAGTTGCATGTCATATATTATTACTCTAACATTTGGTCAAAGTTAGCCTCGAAAAACGCATTAGACCCTGTATGCTTTGTGTAAGTTGCATGTCATATATTATTACTCTAACATTTGTGTAAGTTGCATGTCATATATTATTACTCTAACATTTGGTCAAATTAGTATAGTGGAAGTGGATCCTCTGACGTAGGTATCCCTGCCTTACCCTCCCTTTTGGTCACTTACTGGCGGACCCCATGCTTGCTAGGCCCCACATGTCAGTTACTCAATGGGTTCGACCACGTCAGGGGATCCTCATAGTATACTCCCTCTGTTTTTATTTACTCGGCATAAAACGGAGGGAGTGGTGGTATAATAAATGACGCGGGCGGGGGAGGGGGAGGGACGTTGGTTTGCTCTCAACTGCGGACCCACAAGACGAAGTGCGTTCCATTCGGTGAGCGACGTGGAGGGTCCAGCATGCCGGGTTGCAACACAAACGCGACCAGAGCGATGTACAGTCAAAACCGATTGATCGGTCATCACCGGAACCACTATTCACACCAAAACCTTCGCTGCTCGGCCTACGCTAGCCACTATCCTAAAACCACACCAAATCTCCAGCCCATTCCCCCACCTTTCGATCCCCTAGCACGCATCAAGCGTCCCCTAGTTCGCCGGAAAGCCATGGTGCACCGCAAGATCACTTACTACAAGATGCTGACGCCGGAGCGCCGCACAGAAATCGCGGCGGCAGTCGGTGCCACAGACTTCCGTTCCCAAGCTCCCTTTGCGGCGGGCGAATCCCTGAGTTCTCTGGAGCCAAGCTACAAGGAGGAGGAAGCCGATCCAATGTTCACGGGCGGCGGTCGCGGCGCAGAAGGCCCCCAATGGGTATGAGATGATGGACGTGGACTTCGTGCCGGCGTCCGAGTTCCCCATGGTGCAAGCAGACCAGCGGTTCAACATGGCAATACTAAAGGAGGACTGGGAGGCATAGGCTCAACTCGACGCGGAGCGCGTGCATGCCGCTGCCATCGAGGCTCTCCTGCAGGCGGAACCGGATGTCGTGGATGTGAACCGGGTGGCGGAGGCTCAACTTGAGGCGGAGCATGCGGATGCCGCTGCCATCGAGGCCCTCCTGCAGGCGGAACTGGACGTCCTGGACTTGAACCGGCCGGCAGAGGCTCGACTCAACGCAGAGCGCGCGGATGCCGCTCTCATCGACGCCCTCCTACAGGCGGAACCGGACGTCCTGGCCTTGAACCGGGTGGTGGAGGCTCGACTCGACATGGAGCGCGCGAATGCCGCTCTAATCGACGCCCTCTTGCAGGCGGAATCGAACGTCCTGGACTTGAACCTAGCGGCGGAGGCTCGAATCGACGCGGAGCGCACGGATGCCGTTGCCATCGAGGCCCTCCTACAGGCAGAACCGGACGTCCTCGACTTGAACTGGGCTGTGATCTCGTCCGCGCAGAGCGCCGGTACACTCCGCTTGAACGAGTAGCTGGAGGCCGAGGACAACCACGGTGCGGAGACACATGTCGGCTGGTTCGCGCCGGCAGCCAAAGATGACGAGGCCGTCTCTTTCCGCGAGCAGTGATAGGTTTTCTTTATGTTGTTGTTTTTATGGATCTTTTGCTGTGTCAAAACATATATTTGTTATTCAAGTCGCCTGACTTGGGTCAGTCTACCATTTCAGGCGGTTGGATGAATATCCTACGTCTCCTAACCCTTCTTTCCTTCTTCCTCACCTCTTCTTCTTCCCCAACAGACCACCGCACGGGCCATACAGATACTCCCAAACATGCGGTTGGATAAGCATACTCTATGAACGAAAATTATGTGTCAGCGATAGGACGGCTGAGTTTGGTTTGTTCCCATGCGACAGCACGTGTCAGTGAGGGTGCGTTCCCTTGGTTGGGTTTGCGGCGTGCAGGAGCGACTGTGTGAGGGTGCGGTGCGACCATGCATGCAGGAGCGACTGTGTGAGGGTGCGGTGCGACCACGACACTGTGCGTCGCAAGTGTACCTCCTTCTCATTTTGAAAACTTTAGGCAAGCTTGGCAAAAATGTGTGGCGAAGTTTGGCAATGCAAGGCCTAGACCCAAACAGGATAAGTACGTACGTACTAGGAGTACTAGTGTTAAAAAATAAAGGCGGGGTTTTCCTTCGCGGGATTTAATCGATACAAATCCTCGTTTCCCATGTCAATTAATGCGTATTTTTTTCTCCAAAGACCAAAGAGATAACCATCTCACTCCTCATCGCTTGATTAATGCAGCGCCATGCAAACCAACCTTCTCACTTCCGCATGCATGCAGGGGATATTAATGTCCTTGGTTGCTAACCCCATCAATTTTGCCTCGATTAGTGTTAGTGGCCCTTTGCAAATTGTAATTTTGATATACTGGACTTGTGTACAAGAAATGGAGGTAGTAACTATATTTGACTTCCTTCCCCATTGTTGTGATGTTGACGATATCTTTTTTTTATGGTTTGGCGAAGTGCGTTCGACGGAGAACACCATTGAGGGAGACCACGGTAAGTCATTCGCAAGTGCTGCCTGCAAGCCGAGACAACCACCTTATTTGCATCCAGGAAGTCCTTTAAAGTGCAGTGAGATGGTTTCTCGAAGAAGACGATGGAGAAGCGGAGTCAGCGAAGAGTGAAATGATGGTTGCTTCGTCCGTGCTTTTGTGATTTCATGCCTCACTGCTTTGTGATTTGTGATAGAAGGGACAGGGGAGTAGACTCTGTGCTCTATACTGTACTACATGCATCCAAGCATGGGAGAAAGAGGAGAGACATTGCATTTTTCTATTCCTTCAATCAATCAATCAGGGAGCTTCTGTTCCATCTTTTTGGCTTTGGCAACACCGTCCACAATGGTTCCCACGATGCCAAAAGCTATTTTCCCATTTGGCTACACATTGTGGATGCCCTTAACCGTACCACTTGGTTTTGCTCCTGTGTGCTATCTATACAAATCTCAATTATATTGATCTAAAAAATTATAGAATCAAGATTAGTAAAAAGGAGGTGATTTTGCCGCGCGGATGGCGGGGGAGGTTTCTTATTTGAGCAATGCTACATCCACGTAATGGTTTACGTAAAGTTACAAACTGATGTGATGTGGGACTATTTGATTGGATTAAAGGAGAGGATTAGGCCCACCCCACCTGAAAATCAGGGGGGCATATATAGATTAGATGGAAAGTATACGTAGCAGCTACGTAGCCCTTTGTAAGTCTAGGATTAGGCTTCTTATTTTCGGAGGACGTTGTCTTGGCAGTTTGCTAACATGAAGTCCCATGTGTCAGTGCTTTACCAAGCCGATCCGCGTCCCACATGAGGCAGAACAACGGCAGAAGCAACACATGGTTAAGTTGAAGAACATGAGGGAGAAGCGGATTCAACAACGAGTGAAATGATGGTTGCTTTGTCCCTCCAACTTCTTTTGTTAGCATTATTACTTCGTCCCTCCAACTTAACTGCGGGAAAGGTGCAGCTTTGTAATTTGACGCCTCATTGTTCATTACTACGCCGGCGCCATGATTGGGGTGCTTCACCCCGGCTGCTCTGCACTGTATTCCGGTATGGCACGTGGACCCGGTAGCTTGATGTCCCACATGTCGGCGAAAGGGACTAGAAGATTTATGAAAGCGAGCGTTCCACTCTTACGATGGGGGAGTAGACGACACGACGACCCAATGAACTGTCACTTGTACTGTATAGTACTATAGTTTTGCTATTTCGCACGATCCATCGGTACAAACCCGATTAAACAGGAAAGGGCGGGATTTTTCCCTCGCGGTAGATGATACTGGCCATACATTTCAAAGGCCATTTTAATGTATGCAAAATGAATAATTATAAGTAACAATATGATATCTAGTAAAACTAAAAACACATATGATTTATTGTGTTAGAGTGTAGTAGTAGTGCTGTATTGCATAGTTGTTAGATGTAACATGCAAGAACGTGTAGAGATGTAGTTTTGGAGGGCCTACAGAGATAAAAGCGTAATACGGTCACCGAACTTCCGAATAAGCTGATTACGGTCACTATATACGTTTTGTGGTGATTATACGGTCACTTGCTCACAGTTCAGCATCGGATTGCACTCTGTTGACCGGCCAAATAGTCTGCATGGCGCCATGTTGACTAGTTAAATTGAACACGTTCCTTGTGAGTCCCACCTGTCAGTTCGCATAGGAAATGGTCAGATGAACACAAATTTACGCAGGTGCGACAATGCTCCAACCCGTGAGTGGGAATCACCTGGTTGTGTATGTGTCTATCAGGGCCTGATGTGTGCGCATGCACATGTAGGTTGAGCACTTGAGCGTGAGAGTGTGTGTTGGTCGTGTGGTGTACTGGTGTGTGCATGCATGCGTGCGTGTGTGTGTGTGAGTGTTGCGTGCGGGCGTGGCTTCGTGTGTACGTGTGAGTGTTGCGTGCGTGCGTGGGTGCATGTGTTTGTGTGAGTGTTGTGTGGATGTAGTTCGTGTGCATGCGTGCGTGTGTGTATAATCACCACACCAGCTCCTGTGTGTTAAAACAGACGGCTCAGCATACCAATACAAGGCCACCTTGTCCATGCGCTGCATGGGTCATGACTTCAACCACCGTCCAAATATTTTTTTGTCGTTTGTTTTCATTCTTACTAGCAAGATGCCCGTGCGTTGCACGTAACATTAAGATGCATATGTATGACTTGTTTATCTTGTGAGAGAAAAGGATGAACGAGGGAAGGCCTTATTTGCAAATGTGTAGAGGTGTGTGGGTACCTTTTTGCAAAATTGCCATAGTTTCTTTCCTATCCGTCAGATATAAATCGGACGGCCTATATTGCAGGATGGCAGGCACACCGTCATCACCAACTCTGTTTTTTATAAGAGTGTATTTTATGTATTTTATAAGAGTGTAGATGTAGAGTAGATACAAGTCGATAGGTGGGCACGATGGTAGTGAAATAATGTGATGCAACACTAGAGGTGCCACGTGGAGCATTTAACTGGTCAACTAGTCATGTCATGAGCAAATACAGAGTTGTACGGTGAGCCCGTGACTGTATAATAACCAGGAAACATAAATGGTGACCGTAATGAGTGGATTCTGAAGTCCAATGTACGTATCGTGCTTTCGCTTCAAATACAATGATCATCATTGCATATATCGCGAGAGAAAGATGAAACATGCATGAATTTTCTGGGGGCTTACTTTTAGAGGACCTGGAGATAGTTTTGTGTGCATACGTGAAAGGGGCGTACTGGGGGGGGTATGCGATGGAGAGAGATATGCTCTTCGTTTCTCTTTCTTATGAATAACTTTGTATATAGTATAAAAATATACAAATTCACAATGCGGAATAAATATCATTGTGGGCACCATGCAATGCAAATTAGCATTCGTACTCCTCCATATAACTTTGTAATGTTGTATATATGTAAAAACTCTAAAATAATTTTTTGGCCACACTTTATTCAAAAGGAATGTTGTATGCGAAATAAACCTGAAGAGAGGGCTTTTTAGATCAATGGGGTACGTGATGTAACATGTGTGAATGTGTAGTTTATGCATTTGGCGGGCCTAGAGAGGTATGTGTGTTGTGTGTGTATTACGTATTCGAGAGAGGCATGGATAGAGGGGCCGACGGGGGGGGGGGGGGGAGATAGGACGAGAAATGAGAGTGGTCTAGAGAGAGAGAGAGACGAATATGACGTCACGACAAGATGTTCCATTCCCTTGAGTGTTTATATGCAAGGGGGGAGGGAATAGAGGCACCAGGAGAAATTTTCTGTGTGTGTGGTGTTTGTGTTGGTATGTGTGGGTGTGAGAAGATAATGAGACGTGGGGGTAGAGGGTGTGTCACCACGTGAGGTCCGGTGGGTCAAGGTGAGGCCCTTCGTTCGGTTCCGTCCTGCGTCACATTGGTCGGCCCGTGATGCATTTAGGAAGACCCATGGATGACTAGTCGTACAAGACAAAGATAGCAGAATTGTGAAGGACTCTGTGTCCACTGACAAAGCCGGCTAGGATTTGTAACCCTAGGTTCTCGGACTAAGGTAAGCCCTTTATCTCTGATATTACTATTCATCCAACCTAACTTTAAGGGGCATCCTATAGAATGCTCTGCTAGAATCATACTCGTCGATTAGGAAAAGAGGTGTGAGACAATGTGTGAGAGACAGGCGTAAAGATAATGTGCGTACATGAGACGCGTAGGAAGGTCCATGTATATAGAAAGGGTCGATGAGGATTGTGCGTGTGTATGTTTGCGAGAGGAAGAGTGCTTGTGATAAAGGTTAGTGAAAACAGTTGTAAATGGTTACGAGAGGGAGGGAGGGTTATATCTAGAGCATGTGCGTGAGAAAGACACCTCGGGAGAGAGTGTGTGAGCATGTGTGAGAGACCGCCGATGGAGAGTGAAACTACACGTAAAAGACTGCTCTACACATTGATTAAAGATATAAATTGTATCCAAATATTAGGATGGGATCATGATATTTGCAATTCGTGTAAGGAGCGGTCATTGATCCATCAGACATCTAGATTCTATCGAATTTGAGCATGTCTATGTTATTATTCGACACAAATTATCCACATAGTTAGTATTTTGAACTCGAGACAATGCATCGCTTTAGCAATCGAATATAGACGTGAGTATAGTTCATGTTGTGTGTGTAAAGTACATTATACATACGAACGTTACACAATGGACATTATAAATAGCTACCTATGAACTAGCATACATTTGAATTTAACTTAAGGTGGTTTAAAAAAATCGAATTCAACATGAAGTCCATTCAATTATTTGAATTTGATATCATGGCATTTGTAAACCATACCTAAATTATGGGGGCACCAATCTTTGCTCTGATTTTGTACATAATAGCATATGTAGCCGTGTACAAAATAGATTCAAATTAAGCTCCTCCATTCCAAAATAATCATAGTTATAGGATTTTCAAGTGTCAAAATTTCAAAAAGAAGCGGATAATTTAATGAGGTTTTCAAACATAAAAGGTCAAATATAACGTTGTCTATTTAGGTCAATCCTCATAGTTCAAGAGTACTCTAAACGTGAATGCTTGTGTTTCAAAATTTCGAACGAAGCGCCAAAAGAGCCTCTACCTCGCCCAAAACCGCATGAGACCAATGTTTAGTAGTACAAGGAAATTACTTTTCTAATAACTCTGACCGTTGAAACCTACCGGCCCTACGTCCAAAGGTCTAAACTGGGGTAGGTTAGTAGCTCATCTAGATGCCACGCAACCGCCTCCGAAAAACATTCATACACAATGGCCGCCTAAGCACACATGCGTGCGGCCGAAATCGCTCCCGCGCACTATTTGGGACACCTGGGATTACCATCCTACCCCCGACCCACAGTAGGTCCAAAATTTAAGAGGGGGGCAAAGTTTGTACTTTCCCCAAATTTCAAACAAGCGCGTCCCATCTTCTATTCAAAAAAGCCAAAAACAAGCGTGTCCCAGACCGAAACATGGTCCCCCCCCACCCGTCCGATTCCCCATTCGTACTCCGTGGGCGCCAAAACTACCTTTCCACCAGCCGCGAAACCCCGACGTCTTCCGTCCGCCACCCCATCCCACCCATCAACCGCCGCCCTCCTCCATCACGCCGGAGCCGATACCCCGATGTCGTCATCCACCGCAACCTCAACCGCAACGCCCTCCACGGCTAGTAGTTGAAGCTGAGGCCGAGCCGTCTGTACCCGAGCCAGTTCAACCACGTCGTCCTGCGCCTCACCGCTGCCGCTCCAACTTCGCCACCCTCCACCGCACCGGAGCTATTCCTGCTACGCCGTCCTTCGCCGCCTCGGATCTGCTTCCCCTCCACTAACATACGACCACGGCAACACAGTCAGCAATTTGGCAATGGGTTCGTCCAAGCCTGCACCCTCTAGAACATCGGTTTCCCCTGTGAAAAGAAGAAGATCGGCGTGACATGTGCAGGTGACCACACCGACAATCGAAAAAGGTACTCCTCTTCCCTTATTCATGCAAATCTCACGTCTCTTCTTGCACTGTATTCATCCCATAGAAGACACTACTTGACCGCTTCTTCTTGATACTAGATGTTCCTAGTAACTCGCGATGCACAAGGTTTCTCCTCATATACTATTTCACCTTAGCTAGAGGTCCGTCGCCCCCCTAAATTTCAATTTCTGTCCAGTTGATTCCCAATTAACGGAAGCATTCCCCGGCGTAACAGGCGCTAGTATGACTATTACGCCGGGGAAGCAGCGCCTTGGTGTTTATCTTAGGGGCGTGTGCGGCCTAGAGCTACTGGCGCCCAATCTGGAGGTCGGCCGAGATTAAGGGGATGGCCTTGGGGTGCTGCCAAGCATGACGGTGGTGTGAGGTCAATGGGAGAGCGGGGCGGCGGAGGCAGGGGTCTGGGCCGGTGGTCGCTAGCGGTTCGAGAAAGATCGTCAACAGTGACTGGCGGGAGGTAGACGAAGGCCATCTGCCCGTTCCTTATAGATCGGACGGTTCATTAAAAAAATCGATTGACCTATTTATTTTCAGTCGACTGTTATCTTAGATATGACCACATGTGGTGGTGTGCTGGAGGAGTGCCTGCATTTCCTGTGCTCATATATTACAAAATCATATGGAGTAGAATCTAATTTTGTTTGCCATGCAATCTTGTAGAGCTATCATATGTCTCCTGTCATTTATTTTTCAGCCAGCTGCTATCTGCTACTTTTACAGTGCACTAGTTCTGGACACACTTCACCCATACTCTCACTATTGTGTTTTTATGCAAGGGTATTTCAGAGTCTGCCTCGAGAGAAGCAAAAAAGAAAAGAGACAAGTCGTGCCAGCTTTCTATGCGGCCAGGCACGGCACGTTACAATGCTATAAAGGGTGCAGTGTCAGCAGATGGAGACGGTAAACATAGCTCTGGAGTTGATGACCTCGCTCGCAGTGAACCACCATCCTAGGTGCTTGCTTTAACTTCGCGGTGTCATATGTGGTTGCATGTTCAATATGGTGTCTAGCTTGTATTCGAAAGGCCGAAGTCGGTCTTTATTAAGATAAGGAAATATATTTTTTACATGAACCACCATTCCGTGAGCACCAGAAGACAAATAGCTAGTCAGGGCACAGGCCGAGCTAGTAACAAGCCCAGCAAAGATAGGCATCACTTGGAAGCCAACTAAAAAGCTGCAATGGTGGCGAAGCAGCCCGCTCCCACTAAGCTCTCAGGTCCTAGATGATCATGCTCACCACTCCAGCCGGATGTCTAGCTTGTATTGCTTCCAATTTGGTTAAATTGCATCTGCTTAGCTTACACATTATACCTTTGAATATGACATGCCTTTTTGTTTTTGGTACATACTAGTACATCTGTGTATTAACCATGTTCTTACATCAAACTAATGTTCTTGTGTATCCCTCATCAATCACTTATGACGAGGCAGGCAGGCAAGGGACTACTCCTCATTTAAAGAATGCAGCGTTAGCCTCCCGACATGATTCTCAAGAAACAGAAATGCTAGATGAAGATAGTGAACGTAGCTCTGTAGTTGATTACAACATTTCCCCTACACTAGCATCGCAGGTGCTTGCTCTAACTTGGCAGCGTGATATGTGGTTGCATGTTGCATATGGTGTCTAGATTGTAATTCTTCCAATCTGGTTAAACTGCATGTGCTAGTCTACTTAGCTTATACATTATACCTGTTGATGTGACATGCCTTCATGTATTTAGTACATAGTACATCTGTCTATTAAGCATGTCCTTACATAAAACTATTGTTTTTTTGTCTCCCTCATCAATCAACATGACAAGACACCTTTAGTATACGCAGTGCGATATTAGTTGCATCTTTCATATGATTTATAGCATGCACTGCTTCTAATTTGTTGAAATTCCATTTATGATGCGACACTTTTAACTTGGCAGAGTCATATTGGTTACATCTTTCATGTGGTGTCTAGCTTGCATTGCTTCTTATTTGCTGGAATAGTTTCTGCTTAGTTTACACAAACAGTTGTGAACATGCCATGCCGTCCTGTTTTTCGTACATATTCCATCCTGGTATCATGTGTTTGCCTTACATCAAAGTAGTGATTGTCAGTATCATGCATGAATGAGTTCTGAAGAGAGAATTTTATTGCTTTTTCTTGTCGGATTTACTTGACAATTCAAAATCAATAAAGCGAAAGGAAGTTAGCAAGGCAGCGGATAAAGGTGCTCCTTCCGAACGGAGGGCGTCTATAGTTTCTACTCCTCCACAACCCCAAGATGATTTCCAAGAAAACACATGCATAGACACTCAACAAAGCTGTGTTTATGATGAGCACGTCTCCCCTAGTGCAGCATCACCGGTGCTCCCTCTAACTTGGCACTGTTATATGTGGTTGCATGTCATGTGTGATTTCTAGCTTGTATTGCTTCTAATTTTGTTGAATTCCATCTGCTTACTTTACACATTATACTTGAATAAGACACGTGTTCCTGTTTCTAGAACATACAATATCTGTCTATCACACCATGTTCTTACATCAAATTACTACTGTTGTGTAACCTGCAACAATGACTTATCATAAGACACGTTTGACTTCGAAGTGTGATATAGGTTACATCTCACATTCTTTTCTAGCTTGTACTACTAATTTGTTGAAATGACACTTATGACGAGACAGTTTTAACTTGGTAGAGTGATATTCATTGCATCTTTCATATGGTGTCTAGCTTTCATTGCTTCTAATTTGTTGAAATGCCTTCTCCTTAGTTTACACATCATAAGCTGTGAATATGCAATGCAGTGAATATGCAATGGCACTAATGACGAGGGACCTCTAACATGGTAGTGTGATGTTGTTTGCATCTTGCATATGATTTATTTCTTGTACTGCTTCACATTTGTTTAAACACGATTTATGATGAGACACTGTTAACTTGGCAGAGCGATATTTGTAGCATCTTTCATATGGTGTCTACCTTCCATTGCATTGCTTCTAATTTGGTGAAATTTCTTCTTCTTTGTTTACACATCATAGTTCTGGTTATCTCTTCCGTCCTATTTTTCATACATATTACATCCTCCTATCATGTGGTTGTCTAACATCAAAGTTCAGTTCGTCTGCATCACGCATCAATTTGTTCCGAGAACTAAATTGTTATTTGTTTTTCTTGTCGGCTTGACTTAACATGGCACAGAGAAAGAGGAAGAAACACAGAATGACGGGGAATGAGAAGCAGATGAATCCTGCAGATTCTGCTGGTACTGATGGTGCAATAGAAGGTCAAAGTGCAGCGAAAAATTCTACAAACACGGCATCCCATGCTACATGAGTTGCAAAAAAATCCAAACAGAAACAAATAGCTACCACCAAACAAGCAGAGACAGCCCTAGTTCTTGCAACACCTACCACAGTACTACCAGCTGCATGACTTACTCGTGCGTCAACGGAGCTAGCAGCATGTTTCTGAGCTCCCTTGCCACCTGACACTACTTCCCAAGCACTCTTAACACAAGACGAGTTGTCAATATCAGATGAACCTTGTGAGCTTCAACAGCAAGAAGGTAGTTGCTGGAGTCAAGTTATAGTTGCTTGCTTCTTTATATGTAGTCTCACAGTTTGATGTACACTAACACTTCCTATGTTCGTTGTTGGACTAGCACCTAGGCACAAGAGGAAACAAACATCGGGGATAATGCTCGATAGGTTAACTAAATCTAGAGGAGGAAGAATAGAGATCCATTTTGAGGCAGGTTTAAAAAGTCCACGTGATGCTACAGAGTCAGCCAAGTTAGTATCAGAGGCAGTGGTTGCCGTTAGGTGTCATGTACGTATCCTCCCAACAGGGATTTAGTACAAGAATGACAAAGATGAAACCCAGTTCAACACCTTCCTCGACCATTTATCTGTAAGTATGTTTATGTATGGAAACTAGTAATATCATCTTGCTCTGTCCCATACTTTCTAGGTTGCTGATAATGAGACCCCCATAATTTTCAATAGATGAGGTTCAAGTTGGATAGCCAAGATGATGCAACCAGACAAGCTTGCACCCATGTTTTCAAGTCTGCTTTCCGATAATATCGGTATAACTTGAGGAAAACCCACTTTGAAGGCAAGGCTAACAGTGAACTTTCCCAAACATCTCCAGTGGAAAATATATCGGATGAAGACTGGAGGGGCCTTGTTAAACGCTGGTCTGATCCGAAGTATCAGGTACATTATATATATGTGATCAGATCACATGTTGAAGTCCTATTTACGCATGTGCCACACAAATCTATCTTCTTGTAGGTGAACTATTCAAAGAACAAGGCCGGCCGTACGAAAGTGAAATTCCAACAGACGACAAGATCTCGTAGCTATATTGCACACTGCGAGGCTCTTGTAATTAGCTGTTGTTTCACTCTTTTCGATGTACCATATTATCAGATCTATATTGACTTGTTTGAAATGCAGAGGAAAGCCCGCAAGGACGAAAAAGTACCTGAACCAAATGCTGTGGAAATCTTCAAGGACTGTCACACCAGCAAGAAGAAGGGCATGACTACACCAGTCAAAGCCGCTGTTGTAAGTACTTAATCCTCATGCCCTTTAACTACTACTTACTCTGACTTGTGCCTTGAACTGCATGGTTTGCAGCCAATGTTTATTACTCTTTTCAATTTTATACACAATTGTCTTAGCATATCATTGCACCTTACAAGGTTTAAAAGAGAGGAGTGATGTTCCTTTGATCTTGACCCGTAATCTAGTTCCGTGCTGGACTTGCCCACACAACGTTACAATTGCCTGTTTGTCTGTTCTCAGTTGTTTTGTCATATGAATGATGTCATACTATGCTTACCGTATTATAAACTTCGTCTCTTTATCCTTAGCCCTCAATACATTGTGAAGAAATAGACAATACATTAGCGATGGTACATGGTCATATGTTTGGAACCTGGTTTTATTATGTACTTTGCAATAAAATACAACTAATATTTTACATGGGTTCACTAGAATAAGTTCTGTATATAGACCAAAGCTATTTTGTTTGGTTTTGCTGCCTCCTTAATATCTTCTGTTCTGGTACTACTAATGTAAAACCTCAACTTTTCAGCGAGCTATGGGAAAAATGGTGGAGCCGCCACCTTCTGAAGGTGGCGAGGCAACTATAACCGCAATGTCAGCTCTTGCTGCAGTGGGCCAGTACCTGTCCACTAGCAGTGCCAAAAGCACATTCCTACGTTATACTGGGTTGGTTGTTAAGGCAATATCGTCCAAACTACCTCATGATCAAGATGTGCAAGCTCAAAGCAATGTTGTATCTGCGCTCCAGACACAAGTCCATTCCCTAACAGAGACCCTTTGTGAAACAAGGAGAGAAATTGTTTGATGTCGTCAAGATATGCATGGTTTTGAAACTAGAATATCAGACATTTGCTATGTTGTTAAGGAGCCTAGGGGAAATGAAGGAGAGGGTTATGGTGCTCCATCGGACAATACAACATGAAAACATAATAGTCAGGTCAAATGAACTGAGCTTCTGAACTTCTGGTGGTGCATTTATCTGCTAGACTGTTAAATTTTATGCCAACCTTCCTTTTGTTATATAGTTGTAATTTGTTTTGGTGCGATACAAAATTTATTCTTAACGTGCAGCCACCGGCTGAAGAAAACGGCAAGCCATTTTTGTATAGTGTAGGGTGTTCCCTATATTTGCACTGGTGGCGATCTTTGATGCCGAGTGGATGTAATCTGTGCAATCGCCTTAATAGCCTAGCGTTAGTTTCGACCTTATTTATTTCCTAGTCTTATTTTTCCCTGGTTTGCTAGTGGTGACCTTATACGGGCCGTAGGATCCATGGGTCTCCTACGGGCCGTCGATAAATGGGCCTGTAATCGGTGGGCCTCGGGCCGTCAGATAAATGGGTCTACATGGGCCGTAATCAGGCGTAATTGGTATCGGCCCAGCACGGTAACGGGCCGTTAACAGGCCGTAGGACAGCAAAGGCTTAATTCTTTCATAGGCATAACGGGTTGTTAATGGGCCAGAATATAGGACGGGCTGGAAACGGCGCAACGGGTTAACAGGCCAGAAACGGGCCGACTCTTGCCATGGGCCGAATTTGGCCAATTAGGGTAATAGGTCAGTAACGGGACGACTCTTGCCATGGGCCAAATTTGGCCCATGAGGGGAATAGGACAGTAACGGGCCAACTCTTGCGATGGGCCGAATTTGGCCCATTAGGGGAACAGGCCAGTAACGGGCCGAAAGTAATCGAGGGCCGAAAAGGAGCCCAAGAATGTATGGGCCGTCAATAGGCCAAAAGCTAACACGGGCTAGAAACGGCCCATGTAAATCACGGGCCATTAATAGGTATAAAGAAAATTACTGTTCATTATGGGCTAGAGTCACCCTGGGCCTATAAAGGGCCGAAAGATACGAAGGCTTCATATGGGCCGAAAGACGTCGTGGGCCATACACGGGCCGAAAGTGAAATGGGCTGGAGTTATATTCGACGGTCCACATGACGTTGTTGGGCCGATTTCCTTTAGGGCCTAACGAGCCGTGAGTTAACGGGCAATAAAATGGGCTATTTGCAAAGACACCATTAACAGGCTTTTCATGGGCCAGCCCGTTAACTTTTGACCAAGTCAAACGGGCCGGCTTTGTAAGCTAAATTGGCCAGTGGTGGGCCGTGGCACGTGTCGACATATCATAGGCGCCTATCTGACCCACTGACGAGCTTACACGTGTTTCGTCCGGCCAATAAGAATTTTACACGTGGAAATTTCCCATTGGTTGGGGCTGTTAACGGGTTTTCGGATCCAAAACCCGACCCAATAGCTTAACGGCGTTCCGTTACGGTGGATGCCATGTGTCGGTCACGCTTGACGAAAGCACTTCTGTGACGCACGATTTATCGTCATGGAAG
This sequence comes from Aegilops speltoides, assembly GCA_021437245.1. Taxonomy (NCBI): domain Eukaryota; kingdom Viridiplantae; phylum Streptophyta; class Magnoliopsida; order Poales; family Poaceae; genus Aegilops; species Aegilops speltoides. Next base: position 223,006,546 of record CM038142.1, on the reverse strand, counting down.
TGGACACTTCCATGATGATAATTTTGGTAATGTCATGGAACACTTCTACGACAACACAGGTATGACTATCTTGATTCTGTCATAAAATCGTCATGGATGTACATGCATGACAAAAAACGCGACCTACTGTGACAAAGATGTATCATCACGGAAGTGTATTTTTTTGTAGTGTAGGGAGGAAGCTAATGATAATGATCATGAAACTTCAGATCAAGTTATTACTGAACCTCGTAGGTTAACTAGAGCACGTTCCGCACCAGAGTGGTATGGTAATCCTGTTCTGGAAGTCATGTTACTAGACCATGATGAACCTATGAACTATGAAGAAGCGATGATGAGCCCAGATTCCAATAAATGGCTTGAGGCCATGAAATCTGAGATAGGATCCATATATGAGAACAAAGTGTGGACTTTGGTTGACTTGCTCGATGATCGGCGAGCCATAGAAAATAAATGGATCTTCAAGAGGAAGATGGATGGTGATGGTAGTGTTAATATCTACAAATCTCGAATTGTCTCAAAAGGTTTTCGACAAGTTCAAGGTGTTGACTACGATGAGATTTTCTCACTCGCATTGATGCTTAAGTCTGTCCGAATCATGTTAGCAATTGCCGCATTTTATGAAATCTGGCAAATGGATATCAAAACTGCATTCCTTAATGGATTTATTAAAAAATAGTTGTATATGATGTAGAAGGTGCTAACAAAATGTGCAAGCTCCAGCGATCCATCTATGGACTGGTGCAAGCATCTCGGAGTTGGAATATATGCTTTGATGAGTTGATCAAAGCATATATTTTTATACAGACTTGCGGTGAAGCCTGTGTTTACAAGAAAGTGAGAGGGAGTACTACATCCTTTCTGATAAGTATATGTGAATGACATATTATTGATTGGAAATGACGTAGAATTTTCTGGAAAAGCATAAAGGAGAGTTTGAAAGGAGTTTTCTCAAAGAAAGACTTCGGTGAAGCTGCTTACATATTGGCATCAAGATCTATAGAGATAGATCAAGACACTTGATAAGATTTTTCAATGAGTACATACCTTGACAAAATTTTGAAGTAGTTCGAAATGGAACAGTCAAAGAAGGAGTTCCAGCCTGTGTTGCAAGGTGTAAAGTTGAGTAAGACTCAAAACCCTACCACATCAGAAAATAGAAAGAGAATGAAAGTCATTCCCTATGCCTCAGCCATAGTGTCGCGGGGGAGCGAGCACCTATGGGGCAGGGGGGCCCCTTCTGGTCCGGCAAGGGAGCGGGGCGCGCACGCAGAGCAGATTGAGGCGAATGCAGCGGGAGGCAGGCGATTTTACCCAGCTTCGAGCTCTCGGAGAGATAAAACTCCTCTCGCTGCTTTGTGTTTGTATTTGCTCTTATCGAGAGCATGAGTATGATGTGGTCTCGAATCTCCGAAGCTGCGGAACCCCTTCTCGTCGCTTGGCCTCCCTTTTATAGTCCAAAGGGGTCACCGACAGTGTGGCAGCGAGAGAGGGGGTAGAAAGGTAAAACGTGGGTTGGTACATCTGCAGTGCATAGTGTTCCCTACCTAACTCGACGGCAGGGGACAAGAGCATTTAATGCCCGTCCAGTCGCTTCCACGATGTAAGGAAGCGACCGTTAGGTGTGCCACCGATCGCCACGATGGCCTCCTTGTCAGCTCCGCTTCGCCACCTCGCCCGCTAAGCTGCACAGGTACACGCCCGTGCTCGGGAGTGATCCCGTGATGACACGTCGTTGGGTGAGCTGGAGCGCAGGCGCAGAGTGGCGGTTCTGCCACGGCAAGTGCCTTGGCTGGCCTTCCCGGCAAGCTCCTCTTGCTGGGGTCTTGCTCTTCGCGGCAAGCCTCTCTTGCCGGGGCCTTGTTCTTCCCGGCAAGCTCCTCTTGCCGGGGCTTTGTCTTCTCAACTAACACTTTGTTCTTGAATGGCAGTAGAATAAGAATGACGGAGGGTCTTGGCGGCGGATCTTGGTGGACGCCCGGCAAGCCTTGCCGCTGAGTCTTCTGTTGCCCGTGCACAAGTTCGGGGTACTAAGGTACCCCTACTTTAGTACACCGACAGGAGCCCCCGGGCCTGGGCCATACACGGTGCCGAGCGCTGTTGGGCCAGGCCCACAACAGTGCACGGGCACGCGCAGGCTGGGTCCACATTGAATCCACTCCGAATCCACCGCTCCCTCCCGTAACGGCACGCGTCAATCGCGATGTCGTGGGAGGCGTGGGTGGCGTGCACAATTTTCGAGGCGCCCACCCCCGTGATCACGGGGCAGGGCGAGGTCACCTCTTCCGTCGCCCCGGCTTGGTTTCCCCGCCACGCGGCTCCCATGCGCGTGGGGTCGTGGGCGGTGGAGGTGGGAAACCGAGCCGTCACGGGCGGAGGCAGCGTGTCGGCCCCGGTTCTCTGCTCTTCTTGCGCCTTGATTGGCTGAGCAGGGCGGCCGAGCCCCCACCTCGCTCCTTAAAAAGGGCGGAAGGGGAGCGCAAAAATCCCGCACTCCCTCATCTTCTCCTTCCTTCAACTTCTGCTCCCCTTTCTCCATCTGTCATGGAGGAAGGGAACCCTGGCCCTTCATCGCTGGCGGCGAGGGTCGCCGCCAGACAGCGCATCCCTCCCCATCCCGCGCCCGCGGCGACAGAGCCAGCCACAAGGGGAAGAGGGAGGGGGCGAGGCCGTGGACGAGGTTGAGGGCGAGGTCGAGGCGCTCGGGGAAGGGGCGGACGGGGCGGCGCGCATGCTCCGCCACCGTTGGCGGATCCTCTCCTCCCGGCGGTCCATACGGGGGACGATCCTTGGGAGTTCTTCGTCAGGCTGCGCCAGGCGCCTCGTCGTCGCCTCCGGCTTCCAGCTCCGTTCGCGAGTGCGATGGAGCCGGATCTGCCCGAGACGTTGAGATTGCACATGAGGGGCTGTGGGATCAGCGGCACGCGAGTCAGCGTTGTATCCCCAGCCCCTAGTGTGATGTATCTTGATCGGGGGTGGAAGACGTTCGCCCGTATCCACAGCTTGACGGCGGGGTTCACCCTCCATTTTAAGTTAATGGAGGGCGACCTTCTCTCCGTCAAGGTCTTCGGGGACTCCGGCATTCGAGCACGATGCTGCGTGGACAGCTCCTCCGACAGCGAAGACTCCCCCTCGAGCGGGAGTGACGAGGAGGGGAGCGACAGCGACGACGAGGGTAGCGGGCGGCGGGATGACGGGTCCGACTAGGCGTCGGGCGTCGCTCCGCGTGCCACCGGTGACCCCATCATCCGTGTTGCCGGCGCCTTGAACTCCCCGGGATCGTCTCCTTGGGCGGCTGGCGCAGGGAGGCTGCGGAAGAGGAAGAGGGTTGGCGGCAAGGCCGTCAAGTCGGAGTACGATGGCGTGGTGCCCTCGACAGCGTGCTGACGTCCTGCTGCCTCGTCTTCGAGCTCTGCTTCCGGCGCCTCCGTCTCCGCCAAGCCCCCGGCTAGCCCCCGGGATGTTCTCTTGGTGGCTTCTGGCACCCGTAGCTCGCCTAGGCGCCCCTTTTGCCCTTCTTGCCTCCTTGCCCTACCTCCTGAAGAGAGGGACATAAAAAGGATTACGAGCATCTTATCTTTTTAGTTTGTAAGCCTTCGGGCCTTAGCTGCATTAAAAACTTGTAATCCTCTCTTTCATGTTTTTCATCCTCTATGGACTGTATCTATGTGGGATGTTTTTTTAATGAAAAAGGGAATGCTTGCGGGTTGTATCCTTTGTTACATTGCATCCCTTGTATGACCTTCCCTATGCTTTGAGAGACCTTGCGGTGCAAGCACACTTCTTGAGTCTGGAACATCAACAGCCATTGGCGGTCTTTGCTCCGACAAAACCTTGCGGGGCTAGTTCTTGGCGCCTTGTATCATTGAGCGGACTCGAAGCGAATCAAGGGAGCAACTTAGCCACGACGCCGTCCCTCCACGCACAGGTCTTCCATACAAAACACGGCGGTTTCGGAAGAAACGCGGTTTTGCATTCCCCAGTCCATAGGAGGATGCATGATGAGGGATGAAAAACTTATCTGATATTGCAGCCCCCGGCAACTCTGGCTTGCTACGGATGAACCTAGGTGCTCGAAGCCCCCGGCAACACTGGCTTGTCGGGGTCCAGGTGCCGGCGCTCCTTTCTTTGCTCTTGCCGCTGCTAGCTGGCATCGCAGCCCCCGGCGACCCTATCTTGCCGCGGAGGGATCTTGGTACTCGCAGCCCCAAAGGCAATGCTTTGTCTGCCGGGCCCAGTGCCGGTCGCCTATACTGCTTCCTTCTCTGTGGCTGTTATTTTAGTTATGAGAACAACTCGGTCGATTACCGCAATAAGTTACTTTTGTGATGTAACTTTATCTTGGGCAATGCTATGTTATATCCTATACTTGACTCCATCCCTTGTATGCTTTCACCTTTACGCTTTTAGGGAACTTGCCGGTGCGAACACACTTGCTGAGTGCGGAACATCAGCAGCCCACTGGTGGTGTTGCTCCCGGCAAGAAACCTTGTCGGGGCTAGTTGCAGCGCGCTTTCATTGTTGAGCGAACTCGAAACAAAGTTAAGGGCGCAACGTAGCCGCGAGCTGGTTCCTCCGCGCACCGGTTTTTCATACAAGGCACGGGCGCTAAAGGAATGTAACATAAAAGTTTAAAAACGACTGTGCTCTGCACTCAAATTTTGGGCAACTTAGCTTTTCTATCATCTGTGTTCCGGCAAGGCTGCACTTCTTCCTTGATTCCCTCCCCTGTATGTTTTCACCCTTACGCTTTTTAGGGAACTTGCCGGTGCAAACACACTTGCCGAAAAGCGGAACATCAATGCTTCTTTGGCGGTGTTGCCTCCGGCAAGAAATCTTGTCGGGCTAGTTGCAGCGCGCTTTCATTGTTGAGCGGACTCGAAACAGATCAAGGGCGCAACTTAGCCACGATTCGATCCCTTCGCGCACAAGTTTTCCATACAAGGTACGGTCTTTCAAGAATACGACTCAAAAGCTTGAAGCTGACTGCCTTCTTCGCTCTACTTGCGGTGGAGCTCGATGGCACGTCCTCGGCAGCAGCGCAAAGACTCGGAGAGGTGCGCTTGCGGAGTGGGCACGAGCTATTCTTGCGGACTTAGTCTTTGGTGAAACTGTCTTTGCCTTCTTGCACTTGCGGTGGAGCTCGATGGTGCGTCCTCGGCGGTAGCGCAGCACTCGAAGAGGTGCGCTTGTCGGAGTGGGCATCGAGCTACTCTTGCGGACTTGGTCTTCTTCTTCTTCCCGGGAGCTTCGCGGCAAGTGGGTTACGCTCTGCTGCAGCTGCTTTGCTTCCGGTAGATCTTGTCGGTGCAGATAAGTGCATCTTTCTTGTCGCCGTGGACAGAAATGACACTTATCGGACCAGGCATCTTGAGCACGTTAGAAGCATAATGAGAGGCTGCCATGAACTTGGCAAGCGCCGATTTGGGCGGCGAGTATCCCATTGTAGGGCAATGGGAAATCAACAACGTCGAGCGTGACTCTCTCGTCCTGAAATTCAGCTCCTTGCCAGCGTCCTTTGGCGGTGTGATCTTCCCTTTGGCTTGCTCCTTCCGGATTGATTCCTTGAAAAGTACCGGTTTCTTCGAGCTTGCTGTCGGGGATCTGGAGCTTGTTGAGCACTGCGGAGGAGAGGAGATTCAGGCCGGCCCCGCCGTCAACCAACATCTTTGTGACTTTGAGGTTGCGGATAGTTGGTGAGACCAACATTGGCAAGCACCCGACCGCAGTGATGCGATCAGGGTGGTCCTCAACGTCAAAGACGATGGGCATGCTGGACCACTTCAGGGGCTTGCGCGATTCGACTGATGGATCTGCTGCATTCACCTCCCGCACCCATTGTTTGAGTTGACGGTGCAAGGTGTGCAGAGAAGCACCGCCGTCAACGCACAAAACCTCCATCGCCTTCTGAAACTCTTGATCGTTAGTCTCATCCTCATCCATCTCATCATCCTCATCTTCTTCTTCATCCTTGTCGCGGCCACGGGGAGGCCTATCTCCTTGCCGCGGCTTGGGCTTGCCGCGGCGCCCTCCCCGGGCGGGAAGCTTCTTGCCGGATCCTCCGCCACCTTTCTGGGCCTTCTCCTTGTTGCGGCGCTCATATTCAGCTTTCTGTAGCTCCGCCATCTGCTCAACCTTCTTGCATGCTTGGAGGTCATGACCCTTGGTGCGATGGATCTTGCAATACTGCTTGCCGGAGCCGTCCTGCTTGTCGGCGGCCACCACAGCCTCGCCGGAGTCGCCAGCTTTGGCCTTGTCGGAGCCGCATCCACTGCCGGACTACTCAACAACTAGCACATCCTTAGCCTTTCTTTTTCTGTTATTCCGCCTCCGGTTCCTCCTTGCCGGAGGGACATCCTCACTTGTCGATCCTTCGCTCCTGCAGATCTCTGCGATTTTCCTCCCCTCCTCGGCCCGTGCACACTTGTCGGCGAGCATATAGCTCATGACATCTCGATCTTGCACATCGCCATCTCCTCCCTCATCCTGCGATTCGCCGCGTTCGATGGAACACCGATAACCGCGGCGAGGTGGACGTCACAGGATGTTGCGCCGCACTGGCTGAATCTCTGTATATACTTGCGCAGGGATTCTCCTTCCTTCTGGGCAAGCAAATGAAGATCACTTTCTTGGCCATGGGGCTTGTGGCCACCTGTGAATCGCCGACAAACCGATGGCACAGTCCGCCGAAGAAATGGAGCTGTCCGGCAAGTGCATGAGCCAAGATCGGCGTTGGGCTTGAGCACGGCGAAGTAGTTGGCGATGATCTTCTCATCACGCCCCGGCAGCTCCTGCTGCGATGGTGTAGACGCTGAGGAACTCTGACGGATGTATCCTGCCGTCGTACTTCTCGGGCACGTCTGGCTTGAAGTTCTTGGTGCTGGGCCACTAGACTTGCTGCAGCTCACGAGTGAACGCAGGACAGCCTACCGCGTACGGCAAGTCGCCTGGTTCCCCTGGCGCATGCATATCGACAGTGGGCCCAGCACGCTGGTCGGATTGACGCCGCGCTTCTCTTCTGCGCTCGATGCGAGTACGAGTGTCTTCGTGTCGTCGTTCTTGGAGAACGTGGTGTTGATCGCGGCGGGCTCGCAGGTCCGACGACGCGGTGGAGTCGGTGTCGAGGTTGGCCCGGCGGGTCGGCGATCTTGGCCTTTGGGGCGGGGAGTGCGCGCTGGTGACACCCCCAGCGGTCTTGTCGGCGTCGGCTTGCGCCCGAGCGCCTTGCCGGGGCTTCGATGTGCTTGTTTGCCGGGGCTTGTCAGTGTTGGCGAAGCCGACGAGGCTCTGAATGGTCATCCTCCAGTCGTCGATTTTGTTTGGCGCTGGAGGATAGTCCAGAAGCAGCTGAGCTCGGGCCAGTGCTTCCTCTGGAGTCTTGGGCGGCGATGGCGAGCGATGCGAGGTGCGGGACATGCTCGGACTCCCAACTGGGTTGGAAGGAGCATACCCGCCAGCGACCGCACCTCGCTTCGTGCCGTCTTTGGCGTGCACGCTGGTCTTGAGCGTCTCGCGATCCGCCGGCTTGGCCTTGTTCCAACGCGAGCACGGTGCTAGGGGCACCGTGGCGTTGTTGATCTTGCACCTCCTGAGAGGGGCGCGGTGGATATCCAGATGCTGAAGCTTGTGGGTCCTTGTCTTTGGACCTGGTGACGACGTGAGTCCCACCGCCGGCGCCCGCTCCTCCGCCGGCGTCCGCCCCACCGCCCGTTTGCTCTGGTGGCGATAGGGCGATTCTGAGCGGGCGGCTACCTCTGAAGCCTTCTTCTTGGTGGCATCTTGACGAAGATGTTGATGTAGCGCGTGAGCGCCAATCGGATACGCCGCGACCTCGGCGCTCCCTACAGGGCGCGCCAAAGATGTCGCGAGGAGCGAGCACCTATGGGGCGGGGGCCCTTCGTCCGGCAAGGGGCGGGCGCGCGCGCAGAGCAGATTGAGGCGAATGCAGCGGGGAGGCAGGCGATTTTACCCAACCGGAGCTCTCCGGAGAGATAAAACTCCTCTGCTGCTTTGTGTTTGTATTTGCTCTTATCGAGGCGTGAGTATGATTGTGGCGCCCCGATTTAATCGTACACTAATCATGCACGCAAGCGTGTACGATCAAGATCGAGGACTCACGGAAGATATCACAACACAACTCTAAAAGTAAAATAAGTCATACAAGCATCATAATACAAGCCGGGGGCCTCGAGGGCTCGAATACAAGTGCTCGATCATAGGCGAGTCAGTGGAAGCAACAATATCTAAAATCGGACATAAGTTAAACAAGTTGCCATAAGATGGCTAGCACAAACCGAGATCTGAGATCGAAAGAAGCGCAGGCCTCCCGCCTGGATCCTCCTAAACTTCTCTGATGGTAAATCGGCCACCGCATGTAGTAGTAGGCACCTCCGATGTAGTAGTAAATGCGACGGCGGTGGCGTCTGCTCTGGTTTCCAACATCTGGTTGCGACAACCGTAAAGAAAGGAAAGGGGAAAAGGGGGAGAAAGCAACCGTGAGTACTCATCCAAAGTACTACTTAAGCAAGGAGCTACACTACATATGCATGTGTATATGTGTAAAGGGCCATATCGATGGACTGAACTGCAGAATGCGAAATAAGAGGGGATAGCTAATCTGTCAAAGACTAAACTTCAGCAGCCTCCGTCTTCAGACATGTAGAAGAGAGTAGATTGAAGTCCTCCAAGTAGCATCTCCAAGTAGCATCTCCAAGTAGCATCTCGGTAGCATCGCATAGCATAATCCTACACGGCAATCCTCTCCTCGTCATACTGTTAGAGAGCGATCACCGGGTTGTATCTGGCACTTGGAAGGGTGTGTTTTATTAAGTATCCGGTTCTAGTTGTCATAAGGTCAAGGTACAACTCCGGGTCGTCCTTTTACCGAGGGACACGGCTATTCGAATAGATTAACTTCCCTGCAGGGGTGCACCACATAACCCAACACGCTTGATCCCATTTGGCCGGACACACTTTCCTGGATCATGCCCGGCCTTGGAAGATCAACACGTCGCAGCCCCACCTAGGCATAACAAAGAGGTGAAGACGCGGTCTAAACCTAAGCGCGAGTGCAGGCCCATCGCCTCGAGCACACACTGCGTTCGTCTGTGACGGAAGCGAACTAGCCCCTTAATACAAGTGCGAGCTTACGTTCCAATCCAACAGCAGCTGCTTAGTCGGCGACGTCAAGATGGCTTCTGATACCACGGCGTCGGGATACCCATAACTACTCCCACGTAGATGGTTAGTGCGTATAGACCAAATGGCGGACTCGGATCAAATACCAAGATCTCGTTAAGCGTGTTATTATGAAGCAACGCGGGCGCGCCGATCGAGGCCAGCCCACCTCTCACCTAGGTGGTCTCAACCTGCCCTGTCGCTCCGCCACAAAGATCCACACACAGGGGCCGTCGGGACAAAGGTCCTTTCAGCCCCAATCCGTGAATCACTCGCGGGTACTCTTGACGGACCCGACTTTAGTCACCATCATGGTATGTATGTATGTATAGTATATAGCCGTGATCACCTCCCGATTGATCACGGCCCAATAGTATAGCAAGGCAGACTGACAAGAATGTAGGGCCAATGATGATAAACTAGCATCCTATACTGAGCATTTAGGATTGCAGGTAAGGTATCAACAGATGTAGCAACAATGTCAGGCTATGCATCAGAATAGGATTATCGAAAAGTAGTAACATGCTACACTACTCTAATGCAAGCAGTATAGAGGAGAATAGGCGATATCTGGTGATCAAGGGGGCTTGCTGGTTGCTCACGGCAAGAGAGAGGGTCGTCAACTCCGTAGTCGTCTTGGGCGCAGCAGCGTCGGTCTCGTAGTCTATCGGAGAGAAGAGGGGGAAGAAACAATGAATACCATGCAAACAGATGCATATCGATGCATGACAAGACAAGTAACGATGCTAGGTGTGCCCAATCACGGTAGTAGGTGATACCGACGAAGGGGAAAACATCCGGAAAGTATTCGGTGTTCGCATTTTCGGACCGGTGATCGAGACGGGAAAGTTGCGTGTTCGGCATGCTAGGGGTGTGTCATGAGCGAACGGGTTCGCGTATCCGGATTCGTCTCGTCGTTACGAGCAACTTTCATGTAGAAAGTATTTTCATCCGATTCACGGATTAAAAGATATGATTTTCTAAAGTTTTAAATCATTTTAGAATTTATATAATTAATTTAATTTAACATTATCGAGCGATTGCATCTTGGCGTCATCTGACGTCGAGATGACGTCGATAGTCAACACGGTGTTGGTGAATTCGTTGACGTGTGGGTCCCACTGGTCATTGACTTAGTTAACTAAACAGGATTACTTAATTTAATTAAAGTGATTAGGTTAATCTAATCAAGATTAATTAAGTTAGTTAATTACTTAATTGTTTTCTTAATTATTCTTTTTATTCTTTTTTTATAAAACGTTTAGGGCGAGGCCCTCTGTCGTGGCCGAGGGGCCATAGTGGGTTCGATGTTAGCGGGCGCTGGAGCGGGCGCTAGGCACCCGCCAGTCGACAGGAAGGAACGGCGCTGGCGCCCGGCGACCACGGCGACGGCGGCAACGACAGCGCAGAGGCCAAGGCTGCGCGTCAGCGGGCAGCAAGGCCGCCGCAGAGACGAAGCGACAGCGAGCTCTTGCGTCGCAGCCAAGCCTACGGCGAGAGCAGCGATGGCGAGCATCGCCGACGGGCGCGGTCATGGGTGCGTTCAGGGGCGTGTGCGGCGGGTAACGACGCAGGCTGGGCGCAGTCACGGTCGCGGTGACTGAGCCCACTAGCCGGAGACCAGACGGCGCGTATGGCGACCTACGGCGGTGAGTCGAGGAGGGGGAGAGGGGGAGTAGCCACGGGAGCTCACCCCGGAGCTGTTGGCGTGCTCAGACGCGTCGGGGGCGACCAGAGTGTGCAGATCGAGCGGCGACGTGGTCGGAGGGGATGGATCGAGGGCGACGCCTCCGGAGCGCTCCGGCTTGACCTGGTTCACGCCAACGACGTAGATGAGGTGGGGTGGCGCCTGGACTTGAGGGGGCGGCGGGGCTTGTTGGCGCCCGGCGAGGAGGAGACGAGGAGGCGACAGCGGAGATGGGCGGCGACGGCGTCGGGGGCGCCAGAGGCGCGACCCAGATCCGGTCGAGGAAGAAGCGGTCCGGTGCGGGCGGTCTAGGACGGGAAGGTCGAGGTGGAGAGCGACGGTGGCGGCTCCAGCGCGGTCTCGGCGGCGGCATTGGGGCCAATTCCCGATCAATCGAGGCGGGGAGGAGATGGATCGTGGTGTGGGGGTGGGGAGTGCGCTAGGGTTTTGGTGGGTTAGTGGGGGTTATCCAGCCAGGTTGGGCGGGTGGGCGCGTGTAGGGGCCAGTGGGCCTGTTGCCCAGATTGTTTGTTTTGGTTATTACTATTATTCTATTTCTTTTCTTTTTATTTATTTTCTTTTATTGTTTCATTTATTTTAGAGCGTATTAGCATTTTCTAAACATGTGTTTTCTTCACTACAATTACCTGTGCAATATTCGGCACAAACCGAACATTTTTGTTCTAATGTTTGAAAGTTTTTGATGTTTGACAAAATTTCAAAGTTGCATTTGAACAGTTTTGATCCAACGCGAGATTAGCAATAGTAACCGAGGTGACGTGGCATCGTTAACGTGGGATTACTGTAGCCTAAATATCCGGGCGTCACAATTCTCCTCCACTACAAGAAATCTCGTCCCGAGATTTAGGAGGGAAGCAAGGGGGGAGGGATTGGGTTATGAAAAATCTAACGGATCTTCTTGGTCTTGGTTGCTCTTCTCGAAGAGATCGATCCATTATGTTGATGTCTTCATTTCTATGCTTTAGGTCATCTTGATGAAGTTTTCAACCTTCCTTCAGGATCTTCACCGTACTTACGAAAGGATAAGAAGGGAACTCCAGGAGAACGGACCCTTGCAAGGTTGACTATCTAGTAGATAACATCGGGTAAGGTGGCGGAAAGTAACTCTCGAATTGAACCCTTAGAAAATATCGAGAGCCAATTAAGAAGGTATCATGAGAAGTTTCTAGCGGGCGGGCAATCGTTCGGTGCCTGAAACAGGGCGTGAAGGGGGTTCATAGCAATGGGGATAAGTATTGCGTCCGGCAACAGATTTGATGATCCCTCGGAAGATGGCTCGTGAATTACATACGAGGCCACACAGGAGGAACAACCTTGGGAACAGGGGGTGCGGGAGATTCAGTTTTCGATCTGTGGGCTCAGGGTTATGGGCCCACCATGTGGTTCAAAAGTAGGAAGGACGCCGACATATTGCACGGTCATGGTAGCAAGGCATGGCAAAGGATAGCCTGTCGCTTATGTTGGCAACAACGTTGGTACCAAGGGCGAGGGACGAAGAGAACCATTTTCCTGCTTTCGTTGAGCGAGGCGGACCAATAGGCAAACTTCTCATCCATCGGGGTTACGAGGATGTAAATCGACAATAATAACAGGTCACACCGACGAGTTGTAAACCGAGGTGTTTACCTAAGCAGGAGAATATTACTGCTTAGATCATACAGATCTCAAGAAACGTTAACCCGACAAATGGAAAGAAAAATATGATTATCAGATTAAACAGAACAATGGAAAGGAAAATGTGTTTAAACACATATTTCAAAGGTATATCCTTCAGAAGGACGAGCAGAGCATGATATCCATGACATGATATAATGTAGTAAACTCTTTAGGTAAGGGGAAGAATTTTCATGACATTACCCATAAAGGGGTGTTTGGATAATTGAGCAGGAAACATTTAGCATTGGGCTTCAAATGTTCTTGTTGAAAATCGGAGTACCATAGACATGCTTCGAGATAACATTGACATGGTCTTCAAGCAAAGGTCGTACTTTGGATACACGAAGGATTCATCAGGAACAACTTATAGAATAAGTCTTACAATTTCCTCATGGAAGAATGGATAACCTTGCTGAAAAAGAATTTGTAACAATAGGGCCTCCGGCCAGGTGTACTAGGCATGACACCACCTTACCGGGTCATATAACGACCAATGTTATAACTCTTGGAAATATGTCCCAACCATCATATCTAACCGAGATTCAGATCTGATTGGTGTCAAAATACCTCAGACTCAGGATGCCTAAGAGGAAAAGGTGCAAAACAAATTGACGAGATGACATTGTAAGATTCTTGGGAAATTTACTACGGAACTAACAAAAGCTCATCATTAAACCAATGAAGGGATAAGGAGGTAGCTGATGAACTCAGCGACAATTCATCGAGACTTCCAAAAGATGGGTTTCCGCAATTAAGTGAACAAGGAGATAACATTAGTCAGATCAAATGGTATAATGATGTATGCTCGAGGGAAACATACACAATTTAAACATTGGTTGAAAGGTGCACCCGAAATATGGGTTGGGTTGCAACGTCCGAATGGTGATTCAACAATCAATAGTCTAAGAATGAACGGCCGACCATTAACTTCAAAGCAATAGGGTTGCTAGAAGTTTTGGAATTACACATCACAGTCCATTTGTCGGTGGTTAGAAATAACACAGTGACCAGGAAAAGAATGGTGATGGTGATAAGTATCACTTGTATCAAGAATTCTCCAGAGGTGGTGAAATTCTCACAACATTGAGGACATAAGAGATGTTAATGTTCCAAGGTAAAGAAGGACAATTACTGGATAGCGAGGAACTCAAGGTATATCACCAAACACGAACAAGCTTGTGTTGGTGGGAAGGCAATAAAGTGGTCGATGATAACACAGATCATCAAGGGCAAGGATGGTATTTCTCATCATGAACTCAATTGATATCCTGGAAGAGCTCACAATGCTGATGATGAGCACGACACATTTGTCGAGAGAATTCATGAAGATGTAATCAATTGGCGATGACATCAAGTCAAAGAAATGATGAAGCAAAAGGTTATTGAAACCATGGGTACGACACAAACTCCAAAGCAAGCTTGTTGTCCAAAGCGAAATGATATGATGATTTAAGATCGGCGTAAGCAGCTCATCGTCAAAAATTGTGCTCGGGAAGAAGGACCAGGTAGCACAGTTAAAATCGGCACGACAAGGATATAGCCAAACAGGCTAGGAATGACGTGATTGAGTTCAAACTCGTAAGTACTGAAGGTTACCAAGAGTTGTTTAATCGCGATGCGGACTCGAGTCAGTTATCGAGGTCTTTGAGTGTTTAATAACTCAGAGCCCGTGAAAAATAGGAATCAGCAGGAAGGTAGCACTTGATGAAGAACTCATAAGAAGTTATGCAGTTCCATGATAATCTCGAGATATCAGGGGGTTAATACTCGACGACGAATCCAAGTAGAGGTTGGACTGAGGTATTAATCCGCAGAAGACAAATGTTTAAACTTGCCCGAGAAATGGTATTTAAAGGAGAACATGGTCGAAAACCATGATCATAAATGATCGAACCACGGATACAAGATGAACCTATAACAAGGGGGTAATTTATTTTTACGAGCAGCTTCCATGATAAGTTATACATCGTGTCCATGGGCATGAACGTAAGGTTCAAGGTCGACTCCCACTTCTTCAATGCATAGCCTATCATTCACTTTTCATTTTTGATGGAGTTGTAGTGTTGAAATTTTATCTGGTAAATCACCCGGAGAATGACTCGTGAAAACTTTCTAGTTCACACATATTAAGGAAGGCATATGTTCAAGCCATCGTGGCTTCTTAGAACATATACCACGAACTTCAGGAGTAATTAACACAAGCTCAAAGTAGAGCATGGTTGACAAAGCAAAGGATAGAATTTACCAAAGGCGGTATATATCCTAGGAAAGGCTCAAGGTTATTGAATATGAAGGATATTGTCGGATAAAATCCAACAAAGGATCTGGGGTGAGTATCGGCACACAACCAGAGGAAGAAGCAAGGCAAAGACATTGGATTATAGAAACAACTGAATAACTTAGAGCTCAATTGCTAAGGAATTATGATTTACAAAGCGAAGGATCAGAAGCAGATGCTCTGATCAAGGATGGATAAGTTCAATAGACTTAGGGGCACAATCGATGACAATTTAATTGGCGAGAACCGGCTCATGATTAAAACGACGTCTGAGCCGGAAGGATGAATTCTACGATCTGTTTGAGGATTGCGAGCATTCGCAACAAATCGAATCAACGGACTCAAAATGAGAATGACAATGGATGTCAACAAGATTACTAGACTTATGGGATTAACCATAATGCAAGCAATCAAGAATTTCAAGAGTAATAGGATGCTCAGGATTTTCGGAAGATCGAATGATATTTCGAGGATTGGTGACATACAAGAATCAACTGGGGATGAGTGGATACTCGGTAATTGCGAGAAATTATCCGTAGGGGTATTCAGGTGGTAAGGAACTGCAAGGTAGTAGGCATAAGTATTCTAAGAACAACAACGAATATTTCAAGGCATCTTGTAATAAAAAGAGTAACTGGGAACTAAGTAAAAACAGTGTATGAATTTATTCATAGGGATATTTCGGTGGTAGTGAATTGCAAAAGCAATGGGCAGTCCCGAAAGAGTATCGAAAATTAACTTTGAAATCTTCATGTGTAGTCGGTGATCATCTGGACTGAAGGGGCTCTCCGGGGGAAAGCGTTTTCGAGAACCTAAAGTTAGATTTTAGAAAGTCATTTAACCCGAATAGAAGAGAGATCAGAATCCCAGAGTATAGACAAGAAATAAAAGATCCTACTACCACCCAATGGCGACGTGTGCCGGTAAGACACACAGCCATGTTAGTAAAAGTTTTTGCAACGTCTACACTCGACTTCGGCCAAGGAGTTGGAAAGGGGGATTCCTACAGGCAGTCGGCTCTGATACCAACTTGTGACGCCCCCGATTTAATCGTACACTAATCATGCACGCATAAGCGTATGCGATCAAGATCGAGGACTCACGGAAGATATCACAACACAACTCTAAAAGTAAAATAAGTCATACAAGCATCATAATACAAGCCGGGGCCTCGAGGGCTCGAATACAAGTGCTCGATCATAGGCGAGTCAGTGGAAGCAACAATATCTAAGTACGTACATAAGTTAAACAAGTTGCCATAAGATGGCTAGCACAAACCGGGATCTGAGACGAAGAGGCGCAGCCTCCCGCCAGGATCCTCCTAAACTACTCACAGTGTCGTCGCCGCCAGCACCGCACGTAGTAGTAGGCACCTCCAAGTAGTAGTTGTCGCCGACGGTGGCGGCGTCGCCTCTGGGCTCCAACATCTGGTTGCGACAACCGTAAAGAAAGGAAAGGGGAAAAGGGGAGAAAGAAACCGTGAGTACTCATCCAAAGTACTACGCAAGCAAGGAGCTACACTACATATGCATGTGTATATGTGTAAAGGGCCATATCGGTGGACCGAATGCAGAATGCCGAATAAGAGGGGATAGCTAATCTGTCAAAGACTACGCTCGCAGCCTCCGTCTTGCAAAGATGTAGAAGAGAGTAGATTGAAGTCCTCCAAGTAGCATCTCCAAGTATCATCTCCAAGTAGCATCTCCAGTAGCATCGCATAGCATAATCCTACCCGACAATCCTCTCCTCGTCGCCCTGTTAGAGAGCGATCACCGGGTTGTATCTGGCACTTGGAAGGGTGTGTTTTATTAAGTATCCGGTTCTAGTTGTCATAAGGTCAAGGTACAACTCCGGGTCGTCCTTTTACCGAGGGACACGGCTATTTGAATAGATTAACTTCCTGCGGGTGCACCACATAACCCAACACGCTTGATCCCATTTGGCGGACACACTTTCTGGATCATGCCCGCCTCGGAAGATCAACACGCCGCAGCCCCACCTAGGCATAACAAAGAGGTCACCGCCGGTCTAAACCTAAGCGCCAGCAGGGTGCAGGCCCATCGCCTGAGCACACTCAAGACGTTATGCGTCTGTGCCGAAGCGTAACTAGCCCCTTAATACAAGTGCGGGCTTACGTTCCAATCCGGTAGCGCCCGCCGATCGGCGTCAAGAAGGCTTGGTGATACCACGACGTCGGGATACCCATAACTACTCCCACGTAGATGGTTAGTGCGTATAGACCAAATGGCCGACTCGGATCAAATACCAAGATCTCGTTAAGCGTGCTATTATGAAGCAACATGACGCCGATCGAGGCCAGCCCACCTCTCGCCTAGGTGGTCTCAACCTGCCTGTCGCCCGCCACAAAGATCCACACAGAGGGCCGTCGGACAAAGGTCCTTTCAGCTTCAATCCGTGAATCACTCATGGGTACTCTTGAGCGGACCCGACTTTAGTCACCATCTCGTAGTATGTATGTATGTATAGTATATAGCCGTGATCACCTCCCGAGTGATCACGCCCAATAGTATAGCAAGGCGGTCGACAAGAATGTAGGGCCAATGATGATAAACTAGCATCCTATACTAAGCATTTAGGATTGCAGGTAAGGTATCAACAGATGTAGCAACAATGTCAGGCTATGCATCAGAATAGGATTATCGAAAAGTAGTAACATGCTACACTACTCTAATGCAAGCAGTATAGAAGAGAATAGGCGATATCTGGTGATCAAGGGGGGGGGGCTTGCCTGGTTGCTCTGGCAAGAGAGAGGGGTCGTCAACTCCGTAGTCGTCTTCGGGCAAAGCAACGCCGGTCTCGTAGTCTATCGGAGAGAAGAGGGGGAAGAAACAATGAATACCATGCAAACAGATGTATATCGATGCATGACAAGACAAGTAACGGTGCTAGGTGTGCCCAATCGCGGTAGTAGGTGATACCGACGAAGGGGGAAAACATCCGGGAAAGTATTCCCGGTGTTCCGCATTTTCGGACCGGTGATCAGGGGGAAAGTTGCGTGTTCGGCATGCTAGGGGTGTGTCGCGGACGAACGGGTTGCGTATCCGGATTCGTCTCGTCGTTCTGAGCAACTTTCATGTAGAAAGTATTTTCATCCGAGTTACGGATTAAAAGATATGATTTTCTAAAGTTTTAATTCATTTTTAGAATTTATTTAATTAATTTAATTTAACATTATCCAGAACAGTGCATGCTGACGTCATCCTGACGTCAGCATGACGTCAGTAGTCAACAGGGGTGTTGACTGGGTCGCTGACGTGTGGGTCCCACTGGTCATTGACTTAGTTAACTAAACATGATTACTTAATTTAATTAAAGTGATTAGGTTAATCTAATCAAGATTAATTAAGTTAGTTAATTACTTAATTGTTTTCTTAATTATTCTTTTTATTCTTTTTTTTATAAAACGTCTAGGGGCGAGGCCATCCTGTCATTGGCCCGGGGGGCCATAGTGGGTTCGATGTTAGCGGGCGCCTGGAGCGGGCGCTAGGCACCCGCCCAGGTCGACAGGGAAGGAACGGCGCTGGGCGCCGGCGACCACGGCGACGAGCAACAGCAGCGGCACAGGGGGCCAAGGCTGCGCGTCAACGGGCAGCAAGGCCGCCATGACGGAACGACAATGGGCGCGATGCGAATGCAAGCGCCACGGCGGGAGCAGCAGAGGGCGAGTATCGCCGACGGGCGCGGTCATGGAGTGCGTTCGAGGCGTGTCGCGGCGGTAACGACGCAGTTGGCGCATCCACGGTCATGGTGGCCCGAGCCCATGGCCGGAGACCAGACGGCGCGTATGGCGACCTACGGCGGTGAGTCGAGGAGGGGGAGAGGGGTAGTAGCCACGGGAGCTCACCCCGGAGCTGTTGGCGTGCTCAGACGCGTCGGGGGCGACCAGAGTGTGCAGATCGAGCGGCGACGTGGTCGGAGGGGCTGGATCGAGGGCGACGCCTCCGGAGCGCTCCGGCTTGACTTGGTTCACGCCGACGACGTAGATGAGGTGGGGTGGCGCCTGGACTTGAGGGGGTGGCGGGGCTTGTTGGCGCCCGGCGAGGAGGAGACGAGGAGGCGACAGCGGAGATGGGCGGCGACGGCGTCGTTTGCGCCAGTGGCGCGACCCAGATCCGGTCGAGGAAGAAGCGGTCCGGTGCGGGCGGTCTAGGATGGGCAGGTCGAGGTGGAGAGCGACGGTGGCGGCTCCCGCGACGCGGTCTCGGGAGGCGGCATTGGGGCCAATTCCCCCGATCCAATCGGGGGCAGGGGAGGGGGAGATGGATCGTGGTGTGGGGGGAGTGGGGGAGTGCGCTAGGGTTTTGGTGGGTTAGTGGGGGTTATCCAGCCAGGTTGGGCCGGCTGGGCCGCGTGGGTGGCGAGCTGGGCCTGTTGGCCCAGTTGTTTGTTTTGGTTATTACTATTATTCTATTTCTTTTCTTTTTATTTATTTTCTTTTATTGTTTCATTTATTTTAGAGCGTATTAGCATTTTCTAAACATGTGTTTTCTTCACTACAATTACCTGTGCAATATTCGGCACAAACCGAACATTTTTGTTCTAATGTTTGAAAAATTTTGATGTTTGACAAAAATTCAAAGTTGCATTTGAACAGTTTTGATCCAACGCGAGATTAGCAATAGTAACCGAGGTGACATGGCATCGTTAATGTGGGATTACTGTAGCCTAAATATCCGGGCGTCACAATGATGTGGTCTCGAATCTCCGAGCTGCGGAACCCCTTCTACGTGCGCATGGGCCTCCCTTTTATAGTCCAAAGGGGGTCACCGACAGGTGGCAGCGTAGAGAGAGGGGTAGAAAGGTAAAAACATGGGTTCGTACACTGCTGTGCACAGTGTCCCCTACCTAACTCTGACGGCAGGGGACAAGAGCATTTAATGCCCGTCTGGTCGTTCCACAGTGTAAGGAAACGACCGTTAGGTGTGCCACCGATCGCCACGATGGCCTCCTTGTCAGCTCCGCTCGCCACCTTGCCCCGCTAAGCTGCACAGCTGCACGCCACGTGCTCCAGGAGTGATCCTGTGACGACACGTCGTTGGGTGAGCTGGAGCGCAGGCGCAGAGTGGCGGTTCTGCCGCGGCAAGTGCCTTGGCTGGCCTTCCCGGCAAGCTCCTCTTGCCGGGGTCTTGCTCTTCCCGGCAAGCCTCTCTTGCCGGGGCCTTGTTCTTCCCGGCAAGCTCCTCTTGCCGGGGCTTTGTCTTCTCAACTAACACTTTGTTCTTGAATGGCAGTAGAATAAGAATGACGGAGGTTCTTGGCGGCGGATCTTGGTGGACGCCCGGCAAGCCTTGCCGCGGGGTGCTGCGACTGCCCGTGCACAAGTTCGGGGTACTAAGGTACCCCTACTTTAGTACACCGACACATAGGTTCTATAAAGTATGCTATGCTGTGTATCAGACCTATTGTGTACCTTATCATAAGTTTAGCAAGGGGGTACGATAGTGATCTAGGAGTGGATCACTGGAGAGCGGTCAAAGTTATCCTTAGTTACCTAAGAGGACTAAGGAAATATTTCTTAGTTATGGAGGTGATAAAGAGTTCATCGTAAAGAGTTGTGTTAATGCAAGCTTTTACACCGATTCAGATGACTCTGAGTCTCAATCTAGATACATATTGAAAGTGGGAGCAATTAGCTAGAGTAGCTCCATGCAGAGCATTGTAGCTATAGAAAATTTTCAAAATACATATGACTCTGAATGTGGCAGACCCATTGACTAAACTTCTCACACAAGCAAAACATGATCACACCTTATTACTCTTTGGGTGTTAATCACATAGCAATGTGAACTAGATTATTGACTCTAGTAAACCCTTTGGGTATAGCTCACATGGAGATGTGAACTATGTGTGTTAATCACATACAGATGTGAACTATTGATGTTAAATCACATGACGTTGTGAACTAGATAATTGACTCTAGTGCAAGTGGGGGACTGAAGGAAATATGCCCTAGAGGTAATAAAAAAGTTGTTATTTTATATTTACTTATATCATGATAAATGTCTATTATTCGTGCTAGAATTGTATTAATCGGAACCTTGATACATGTGTGGATACATAGAGAAAACACTGTGTCCCTAGTATGCCTCTACTTGACTAGCTCGTTAATCAAAGATGGTTAAGTTTCCTAACCATAGACTTGTGTTGTCATTTGATGAACATGATCACATCTTTAGGAGAATGATGTGATGGAAAAGACCCATTTGTTAGCTTAGCATAATGATCGTTCAGTTTATTGCTACTGCTTTCTTCATGTCTAATACATATTATTCCGACTATGAGATTATGAAACTCCTGGATATCGGAGGAATGCCTTGTGTACTATCAAACGTCATAACGTAAATGGGTGATTACAAGTATGCTCTACAGGTATATCCAAAGGTGTTTCTCGGGTTGGCATAGATCGAGGTTAGGTTATGTCACTCCGAGTATCCTGATGCTCACTCTACATTTTACTTTTAGTGATCCAAGATCACATTGAGTCTATAGGAAAAGCCAATACTATTAAAAGGGGATGAGGTGTTGCTTAATGGCTTGCTTGCTCAAAATGCTTAATGATACGCTCCAAAGCCCTCAACCACTTTCTCATATCCACATATGTCCCAAACCAAAAGTCAAACTCGGCCCCACCGATTTGATCCATCCGTTGCCACCGAGTTCAATTGACATAGCCATTGTCAGAAACCCTAGTCACTTCGGTCTAACCGATAGGGATCTCGGTCTCACCGAGATGGAACTGCAAACTCTTTGTTTCCCTTCGTAACATTTCGGTCCCACCAAAATGAGCGAATCGGTCCCACCGAGTTTGCCTGACCAACTCTCTAGTTACCTTATTACCAAAGTCGGTCCCACCGAGTTTGTTTAATCGGTCCAACTGAGATTACGTTATGCCTAACAAAATCGGTCCCACCAAGTTGACGTGTCGGGTCCCATTGAAATACTTAACGGTCACATTATGAACTGAATCGATGCGACCGAGTTTTATGATTCGGTCTCACCGAGTTTGGTAAATTGTGTGTAACGGTTAGATTTTGTGTGGAGGCTATACACCCCTCCACCCTCTCCTCTTTCATGAGGGAAGCCATCAGGACATGCCTACACTTCCAGCATTCATTTTCTGAGAGAGAACCACCTACTCATGTGTCGAGGCCAAGATATTCCAATCCAACCGTATGAATCTTGATTAGCCTTCCCCAAGTTGCTTTCCACTCAAATCATCTTTCCACCAAATCCAATCCTATGAGAGAGAGTTGAGTGTTGGGGAGACTATCATTTGAAGCACAAGAGCAAGGAGTTCATCAACAACACACAATATATTACCTTTTGGAGAGTGGTGTCTCCTAGATTGGTTAGGTGTCACTTGGGAGCCTCGTCAAGATTGTGGAGTTGAACCAAGGAGTTTGTACGGGCAACGAGATCGCTTACTTCGTGAAGATCTACCCTATTGAGGCAAGTCCTTCGTGGGCGATGGCCATGGTGGGATAGAGAAAGTTACTTCTTCGTGGACCCTTTGTGGGTGGAGCCCTCCATGGACTCGCACAACCGTTACCCTTCGTGGGTTGAAGTCTCCATCAACATGGATGTATGATAGCACCACCTATCAGAACCACGCCAAAAATCTCCGTGTCAACATTCTGTTTGCTCCCTCCAAACTCCTCCCCTTTACCTTCAATGCAATTATTTACATTTCGTTGCTATACTCTTAGAATTGCATGAGTAGGTTGATTGCTTGAGTTGTGCTAAGTTGCTAAAATCTTCCAAGAACTAAAATTGGTGATCATAGCCTTGGTTTCACAACCTAGAAGAGTAGGGCGTCTAGCGAGGGAAATTACCACCGTAGAGGTCCTTACTTTGATGGTATTAATTTTGCTAGTTGGAAGAATAAGATGAAAATGCATATTCTTGGACATAACCCCGCCGTTTGGGCTATTGTGTGTTTTGGCTTGCAAGGTGAATTCTTCGATGGGAGAGAACCGAACCATGAAGCTACCACGGAAGAGTTGAAGATGTTGCAATACAACGCTCAATCTTGTGATATTCTCTTCAATGGATTGTGCCCTGAAGAATTCAACAAAATCAGCTTCCTTGAAAATGCAAAGGAAATTTGGGATACTTTGAATGATATGCACGAAGGTACCAACTCCGTCAAGGAATCCAAATTGGATGTGCTTCAAAGTCAACTTGACAAGTTCAAAATGAAGGATGGTGAAGGTGTCGATGAAATGTACTCTAGGCTTGCTCTCATCACAAATGAGATTGTCGGCTTAGGAAGTGAAGAGATGACCGATAGATTCATCATCAAGAAGATCCTAAGAGCCTTGGATGGAAAATATGATACCGTGTGCACATTGATCCAAATGATGCCCAATTACAAAGATCTCAAGCCAACAGAAGTCATTGGAATAATTGTTGCTCATGAGATGTCACTCAAGGATAAAGAGCAACTTCACAACAAGTCAAGTGGCGCTTATGGAGCCTCATGTGATGCTCCTACATCATCAAGTGAGAAACAAACCTTCCATGAAGCATTAAGCCTAATGGTGAAGAACTTCAACAAGTTCTACAAGAGTAGAAGCAAGGAAAGAAGTTCCAAGTCAAGGTCCTACAATGACAAAAGACCTTCGAGTCGTGAACGTAATTGCTACAATTGTGCAAGACCCGGACACTACTCCAATGAGTGTACGGCTCCCTACAGAAGGACAGAAGATTCACCAAAAAGAAGAAGTAGAAGAGAGGAATCACCACCAATAGAAAGAAGGAGTAGATATGATCGTTATGAACGAAGAACCTCAGGGAAGGCAATTGTACGCAAGCAAGGAAGGCACCGAAAGAATCAAGGTGCTGGTTTTGAACGAAAGTTCAATGCCAATGGAGTTGAGTGGGAAGAAGATCAATACCCCAAGACGAAGTTTGTTCCTCAACAAGATAAGTATGATCCTACTTCTTTCCAAGGGACACAAGCTCAAGATGATCTTCCACTATAAGACCACAAGCAAAAAGGCAAGGGCAATCTTCAAGAGGAGACTGATGCATTTGAATAAGCTCCCAAGCCCTTGGTGAAGTGGGTTCCCAAGACTACATCAAGTTCTACTTCATCAAGTATGACTAGGATTCCCATCAAGATGATATGGATCTCGAAGAAGAAGAACTAGAGAGTTCTTGAGGTGACTCCGCCAACACGCTTCACTCATATCATTTTGGCAAGAACAAGTGCAAACAACTTCCACATCTTGCACTAGTTCAAGGAGTCACTAGCCCTCTTGTTGGTAAGACAAGGGACAAGGTAACCTAATGCTTTCATGGATATCATCTTGTGTGTGCATCACTTTGTGTCTGTGGATATCCTTGTTTGTTCCTTGTGGGACTAACCCGTGTAGGCATTGAAAGTGCAACTCACTCCAATGGATAGCTCCGAATGATCTACATCAACATTGAGCATCCACATCTTCAACACCTACATGAAGTCATCATCGACAAAACCCAAGGTTAGTTCATCTCTCTTAGGGGGGATATCACATCTAGGGGGAGCTTTACTCTAAGAGCTGAGCTAAAGCAACTCTAATGGTGTGAGCACAACAATGCTTTATGTAAAAGTGGTAACCCCACTTATGCTTAAACGATGAGTATGACCTATGATAAAATGTTCTCATTTAACTCCTAAGTCAATATACTCATATATATATGACCTAGTCATCACAAATTGCTTGATAGATACTAGAATGTTTGTGCATGCTTTGCCACATATTTCATTTGCCATTTTATTGTGTGAGCATGTTGGGTGCATATTTTACTCATTCGAGGACATCCACTTGTTGTTTTGATTGTTTAGCTCTTTTTCCTTTGCCAAGTGGATGGACAAGAATGCCTAAGAACCTTCTCTAGCTATCCATGCTTTTCTCGTCTCAAACTCTATTCATGCTACATCACAAAGTTTGATCAAGTCAGATTCGAACCACTCTGTGTGAGGAGCACTCAGAGTCCCCGATTCATCATAGACTTAAACTTCCAAAACCTCTTTGTGCATTTCGGTCCGCCGAGTCATCCATTTCGGTCAAACCGAGTTCACTAAGTTGATCTAGGTTTTCATCTTGGTGCAACCGATTTGAACATTTCGGTCACACCGAGTTGCAGCAACCGCTTGCGATTCTGCAATCTTGGTGCCACCGAGTTGTTCCACTCGGTCACACCGACAGGGTCGGGATATATATACCGACGGGTGAGATTTTGGAAAATTCTGCAAAACCCCTCAGCCCGCGCATGTCCTGCTCTACCTCCTCGGGTCTCCGGATCGCCTCTTTGCCACCAGCGACCTCACGCCACTGGTTTTTGCCGCGGTCGACGGAATTTGCTCCGCCGTCGCCACCATAGCAAACACCCACCGAACTAGGGTATGTCTTTGACCCCTTGTGCTGTCTATTCACCTCCGATTCTAAGCACGAGGACAACGCCATGATTCTTTCCATGAATGAAGTCGATCTATCCAGCTAAATCTTCCTTAGGCTTAGTTTGATTCGAAAATGTTAGGGTTAGCTCTCCGCCGAACTCATCTCGGACCAACAAAATCGTAGAAATCGGTCTCACCGATTTGGCTTAGGCCATTGCAGATGCGCTTTTTGGTCTGACCGAAAACTGCAAATCGGTGTGACCGAGATCAGTTCTCTGTGAAACCCTAGCAATCTCGGTGCCACCAAACTGTGACTCGGTCTCACCAAATTCACTAGTTTAGGTTCCAAATGTTGCTTCGGTATCACCAAGTTTATCAATTTGGTAGCTCCGAGATCATTTCTGTAGAGAACTAAACTAAGTTTTTGACTCACTTGTTTTGCAAAACCTATGTACTTTGTGATGCTCATCGACTCTACCTCATCTGTAATCTATTAACAGGGTTTGCTATCAGTTTGCCTACCAAGATGTCTGAGCAAAGTGATAGCCAGAATAAGTCTGAAGAGCAAGGGCAAATGAGTGAGGGAACTAGTACCTCAAGCAGCTATTATGAGGGCAGCAGGAGCACACCTAGTAACTTGCCCAATGCAGTCACTAGAGCAAGGAAGAAGAGAATCTCAGATTCTAAAGATGAGGATTATGTTGCAGCTGAGGATGAGGCCATCTCAAAGAGGAAGGTGGTGAAGAAGGAGTTTGGCACTGCTGCATCTACAAAGCTTGGCATGAACAAGAAGGCACAAGCTAGGAGAATCCCAACATCCAAGCCAAGAAAAGTTGCCACAGGAGAAACCACGAAGTTCTCTCTAAAATCTGATGATGGAGAGGCAGCTGGTGATGACAAGAAGAAGAGGGCAAGAACCACTACTGCTAAAGTTCTTGGAAAGTCAACCATGGTGAGAGATTCTGAAGAGGAAGAGGAAGAGGATGCTGTTCCAGCACCCAAATCCCAAAAGCTTATGGGAGATGCAATCAAGTCAGGGGTTGCTCCTAAGCCCAAACCTGCTCCCAAAGCTGCTGCTCCAGCCACCAAGTCTGCACCCAAGAGAAGCACAAGAAACATCCTTGGTGAAGAGAAGAACAAGGCCCCAGTGCCTGAAGCTGAAGAAGAAGCAGCTAAAGCCCAAGTGCTGAGAAAGTTCAAACCAAAGATCCCAGACCACAATGACACTCATCCAGTGGCAGACGACATGAGCATCAGGAAAGATGCAGGTCTGAGACTTTGGAGGAAGAGTGATCCTTATGCTGTGAGAAGGAGAACTGCTGTGGATTATAGGTTCCACACTAAAGAACAGCAAGACTTCTATGGGACCACTCTGCTTGACAAGAAGCCAATTGTCTATGACATGAGATGGGTTGACTGGACATACATCAGAGAGAATGAAGATCACTTCCCAGGTGTATATGATAGCTTCAAGGCTTGTGGAGTTGACAAGTTTGTTGGACAAAAGCTCACCAAGTGGAATGATGAGCAGATCATGCAATTCTACTCTGCTGCTCACTTCTATCCTGATGGAAGGATAGTGTGGACGTCTGAACGTACTAGGTACTAATCAACTATTGATGAATGGCCCAATCTGATCAATGCTCCAGAAGCTCATTATGATGACTTGGATGTGTATGCAAAGAAGAAGAAAGACCACAACTCCATGGCTAGTATGTACAAGGAAATTCCTGATGCAGCTCTGGAAACTCATAAGTTGGGCTCAGTGAAGTATCTATTGTCTGGTCTACCTACAATCAACACCATCCTGAGGCATACTCTTTTGCCCAAGTCTGGAGATTACAGGATGATAAGAGGACATTCAATCAAGTTGCTGCACATGTTTTATGTCCCTTGGAAGTTCAAGGTGATGATTCTGATTGTAGAAACAATCAAGAGGATAGCTGCTGATCAGAAGAGGTCTTGTGGGTATGCTCCACAAATTCAGGTGCTTATCAACTCAAAGATGGGCACATGCACTTATTTGTTGGACAAGGAGCACTTACCTCTCAAGCCAGATTTTGAAGACAACATAGTTGTGATGGATGAGAATGACCCTTCATCCGTGCAAGCACATGAGAAGAGAGCAAAGGCAAGGGCAGAGAGAGCTGCAAAGATGCCAAGTGCCGAAGAGGCATCTCAGGTGTTCTTGAAGAGCAAACAAGATGAACTTGGATTTCTGATCCAATCTACCTTGAGGATTGAGAAGGGCTTGGCCACCGTGACTCAGAATAAGCAGAGTTTGGAGAGAATCATTGAGCAAAAATTCTATGATCTTGATGTAAAAGTAACTGAGATTCAGTCAGTAGTTGAGCAGCTCCAGGAGGAAGCAGAGGAGAAGAAATGCAAGGCAACTACAGAAGCTTTTCAGTGTGTGACAAGAGGTATAAGGTCTGCTGCAGTCCAGTTCCAGATACACGAGCTACGACATCTGCACCAGCAGCCACAGCTTCAGTGCCACCTCCAGCAGCCACTCCAACAACTCTAGCTACATCAACTGAAGCGTTCATTCTTGGCATCGTCACTACCCCACCTCATGGGGATCAAGCCTGAGAGACGCATAGCACTATGCATGTTTGAACTTTTTGGTAACTTGTTGCCAAAGGGGGAGAAATATGTATAGATCATAGTCTTCGAGAGAGAGAGAGAGAGAGAGTGTGTGTGTGTGTTGCTTTTTGTCTCTCTTGCACTTTATTTGGTTGAATTTTATTGTATGCTTGCTTGATACATTATGTCCTTTTATGAGATACTTGGACGATCATGTGTTTGATCATATGCTACATTAATGTGTGCTTGAATGACATTATCTCTTATACCCATACATGATCACTCACTTTGCTTGGTGATGAGTGCATGCTTTTAATTGTTACCATTTTGAGCGCTCCACCAAGATGTATGTGACATGGAAGAGTAACCCATGATACTAATCGTTTGTGCATTTGCATTCAAAAGCAAATCTTAAATAATGCACAAATTTAGGGGGTGCTCTTGCTTATCACATACTTATCAAAGCAAAGATGTATTTCAATCCTATTATCATTTGTCGAAGCTTTGATCTATATGTTGTCATCAATTACCAAAAAGGGGGAGTTTGAAAGTGCAACTATCCCTGGGTGGTTTTGGTAATGATTAACAACATATAGCTCACAGAACTAATGCCATTTCAAGATGAATATTTCAGGAATGTTCAATGTTTGGCATGGCATGGATTAGGAATGTGGACCCCTCAAAATGCTAAGGACAAAAGACTGGCTCAAGCTCTAAAAGCTAAAGACTTTACATTTTACTTTTAGTGATTCAAGATCACATTGAGTCTATAGGAAAAGCCAGTACTATAAAAAGGGGATGAGGTGTTGCTTAATGGCTTTCTTGCTCAAAATGCTTAGTGATATGCTCCAAAGCCCTCAACCACTTTCTCGTATCCACATATGTCCCAAACCAAAAGTCAAACTCGGCCCCACCGATTTGATCCATCCGGCGCCACCGAGTTCATTTGACATAGCCATTGCCAGAAACCCTAGTCACTTCGGTCTCACCAATAAGGATCTCGGTCTCACCGAGATGGGATTGCAAACTCTATTTTTCCCTTCGTAACGTTTCGGTCCAACCGAGATGAGCGATCAGTCCCACCGAGTTCACAATGCAAACTCCCTGTTTCCCTTTCGTAATGTTTCGGTCCCATCGGAATGAGCGAATCGGTCCCACCGAGTTTGCCTGACCAACTCTCTGGTTAGCTTATTACCAAAGTCGGTCCCACCGAGTTTGTGTAATCAGTCCAACTGAGATTACGTTATGCCCTAACCCTAACAAAATCGGTCCCACCGAGTTGACGTGTCGGTCACACCGAAATGCCTAATGGTTACATTATGAACTGAATCGGTCCGACCGAGTTTTATGATTCGGTCTCACCGAGTTTGGTAAATTGTGTGTAACGGTTATATTTTTTGTGGAGGCTATATACACCCCTCCACCCTCTCCTCTTTCGCGAGGGAAGCCATCAAAACATGCCTACACTTCCAGCATTCATTTTCTGAGAGAGAACCGCCTACTCATGTGTTGAGGCCAAGATATTCCAATCCAACCATATGAATCTTGATCTCTAGCCTTCCCCAAGTTGCTTTTCACTCAAATCATCTTTCCACCAAATCCAATCCTATGAGAGAGAGAGTTGAGTGTTGGGGAGACTATCATTTGAAGCACAAGAGCAAGGAGTTCATCAACAACACACCATCTATTACCTTTTGGAGAGTGGTGTATCCTAGATTGGTTAGGTGTCACTTGGGAGCCTCCGTCAAGATTGTGGAGTTGAACCAAGGAGTTTGTACGGGGAAGGAGATCACCTACTTCGTGAAGATCTACCCTAGTGAGGCAAGTCCTTCGTGGGCGATGGCCATGGTGGGATAGACAAGGTTGCTTCTTCATGGACCCTTTGTGGGTGTAGCCCTCCGTGGACTCGCGCAACCTTTACCCTTCTTGGGTTGAAGTCTCCATCAACGTGGATGTTCGATAGCACCACCTATCGGAACCACGCCAAAAATCTCCGTGTCAACATTGCATTTGCTCCCTCCAAACTCCTCCCCTTTACATTCATATGCAATGATTTACATTCCACTTCTATACTCTTAGAATTGCATGTGTAGGTTGATTGCTTGACTTGTGCTAAGTTGCTAAAATCTGCCAAGAACTAAAATTGGGAAGAGGCTAGATTTTTATTTGGTCAAGTAGTCTAATCACCCCCCCTCTAGACATACTTTTGATCCCAGGTTGAACTGTATTTGAAGATACCGACGATCGAATCTCGGGCAAGTAACATACCGATGACAAAGGGAGTAACATATGTTGTCATAACGGTTCAACCGATAAAGATCTTTGTAGAATATGTGGGAGACAATATGAGCATCTAGGTTCTGCTATTGGTTATTGACCGGAGAGGTGTCTCAGTCATGTCTACCTAGTTCTCAAACCCGTAGGGTCCGCATGCTTAACGTTCGATGACGATTTGTATTATATGAGTTATGTGTTTTGGTGACCGAAGGTTGTTCGAAGTCCCGGATGATATCTCGAACATGACAAGGAGTCTTGAAATGGTCAAGAGGTAAAGATTGATATATTGGAAGGTAGTATTCGGACACCGGAAGTGTTCCGGAATGTACCGAGTACATATCAGAGTACCGGAGTGGTTACCGGAACCCCCAGGGAAAGGTATGGGTCATATGGGCCATAGGGGGGAGGCACACGAGCCCAGATAGGGGTGGCGCCCCCCCACAGGGAAGGAGTCTGAATTGGACAAGGAGGGGGCAACACCCCCTTTCCTTCTCCCCCCTCTGTCCTTTCCCCTTTCCCCCTCTGGTAAAAAGAAGGGAGGTGGTCGAATCCTACTAGGACCCCAAGTAGGACTCCTCCTACTTGAGGCGCGCCTAGGGCCGTCCTCCTCCCCCTCCCTCCTTTATATATGGGGGTGCCCCTACAACACACATCAATTGTTCCAAGCCGTGTGCGGTGCCCCCTCCACAGTTTGCCCCTCCAGTCATATTCTCACGATTCTTAGGTGAAGCCCTGCGTGGATCATATCACCATCACCGTCACCACGCCGTCGTGCTGACGGAACTCATCTACTTCCTCGACCCTCTGCTAGGTCAAGAGCTCAAGGGACGTCATCGTGCTGAACGTGTGCAGAACTCAGAGGTGCCGTACGTTCGGTACTTGATCGGTCGGAACGAAAAGACGTTCGACTAAATCAACCGTGTTAAGAAATAGCTTCCGCTTTCGGTCTACGAGGGTACGTGGACACACTCTCCCCCTCTTGTTGCTATGCATCTCCTAGACAGATCTTGCACGAGCGTAGGAATTTGTTTGAAATATCATGCCATGTTTCCCAATAGTTGTACCATTGTTCCTCCTACGCCTGCTAGAATACCGACAAAGGCGTCTATATAGGCTGCACCTCCGCCATGGCAGCGTTGTAGTGTGCCTGCCCTTGCTCCATGGTGAAGCTGGCGTGCACAGGAGGCGCCAAGTCGGGGCGGTGTCATCGGAGCCCGTCTCCATCGTGGTGTCGTCTTTGTTGTCGGAGACCTTGGGCGAGCTGGTCGGCAAGCCGGCCTCGATCTGCCTGGCACGGCGGCTCTACCAAATGGCGGCAAGCGCGTCCGCGGGGTGCTTCATCTCCATAGAAAGGCTCTCTCACAGAGCTTTGCCGCCTGCAGTCATGGCGGATGCACTACAAGGGAGGAGGACAAGGAGCGGCTTGTGTTGTGGTGTGGACTTACCCGGGTGTGGTTGCCTTTAAATAGCAATTTTCGATGAGGCATGGCGTCCGGGTGCATCAATGCGCGACGCCAGAGTGGGTTTCTTAGCCGGCGAGCCTGCTTAATGGTGGCATACTGATGGAAATGGGCATTGAACGGGTGTGGTAGATATCTATACCGCCCGCCAGTCACGCTTCTTCGGCATTAAACAGGCGCAGACAGTGGAAAACGCATTGTGGGTGGCGCCCTCGGCTGACCCGCCGCTTCAATGGAGGAGGTCCTGTCCGCCCTGAGTCATCTTCAATGTGGAGCGGCGTGCTCTACAGGGGCATGAATGCGTGCAACTAGCGCAGGGCCAGGAATGTGCGCGGGCGAGGGGAGGGGTTGGGTTGGGCCTGGGCGGTCAGAAGCGGGCGTGAGAGCTGTCTGAAATCCCGTTTGTCTTCAATTTGCAGGAGAAAGTATGTTTGAACCGCGCCGTGGACAGATACAGGACCACGTTGGATGGTTTCCGCGGTCCAGACAACACGGTCTAGACGTATGCAGGAGGTTTGCAGGGCGGCATTGGAGATGCCCTAACTTTTTTTAATTATCCTTGATCAATAAAGCACGATATACCTTAAAAAATCAAACCTTTTGACAATGCCATGGTTCAAGTGTTTCATAATACCTATGGAAGCTGGGAAGTAACTAGGTACTTTCTTATTCTTTATTTGTCGTTACATTTGATAGCCTATTTGAAGTTGAAAAAAGCTTATTAGGGTGTACCAACGTCGACTCTCAAATCGCCTGCAATCATCTGGACCATGGGTTTGAACGTGTTTTGTCATCCAACATAGTTCTGTTTTAGTCCGTTCGATGGTCTGAGCATCATTTTTCCAGCAAAACTGGAAGCAAGCCCAAGGCTTTGCGGATGTCCGGACCGCTTCCACACAAACGTCAGTCAAACCTAGCTCACCAAACCCTCTCCATCATCCGTGCCTTTTCTCGTTCGAAGCGGTAAACATCGCTCCAGTGTCGCATTCATGTCGGCCAGTAGCGGACGTGACCTCTCACGTTGCTTCAGCATTGAAGCGGCGCGCCGGCTGAGAGCGCTGCCCACACAACCTGGTGCATGCGACTGCTCTGCGTTAAAAGGACAACCCATTCATCTGGCTACCTACATTAAACATGTGCAAATGCTGAGGAACCTTCTCTGGGTGCCACCCATCCGTCTGTCTGTCTCCCACCATTAGCCACCTCGTGAGTTGCCCTACCCTCTGCCTGATATTTAAACTCCAGTCCCGTCCATAGCCACATCCAACCTCTTGTGCTCCCTTTCTCCTCTCGGCACCACGCCCGCCATGGCCTCCTCGAGCTACAAAGCCATTTGGGACAGCCTCTCGTCCGGGCAAATGAAGGAGATCGCTGCCATTGCCGTCGGCTGGCAGGCCGGCAGGCAGGCGGAAGCCTACGCTACGAAGGCCCCAATGGAGGAGCCGACTGACGATGAGCCGGCGCCACCATCCTCGCCGGGCCATGCCGGCATCACCATGTGCAAGGCTCGTGCTCACTACACTGAGATGGTGTTGGCAGAGTGGGAGGCCCCATTCCGGCAGGCGCAGGCCACCCAAAAGTACAAGCTCCTCCTCCTCCATGAGCACCGGCGCACGGAGGAGCAACTTGCCGCCAGCATGGCCATCATGCTGAACGTGGACATGGTCGAGCAGGAGGTGCTGATCAACTCCTATCGCTCTGCCCGTGACATCCACTGCGACCACTGGATGTACTGCCTCCATCAGGAGTTAGAAGCCGCCTTCAAGGAGATCGACGAGGTGGTGGTTGAGGTGTACGACAAGAG
This sequence comes from Aegilops speltoides, assembly GCA_021437245.1. Lineage (NCBI taxonomy): Eukaryota > Viridiplantae > Streptophyta > Magnoliopsida > Poales > Poaceae > Aegilops > Aegilops speltoides. The sequence goes on along the minus strand of CM038142.1, from coordinate 222,973,195 downwards.
CGAGGACGAGGACGACGTCACCAGCTCCGCCACGGTCGTGGCCCACCACCATGACCACAAGGCCGTCATGTCCGCGGGCGCTGATACATCTCCAACATATCTATATTTTCTTTATAATTTATGAAGTACTAGATCGTTGCGTGGGCGTTGTCGTGCCCATCTATTTGGAAGTTTGTATTGTACCATTTACATAATTTTTTAGCACAATAAATCCCTTACCAGCAATTCCTGCGACAGTGGCGATGGTGACTGATACGTCTCCAACGTATCTATATTTTTTGATTGTTCCATGCTATTATAGTATCAATCTTGAATGTTTTATATGCAATTATATATCAATGGACTAACCTATTAACATAGTGCCCAGTGCCAGTTGCTATTTTTTTGCTTGTTTTGGCTTTTTAGGAAATCAATACCAAATAGAGTCCAAATGGTGAAAAAACTTTGGATTAATTTTTTCTAGACTAGAAGAGACCCTAGAAGGTTCAGAAGAAGACCTGAAGAGCAATGAGGGAGCGACAAGCTCGAAAGGAGTGCCCCGGGGGGGCACCCCTAGGCTTGCGGGCCCTTGTAGCACCTTTTGACCTAATTCTGCCTCTAAAAATTCTCATATATTCCCCTAACATCAGAGAGCCACCCGAAATACTTTTTCCGCCACCGCAAGTTTCTGTTCCCACAAGATCCCATCTGGATGCCTTCTCCAGTACTCTACCGGAGGGGGAATCCATCACGGAGGGGCTCTACATCAACCTTGCGGCCCTTCCGATGATGTGTAAGTAGCTTACCATGGACCTACGGGTTCATAGCTAGTAGCTAGATGTCTTGTTCTCTCTCTTTGATCTTCAATACAACGTCTCCTCGATGTTCTTGGAGATCTATCCGATGTAATGACTTTTTGTGGTGTGTTTGTTGGGATCCAATGAATTGTGAGTTTATGATCAAATTATCCAGGAATATCATTTGAGATTTCTCTGAACTCTTTTATGCATGATTGTTGTAGCTTTATATTTCTCTCCGATCTATTTATTTGGTTTGGCCAACTAGATTGATTTTTCTTGCAATGGGAGAGGTGCTTTGTGATGGGTTCGATCTTGCAGTGCTCAATCTCAGTGAGAGAAGGGGACATGACATGTATTTGTATCGTTGCCATTGAGGATAAAAATATGGGGTTTATTCATACGTGAGTTTAATTACTTTCTCTACACCATGTCATCTTGCTTAAGGTGTTACTCCGTTCTTTATGAACTTAATACTCTAGATGCATGCTGGACAGTGGTCAACATGTGGAGTAATAGTAGCAGATGCAGAATCGTTTCAGTCTACTTGTCTCAGACATGATGCCTATATACATGATCATTACCTTGGATATCGTCATGATTATTTGCTTTTCTGTCAATTGCCCAACAGTAATTTGTTTACCACCGTATGCTATTTTCAAGAGAGAAGCCTCTAGTGAAAACTATGGCCTCGGGGTCTACTTTTTATCATATACTAAAATAAAAAATATGTTGCTGTAGTTTTTCTTTCTTTATTTAATTTTGTGTTTTAATTATCTATCTATCACCATACTATTAAATCTTGCAAGTAACCGCCGAGGGATTGACAACCCCTTGTTCGCGTTGGGTGCAAGGATTTATTATTTTGTGTGTAGGTACTGCTAATGGGTGTTGTGTGGTTCTCCTAATGGATTCATAACCTTGGTTCTTAAGCAAGGGAAATACTTGTCTCTAATGTACTGCATCATCCTTTCCTCTTCGAGGAAATCCCAACGCAGCTCACGAGTAGCAGGAAGAATTTCTAGCGTCGTTGCCGGGGAGACATCATTAACATCTATCAAGTACCATCGCATAAACTTTCATATCCTTGCATTTACTTTATTTTCCATTTTCCTTTTGAAAGGATCGACAAGACGTGTCTATAGAGGGGGTTATGTGAACAAGATGATAGCATTGTTCAGACCAAAAGATATAATGGTGCATGCTCGAGGAAATAACCAGGAGTAAGACAACATTATGAAAATCGCTTGTTTTGACTTTGATTTGATGATAGCCTGCACTCAAATAAAAAATGGATACGACAATAGATCCAACAACTGATCACGAAGATCAATTGATGAAGATATCATCTTTGTGCAATAGACACACTAAAGATATCCCTTTGTTGTAGTGTCCAAGATGTGATTATATCCCAATCATGTGATGAATTCATGATTGAGGCACAACCGCATTTCGAGCGCATAGCAAGGTGGATATCATTATAGCATACCATGTACTGAATAGAAGAGAATACTAGTTAAAGGCTTACACTCGCCACAAGCTACAACATGGATACATGAATACATCAATAGAATATCAATCATCATACGCAAGAGCAGGATCCGACTACGGATGAAATCAAACAAAAAAGAAGAATGATATCCACCCTGCTAATCCCAGGCTCCCGACCCGAAACTTATCCCTTTATTGAGTAAGAAGAGGGATAAGAAGAACTCCAAAAGCAATCAAGCATCACTCTCAAGCCAAAGCATTGCTTTACCTGTACATGCACCCGTTGTTGTAGTAATCCGTGAGCCACAAGGACTGAGCAATCCCATTACCATGGGTATCAAGACTAGCAAAGCTTAATGAGTATGGAATGGTTAAGTGGTGAGGTTGCATGTCACACCCTAATTTTCATGGCACAACACTTAAGCTGATAAATCATGATAAAATGTGGTTTGACAAAAACTTTTGTGTGTTTTGGTCCTTGCTTGATTTGATTTTTTGTCTGCTATTTGCAAGTGCTCTAAAAATAAAATAAATCCTCCAACTCCTATACTTCATCTCCTTGATCCAAAACCTTTTCCCAATGATCATACCATGTGTACAGAGCAATATAGTATTTTCTTACAAAAATAATTTGGCCAAAAGTATTTTCAAAATTAGTTTTCCAAAACCCTGAATTGAGGATTGCACCGCAAGTACTTAGTTAAGGGCAGTAAAAATCTTTCCAAAAATATATTTGACTCCTATTAGATATAGGATACCCAGAAACCACAAAAATATAATTTTAAAAGTTATTTTCCTATTTTATTTAAAAGCTTTTTCTTAAGGCCAGAAATGGTCCTTAATAGGGAAAAATTATTTTATTGTTTTAAAAATATTTGAAAAAAATCAGGGAAACTCAGTGGACATATATTGTCCATATATAAGAGTTTCAACACATGGTCATGTTCAAAACATTGGTCAAATCCCTCAAAAACCCTTTCTGGATATTTCAAGCTTTTGAAATATTTACAAAGGAAATTTTCCCCAAAAATTCCAAGAAAATTCTATCATGTCACATATGACATATTAGATGATCTTGCCAAGTCGCATGACTTGGAGAACAAGATAACATCATCAAACCCCCTCAAAACCATTTTTGTCCATTTTGAAGTTTGAGCAACTTTACATTGCCAAACATGTCCAAATGTTCTCAAACCTTGTGAACATGCTCAAATGGTCTAATAATTCATCTAGACCAAGTGGCACAAGTTGGAGAACAATTTAACTTGATCAAAGTGCCCCAAAACCCTTCCTGTCCAGAACCAAATTTGAACAACTCTACATAGGAAACTTTCTCCTTTTGATCTCAATTTTGTGTGCATGTTCAAATCCTCAAATGATGACACTACACCAAGTGGTGCATCAAGGAGAATTGATTTGCATGACTAAATCTTGGTAAAGCCATTTCTGCTAATTTCTAGGGTTTACCAAAGTTGCATTGGCAACTTTGCCCAAATGAGCTCAATCTTGGTGGAACATCTTATTTTCTCATGCCATTTGACCCTGTCAAGCCTCATGACAAGGGAAGTCCATTTTCTTGCCCAAACCAACAACAAACACCTTCTGCCATTTTTCCAAAATCATCATTTTGACCACTTCCACTATTCTCCATGAGCTCAACTTGTTACCACAGCCCCTCCTAGTCCCCTTGCACGTCCAGTAGCAATGGCAAGTCCATAGCTCAATTATTGGAGGGGTAAAACCCCACTTTCCCTCTCTGGACAGCCCTTTTCTCTCTCTCCCTCAACCTCTCTCCTCTCCTAGTGGTTCACCAGGGCATCCAAGGCCACCACCCCTTTGTTTACTCACCCCACAAAGCCCCATACACTAGTGGACACGCCCCTGGCAGATAAACAATGCCATGGCGTGCAGAGCTCGCGCTCTGGAGCACACTACAGTGCTCTCCGCCACTGTAGCACGCCCATTCCAAGGCCTCCCGTCGACCTTGGGCTCCGGAATCGTGTCCCCCGAGGCCGCCTCGGCGTCCACGACACGCAACACTGTCGGTCCCTTCCTCCCTGGCCCTCCTTCTCCCTCTACGGAGCTCACCGAGCGCGCCCTAGACCGCGCCCACTGTGCACCAACGCCCCCTCTGTATAGATCCCACCTCGAGTTCTCTGGCCTGTTCCTGCTCTCCCTCTCCCCCAAAAACCTCTCGGACAAGCTCTCTCACCGCCTCATGCTCTCTGTCCACCTCCATGGCCGGCGGCCTCTTCCACGGCCATCCCGCTCTCCACCTCTTCAGACCTCCCTGACATGCCTTGGGCATCTGGATGGATGCGGCACTCCGTCCTGAGCTCTCCGGTGTGCAGCACACCGCGGGAGGTGGTCGGGTTCGCCGGCACGGGCGGCGGCCAAGCCACTGCTCCGACGGCGTCCGCACACGCACGAGGACGGCGCCTCCTTCCCCCTGCCTCCTCCTTCGGGCGCGGCCGAGCCACACGGCTCCGCCCCCACCACCGGCCAGCGCAGATGGGGAGGGCAGCGCCAACGGCGAGCGAGGCCGGCGCCCTCGCTCGGCGTCATGGGGCTGAAGACGACGCCAGGCGGCGAGCGACCGCTCATGGACCCGCCTGTCGACCACCGGCGCCATGCCCAGCTGGCATAAGTGGAGGCGCCAGCGTGAAAGCGCGCCGACGTGGCCTCACAGGCGGCCGAGCCGCTGGGCCGGCCCAGTGGCGTGCTGCTGCTAAACTTCGCTCTATGCGCCTCTTAAGGGTAAAGCCCTTGTCTGTTTCTTTCTTTTTCTTTTTCCAGAAACTTGTATAATCTCCCAAATATTCATATTAACTCCAAATTTGATGATTCAAATTTCTAGTAGCTCATAAAATCATGTTCTATCTCATGGTGCAACTTGCACATTTTTCCAGAAACTCTTTCTTCACAAACATTTATCAAATCTTGTTTTTCCATTTCTGTGATGAAGTTTAGAAAATCACAGAGGGCTCATATTTGATCCAAATGCCATGATTCAAACTCCTATATGCATCTAAGTTCATAACCTAGTTTATGAACATTTTTATTAATACTTTCTGTACCCCATAAAATAATGAGCCATTTCTTCATATTTGTCAACTTTGCAAATTCATAAGATATTCATTTGAACTCCAAATCCAGTGAAACCAATTCCTAGATGCTTATAAAATCATCCTTTGTTAAATGGGTTACTTTGCTCATTTTTCAAAAATATATTTCTGTACACTTCTTGCAAATCCATAAACCCCTTGATTCCACCATATCAAAATGTTCAGAGATATCCATTCATCAAATCCAGAGGAAACCACTTTGGTCATCCCTCATATGACCAGAGGTATCCCAGAAAAGTCAAACTCATATTTTCAGAGCACTTTTATTTCCTGCCTTGTTGTGTTGCTTATTATGGTTGCTTTCGACGATAGTGGACGAAGTAGACGAAATGCTCGGAGTTGGACCAGAGATATTCGAAGACCTCGAAGACTTTGTTGAAACAGGCAAGCAGCCCTTTGACCATGTCTATGAAACCCTTTTTATCCATGTCATATGCCCTTTATTATTGTTGCATCGGAATCATGATGAGATGGTGAACCACGTGGGTTGGTTGCCTCGGCTACTTCCTCGTTGATACTTGAATTGTGCATGGCCCTACCTTCTTATGAGGGTTATGACGGTGGGAGTAGATAGGATGTGTCGGTGTACTAAGGTAGGGGTACCTCAGTACCCCAACTTGTGCACGGGCAGTTACAGCTCCCCGCAGCTGGATCAACCACATGCTTGCCGGAGACCATTCCTGCTCCATATCAAGCCATTCAAGAACAAAGTGGACAAGACAGAAGATCGAGACCCGGCAAGCGGAGCTTGCCGGAAGGCCATTTCGTGCTCAAGATTACACCACTAAGCAAGGCCCCGCGAGAGGAGCTCGTCGGGAAGACCAAGATTACATCGTAAAGACACGCCTTGGCGCGCATGCGTCTCGGCGAGGGCCCGGGAGCGGCAAGTTACAGAGCCCGCAAGCTCCGGGCCCGGCAAGATCAAGACCCGGCAAGGCGCTTGCCGGAGAGCTGCGCCAGTGTGCTGGCTCAGCTCATCCGCCCACGCCGCCTGGGGCCTTTCCAGAAGCGTGGCGGATGGTCTGGCAGCCTGGGGACACGGTAGCATTTCACGGTGGTGGATCCATCGCCGTGGCGACGGAGACGCAAGGGCGGAGCTTTTGGGGTCGACGGCGACGGCATTAAATGCCCTTGTCCCCTCTCACAAAAGTAGGTAGAAACCACTGCTCATGCAATCGTAGCTTCACTGCTCCCAAGACTGCTCCAACTACCACCTCTTTTACCTTTTTACCCCTTTCTCCTACGTTGACACCTGTCGGTGACCCCTTGCACTATAAAAGGAGGCCCATGCACAACGTAGAGGGGGTTCGGAGGTTCGGAACCTGGGCGACTCTCGCGCTTGTGAGGTTCGGCTGCTTCTACCCATTCAACACAACAACGCCACCACATGCTCATTCTCTTGAGCGAGATCAAATACAAACACAAAGCAGCAGTAGGAGTTTTATCTCTCCGGAGAGCTCCGAAGCTGGGTAAAAAGCCGCCCGCGTGCTCGCCTCGATCGCTTCTCAGGCCTCCTCCGCCTCGCATCAAGACTTCACGAAGGGGCCCCGGTCCCATAGGTGTCCGCGGCGGGCAGATTCCCCCGGCATCTTTGGCGCGCCAGGTAGGGGGCGTCGAGGTTGTGCGGACCTGATCCGGCGTTCGCGCGACCGCGTTCTTCATCAACCTTCCCAATTTCACCAGCAACTTCGTCAACAACTACGCTATGGCCCCGAAGACGAGGGCTTCGAGATTTGCAGACCCGTCTGCGTCTCACCCGCCGCCACCGGAGCCAGCGGTGGGCGGAGGGGACGCTGACGGAAGGGTGGTCGCCGCCAAGACACTCGCGCGCCACCAGATCGTGGACGGACGGGTGACCGCGCCGGTCTCCGCGGATCCACGCCCATCTCAGCGCCGGGCGACTCAGCAGCACCATACCACGGAGGTGGTATCCGCTTTCTTTGGGCAAGGACACGCCGGAGGGTCGCGGACGCCCGAGCCAACGACACGAGACACGGCAAAGCGAAGGCACCGGGAGGACCTCGCCTTCTAACACTGTTAGGAGTCCGAAGCTTACCCGCTCCTCGCACCGCCGCTCCGCCGCCTCCACTCGGCGAAGCGCCGTAAGAGCGCAATCGCTCGACTTCTCCGGCGGCGGACAAGGCCGAAGACTGGAGGGCCACCATCAAGAGCCTGGTCGCCTTCGCCAACAACGACCCCTCGCAGGAGCCGGCGACCTCGCGGCCGCGGCGAGCTGAGAAGACGAAGGCTAACGGCGACAAGGCCGCTGGGGGTGCAACCTCAGTACACTCCCCGCCGCAGAAGCAAAAGACGCCGTCCCCCGGGAACAACGCCGGCGACGGCTCCACGGCGTCGTCGGATCCGCGGGCTCGCCGACTAACGCCAGTCTCGACGATCGGGCGACAAGAAGACGCCGACCACGATCGAGCGCCGCCGAGAAACTCGGCGACAATCAGACCAGAGAGCTGGAAACCTATCGACGTCAGACGCGCCGGTGAACCAGCGACTTGTCAGACGCGGCGCAGCTGCCCTGCGACACCCGTGAGCTGCGGCGCGTCCCAAAGGCTCAAAGATGAAGAACTTCAAGCCCGACGCATCGAGAAGTACGACGGCAAGACGCACCCTCGGAGTTCCTCAAGATCTACACCATCGCGTGCAGCTGCGGGGCGCGACGACAAGATTCTGGCGACCATTTCCCGCTCGTGCTTAAGCGAACGCTCGTTCTTGGCTCATGCACTTGCCGGAAGGCTCCATTTCCTCTTGGGCGACCTTTGCCACCAGCTTGTTGGCGCCTTCATCGGGCGCCACAAACCCCATGGCCAGAGAGCGATCTCCACATTGTGGCACGTAGGAAGGAGAATCCTCGCAAATACATCCAACGCTTCAGCCGTGTGCAGCACAACATCTCGATGTCCACCCTGCCGCGGTTATCGGCTGTTCCACCGTAACGCGCGTAACCGCCCGATGCGTGAAGAAATGGCGATGACCAAGATTCGGGACGCCGGCGAGCTCTATGCTCGTTGGCGACAAGACGCTGCGAAGAGGGAGGAGACTCCCCGGGGAGGATGCTGACACAGGAGGAAGCGATAGCAATGACAACGCCCCGGCAAACAAGAGCCGGCGGCGGAACAGCCGAGGGAAGAACAAGAAAGAGGTGCTTGCCGCCGAGAAGTCCAGCAAGGAGGCTCCCGCCAAGCGAACACAGGGTTGCTTCTCCGGCAAGGAACCAACCCCTGTAGCGGCAGCCGACAAGCAGGGCGGCTCCGACAAGCAATCTTGCAAAATCCACCGCACTAAGGGCCACGATCTCACCAATCGCAGCGTCGAGTACTCGTCGAGCAGCAAAAAGCTGAGTACGAGAGGCGCGACAAGGAGAAGGCCCAAGGTGGCGGGGGAGAACCAAGCAAGAAGCGGCCGTTCAATGGCCGGGGAGGACGCCGCAACAAGGCCAAGCAGCGGCAAGGTGATCGACCTCCCCGGGGCCGCGACAAAGATGAAGAAGACGACGATGAAGACATGGAAGATGAGGACGACAGTGAGCAGGAGTTCCAGAAGGCCACGGAAGTCCTGTGAAGGAAACGAAGACCCATTCCGCGAAGTGCTCGGTGCCTACTCCGCAAGCGCATTCTCCGGCACAAGGCTACTGCCGAGGACGCGCTGCCGAGCTCCGCCGGCAAGCCGAGTCCGACGAGTGCTCTGATGCCATGTTCCGGCAAGCGCACCTCTCCGGAGTGCCGCGCCGCCGTCGAGAACGCGCCATCGAGCTCCACCGACAAGCGAAGCCCGGCAAGGACAACTCTTGTGCCCAGCCCGGCAAGAATAGCTCTGGTGCTACTCCGGCAAGCGCACCTTTCCGAGCGCTGCGCCGCCGAGGACGTACCATCGAGCTCTACCAGCCAGTTTCAAACTTTTGAGTTGTATTCCCTGAAATTTCATACCCTGTATGGAGAACCTGTGCGCATGGGGGTCGAGTCGTGGCTAAGTTGCGCCCCTGATCTGTTTCGAGTCCGCTCAACGATGAAGGTGCGCTGCAACTAGCCCGACAAGCTCTTCCTGCCGGAGGCAACACCGCCAGCGGGCTGCTGATGTTCCGCACTCAGCAAGTGTGTTTGCGCCGGCAGGTCCCCTGAAAGCGTGAGGGTGAAAACATACGAGGGGGGAAATCAAGGGAGAAGCGCGGCCTTGCCGGAGCGCAGAAGACAGAAAAGCTAAGTTATTCAAGCTTGAGTACAGAGCACATTTTCAGTTCTAAGTTTTTGTGTTATATTCCTCGAACGCGCATACCATGTATGGAACGCCTGAGCGCGGGGGGACCGACTCGTGGTTAAGTTGCGCCCTTGCTTTGTTTCGAGTCCGCTCAACAATACGAAAAGGCCTTGCAACTGTCCCGACAAGGTTTCTTGCCGGAGACAACACCGCCAATGGCTGCTGATGTTCCGCACTCAGCAAGTGTGTTAGCGCCGCAAGTATCCTAAAAGCGCAGGTAGGAACATACAAGGTGCAACGGAGTAGAGGATGTAACATAGCAAGCCCTGCCGTGAGATGCCTTTCGTATGAGATGCTCGTGCGCGGAGGGGCCAAGTCGTGGCTCCAGTTGTGCCCTTGTGTTTTGTTTCTGAGTCCGCTCAACAAACACAAGTGTGCTGCCACACCCTTATCTTGCTTTCGAGCCTGCCGGCAAGTTAAGTCGAATCGCCCGGCAAGGTCGCTTGCCGGAGGCAGCACCGCCAGCGGGCTGCTGACGTTCCGCACTCAGCAAGCGTGTTCGCGCCGGCAAGCCTCCCGAGAGCGTAGAGTGTAAACATACGAAGGGCAAGGCACGGCATCGCGTCGCAAGTTACACAGAGAGGATTTATATACATATACATGTAAATAATGAAGCTGTTGCAGAACTAGCTCAGCTGTTTTTATGGCTGAAATCGCAGCGACAAGGAGGAGTCGGGGCACGCCAAGACTGGATTTTGGCGAGCCAGAGTCGCCGGGCTGCGAAAGCGAAATTCCTCCCGACAAGCTAAGGTCGCCGGGCCGCGAAATCAGATAAGTTTTTCATCCTCGCCATGCATCCTCTCATGGACCGGGGAAAGCGGAGTTGCGTCTTTGAACGAGCGTGTCTTGTAAAACCCATGCGCGGAGGAGCCAAGTCGTGGCACAGTTGCGCCCTTGTTTTGTTCCCGAGTCCGCTCGGCGAACACAAGTGTGCTTGCTGCACCTTATCTTGCTTCCGAGCACGCCAACGGTTAAAGTGAGCTGCGAAAGCTTCGCGCTTTTGTTTCGCTTTTCGAGCCTGCTCAGCAAGTTAAGTCGCGAATCGCCCGGTAAGGTTACTTGCCGGAAGCGACACCGCCAGCGGGCTGCTGATGTTCCGCACTCAGCAAGCGTGTTCGCACCGGCAAGCTCCCCGAAAGCGTAGGAACATACAAGGCACGAAGTCAAGTAAAAGACGCGGTTCGACAAGCATTCCCCTCTTTTCATTAAAAACATCCTAGTTTAGTACAAGTCCATAAGAGGATGAAAAACATGATAGAGAGGATTACATATTCTAAAAAGCAACTAAGGCCCGAGGGCTTACAAGTTGAAAGATAGGGTGCCCGTAATCCTTCTCCTGTTTCTCTGTTCAGGAGTTCAGGAGGTAGGTCAAGGAGTCCCCGGCAAGAGAAGCTTGCCGGGAAGGGCAAAAGGGGCGCCTAGGAGAGAGTGGCGTGCCCTCAGGAGCTGCGCAAGGTGACGGGCATGGGGAACCGTCGACGGCGCCAGCGACAAGCCCTGAAGGCCAGGGAGAGCTACGGGCGCCAGAAGACACCAAGAGAACTTCCCGGGGGCCGGCCAGGAGCTTGGCGGAGACGGAGGCGCCGGAGGCAGAGGTTGAAGACGGGGTGGTGGGGCGTCACATTATTGCCGAGGGCTCCTCGCCTCGCCCTCCGATTTGACGGCCCCGCCGCCACCCCTCTCCCTCTTCGCAGCCTCCTCACGCCAGCCGCCAAGAAGACGGCCCGGGAGTTCAGAGGCCGGCGACCGGATTACGGGTCGCCGGTGGCGCGAGGCAGCGGTGTCCGACGCCTAGTCGGGCCCGCCATCCCCTCGCCGCCGCTGCCGCCCCTCCTCGTCACTCGCCGAGGAGGAGCCTTCACATCGGAGGAGCTGTCCACACAGCACTCGCCGGGTCCCGAACTCGCCAAGACCTTGACGGCGAGAAGGTCGCCTCCGTCAACTTGAAATGGAGGGTAAACCCGCCATCAAGCTGTGGATCCGGCGAATGTCTTCCACCCCGGTCGAAGAACATCACGCCGGGCTGGGACACGACACTCACTCGAGTGCCGCTGATCCCGCAGCCCTCATGCGCAACTCCATCACGCCGGGTGGATCCGGTCCCATCGCGTCCGCGAACGGGGCCGGCAGCCGGAGGCGACGTCGAGGCGCTTGGCGCAGCCTGATGAAGAACTCCCAGGGGTCGTCTCCGGTGTGGACCGCCCCGTGGTCGGGGCTCGCCGGAGGAGACGGGGGAGGCTCCTCGCCGCGACCGCCCCTCCCCCGTCCGCCTCGACCGCGCCCTCGGCCTCGTCCGCGGCCTCGCCCTCTCCCTCTCCCCCTCGTAGCCGGCTCCGCCACCACGGGTGCGGGGTAGGGAGAGGTGCGCTGCCTGGAGGCGACTCTCGCTGCGACCGTGGAAGAACTAGGGTTTCCTCTTTCCATGGCGGAAGGAGGAACGGAAGCTGAAGACGAAGGGAGAAGAAGAAGTGTGTGACCATTGTGCCCCTTCCGCCCTTTTAAAGGGCGAGGTGGGGCTCAACCGCCTCGCCGACCAATCGTGGAGCGAGAAGGGCGAGGGCGGGCCGACTCGCCATCTTCGCCCGTGACGGCTCGGTCTCCCACCTTCGCCGCCCATGACCCCCACGCATGAGGGCCGCGTGGCGAAAAAGGCGGGGCCGAAGCGACGGGTGGAGTGGCCTCACCCTGCACTACGGTCACGGGGGTGGATGCCTTAAAGACCGCATCCGTCGCCCACGCCTCCCACGACGCCAGCCGACGCGGCGTTGCTGGTAAGGAGCGCGTGGACGCGAAGCCCTATTCTATGCGGACCCGGCCGCGTGTGCCCGCAGATCGCCTTGGGCCTGCCCAACAGCGCTGCACCGTGTGTGGCCCAGCCCGGGGCTCTGCCGGTGTAGCTAAGGTAGGGGTACCTCAAGACCCCAACTTGTGCATCGGGCAGCCACAGCCCCCGCAGCTGGATCAACCACATGCTTGCCGGAGACCATTCCTGCTCCATATCAAGCCATTCAAGAACAAAGTGGACAAGACAGAAGATTGAGACCCGCAAGCGGAGCTTGCCGGAAGGCCATTTCGTGCTCAAGATTACACCACTCACAAGGCCCCGCGAGAGGAGCTCGTCGGGAAGACCGAAGATTACATCGTAAAAGACACGCCTTGGCGCCGCATGCGTCTCGGCGAGGGCCCGGGGAGCGGCAAGTTACAGAGCCCGCAAGCTCCGGCCCGCAAGATCAAGACCCGGCAAGGCGCTTGCGGAGAGCTGCGCAGGTGTGCAAGGCTCAGCTCATCCGCCCACGCCGCCTGGGCCTTCCAGAACGCGGGCGGATGGTCAGCAGCCTGGGGACACGGTAGCATTTCACGGTGGATCCATCGCCGTGGCGACGGAGACGCAAGGGCGGAGCTTTTGGGGTCGACGGCGACGGCATTAAATGCCCTTGTCCCCTCTGTCAAAAGTAGGTAGAAACCACTGCTCATGCATCGTAGCTTCACTGTTCCCGACTGCTCCAACTACCACCTCTTTTACCTTTTACCCCTTTCTCCTCGCTGACACTGCCGGTGACCCTTGCACTATAAAAGGAGGCCCATGCACAACATAGAGGGGTTCGGAGGTTCGAACCCGGGCGACTCTCGCTTGGAGGTTCGGCTGGTTCTACCCATTCAACACAACAACGCCACCACATGCTCATTCTCTTGAGCGAGATCAAATACAAACACAAAGCAGCAGAGGAGTTTTATCTCTCCGAGAGCTCCGGCTGGGTAAAAGCCGCCTGCTCTCGCCTCGATCTGCTCTCTGTGCTCTCCTCCGCCTCGCATCAAGACTCACGAAGGGGCCCCGGCCCCATAGGTGTCCGCGGCGGGCAGATTCCCCCGGCAGGATGCTAAAGTAGTGCTACGCAAAAACGGACGGGGATATGCATGGTGATGGGAACAAAGTGATTTCAAAAGTCTTTTCGAAAACCCCATCGGGTGCCACTTATGCCCGAGGGAGATGATGAGATGGGTGACCACTTGGTAACGAAGTGGTGTGCCAAGGAAAGTGTGTGTTGTTTTCAAAACGGATTGGTCGGAGTTGCGACCGTTATTCCAACCTTACATGCGCAACCACTCTACCCTTATATGGGAAAGGGCATTATTGAGTACCTAGACCGATACTAGCTTGGAGCCCGTGACATTAGTGACGGGGAGAGTTGGTGCTCTCTCTTGGGACGGGTCGTGCTGTAGGGCGGCCATGACTGTTTTCATAGGGCACCGGACACACCGTTGGTACCCCGTGCTTGTGGCATGTGATGAATATGGGAGCGAGGCTCCACAACTTTATGATGTGAAATGTTTGGCACGGGGGTTACTACCAATCGAGTGGACTCCATGTTAGTGTCGTCTAGGGAAAGGTAGTGATCGGGTGCTTACCCCGGGTACTTGAGGTACCGCGGGTCGTGGATGACACGGAAGTTCCCCGGATCTAGTGGGTAAAGTGTGCAACCTCTGCAGAGTGTAAAACTATTCGAATAGCCGTGTCCACGGTCATGGACAGTTGGGTAACCGCTCTTGGGTTACGTCCACTTGTTTTCAAACCCAACGTGTGTGATGATGGAAATGACTTGGGTCAAGTTAAAGGACTTGACACGATTGAGATGGGTTGGTACCCACTCTGTTTATGATAAATGGGTTGGTGCCCACTCTATTTATGTTGATATCTGTAACCTGTCCTCATGGTTACTTGAGCTCCCTTGATGCATGCTTTATATAGATGTTGAACATGTCATTGCACTCAAAACTAGCTTTCTGCAAAATTTACCTATATCATGCATTGTTGTACCTTGAACCAAAACATGGGTTGCTTGCGAGTACATTCAAAGTACTCATTGGCTGGCCACTGGTTATTTCATTGACCAGGCATGGAAGAACCGGAGTTCGAAGGAGACTAACATGCTAACTAGGACGCTTCCTCAATGTAATGCCCGAGGGTTAAGGCTGATGGCATGGGTTCTACTTATCGATTTATGATTTCCGCTGCTTATGTTTCATTTGATGTTCAGCCCTTAAGGCTTTACCAATGTAAGACTTGACCATAATGGTCACAATTTGTGTAAGACGGTATGTATGGATGTAAGACTCTTGTTACTCAGCTTCGTGTGTTCAAGTGAGCATTGATCTCGGGATCATCAGACACGCAGCATTCGGTGATCTCGACTTATGAGTCGGGGTCCCCACAGAGCTGGTATCAGAGCCATCCTGACTATAGGAATCCTTAGTTAGCATGGTCGTTAGATAGGGTAAAAACATTTCCAAAACTACTACTAGTTTTCAAAACAATCTATACTTCTCTTCTCTTCTCAGTTTTTCAAAAACTAAGATATACTTTCCTCTTCCCCTTCAAACCTTTGGTCGCCAGAACCCTTATGCCCCTGACCACTGGATTCCTTGCAATCCTCGTGGATAATCTAGGAGGAAGATGTCTTGCCAGACGCTTACCCACATCCCTTGAACACAAGATTGGCGACATCCCAACAAGACCGTACCAACAGAAGACACATCCTCGAGGAATGAGGACCTGAAGACCCAGGAGATGGCGACACCCTTGACACTGCTCCAAGATGATGCAACCTTAGCCTACGACGACCAGGGCATAGGATATGCAAGAACATGATATGCATCGCTAATAGAGTAACCCTGTCACTACCGTTGTTGTATCGGCAACCACCGATGGATGAGAACCTAGCCATTTGGTCCGCCTCACCATAGTGAGCAGGAAAACGGTTCTCCTCATCCCCCGCTCTTGGTGTCGAAGTTGTCATCAACGGAACCGACATGATGGACCTCTATTACGCCTTGATAATCTCATTGCATAAAGGATTACCTACCTGGTACCATCGACGGCTTAGAAGATAGAAAGGGATCGTCGTGATTAAGAAGACAATAGAAGACCAAGTCAATGCCAGTTATGAGGAACCACCTTCACCCCATCACTTCAACGGCCAAGAAGCTGTTGAAGACTCTTCAGGGTCAACCCGGATTGTTTAATCGAACAACTACAAGAGACGTAGCAACACCTGAGGAATGCTCAGAAGACTGCATGAGGCACAAGGCACGACTACTGAGTCCGAGAACCCCTAGGGTAGGATGAGACGTGTACCCCCTATGCGCAGTCAAGTCTGTATGATAGTTCGAATAGAACGATGATTGTGTGTTGCTTGTTTTTATTTGTTTGTGTTTTGATATAGGTCGCACTTTTGCCCTAGGCGACAAGTATGCGACTATATCACCTTCCTTACCTTGCCTTTTCTGTTTGGCCCTTTTTGCACCTGTTTGTTTGCACTTGCACTATAGAACCCCCTTCAGGCATTCCCCTCCTCTATGCTACTTTTCCCTCTCATCTCTCTCCTCAACTGAAGACAAGCAAGACAATATGCACCAAGGATTCCACCTCGGTGACCAACAAGCACTGAAGAATTTTGCTACAGCCTCCTCGACCAAATGCAACCCCGTAGAATTATGTTTAACCCTCAAGACTAGAAACCCATTCCTAGACCCTTCGAGACTTCACGAGATACCCCTGCTCAAAACCTTAACCCTGAGCTTAACCTACGGAATCACAAGAGAACAAGTTAAGCTACAGTAAACCCTGCACAACACTGAGTTCATTATGGAACTAGTGGACATAGTGAACGAGCACGTTATCATCCTAAGATAGCACAAAAACTGACGATGCCATAGGGAGGACCAATTTGAAGATATAGGAATAGAGGAGGAATGACCTAGTGAGTTTATAGCAATGACTTGAGGAATTATATGAGACTATTTGGTGGATTATGAGGCTACCATGTTGGTGATGAACTTGGTGGGATCATGATTATAGAGTAGCATAGCTTTCGCTACCCCTGAGTAAAATTGGATTTATATGACAATCATGATCGCAAGCTTAAATTCTTGGAAGTATTTGGATTTAACTTAGCCATGGGATATTGTTAGGAGACAGTTGATATTACGTGAATGACTTGGGGGAACATGTAGGAATTCTCATTGGATAAGAGATTTGGATTTAAATAGGTAATCCTACTGGAGTATAGGTGGTGAGTAAGTCTACATGGTTCGGAGTAAATTGGATTTAGACTGATGATCTCAATCAGGATACCATGTTTCTCGGTGGACGATAAACTAGGAGATTGGATTAATTGTCGGGGTTGATTTAGGGATCTATATACGCCTAACTTTGGAGTTTACTCGACCATGGCTATGGAAGTTAATGGGTTGTTGGAGTTGATTCATAGGAAGGAAACAAGATTTTGGAGTGGCTTACGACGTGTTTCCTCAGGATAGAGGTGCTTTATCTTGGACCTTGGAAGAATAGGATGAGCACTTGGATTGTCCTGTTTTATTCCAGCTTGGAAGCTTGTATGCTCTACACATGGATTTTTAGGGGTAGCCACACACATGAGTTTGGGGATTGTAGACATATATGATTTTATTAGACCCCCTCTCGAGAGTTAGGAGGATATGAATAACATGAGTGATGATTGGAGTTGACCTATACAAGATGATTCTTTTGGTAATATGATGTGAAGGCTAGGTAGAACTATTGGCATCTCAAAAACTGTGCTTAAGGATGAGACGATAAGCGTTCACCCGCACACTAAAACCTTTGAAACTCTTAAGCCCCCCCAAACCCCAACATGGTCGGATCATGACCACGGGCTTTGGCTCTAGGACGGGAAGACCTTTGCCAATGCTCAATCGAGACCACCACCAATACCCCAGCCTACTTTGCATACCCCATAGATTTCATGGAGTGCTTATACAAGATAGTGGTTGTCATCATTTGGTGACCTACCTGTCCACCCGAAGATGGAAGAAGAGACTGACCACCGCCCCAGTTCTGGCCACACCAGATATACACAAGGAGTTTATGATATATTGTGATGCGTCAAGAACCGGACTGGGAGGTGTCCTGATGCAAGAAGGCAGAGTCGTAGCTTACCTTTCAAGGCAACTATGGCCTCATGAAGAGAACTATGCTACTCATGATCTTGAGTTAGCAGAAGTGGTTCATGCCCTGAAGACATGGCGACATTACCTCCTAGGGAAGCGGTGTGAGATATACACGAATCACAAAAGTCAGAAGTATATTTTCACTCAAAGGGAATTGAACTTGAGGCAAAGAAGATGGCTAGAGTTGATCAAAGATTATGTCCTCAGTGTTCAATACCACCCTGGGAAGGCTAATGTGGTAGCAGATGCATTAAGCAGAAAGGCTTGTCCCTGAATGCTATGCTTAAGGACAAGCTACCCGCCCTGTATGAAGAACTTGAAAGCTTCGGGTTGGAACTGGTGGCACCAGGATTCTTAGCTAACCTTGAAGTCAAGCCGACCCTGAGTGGAAGCGGGACAAAGTCGGGATGGACTTCATCACCGGTTTACCCAGGTCAAGCAAGGGACATGACTCCATATGGGTCATTCTTGACCATTTGACCAAGGTGGCCCACTTCATTCCTGTCAGGACGACCTACAAGGGGAACCAGTTAGCCAGCCTCTACATCAGCCGAATCGTGAGCATTCATGGCGTTCCCAAGGAAATTGTGTCGGATAGAGGAACCCAATTCACCTCAAGGTTCTGGAAGAAGTTCCAGAAGGCCATGGGGAACAAGTTGTCCTTTAGCACTGCTTTCCACCCACAGCATCGGAGGTCGATGCGAACGAGGAATCGATACTCAAGACATGCTCCGAGCCTATGTCTTAGCATATGGAGCTAAGTGGGAAGATTGCCTCCCTTTCGCCGAAGTTCTCTTACAACAATGTTATCACCAAGCCTTCAGATGGCACCATTTGAGGTGTTATACGGACAGAAATGCCGCAAGACCCTCAATTGGTCGAAACCGAGAAGGACTTGTCTTTGGGCCTGATATCCTCCGTGAAGTCAAGAGCAAGTCCAGCTTGTCAGAGAGCGTTTGAAGACTGCCAAGTCAAGACAAAAGAGCTACGCTGACTCACGTCGTCGAGACATGATCTTCCGGGTTGGAGACCATGTTTATCTCCGGGTCACCCCTCTCAAAGGAACCCGGCACTCCCATGTCAAAGGAAAGCTCGCCCCAAGATTCATCGGCCTTCTTCAAGATCACTCCAGGATTTAACAACCCCCTCCGAGATCGCTACGAGGCGAAGAGAAGGCAATTACTAGCTGGAGTTACCACCTGACTCGCCCGCTGTGCACAATGTTTTTCCACACGACACAACTCCGGAAGTGTTTTCGACTTCCTAACTAGCCCAATCACTAACAAGGACATCGATCACCGAGCCATTGACCTCCAGTCCAATATGACCACCGCAAGAAACCCCTTAGAAACCTGGATCGAGAAACGTCATACGCGAAGCCACACCATCAAGTACTTCAAGTTCAATGGAGCACCAAACAGAAGCAGAAGCAGCATGAGGACGTGAAGACTACCCCGAATCCATGTTTCCATACTCCTTTCCGTGCCTAGTTTGGGAATCTCGGGGACGAGATTCTTGTAAGGGGGGTAGGTCTGTCACACCCTGATTTTCATGGCACAACACTTAAGCTGATAAATCATGATAAAATGTGGTTTGACAAAAACTTTTGTGTGTTTTGGTCCTTGCTTGATTTGATTTTTTGTCTGCTATTTGCAAGTGCTCTAAAAATAAAATAAATCCTCCAACTCCTATACTTCATCTCCTTGATCCAAAACCTTTTCCCAATGATCATACCATGTGTACAGAGCAATATAGTATTTTCTTACAAAAATAATTTGGCCAAAAAGTATTTTCAAAAATTAGTTTTCCAAAAACCCCTGAATTGAGGATTGCACCGCAAGTACTTAGTTAAGGGCAGTAAAAATCTTTCCAAAAATATATTTGACTCCTATTAGATATAGGATACCCAGAAACCACAAAAATATAATTTTAAAAGTTATTTTCCTATTTTATTTAAAAGCTTTTTCTTAAGGCCGAAATGGTCCTTAATAGGAAAAATTATTTTATTGTTTTAAAAATATTTGAAAAAATCAGGAAACTCAAGGACATATAGTGTCCATATATAAGAGTTTCAACACATGGTCATGTTCAAAACATTGGTCAAATCCCTCAAAAACCCTTTCTGGATATTTCAAGCTTTTGAAATATTTACAAAGGAAATTTTCCCCAAAAATTCCAAGAAAATTCTATCATGTCACATATGACATATTAGATGATCTTGCCAAGTCTCATGACTTGGAGAACAAGATAACATCATCATACCCCCTCAAAACCATTTTTGTCCATTTTGAAGTTTGAGCAACTTTACATTGCCAAACATGTCCAAATGTTCTCAAACCTTGTGAACATGCTCAAATGGTCTAATAATTCATCTAGACCAAGTGGCACAAGTTGGAGAACAATTTAACTTGATCAAAGTGCCCCAAAACCCTTCCTGTCCAGAACCAAATTTGAACAACTCTACATAGGAAACTTTCTCCTTTTGATCTCAATTTTTGTGTGCATGTTCAAATCCTCAAATGATGACACTACACCAAGTGGTGCATCAAGGAGAATTGATTTGCATGACTAAATCTTGGTAAAGCCATTTCTGCTAATTTCTAGGGTTTACCAAAGTTGCATTGGCAACTTTGCCCAAATGAGCTCAATCTTGGTGGAACATCTTATTTTCTCATGCCATTTGACCCTGTCAAGCCTCATGACAAGGGAAGTCCATTTTCTTGCCCAAACCAACAACAAACACCTTCTGCCATTTTTCCAAAATCATCATTTTGACCACTTCCACTATTCTCCATGAGCTCAACTTGTTACCACAGCCCCTCCTAGTCCCCTTGCACGTCCAAAGAGCAATGGCAAGTCCATAGCTCAATTATTGGAGGGTAAAACCCCACTTTCCCTCTCTCGACAGCCCTTTCTCTCTCTCCTCAACCTCTCTCCTCTCCTAGTGGTTCACCAGGGCATCCAAGGCCACCACCCCTATGTTTACTCACACCACAAAGCCCCAGACACTAGCGGACACACCCCTGGCACATAAACAATGCCATGGCGTGCAGAGCTCAAGGCCTCGAGCACACTCTGATGCTCTCCCAAGACTATAGCACGCCCATTCCAAGGCCTCCCGTCGACCTTGGGCTCGGAATCGTGTCCCCGAGGCCGCCTCGGCCCACGACACGCAACACCGCCGGCCCCTTCCTCCTGGCCCTCCTTCTCCCTCTCACGGAGCTCAACGAAGCGCCCTAGACCGCGCCCACTGTGCACCAACGCCTCTCAGATAGATCCCACCTCGAGTTCTCTGCCTGTTCTCGCTCTCCCTCTCCCCGAAACCTCCCGACAAGCTCTCTCGCCGCCTCATGCCCTCTGTCCACCTCCATGGCCGGCGGCCTCTTCCACGGCCATCCCGCTCTCCACCTCTTCAGACCTCCCTGACATGCCTTGGGCATCTGGATGGATGCGGTACTCCGTCCTGAGCTCTCCGATGTGCAGCACACCGCGGGAGGTGGTCGGGATCGCCGGCACGGGCGGCGGCCAAGCCACTGCTCCGACAGCGTCCGCACACGCACGAGGATGGCGCCTCCTTCCCCCTGCCTCCTCCTTCGGGCGCGGCCGAGCCACACGGCTCCGCCCCCACCGCCGGCCAGCGCAGATGGGGAGAGCAGCGCCAACGGCGAGCGAGGCCGGCGCCTCGCACGGTCGTCGGGGGCTGAAGACGACGCAGGGCGAAGCGACTTGCTCATGGGACCCGCCTGTCGACCACCAAGCGCCATGCCCAGCTGGCATAAGTGGAGGCGCCCGTGTGAATGACGCCGACGTGGCCTCAAGGCGGCGCCGAGCCACTGGCCGCCCAGCTGGCGTCGGCCGCTAAACTTCGCTCTATGCGCCTCTTAAGGGTAAAGCCCTTGTCTGCTTTTCTTTTTTCTTTTCCGAAACTTGTATAATCTCCCAAATATTCATATTAACTCCAAATTTGATGATTCAAATTTCTAGTAGCTCATAAAATCATGTTCTATCTCATGGTGCAACTTGCACATTTTTCCAGAAACTCTTTCTTCACAAACATTTATCAAATCTTGTTTTTCCATTTCTGTGATGAACTTTAGAAAATCACAGAGGGCTCATATTTGATCCAAATGCCATGATTCAAACTTCTATATGCATCTAAGTTCATAACCTAGTTTATGAACATTTTTATTAATACTTTCTGTACCCCATAAAATAATGAGCCATTTCTTCATATTTGTCAACTTTGCAAATTCATAAGATATTCATTTGAACTCCAAATACAGTGAAACCAATTCCTAGATGCTTCTAAAATCATCCTTTGTTAAATGGGTTCCTTTGCTCATTTTTCAAAAATATATTTCTGTACACTTCTTGCAAATCCATAAACCCCTTGATTCCACCATATCAAAATGTTCAGAGATATCCATTCATCAAATCCAGAGGAAACCACTTTGGTCATCCCTCATATGACCAGAGGTATCCCAGAAAAGTCAAACTCATATTTTCAGAGCACTTTTATTTCCTGCCTTGTTGTGTTGCTTATTATGGTTGCTTTCGACGATAGTGGACGAAGTAGACGAAATGCTCGGAGTTGGACCAGAGATATTCGAAGACCTCGAAGACTTTGTTGAAACAGGCAAGCAGCCCTTTGACCATGTCTATGAAACCCTTTTTATCCATGTCATATGCCCTTTATTATTGTTGCATCGGAATCATGATGAGATGGTGAACCACGTGGGTTGGTTGCCTCGGCTACTTCCTCGTTGATACTTGCATTGTGCATGGCCCTACCTTCTTATGAGGGTTATGACGGTGGGAGTAGATAGGATGCTAAAGTAGTGCTACGCAAAAAGGGACGGGGATATGCATGGTGATGGGAACAAAGTGATTTCAAAAGTCTTTTCGAAAACCCCATCGGGTGCCACTTATGCCCAAGGGAGATGATGAGATGGGTGACCACTTGGTGACGAAGTGGTGTGCCAAGGAAAGTGTGTGTTGTTTTCAAAACGGATTGGTCGGAGTTGCGACCGTTATTCCAACCTTACATGCGCAACCACTCTACCCTTATATGGGAAAGGGCATTATTGAGTACCTAGACCGACACTAGCTTGGAGCCCGACACTAGTGACGGGGAGATTTGGTGCTCTCTCTGGGACGGGTCGTGCTGTAGGGCGGCCATGACTGTTTTCACAGGGCACCGGATACACCGTTGGTACCCCGTGCTTGTGGCATGTGATGAATATGGGAGCGAGGCTCCACAACTTTATGATGTGAAATGTTTGGCACAGGGGTTACTACCAATCGAGTGGACTCCATGTTAGTGTCGCCTAGGGAAAGGTAGTGATCGGTGCTTACCCCGGGTACTTGAGGTACCGCTGGTCGTGGATGACACGGAAGTTCCCCGGATCTAGTGGGTAAAGTGTGCAACCTCTGCAGAGTGTAAAACTATTCGAATAGCCGTGTCCACGGTCATGGACAGTTGGGTAACCGCTCTTGGGCTACGTCCACTTGTTTTCAAACCCAGCGTGTGTGATGATGGAAATGACTTGGGTCAAGTCAAAGGACTTGACACGATTGAGATGGGTTGGTGCCCACTCTATTTATGATAAATGGGTTGGTGCCCACTCTATTTATGTTGATATCTGTAACCTGTCCTCATGGTTACTTGACCTCCCTTGATGCATGCTTTATATAGATGTTGAACATGTCATTGCACTCAAAACTAGCTTTCTGCAAAATTTACCTATATCATGCATTGTTGTACCTTGAACCAAAACATGGGTTGCTTGCGAGTACATTCAAAGTACTCATTGGCTTGCCACTGGTTATTTAATTGACCAGGCATGGAAGAACCGGAGTTCGAAGGAGACGAACATGCGAACTAGGACGTTTCCCAGTCAGAATGCCTGTAGGGTTAAGGCTGATGGCATGGGTTCTACTTATCGACGATGATTTCCGCTGCTTATGTTTCATTTGATGTTCAGCCCTTAAGGCTTTACCAATGTAAGACTTGACCATAATGGTCACAATTTGTGTAAGACGGTATGTATGGATGTAAGACTCTTGTTACTCAGCTTCTGTGTGTTCAGTGAGCATTGATCTCTGGGATCACTGTACACGTGCATTCGGTGATCTCGACTTATGAATCGGGGTCCCCACATTGCATTAAGTAGTAGGCATTGTATGGTGGCTAACTTACGATTACAAGAGTAAGAAGAGTAACTACGCATAATGGTCGCAAACTAGTAATGATCAAGAAGTGATCCTAAACTACTTACGAGTCAAACATAACTCCACCATGTTCTCTTTCCGAACTTCATCGAAAAGAGACGATCACGGTTACACACGCGGTTGGTGAATTTAATTTGGATTTAGGTTCAAGTTCTCCACAACCAGATATAATAAATTTCCAAGTCGCCACAAAACCACGGGCATGGCTCTCGCAAAGATTAAACCCTGCAGGGGTGTCCCAACTAAGTCCATCATAAACTCTCACGATCCGCTGAGGAAAAACCTAAATCTTGCGACAACCAGATCAAGCTCAGAATCCCGGTGCACAAGATATTCAACAATGGTAAAACAAAACCAGCAAGACCTCCTGACGTGCTGACACTTGATAGGAGCTGCGCGTATCTCAACTCACGCCACGATCGGATGTCGATCAGATGGGACATCCTACGAGTAAAACCAATCCTCGAGTTCCTCGTGGCGGCCCTGCAGTCTACCCGGTTTGGGCCAACACTCATGAGGAGCAATGGCCCGGGTTGTTGATTAATTATTGGTGCTAGCCAGTCCCTATGCAAGTTTTAATTGTTATTAGGCAAATGACAAGACCAAAGTTGGGCCTTGCTGAAATAGTTTTATTCAAAGCAAACTGTCGAGGGGGCCCATAAACCCCTATTGTGTAAGGAACACAAATCAAGGAAGATAACACAGGTGTGATAGAAACTAGGGCGGCAAGAGTGGAACAAAAGACCGAGCAAAAGGCTGAGCCTTCCACATTTACCAATTCTATAGATGCATTATTTAAATAAGAGGTATTGTGATATCCCATGATATACATGTCCGAAGATGGAACAACCTACAACTAGCAACACTATAAGAGGGGTTGAGCAAAGCGGTAACATGGCCAAACAATGGTTTTCTGGGGCGATGGAATGTTAGCGGCTGTATCATGGCAAATTGGGAGGCTTGACAAAAAAGTGGTAGGTAGCACGACATAGGATAGCATCGAGACAGTTAGCAAAGCAAAGATAGTAGTGATATCCAAGGTAATGGTCATGTTACCTGAAATCCCGCTAGGAAGAAGATCAAGTCCATGAAGAAGACAAACCAACATAGTCGAACGAATCCTCACAATCGAGCGTTACTGGGAACTATCAAGAAGAAGCAACACTAGAATGAACCAAACAACATGGTTGGAAGTGCAACTATCCCTGGGTGGTTTTGGTAATGATTAAGAACATATAGCTCATTGAACTAATGTTATTTCAAGATGAATATTTCAGGAAATTTCAAAGATCCCAGACCACAATGACACTCATCCAGTGGCACAGGACATGAGCATCAGGAAGGATGCAGGTCTGAGACTTTGGAGGAAGAGTGATCCTTATGCTGTATCGTGGAAAAGTCACGACAGATGTCCTAGTGAAAGGACTTAGTCGTGGAGCCATCGCAACTAGGAAGCTTAAAGGGGTTAAAACGGGATAAAGGACACGGGAGTTTATACTGGTTTGGCCCCTTGCGGTGAAGGTAATGGCTTAATCTGTAGTCCCCAAGGGCCAGTTTAATCAACATGAATGAGCCGGTCCTTCACATGCTTGTGTATAATATTGGAATTCTGTAGATTTAACAGCAATATTCATTAGCCCCCAAGTGCCAAGTACTCTTGCTTGCAAAGTGCTTGGGACTTACTCTCATGAACCGCCACTTAAATAGAATCTTTCGGTAGACATTAGTCTCCAAGTGCCAAGTGTTGTTGCTTGCAAAAGGCTTGGTACTTAGTACTGTATGCTAATATTCATGATTTGACCCGGTATTTGTATAGGCCACCACTACCAAACTTTAATCAGAACTGTCTGAATTGAAGAACCGCCTGGAAGCACAGGAGACTGAAACCCAAAGAGCCAACTCCAAATTCGAATTCAGTGTGTCTGAATAAGAGAAACTGAAAAAAGACTTTGTAGTAGAGAAAAAGGCCTGGGCTAAAGAAAAAATCGCTTTGACCAATCAAGCTAAGAAAGCAGAGGCGGCTCTTGAAGAGGTGACCGTCGAATTATCTGGCTTAAAATGCCATGTATCTCAGATGGTCTCAGCAATCTTTGGTAAGTCGCCGTGCAAGTGTCAAATATTTGAATCTTTCTAGTGATCATATAAATTGTCATTAACTCTCCTGACTTTGCTATGCAAGCCCCAGGAGCTCAAATCTCAGTCAAGACATGCTGGTGAAGCTGAAGGCGGTTTATACACTCATGGAACAACTTTACACCGGATCTCAGCGTGCCTTAGCCACAGTTGCCCTGTCAAATGAAGTCCCCACACTCCTGGTGGATGTGCTAAAGAAGCTTTCTGTGCTGCCCCAGCGGTTCAATGAATTAAGGCAGTCATCTATGAGAGCCGGAACCGTGGCTGCCTTAAGCCGGGCCAAAGCTTGGCTATCGGAATTAGGCCCGGCCGACATCGCCATTGGGTATCCAAGCCTTAAGGAAGATGACACTTCATTTGAGCAGAGGACTTTGCCGCTTGTGTGAAGGAAACACGCCCTGTGACCACCCTGATTGCTAATGAGGCGGATCTCACCAGGTACCAGCCGGGTTATGACGCGGAGAACCGGAGGATTCCAATGCCGCATTATAAAGTGACCAGCCTGATCCCACCAATCCGTAAGCATACCTTCGCCCCTGAAGTTGACCCGGCCGGACTAATTGATGATGAAGCTGAATTTGAAGCTTTGAATGGCATTGGCTGGTCATCATCAACCTTCCAGGATAGGGAACAGGGCGAAGGAGCGGAGAGGGCTGACCCGGAAGCTTCAGATCAACAAGAGAATTGACCCGCCACGCAGCTCATATTTGTAGCCTGTTGAAAAACAACTTAATCATTTGGACTCGGGGAGTCATGTAATAGGGTAGAAATGACTTTGCTTTGTCGTGCCATCGTGCATATTTTGGTGCTCAACACTGTTAAGCCGTCGTCTTATATTCACCCCTTTTTATACTTATCATCTGTTGTCTTTATGCATAAGAAAGTCTTTGAACTGTCCTGCACACAGAAATAGATCACAAGAACCCTTGGCGGCTTACCGCAGGGCGGGTCATAATATCTTACATATAACCCTTAATATATAAAAAAGAGTGATAGATAAGCCTGTTATGAATTATAGCTATGAAACACAACTATAATATCATACCTATGATTTTAAATTTGTATTGCCGGTTTATGTGACCGGAGCAGTAAGGGTGATAACCCAATCCTTAAAGGCCAATACTTCCAAATATATGATGATTGTCATATGCTAGCGACTTATCGTCTAAAGCCAGGCCGGGTTAAAATTAAACCACACGTATACTTAGATCTGAACAAAAAAGTCTCAAGACAAAACCAAAGATTGCTTTCAAAAATACATAAGCCAAATAGAAAGAAAAAATCGAGGCTTCTGATTTGAATATGATCAGTAAACCACTCCAAAGGGGTTAAGCTAGGATTCAAATACGATCATGTAGCCCCCAGTGGCTTTGGCGTTGCGCCGATAAAGAGGGTACCGACAGCTATGTTCTCTTTGGTTTGAATACGACCTATGTTTGAACATGAAGCCCCCAAATGACCTTGAGAGTTTTTTTAACTACTCTGATTCGAATACGATCAAGAAATGCCCTAGTGAGTTTGGCATTGTGCCGATCAAGAGGGTACCGACAGCTATGTTCTCTTTGGTTCGAATATGACCTATGTTTGAACAGGAAGCCCCCTAGTGACCATGAGATTTAACGGCTAGATTCAAATACGATCATGAGCCGGACCAGGAGGGTTAAGCTAGATTCGAATACGATCAGCCCCCAATTTGTCGTTTGAAATTTTGGTGATGAAGACACATGATCATTGCGGATGAAAAGGACAGAGGTCCAACTTTATTACTTATCATAGTATATAAATCGTCAAAATATGTACATCATGAGAGCTGGTGGCTCAAGTGTAGTAAGGCCAAAGATGAGCGATATTCCACGGCCGGCGGGTCTCTTCCTCCGACTTACGTGAGTCTTTATGCTCTCGAACATCGATAAGGTAGTATGATCCGTTGTTTAAGTTCTTACTGACCACAAAGGGCCCTTCCGAAGGTGGGGATAACTTGTGTGCATCAGTTTGATCCTGGATGAGCCGGAGAACCAAATCACCTTCTTGAAAGGTTCTGGATTTAACCCGGCAGCTATGACAACGACGCAGGGCCTGTTGGTAAATCGCTAAGTGGGCTGCTACCAAGTCACACTTTTCATCTAACAGGTCAAGTGCGTCCTGACGAGCCTCTTTGAAGAGAGTAGGCAAATGAAAACCAGATTGCAATACCTTATGTGCAGTTCTGTCTCCAGCGTGGTGTCCTCCATATGATTTAGAGTGACACTTGCGTAGGATCTGTTCCTGTTCATGCTCAGGTACACAACGTCTAATAACACCATCTACTCCTTCTTTATAAAGGTGTGGGTCATCCCAGAAGTAATGTCTTAAATCATAAAAGAACTTTTTCTTTTGTTGGTATGTGAAACTAGGTGGTATACATTTAGCAACAATGTAATTAGCATAATCAGCATACCAAGGAGCAGTACGAGAAGCATTAACAATCGCTAATTGTTCATCAGGAAAGCTATCATCAATAGGCAGTGGGTCATCAAGAACATTCTCTAACCTAGATAAGTTGTCTGCAACGGGGTTCTCAGCTCCCTTTCTATCAATGATATGCAAATCAAATTCTTGGAGCAAGAGAACCCATCTAATGAGTCTAGGCTTAGCATCTTTCTTTTCCATAAGATATTTAATAGCAGCATGATCAGTGTGAATAGTAACTTTGGAATCAACAATATGAGGTCTAAACTTATCACATGCAAACACAACTGCTAAGAACTCTTTTTCAGTAGTAGCATAATTTCTTTGGGCAGTATCAAGAGTCTTACTAGCATACTGGATAACATTAAATTTCTTATCTACTCTTTGCCCTAGAACAGCACCTACACCATAATCACTAGCATCACACATAATTTCAAAGGGTAAATTCCAATCAGGTGGCTGAACAATAGGTGCAGTGATCAAAGCTTTCTTAAGTATTTCAATGCTTCTACACAATCATCATCAAAGACAAAACGGATATCTTTTTTGCAATAAATTAGTCAGAGGCCTAGAAATTTTAGAAAAGTCCTTCATGAACCTCCTATAAAAACCGGCATGACCAACGAAACTTCTTATACCTTTTATGTCCTTGGGACATGGCATCTTTTCAATAACATCAACTTTGGCTTTATCAACTTCAATATCTCTCTTAGAAACCTTATGCCCCAAGACAATGCCTTCATTAACCATAAAGTGGCACTTTTCCCAATTCAAGACGAGACTAGTGTCTTTACATCTTGGCAAAACTCGATCAAGGTTGGTCAAGCAATCATCAAAATAGGATCCATAAATGGAGAAATCATACATGAATACCTCACAAATTTTTTCACAAAAGTCAGAGAATATAGCCATCATACATCTTTGAAAGGTAGCAGGTGCATTACATAAATCAAAAGGCATACGTCTATAAGCAAAAGTACCAAAAGGGCAAGTAAAAGTAGTTTTTGATTGATCCTTCGCTAACACAGGTATTTGAGAGAAACCAGAATAACCATCTAGAAAGCAGAAATGTGTGTGTTTGGATAGTCTTTCTAGCATTTGATCGATAAAAGGTAAAGGGTAATGATCTTTCTTAGTAGCTTTATTTAATTTACGGAAATCAATTACCATCCTATAACCCGTAATAATTCTTTGCGGATCAATTTATCTTTATCATTGGGAACGACGGTAATATCTCCCTTTTTAGGAACACAATGGACAGGGCTTACGCAATCACTATCAGCAACGGGATAGATTATACCTGCCTCAAGGAGCTTTAGTATCTCCTTTCTTACCACTTCTTTCATCTTAGGATTCAATCGTCATTGAGGATCTCTAACTGGTTTGGCATCGTCCTCCAAATTAATTTTGTGTTGGCATAACGTGGGACTAATGCCCTTGAGATCATCCAGAATATATCCTATAGCAGCACCGTGCTTCTTCAGAGTTTTCAATAATCTTTCTTCTTCTTGCTTTGAGAGGTTAGCACTAATAATAATAGGATATATTTTCTTTTCATCAAGATAAGCATACTTAAGATTATCAGGTAATGGTTTGAGTTCAAACATGGGATCACCCTTGGGTGGAGGGGGATCCCCTAGAATTTCAATGGGTAGGTTGTGTTTCATCATAGGTTCCTGTTGAAGGAACACTTCATCTATTTCCCTTCTTTCCTTCATAAACATATCATTTTCATGGTGTAGCAAATATTGTTCTAACGGATCAGTAGGAGGCACGACAATAGCAAAATTACTAGGTAATTCTCTATCACGAGGTTGTCTATGAAACATAGCAAAATTAAACTCATGATACATACCCTCTAAGCCAATTGTAACATTATCCTTTTCACAATCAATCTTAGCATTAACTGCATTCAAGAAGGGTCTACCAAAAATAATGGGACAAAAGTCATCTTGTGGGGAACTAAGAACAAGCCAATCAGCACGGTATTTAACCTTCCTACACAAGACTTCAACATCTCTAACTATCCCAACAGGTTTAATGGTATCCCTATTAGCAAGCTTAATAGTAACATCAATATCTTCTATTTGAGCGGGTGCAATATCATGCATAATTTGTTTTTATAAGTCATAGGGTATCGCACTAGCACTAGCACCGATATCACATAAGCCATGATAACAATGATCTCCTATCTTAACAGAAATAACAGGCATGCCTACAGCAGGTCTATGTATCTTAGCATCTGGTATAACAATATTAGCAGTCTTACCACAGAAATAAATAACATGCCCATCTAAATCATCATCCAAGAGATCTTTAACCATAGCAATACTAGGTTCAACATTGATTTGCTCAGGAGGTGTATACGTCCTAGTATTACTCTTGCGAACAACAGTCAAAGTTTTAGCATTATCCTTTATCCTAACAGGAAAAGGGGATTCTCAACATAAGTAGTAGGAACAATAGGATCACTATAAGTGACAGTATTTTCTTCAACTGTAATAGGCGCAACTACTTTTACTTCAACGGGAGGATTATATTTAAACAACTTCTCCTTATGAAGATCAACGTGAGTAGCAAAAGATTCACAGAAAGAAGCTACTATCTCAGAGTCAAGTCCATATTTAGCACTAAAACCACGAAAGGCATCGATATCCATAAAAGATTTAACACAATAAAACTTAGGTGTCATACCTGACTCCTTACCATCGTCGGAACCCCAATCTTCAGAGTTGCGTTTAATTCTTTCCAATAAGTCCCATTTGAATTCAATAGTCTTCAGCATATAAGAACCATCACACGAAGTATCGAGCATGTTGCGATCATTGAGAGAAAGCCGAGCATAAAATTTTTGAATAATCATTTCTCTGGAGAGCTCATGATTGGGGATGAATATAACATTGACTTAAGCCTCACCCAAGCTTGAGCGATGCTTTCTCCTTCGCAATGCCAGAAATTATATATGTAATTACGATCACGATGAACAAGATGCATATGATAGAACTTCTGGTGAAATTCCAACTTTAATCATTTATAATTCCAAGATCCCATATCATCACATAGCCTATACCATGTCAATTCATCTCCCTTCAAAGATAAAGGGAAGACCTTCCTTTTGACAACATCATTGAGAATACCTGCAAGCTTAAGTAATCTACAAACTTCATCCACAAAGATAAGGTCTAAATCGGGATGCAATGTTCCATCTCCTGCAAATGGATTAGCTAGCAGTTTCTCTATCATACCCGAAGGAATCTCAAAGTAAATATTTTCTGTAGGTTCAGTAGGTTGAGGAGCAACTCTTTGTTCTTCTGGTCGGGGTGAAGATACCCCGAACAAGCCCCTCAAAGGATTAGTTTCCATAGTAACAAGTGACAGAAAATTTCAGCACACTATATAAATGTTTTGTTACCAAGTTCCACTCACCAAAAGCGCTATGCTCCCCGGCAACGGCGCCAGAAAAGAGTCTTGATGACCCACAAGTATAGGGGATCTATCGTAGTCCTTTCGATAAGTAAGAGTGTCGAACCCAACAAGGAGCAGAAGGAAATGATAAGCGGTCTTCAGTAATGTTTTCTCTGCAAGCACTGAAATTGTAAGTAATAGATAGTTTTGTGATAAGATAAATTGTAACGAGTAACAAGCAATGAAAGTAAATAAAGTGCAGCAAGGTTGTCCAATCCTTTTTGTAGCAAAGGACAAGCCTGGACAATTTCTTATAATGAGAAAAGAGCTCCCGACGACACATGGGAATTATCATCAAGCTAGTTTTCATCACGCTCATATGATTCGCGTTCGGTACTTTGATAATTTTGTATGTGGGTGGACCAGTGCTTGGGTACTGCCCTTACTTGGACAAGCATCCCACTTATGATTAACCCCTATTGCAAGCATCCGCAACTACAAAAGAAGTATTAAGGTAAACCTAACCACAGCATTAAACATATGGATCCAAATCAGCCCCTTACGAAGCAACGCATATTAAGCTTCTGTCAATCTAGCAACCCATCATCTACTTATTACTTCCCAATGCCTTCCTCTAGGCCCATATAATGGTGAAGTGTCTTGTAGTCGACGTTCACATAACACCACTAGAGGAAAGACAACATACATCTCATCAAAATATCGAACGAATACCAAATTCACATAACTACTAATAGCAAGACTTCACCCATGTCCTCAGGAACAAATGTAACTACTCACAAAGCATATTCATGTTCATAATCAGAGGAGTAATAATATGCATTAAGGATCTGAACATATGATCTTCCACCAAGTAAACCAATTAGATCAAATACAAGGAGTAATCAACACTACTAGCAACCCACAGGTACCAATTTGTGGGTTTGATACAAGATTGGATATAAGAGATGAACTAGGGTTTTGAGAGGATATGGTGCTAGTGAAGATGTTGATGGAGATTGACCCCCTCCCGATGAGAGGATCGTTGGTGATGATGATGGTGATGATTTCCCCCTCCCGGAGGGAAGTTTCCCTGGCAGATCGGCTCTTCCGGAGCTCTAGATTGGTTCTGCCTCGTGGCGGCGGAGTTTCGTCCCGTAAGCTTGCCTCTGATTTTTTCCAGGGTAAAAGCCTTCATATAGCAGAAGATGGACATCGGAGGACCACTAGGGGGCCCAGGAGATAGGGGGGCACACCCAGTAGGGGTGGGTGCGCCCCCACCCTCCTGGCCAGGGTGTGGCCCCCCTCTGGTGTTTCTTTCGCTCAATAATTAATTCCAAAAATAACTTTCGTGGAGTTTCAGGATTTTTGGAGCAGTGCAGAATAGGTTTCCAATGTTTGCTCCTTTTCCACCAGAATTGCAGTTGACGGCATCCCCCCGCTTCATGGTAAACCTTGTAAAATAAGAGAGAATAGCCATAAGTATTGATATATAATGTGTAATAATAGCCCATGATGCAATAAATATTGATATAAAAGCATGATGCAAAATGGACGTATCAAGTCCCCCAAGCTTAGACCTCGCTTGTCCTCAAGCGGAAGCCGATATCGAAAAATATGTCCACATGTTCAGAGATAGAGGTGTCGATAAAAATAAAATACGGACATGAGGGCATCATGATCATTCTTATAACAACAACATAAATAGATTTTGTCGTATGATCTCTTATGTTCAAGTAACGATAATTCACAATGTCAAGTATGGTTCAGAAACTTCATTGGGAACTAGCTAACTACAATCTCAGTCATTGAAGCAATTACAATTTATCATAACATTAGAAAGAGTCAAGAATAGAGCTTTTCAGCAAGTCCACATACTCAACTATCATGTAGTCTCCTACAATTGCTAACACTCATGCAGTATTTGTGGTTATGGAGTTTCAGCCGGACACTAAGAAAGATAGGGGCTTATTGTGTTGCCTACCAACGTATTCACCTTTAGGTGATGTTGTAGGACCTTGAGAAGAGGTCTCTAGAGGGGGGGTGATTAGACACTAAGTACCAAAGTTGCAATTTTTAAGTTTCTTTGAGTTTAAGTGGAGTTTAGGCACAATTTCAACATTCACAATACATATCAAGCAAGCATGCAAAGAGTATATGAGCAACGGAAAGTAAAGCATGCAACTTGCAAGAACGTAAAGGGAAGGGTTTGGAGGATTCAAACGCAATTGGAGACATGGATGTTTTAGGCGTGGTTCCGATAGGTGGTGCTATCGTACATCCACGTTGATGGAGACATCAACCCACGAAGGGTAAAGGCTGCGCGAGTCCACGGAGGGCTCCACCCACAAAGGGTCCACGAAGAAGTAACCTTGTCTATCCCACCATGGCCGTCACCCATGAAGGACTTGCCTCACTAGCGGTAGACCTTCACGAAGTAGGCGATCTCCTAGCCCTTACAAACTCCTTGGTTCAACTCCACAATCTTGTCGGAGGCTCCCAAGTGACACCTAGCCAATCTAGGAGACACCACTCTCCAAGAAGTAACAAATGGTGCGTTGATGATGAACTCCTTGCTCTAGTGCTTCAAATGATAGTCTCCCCAACACTCAACTCTCTCTCATAGGTTTTGGATCTGGTGGAAAGAAGATTTGAGTGGAAAGCAACTTGGGAAAGGCTAGAGATCAAGATTCATATGGTAGGAATGGAATATCTTGGCCTCAACACATGAGTAGGTGGTTCTCTCTCAGAAATGGTAAGTTGGAAGTGTAGGTTCGCTCTGATGGCTCTCTCCACGAATGAAGAGGAGGTGGCAGGGTATATATAGGCTCCACACAAAATCTAACCATTACGCACAATTTACCAAACTCGGTGGGACCGAATCGTTAAACTCGGTCGGACTGATTTAGTAAACCTAGTGACCGTTAGTGATTTTCGGTGGGACTGACATGCATCTCGGTGAGACCGATTCGGTTAGGGTTAGGGAATAACGTAATCTCGGTAAGACCAATTACACAAACTCGGTGAGACCGATTTGGTAATAAGCTTTCCAGAGAGTTGGTCAGGCAAACTCGGTGCGACCGATTACTCAAACTCGGTGGGACCGATTTTGGTAATAAGTTATCCAGAGAGTTTGCATTGTAATCTCGGTAGTACCGATTGCTCAAACTCGGTGAGACCGATTTTGATAATGGACATACACACGGAGAGATTACAATCCCATCTCTGTGAGACCGAGATCCCTATCGGTAAGACCGATTTGCTTAGGGTTTGTGGCAGTGGCTATGACTTTTGGAATCGGTGGCGCCGGATAGGAAGAATCGGTGTGACCGATTTTGGCTTTAGGTTTAGGTCATTTGTGGAAGTGGGAATGTAGCTGAGGGTTTTGGAGCATATCACAAAGCACATGAAGCAAGAGGCTCATTAAGCAACACCTCATCCCTCCTTGATAGTATTGGCTTTTCCTATAGACTCAATGTGATCTTGGACCACTAAAATGTAAAATGAAGAGTCTTGAGCTTGAAGCTTGAGCCAATCCTTTGTCCTTAGCGTCTTGAAGGAGTCCCCACATCCTTTAGTCCATGCCACTCCATTGTTGAACTTATCTGAAATATACTAGATATAAGTGTTAGTCCAACAACAGATATGTTGACATTAATTACCAAAACCACCCAGGGAGCACTTGTGCTTTCAATCTCCCCCTTTTTGGTAATTGATGACAACATACATCAAAGCCTTAGATAAGGATATAAAGAATAGCAAGAAAAGCTTTGGAAAGACATGTAACAAACATAGGCTCCCCCTACATGTATGCAATCATGTGAATATGGAATGTAGAGGCATGTGAGAGCATATACATGATAGACATGCAATGTGTTACATGTATCTTGGCCATATGCATCAGAGCAAAGAATGTTGAAGAAAATACCTTCATGCTCATGAGTCCTTGCAAATAAATTGTACATCAGCAAGAATTCCTCATACACATGATTGTGATGCATATACTTACCTTGTAGTCTTGAGTTGTCTTAGGATGAAATGGACCTGTGTAAACAAGGTTAGATAACACAGGTACATCTACTAGCCAGAGCAAACAGAAGAAACCACAAGAATACCAAGACTGGGATGACATGTAGAGAGTGAGTACTAAGTACCACATTGAATTAGACATGTCCCCAAGAGTAAGGATATGCAATGAATTTAAATGATCTCTTTCCCTTAAATGTCTTGCTCCCCCTGAATCTAACATGGGATACTGGGAGAAGATAGGGAACAGAAAATCAGAGCTGAAAGAAAACAGAGCTCAAAGATATGAATGATGATCAGAGCTGATGCATGCTAATGCAAATAGGCACAACAGAACATATGAACATGTCTCTCCCCTCAAGAAGACATGTGGACATCTCTCCTCTTGAACACCAAGCATCTGGGATCCTTGAGAAATACTTTCTACTTAAGTATGCTCTCCCCTGGAGATCTCTCTCTCCTTTTGAGGGTCTCTCCCCCTAGAAGGTCTCTCTCACCCTTTAGGAGATGATATCTCTCTCGCCCTTAAGAAGGTGATAAGCTTTGATGCTCTCTCTCTCTTTAAATGATAAGCTTTGATGTTCTCTCTCTCCCCCTTTGACATCAATTTCCAAGAAGGGTCTTCCGGAATCTGTCGAATGGGTTTGGTCCTTGAGACACAGAACAAAGCAATGATAAAAATGTGATGCTTGTAGAGGACAAGATTCATTGAGTGGAGCTGGATCAGAAGAAACACAGAATTATGTGGCAAACTGTTTTTCCTGTTATGAAATTGGTGGCACTGAGTGGTATGCTTCGGTCGTACCGAAAGGATTCGGTTGGGCCGAAAATAACAAATCGGTGAAACCGAGTTCATCGCAGAGAAAACACTTGTCACCTCAGCTCACTAGACTAGTAAGATCTCACAAAGATTTGCTAGGAATTTACTGAAAGATGTGCAATGAATTGGAATGCAGAAAATGCAGAGCAAACAGAGAAAGAAATCTAGATGAAGTTTTTTTAAAGGAAACGAATATGCATGAGATAAACACACAAATAAAACAAGAGAACTTCATCTAGAGATGGTCGGCGACATAGTCACCTATGTTAGAGTATATTGACTTAGGAGTCAAGTGAGATCACTTGATCATAGGTCATACTCATCGTTTAAGCTCAAAATGGGGTTGCCATTTTTCGTTTAAGCATTTTGATGTATTCTCATCTTGTCGAGGTGCTTTAGCTCATGTCTTGGAGTAAAGCTTCTCTAATATGGAATAACATACCTTGGTTGGTGGTGTTGTCCATGTAGTTGAACTTGTGTGGGTTGCTCAAGGTTGATGTAGCTCATCAAGAATTTGGAGCACCACTTGGAATTTTAGTCCATCTACCTACATGGGTTAGTTCTTGCAAGGAAGAGAACTTGTGTATCCAAAAATGACAATCATGAAGCTCAACATAGAATTTGTCAAAGGATATATTTAAGAGGTTTCGTGCTTCCTTGTCTTGAACCACCAAGGTGTAGAGACTTGGTGATGTAGAGATTGCTCAAGATATGAGTGGATTACAATCTCATGGAATTTGATTTCACCAAGTACCTACATGGGTTAGATAGCATGCAAGATACACATATATCCAAGACATAAGATTTTCATCATGAGGGAAATATCAAGGATTAGTCATAAGCTCATGTCTTGCATGTATCCAATGGAGTTTCTACTCCAAGTTCGAAGCATCAATGATGTTCAATTCTCCTCTTAACCTGCAAAACACTTTCTCATCAAGAGGTTTAGTGAATATATCCGCTAGTTGCTTTTCGGTGCGAACATGCTTAAGATCGATGTCACCCTTAGCAACATGATCTCGAATGAAATGATTTCGAACTTCAATATGCTTAGTTCGAGAATGTTGCACAGAATTATGACCAATTTTGATAGCAGTTTCATTGTCACAAAGCAGTGGAACATGTCTCACATATATCCCATAATCTTTAAGAGTTTGGGTCATCCAAAGTAATTGAGCACAACATGAACCACTGGCAATATATTCAGCTTCGGCAGTGGATAAGGATACCGAGTTTTGTTTCTTGGAGGACCAAGACACAAGAGATCTACCAAGAAATTGACAAGTACCCGAAGTGGACTTTCTATCAACCTTGTCTCCGGCATAGTCCAAGTTGGAATAGCCAACAAGATCGAAAGAAGTCCTCTTAGGATACCAAATGCCAAAGTTTGGTGTATGGATTAAGTATCTCACTATCCTTTTCACGGCCTTAAGATGACATTCCTTAGGAGCAGCTTGATATCGTGCACACATGCACACACTCAGCATGATATCGGGACGTGAAGCACGTAGATATAACAATAAACTGATCATAGAGCGATAAACCTTTTGATCAACCGGTTCACCGTCTTTGGTCAAGTCATTATGTCCACTAGTAGGCATGGGTGTAGACATACCTTTGCATTCTTGCATATTGAACTTCTTGAATAAGTCCTTGGTGTACTTCGTTTGAGAAACAAAGGTACCTTCCTTAGTTTGCTTGATTTGCAACCCAAGAAAGAATCTGAGTTCACTCATCATAGACATCTCAAACTTCTCCGACATTAGCTTCCCAAACTTTTCACTAAACTGAGGGTTAGTTGAACCAAATATAATATCATCAACATAAATTTGGCACACAAATAGTTCTCCATTAACCCTTTTAGTAAAAAGAGTAGAATCAATTCTCCCAATTTCAAAGCCTTTTTCAATAAGAAACTTGGTCAAACATTTATACCATGCTCTAGGAGCTTGTTTAAGACCATAAAGAGCTTTGTGAAGTTTGTAAACATGATTGGGTTTCTTAGGATTGACAAAGCCGGGAGGTTGCTTAACATAAAATTCCTCCTCTATTTTACCATTTAGAAAAGCACTTTTAATGTCCATTTGGTACAAGGTAATATCATGATGATTAGCATAGGCAAGTAAGATGCGAATGGACTCAAGTCTGGCAACGGGGGCGTAAGTCTCACCATAGTCCATACCTTCGACTTGTGTGTAGCCTTGGGCGACGAGACGTGCTTTGTTACAAACTACTTGTCCATCTTCATCTTGCTTGTTGCAAAACACCCATTTGGTACCGATGACGTTGTGGTTGTTGTCGGGCTTCTCAACCAATGTCCAAAATTGATTCCTCTCAAAGTTATGTAGCTCTTCATGCATAGCATTTATCCAATCTGGATCTTCCAATGCTTCTTCAACCTTCATAGGTTCAATGCTAGAGATGAAAGAATAGTTTTCACAAAAGTTAGCTAAACGAGTTTTAGAGCGAGTGATTCTCCCGGTTTGAATGTCATTGTATATTTGCTCGACGGGATGATCTTTAGCAATTCTTGCTCGAACTCATGAAAGCTTTTTCTTGGGTCTTCGTTGAACATCTTCTTCATCTTGTTCTTCTTATTCCTGGCCTTCTTCACTGTTGGCGTTGTCGTTCTCTTGTCGTGATGGAGAGGGAGGTTGTTGACGTTCGTCTTGATGCACTTCCTCGTTTTCTTCATCTTGGTGTGTCCCACTTGTGGATGCTTCCGTATCAACTCTTGGTTCACCTTGTTGTGAAGTAGAAGCTTCCACTTGGACGGACGAGGTACTCTCCTTCACCTCCGTTGGACGAACCTTGCCAATAGACAAGTCTTGAATTGCTTCCGAAGGATCTTTGTCACCTACATCAATTGGCAATTGCTCTACTTGCGAGCCGTTAGATTCATCAAAGTTCACATCTACCGTCTCTTCAACCTTTCGGGTGAAATTGTTGTAGACACGGTAAGTGTGAGAGTTTGAGCCATAACCGAGTAGGAAACCTTCATGAGATTTAGGAGCAAATTTAGAGCGACGATGCTTATCAAGAATGTAGCACTTTGAGCCGAATACTCGAAAGTATCCAACTTGGGGTTTGTTACCGGTGAGGAGCTCGTATGTCGTCTTGCCGAGTAGCTTGTGAAGATACAAGCGATTTGATGCATGACAAGCTGTCTCAACCGCTTCCGCCCAAAAGTGCTTCGGTGTCTTGTACTCATCAAGCATCGTTCTTGCCATTTCAATGAGCATCCAGTTCTTGCTCTCAACAACTCCGTTTTGTTGAGGTGTGTACGTAGCCGAGAACTCGTGTGAAATCCCTTCTTCGTCAAGAAAGGTGTCCACATTTGCGTTCTTGAACTCCGTTTCGTTGTCGCTACGAACCTTCTTGATCTTCACTTCAAATTGATTTTGGGCCTTCCTAGCGAAGTTTTTGAAGGTCTTTTGGACCTGCGATTTATCATCGAGAAAGAACACCCACGTAAATCTTGAAAAATCATCTACTACAACTAGACCAAAAGAATTTCCACCGAGACTCTTGTAAGAGCTGGGACCAAAGAGATCCATGTGAAGTAGCTCGAGTGGCCTCCTTGTAGTCATGAAGTTCTTCACGGGATGCCTTCCTCCAACTTGTTTACCTGCCTGACAAGTGCTGCAAAGTCTATCCTTATCAGATATGACACCATTAACTCCAAGGATATGATTTCCTTTAATAAGCTTGTCAAGGTTTCGCATACCAACATGACCTAGTCGTCTATGCCATAGCCAACCTTTTGAGGATTTAGCAATGAAGCAAGTTTTAGGTGAGCCTTTTTAGTGAAATCAACAATGTATAGATCACCTCTACGCACACCTGTAAAGACCATTTTATGATTATCTCGACGAAACACTTGGCCGTCTACTTCAGTAAATAGAACATTGAAACCGAAATCAGCAAGTCTAGATACTGAAAGTAAGTTGTAACCAAGAGATTCAACGAGCATGACATTTTGTATGGAGCTATCATGTGATATGGCCACCTTACCGAGGCCAACCACCTTACCCTTTGAGTTGTCAACGAAAGTGACATACTTTCGAGGACTATCGTTATCAACAAGCTCACGAAACATGTATTTATCTCCGGTCATGTGATCGGTACATCCACTATCAAGTACCCATTCCTTTCCTCCTGACATATATCCCCGAAGATTTTCCATAAGACCAAAATGTCTCATTGCATCATCAAGATCGAAGTCACTATCATCATCCTCATCATAGTATCCATGTTCAACATCGTCATATGGTGGATCAAGTCCTAGAGAGGGTGATTCATTAGAATGAGTTTGACAATGATCTTGCTTATGACTTTTTATAGATTCAGAAATAATATCACTAATAATACCAAAAATTCCTTTGGCACGCATAAGGTTAGTAAGCTCAAATAGACGATCACCAAACAAGGGATCACTAGTATTCATCTTACTCAAGGCAATAGACTTATGGAGAATTTCATCAAGATTTTTCAAGGAATAATCTGGAAATCGTTCCTCAAGAAATTTCCATATGGTGTAGGCACACTTGAAAGTAGGCAAACATCCAATCAAATTTCTAGGCAATCCTCTAATGATAAGTTCAGCAGTTCTAAGATTCCTAATCATGTCAATTGACTCATCATGGGTAGGATGCATAGGATCAACATAAGGTGCACAAGGGCTAGCAATGTACTTGTTGAAATGATATTGATTGAAAATAACAAGCATCTCATTTTTTCACTCATGAAAATACTCTCCATCAAGAATAGGCACTCTATGTCTAAGACTCCCAATAGTAGACTCATCCATCTTCCTCCAATGGGGATTAAACCAAAGCAATGGAGACCAAAGCTCTGATACCACTTGTAGGACCTTGACAAGAGGTGTCTAGAGGGGGGTGATTAGACACTAAGTACCAAAGTTGTAATTTTTAAGTTTCTTTGAGTCTAAGTGGAGTTTAGGCACAATTTCAACATTCACAATACATATCAAGAAAGCATGCAAAGAGTATATGAGCAGCGGAAAGTAAAGCATGCAACTTGCAAGAAAGTAAAGGGAAGGGTTTGGAGGATTCAAACGCAATTGGAGATACGGATGTTTTTGGCATGGTTCCGATAGGTGGTGCTATCGTACATCCACGTTGATGGAGACTTCAACCCACGAAGGGTAACGGCTGCACGAGTCCATGGAGGGCTCCACCCACGAAGGGTCCACAAAGAAGTAACCTTGTCTATCCCACCATGGCCGTCGCCCACGAAGGACTTGCCTCACTAGCGGTAGATCTTCACGAAGTAGGCGATCTGCTTGCCCTTACAAACTCCTTGGTTCAACTCCACAATCTTGTCGGAGGCTCCAAAGTGACACCTAGCCAATCTAGGAGACACCACTCTCCACGAAGTAACAAATGGTGCGTTGATGATGAACTCCTTGCTCTAGTGCTTCAAATGATAGTCTCCCCAAAACTCAACTCTCTCTCATAGGTTTTGGATCTGGTGGAAAGAAGATTTGAGTGGAAAGCAACTTGGGAAAGGCTAGAGATCAAGATTCATATGGTAGGAATGGAATATCTTGGCCTCAACACATGAGTAGGTGGTTCTCTCTCAGAAATGGTAAGTTGGAAGTGTAGGTTTGTTTTGATGGCTCTCTCCACGAATGAAGAGGAGGTGGAGGGGTATATATAGCCTCCACACATAATCTAACCGTTACACACAATTTACCAAATTCGGTGGGACCGAATCGTTGAACTCGGTCGGACCGATTTACTAAACCTAGTG
Source organism: Aegilops speltoides (assembly GCA_021437245.1). Taxonomy (NCBI): domain Eukaryota; kingdom Viridiplantae; phylum Streptophyta; class Magnoliopsida; order Poales; family Poaceae; genus Aegilops; species Aegilops speltoides. Next base: position 222,930,716 of record CM038142.1, on the reverse strand, counting down.
ACCGTTAGTGATTTTCGGTGGGACTGACATGCATCTCGGTGAGACCGATTCGGTTAGGGTTAGGGCATAACGTAATCTCGGTAAGACCGATTACACAAACTTGGTGAGACCGATTTGGTAATAAGCTTTCCAGAGAGTTGGTCAGGCAAACTCGGTGGGACCGATTACTCAAACTCGGTGGGACCGATTTTGGTAATAAGTTATCCAGAGAGTTTGCATTGTAATCTCGGTAGTACCGATTGCTCAAACTCGGTGAGACCGATTTTGATAATGGACATACACACAGTGAGATTACAATCCCATCTCGGTGAGACCGAGATCCCTATCGGTAAGACCGATTTGCTTAGGATTTGTGGCAGTGGCTATGACTTTTGGAATCGGTGGTGCCGGATAGGAAGAATCGGTGTGACCGATTTTGGCTTTAGGTTTAGGTCATTTGTGGAAGTGGGAAAGTAGCCGAGGGTTTTGGAGCATATCACAAAGCACATGAAGCAAGAGGCTCATTAAGCAACACCTCATCCCTCCTTGATAGTATTGGATTTTCCTATAGACTCAATGTGATCTTGGACCACTAAAATGTAAAATGAAGAGTCTTGAGCTTGAAGCTTGAGCCAATCCTTTGTCCTTAGCATCTTGAAGGAGTTCCTTTAGTCCATGCCACTCCATTGTTGAACTTATCTGAAATATACTAGATAAAAGTGTTAGTCCAACAAGAGATATGTTGAGATTAATTACCAAAACCACCTAGGGAGCACTTGTGCTTTCAGATGTCAACAATAATAGTTCATGCTAACTTACATCCAATTGGATATATATATCAAGATCTTTGAAACACGAGGAGCTTGCCAAAGGATAAAATGAAAAAGGGAAAGGTGGAGATCACCTTGACTCAAGCATAAAGTAAAAACATAAAGTAAATGATAGGCCATTCGCAGAGGGAAGCAGAGGTTGTCATGTGCTTTTAGGGTTGGATGCATTAAATCTTAATGCAAAAGAATGTCACTTTATATTGCCACTTGTATGTGGACCTTTATTATGCAGTCTGTCGCTTTTATTGCTTCCACAACAAGATCGTATAAAGCTTATTTTCTCTGCACTAATAAGTCATACATATTTAGATAGCAATTTTTATTGCCTGCAACATGACAACTTACTTGAAAGATCTTACTCAATCCATAGGTAGGTATGGTGGACTCTCATGGCAAAACTGGGTTTAAGGATAATTGGAAGCACAAGTAGTATCTCTACTTGGTGCAAGGAATTTGGCTAGCATGAGGGAGAAAGGCAACCTCAACATGTTTGGAAGGTCAATGACAATATACTTTAACCGAGATGTGACAAAACATAAACCATTATGTTGTCTTCCTTGTCCAACATCAACTCTTTTAGCATGTCATACTTAATGAGTACTTCACAATCATAAAAGATGTCCAAGATAATATATTTGTATGTGAAACCTCTCTTCCCTTATTACTTCCTATTAATTGCAATGATGACCAAAACTAAGTTTGTCAACTCTCAACAACTTTTATGCCTCATACTTTCTATGTGTGAAGCCATTACTATCCATAAGATCAATATGAACTCTTTTATTCTTTTTATTCTTTCTACTTCCTTAAGATCATAGCAAGATAGCAAAGCCCTTGACTCAACACTAATCTTTATTATAAATAGCTCATGAACTCGATTACATAAAGAGATCACAAATCAAAACTCAAAACTACTTGATACTAAAACTTCAATCTAGTAGATCAAGATACTACTAAAAGGATCGAACTAAATAAAATGGTAAAGATAGGAGTGCGATGGTGATACGATACCGGGGCACCTCCCCCAAGCTTGGCAGTTGCCAAGGGGAGTGCCCATACCCATGTGATTATGTCCTCGGAGGGGATGGAGGTGGTGATGATGATGGTGGACAGTCGCACATCGAGCGTAAAAGCTCCTCCAGCTTGTGGATAATGCCCTTGAGTCTGGCGATATGATCCTTCAACAAAATATTCTCCTGTGTGAGATACTTATTCTATATGCGAGATAACTCAATCATCTTGAAAGCTTCAATCTCAGTTGGAGTAAAGAGGTTAGGTAAGGGTTGAGGGATGTCTTCTTCTTCCACCGTCGGAGCTTGAACCTCGATGGCCTTCTTGATCCCTTCATCCTTGTTATTATCTTCCGGTTCTTCTCTTTTCAGCTCTATCTTCAATAGCCAAGCATCCTTGTCTTCATTGTTGAAGGAGGGCAACGTCATAGTGCTCTAGATCTGTAACAAAAACAGCTCGAAAAACAGAGGATATTTGCATGATACGGTGGTCAAAGCCTTCGGGAGATTATATAATGAACTTTTACCGACCAAAATATGTAACATGCAAGAAAACGGAGTCCGGGAGGCACACGAGGTGGCCATGACATAGGGGGGCGCGCCCAGGAAGGGTGGGCGCGCCCTCCACCCTCGTGGAGGCCTCGTGTCCTTCCCGGACTACTTCTTTCTTCCTAAAATTCTTAAATATTCCAAAACGGATAAAAATTGCCATTAGAATTGTTTTGGAATCGGTTTACTTACCATACCACATACCTATTCCTTTTTGGAGTCTGGAACGTTCTGGAAAGTGTCCCTTATGTATTCCTACGGGGTTACGGTTTCAACAATATTAGTTTCAACATTGATAGGATAACCTGAGATGTAATGTTTAATTCTTTGACCGTTCACACCATCGGATTTGTGCCTTCGAAGTTGTTGATTTTTATGGCACCGGTACGATAGACCTCCTCGATAACGTAAGGACCTTCCCATTTAGAGAGAAGTTTTCTTGCAAAAAATCTTAAACGAGAGTTGAATAATAACACATAATCACCTACGTTAAACTCACGCTTTTGTATCCTTTTATCATGCCAGCATTTGACTTTTTCTTTGAATAGCTTGGCATTTTCATAGGCTTGGGTTCTCCATTCATCAAGTGAGCTAATATCAAATAACCTCTTCTCACCGGCAAGTTTGAAGTCATAGTTGAGCTCTTTAATAGCCCAATATGCTTTATGTTCAAGTTCAATAGGTAAGTGACATGCTTTTCCATAAACCATCTTATACGGAGACATACCCATAGGATTTTTGTATGCAGTTCTATAGGCCCATAATGCATCATCAAGTTTCTTGGACCAATTCTTTCTAGATCTATTCACAGTCTTTTGCAAAATTAATTTGAGCTCTCTGTTGCTCAACTCTACTTGACCACTAGACGCGGGTGATAAGGAGATGCAATTCTATGATTAACATCATACTTAGCAAGCATCTTACGGAAAGCACCATGAATAAAATGTGAACCACCGTCAGTCATAAGATATCTAGGGACTCCAAACCTCGGAAAAATAACTTCTTTAAGCATTTTAATAGAAGTGTTATGATCAGCACTACTAGTTGGAATAGCTTCTACCCACTTAGTACCGTAATCAACAGCAACTAAAATATGTGTATAACCATTGGAGGCAGGAAAAGGTCCCATATAATCAAAGCCCCAAACATCAAATGGTTCAATAACAAGAGAATAATTCATAGGCATTTCTTGATGTCTACTAATATTACCAAAACTTTGACATTCATCACAAGATAAGACAAACTTACGAGCATCTTTGAAGAGAGTAGGCCAATAAAAACCAGATTGCAATACCTTATGTGCAGTTCTATCTCCAGCGTGGTGTCCTCCATATGATTTAGAGTGACACTTGCATAGGATCTATTCCTGTTCATGCTCAGGTACACAACGTCTAATAACACCATCTACTCCTTCTATATAAAGGTGTGGGTCATCCCAGAAGTAATGTCTTAAATCATAAAAGAACTTTTTCTTTTGCTGGTATGTGAAACTAGGTGGTATAAACTTAGCAACAATGTAATTAGCATAATCAGTATACCAAGGAGCAGTACGAGAAGCATTAGCGACCGCTAATTGTTCATCAGGAAAGCTATCATCAATAGGCAGTGGGTCATCAAGAACATTCTCTAACCTAGACAAGTTTTCTGCAAAGGGGTTCTCAGCTCCCTTTCTATCAATAACATGCAAATCAAATTCTTTGAGCAAGAGAACCCATCTAATGAGTCTAGGCTTAGCATATTTCTTTTCCATAAGATATATAATGGCAGCATGATAAGTGTGAATAGTAACTTTGGAATCAACAATATGAGGTCTAAACTTATCACATGCAAACACAACTGCTAAGAACTCTTTTTCAGTAGTAGAATAATTTCTCTGGGCAGTATCAAGAGTCTTACTAGCATACTGGATAACATTCAATTTCTTATCTACTCTTTGCCCTAGAACAGCACCTACACCATAATCACTAGCATCTCACATAATTTCAAAGGGTAAATTCCAATCAGGTGGCTGAACAATAGGTGCAGTGATGAAAGCTTTCTTAAGTATTTCAATGTTTCTACACAATCGTCATCAAAGACAAAATGGATATCTTTTTTGCAATAAATTAGTCAGAGGCCTAGAGATTTTAGAAAGGTCCTTAATGAACCTCCTATAAAAACCGGCATGACGAAGGAAACTTCTTATACCTTTTATGTCCTTGGGACATGACATCCTTTCAATAGCATCAACTTTGGCTTTATCAACTTCAATACCTCTCTCTGAAACCTTACGCCCCAAGACAATGCCTTCATTAACCATAAAGTGGCACTTTTCCTAATTCAAGACGAGACTAGTGTCTTCACATCTCTGCAAAACTCGATGAAAGTTGCTCAAGCAATCATCAAAAGAGGATCCATAAACGAAGAAATCATCCATGAATACCTCACAAATCTTTTCACAAAAGTCAAAGAATATAGCCATCATACATCTTTGAAAGGTAGCAGGTGCATTACATAAACCAAAAGGCATACGTCTATTAGCAAAAGTACCGAAAGGGCAAGTAAAAGTAGTTTTTAATTGATCCTTCGCTGACACAGGTATTTGAGAGAAACCAGAATAACCATCTAGAAAGCAGAAATGTGTGTGTTTGGATAGTCTTTCTAGCATTTGATCGATAAAAGGTAAAGGTTAATGATCTTTCTTAGTAGCTTTATTTAATTTACCGAAATAAATTACCATCCTATAACCTGTAATAATTCTTTGCGGGATCAATTCATCTTTATCATTAGGAATGACGGTAATACCTCCCTTTTTAGGAACACAATGGAGAGGGCTTACCCAATCACTATCAGCAACGGGATAGATTATACCTGCCTCAAGGAGCTTTAGTATCTCCTTTCTTACCACTTCTTTCATCTTAGGATTCAATCGTCGTTGTGGATCTCTAACTGGTTTGGCATCGTCCTCCAAATTAATTTTGTGTTGGCATAACGTGGTACAAATGCCCTTGAGATCATCCAGAGTATATCCAATAGCAGCACGGTGCTTCTTCAGAGTTTTCAATAATATTTCTTCTTCTTGCTCTAAAAGGTTAGCACTAGTAATTACAGGATATATTTTCTTTCCATCAAGATAAGCATACTTAAGATTATCAGGTAATGGTTTGAGTTAAAACACGGGATCACCCATGGGTGGAGGGGGATCCCGTAGAATTTCAACGGGTAGGTTGTGTTTCAGCATAGGTTCCTGTTGAAGGAACACTTCATCTATTTCCCTTCTTTCCTTCATAAACATATCATTTTCATGGTCTAGCAAATATTGTTCTAACGGATCAGTAGGAGGTATGGCAATAGAAGCAAGACCAATAATCTCATCCTTACTAGGTAATTCTCTATCATGAGGTTGTCTACGAAACTTAGCAAAATTAAACTCATGAGACATACCTTCTAAGCCAATTGTAACAGTATCCTTTTCACAATAAATCTTAGCATTAACTGTATTCAAGAAGGGTCTACCAAAAATAATGGGACAAAAGTCATCTTGTGGGGAACCAAGAACAAGAAAATCAGGAGGGTATTTAACCTTCCCACACAAGACTTCAACATCTCTAACTATCCCAACTGGTTTAATGGTATCCCTATTAGCAAGCTTAATAGTAACATCAATATCTTCTATTTCAGCGGGTGCAATATCATGCATAATTTCTTTATATAAGTCATAGGGTATCGCACTAGCACTAGCACTGATATCACATAAGCCATGATAACAATGATCTCCTATCTTAATAGAAATAACAGGCATGCCTACAGCAGGTCTATGTATCTTAGCATCTGGTCTAACAGTATTAGCAGTCTCACCACAGAAATAAATAACATGCCCATCGAAATCATCATCCAAGAGATCTTTAACTATAGCAATACTAGGTTCAATATTGATTTGCTCAGGAGGTGTATAAGTCCTAGTATTACTCTCGCGAACAACAGTCGAAGTTTTAGCATGATCCTTTATCCTAACAGGAAAAGGAGGTTTCTCAACAAAAGTAGTAGGAACAATAGGATCGCTATAAGTGACAGTCTTTTCTTCAACTGTAATAGGTGCAACTACTTTTACTTCAACGGGAGGATTATATTTAAACCACTTCTCCTTATGGAGATCAACTTTAGTAGCAAAAGATTCACAGAAAGAAGCTACTATCTCAGAGTCAAGTCCATATTTAGCGCTAAATCCACGAAAGGCATTGGTATCCATAAAAGATTTAACACAATCAAACTTAGGTGTCATACCTGACTCCTTACCATCGTCAGAACCCCAATCTTCAGAGTTGCGTTTAATCCTTTCCAATAAGTCCCATTTGAATTCAATAGTCTTCAGCATATAAGAACCAGCACACGAAGTATCAAGCTTGTTGCGATCATTGAGAGAAAGCCGAGCATAAAAGTTTTTAATAATCATTTCTCTGGAGAGCTCATGATTGGGGCATGAATATAACATTGACATAAGCCTCCCCCAAGCTTGAGCGATGCCTTCTCCTTCGCGAGGCCAGAAATTATATATGTGATTACGATCACGATGAACAAGATGCATAGGGTAGAACTTCTGGTGAAATTCAAACTTTAATCGTTTATAATTCCTAGATCCCGTATCATCACATAGCCTATAGCATGTCAATGAATCTCCCTTCAAAGATAAAGGGAAGACCTTCCTTTTGACAACATCATCGGGAATACCTACAAGTTTAAATAATCCACAAACTTCATCCACAAAGATAAGGTGTAAATCGGGATGCAATGTTCCATCTCCTGCAAATGGATTAGCTAGCAGTTTCTCTATCATCCCCGAAGGAATCTTAAAGTAAATATTTTCAGTAGGTTTAGTAGGTTGAGGACCAACTCTTTGCTCTTATGGTCGGGGTGAAGATACCCCGAACAAGCCCCTCAAAGGATTAGTTTCCATAGTAACAAGTGACAGAAAATTTCAGCACACTATATAAATGTTTCCTTACCAAGTTCCACTCACCAAAAGAGCTACGCTCCCCGGCAACGGCGCCAGAAAAGAGTCTTGATGACCCACAAGTATAGTGCATCTATCGTAGTCCTTTCAATAAGTAAGAGTGTCGAAGCCAACGAGGAGTAGAAGGAAATGATAAGCGGTCTTCAGTAAGGTTTTCTCTGCAAGCACTAAAATTGTAGGTAATAGATAGTTTTGTGATAAGATAAATTGTAACGAGTAACAAGCAATGAAAGTAAATAAAGTGCAGCAAGGTGGCCCAATCCTTTTTGTAGCAAAGGACAAGCCTGGATAATTTCTTATAATGAGAAAAGAGCTCCCAAGGACACATGGGAATTATCGTCAAGCTAGTTTTCATCACGCTCATATGATTCGCGTTCGGTACTTTGATAATTTGGTATGTGGGTGGACCAGTGCTTGGGTACTGCCCTTACTTGGACAAGCATACCACTTATGATTAACCCCTATTGCAAGCATCCGCAACTACAAAAGAAGTATTAAGGTAAACCTAACCACACATTAAACATATGGATCCAAATCAGCCCCTTACGAAGAAACGCATAAACTAGGGTTTAAGCTTCTGTCACTCTAGCAACACATCATCTACTAATTACTTCCCAATGCCTTCCTCTAGGCCCAAATAGTGGTTAAGTGTCATGTAGTCGATGTTCACATAACACCACTAGAGGAAAGACAACATACATCTCATCAAAATATCGAACGAATACCAAATTCACATGACTACTAATAGCAAGACTTCACCCATGTCCTCAGGAACAAACGTAACTATTCACAAAGCATATTCATGTTCATAATCAGAGGAGTAATAATATGCATTAAGGATCTGAACATATGATCTTCCACCAAGTAAACCAATTAGCATCAACTACAAGGAGTAATCAACACTACTAGCAACCCACAGGTACCAATTTGTGGTTTTGATACAAGATTGGATACAAGAGATGAACTAGGGTTTTGGGAGGAGATGGTGCTGGTGAAGTGTTGATGGAGATTGACCCCCTCCCGATGATAGGATTGTTGGTGATGACGATGGTGATGATTTCCCCCTCCTGGAGGGAAGTTTACCCGGCAGAACGGCTCTGTCGGAGCTCTAGATTGGTTCCGCCAAGGTTCCGCCTCGTGGCGGCGGAGTTTCACCCCGTAAGCTTGCCTCTGATTTTTTCCAGGGTAAAAGCCTTCATATAGCAGAAGATGGACACTGGAGGGCCACCAGGGGGGCCAGGAGATAGGGGCGCGCCCAGTAGGGGTGGGCGCGCCCCCCACCCTCCTGGCCAGGGTGTGGGCCCCCTCTAGTGTTTTTTCGCTCAATAATTCTTATTAATGCCAAAAAAACATTCGTGGAGTTCAAGATTTTTGGAGCAGTGCAGAATAGGTTTCCAATGTTTGCTCCTTTGCCAACCAGAATTCCAGCTGCCGGCATCTGCCGTCTTCATGATAAACCCAGTAAAATAAGAGAGAATAGCCATAAGTATTGACATATAATGTCTAATAACAGCCCATAATGCAATAAATATTGATATAAAAGCATGATGCAAAATGGACGTATCAAACCATAAGCCGGGGTTTGATGCCTTTCAAGATTTCCTGATTGGCTCTTTCAGCTTGACCATTGGATTGAGGGTGATCTACTGATGAAACATCAAGCCAGATATGCTCACATTGACAAAACTCCTCCATGGCACCCTTGGACAGATTAGTACCATTGTCAGTTATGATGCTATGTGGAAAGCCAAAGCGAAAGATCACCTTTTTTCATGAATTGAACCATCGTGGCTGCGTCACACTTACTAACTGGCTCTGCCTCAACCCACTTTGTGAATTTGTCAACCGCCACCAAAAGGTGGTTTTTTTATCTTTGGATCTTTTGAAAGGCCCAACCATGTCAAGCCCCCAGACTGCAAACGGCCAAGTAATTGGAATCATCCTCAATTCTTGAGCCGGCACATGAGCTCGTCATGAGAATTTCTGACAACCATCACATTTACTAACCAAATCCTCCGCATCAGCGTGAGCCGTCAGCCAATAAAATCCATGACGAAAAGCCTTGTCCACAAGGGACTTTGAACCGGCATGATGGCCACAATCTCCTTCATGAATCTCACGAAGAATTTCTTGACCTTCCTCAGGAGAGACACAACGCTGAAAGGCCCCAGTGACACTGCGGTGATGCAACTCGCCATTGGTAATTGTCATTGACTTAGACCGCCGGGTTATCTGCCTGGCCAAGGTTTCATCCTCAGGCAACTCGCCCCGGGTCATGTAAGCCAAATATGGCACTGTGCAATCTGGGATGACGTGAAGAGCTGCCACCAATTGTGCCTCCGGGTTAGGAACAACCAAGTCTTCCTCTGTAGGTAACTTGATAGAAGGGTTATGCAGAATATCTAAGAAAGTGTTAGGTGGTACCGGCTTATGCTAAGACCCCAGCCGGCTTAAAGCATCAGCCGCCTCATTCTTTCTGTGATCAATGTGATCCACTTGATAACCCTTGAAGTGTCCAGCAATGGCATCAACTTCACGGCGAAAAGCCGCCATGAGAGGATCCTTGGAATCCCACTTGCCTGATACTTGTTGAGCCACCAAATCCGAGTCGCCAAAGCATCTTACCCGGCTTAAGCTCATCTCTTTAGCCATCCGAAGACCATGGAGTGAGGCCTCATACTCAGCTGCATTGTTAGTATAGGGAAACATCAACCTTAGCACATAGCAAAATTTGTCACCTCGAGGGGAAGCTAAAACAAGTCCAGCCCCCGAGCCCTCCAACTGCCTGGACCCATCAAAGTGAATAGTCCAATATATGTTGTCTGGCTTCTCTTCAGGCATCTGCAGCTCTGTCCAATCGTTGATGAAGTCCACCAGTGCTTGAGACTTGATAGCAGTGCGTGGCACATATTTTAAACCATGAGGCCCAAGTTCAATGGCCCACTTGGCGACTTATCCTGTGGCTTCTCTATTTTGAATGATATCTCCTAAAGGAGTAGAACTGACCACAATGATGGGATGACCCAGAAAATATTGCGTAAGTTTCTGGCTTGCCATGAACACCCCATAAACGAGCTTCTACCATTGTGGATATCTTTGCTTGGACTCAATAAGCACCTCACTGATGTAGTAAACCGGCCGTTGAACCGGATGTTCCTTGCCAGCCTCCTTGCGCTCCACCACAATGGCCACACTGATAGCACATGTTTTAGCAGCCACATATAACTATAAGGGCTCCTTATCAATGGGAGCAACAAGGACCGGCGGCTCAGCTAGCTGTCTCTTCAAATCTTCAAACGCAGCGTTAGCAGCATCACTCCTGACAAAGTCGTCTGTATTCTTCATCATCTGATAAAACGGTATGGCCTTCTCACCTAACCGGCTTCTGAACCGTCTTAAAGCAGCAATACGACCCGCCAAACGCTGAACATCATTGATACACACCGGCTTAGCTAAGGAGGTCATAGCCTTGATCTTCTCCGGTTTAGCTTCAATACCTCTATTAGAAACCAGAACCCAAAAGCTTGCCAGCGGGCACACCAAACACGCACTTGACCGGGTTAAGCATCATCTTATAGACCCGGAGATTATCAAAGGTTTCCTTCAAATCATCTATCAAGGTCTCCTTCTTTCTGGACTTTACCACAATGTCGTCCACATAAGCATGAACATTGCGTCCAATCTGATTGTTAAGACAGTTTTGCACACATCTCTGATAAGTCGCCTGGGCACTCTTGAGCCCAAAAGGCACATACACCAGGTGCCATTCTTCTTAAGCACAAGCACTGGGTTAGCCAGCCACTCTGGATGAAAAACTTCAACAATGAACCCAGCTGCCAAGAGCCGGGCCACTTCCTCACTAGTGGCCTTTCGCCTCTCCTCATTGAACTGCCAAAGAAACTGCTTCACCGGCTTAAATTTTGGATCAATATTGAGAGTGTGTTCAGCGAGTTCTCTCGGTACACCTGGCATGTCTGAAGGTTTCCATGCAAAGATGTCCCGGTTCTCACGGATGAACTCGATGAGCGCACTTTCCTATTTGGGATCCAGGTTAGCACAGATACTGAACTGCTTAGATGAGTCGCCAGGAACAAAATCAACCAACTTGGTATCTTCTGCCGATTTAAACTTCATCACTGGCTCATGCTTGGTGGTAGGCTTCTTCAAAGACGTCATGTCCACCGGGTCAACATTGTCCTTGTAAAACTTCAACTCCTTTGTTGCACAGACAGACTCAGCGTAGGCAACATCTCCTTCCTCACATTCCAGGGCTATCTTCCGACTCCCATCTACTGTGATGGTACCCTTATGACCCGGCATCTTGAGCTGCAGATAAACATAACACGGCCGTGCCATGAATTTTGCATAAGCCAGTCGTCCAAACAGAGCGTGATATGGGCTTTTGATTTTGACCACCTCAAAAGTTAACTTCTCAGCCCTAGAATCATGCTCATGTCCAAAGGCCACTTCCAGCTCAATCTTACCCACTAGGTATGCCGACTTACCATGCACCACTCCATGGAAAACGGTGTTGTATGTCTTAAGATTTTTATCAGTCAACCCCATGCGACGAAAAGTCTCATAATAGAGGATGTGGATGCTACTGCCTCCATCCATGAGCACCTTAGTGAATTTATATCCACCAACCTGAGGTGCCACCACCAAGGCCAAGTGACCCGGATTGTCAACCCGGGGAGGGTGATCTCCCCTACTCCATAGAATAGGCTGCTCAGACCATCTCAAATAACAAAGAACTACCAGCTCAACAGCGTTCACAGCTCTCTATGAAGCTTCTAGTCCCACTTGCACAAACTGGTGGTAAACACATGATACTGTCCACTATTCAGCTGTTTTGGATTACTCTGATATCCAGATTGCTGCTGCTGCTGACCTCCCTCGCCAGATTGCTGATTATAACCACCTTGATTACCTTGAGGGCCTTGGAAATTGGAATTTGAACCGCCACTCGGGCCATGAAAACCGCCGCCACCTGAGCCGCCGCCCGGCCCATGATTGCCATCAAACACGTTAGAGTTTTTAAAAGCCTTCATGATCATACAGTCCTTCCATCGGTGAGTGGCCGGTTTTTGCTGAGTACGGTGCCTTGGACAGGGCTCATTTAGCAACTGCTCAAGAGTGGGACCTGACCCGCCGGACCGAGGTGGTGGTCTCCCCTTACATCGTTGATTGTTGCCCTGCGCATTGGTGTTAGCCACAAACTCTGAGCTGCCATCAGCCTTACGTTTATTATTGCCTCCTTGATTCGCTGGGTTATGCTGAGGACCCTTGACATTGCCCTTCTTCTTTCCCTTCCCTGCCTTCTAATCGTTAGACTCGGGATCCTTGGTACTATCAGAGTCGGCATACTTGACTAGAGCCGCCATCAGCTGGCCTGAGCCGCCCTAGCTTCTTCTTTAGAGGTGTAAAACGACAATTTTTCTCCAACATTAAAACTGCAGAGCCGGCATCCATTTTATCAGATGAATGTATTATGGCTTTGACTGCTTGCATGTATCTTTGAAGTTTTGAATAACCTAGCCCTTTAACTCTACCCATGAACAGATGGAATTAGGTGGCAGCCCCTTCAACCAAGTGTGGGCCGTTCCATCCAACATCAAGGTGAAGTACTTGTCCATTGCAGCGTCACTGACTTCCAATAGTTCCATGGCCATCTCATAGATTTAAATCCATGCCCCAGGCTGTAAGTTGGCCGTGTAATTAGGAACCTTTCAAGGCCTGTTGAAATCCTTGGGCAAATGCTCATTACGCGGAGCCGGCACCAGACAAGGGACACCTCCAGTCCTAGTGGTCACGCCTGCCTCAATAGAAGTCGTTGGATAAACCGGAAAAGACTGGTAAGCCGCCCGCTCAGCCGCCTGCTCAGCCGCCTGCTAAGCCGCCCGCTCAGCCTCTTGGCTTATCCTGTCCTAATCAACAAAGTTAAGAGCTCCATCACGCGTCGGGCCATGCCCGCGCGGCTGGTCACGGTGCCGGGTGTTTCTTGAAACGGCCGCTGAATCCATGCGCCTGCTATAACTCGGGCTCCGGCTTGGGCGAGGGGTCGAATGAATCCTGTCCTGGCTGTAAAAGTACGCCTCCTACTGCGCCAAAGCCGTCTGAAGAAGCTCTCTGACCCTTCGTGTTTCAACCGCCGTCGGAGAGTCGCCATCCACCAGGAGAGCTGCCAATCGTGCCACCGCGGCGATCATGTTCTCCAAAGGGTTAGAATAATGACCCGATGATGTTGGTACATAGTGAGGCGGAGTAGTATTCAGATGAGGAGGTTCCATCACCCGTGGCTGAACCGGCGTCCCAGCCCCGGGCGTTGCAACCCGGTTTACCACTGGCGGGTTACTGGGCCCTGCACCGGATGTATGGAAGAGGTTTCGAGGATCATAAACCGGAGGCAGACGGGATTGAGTCTTCTGGTACCTTCTCCTCATGTCCTCATTTGACACATTCTAATCCATCGTGAGCTGGAAAGCCTGCGACTGAATCCGCTGAGCTTGAGCGTCCAGAGCCGTTCACTCTATGGTCATGCTGACATCTTCTGCCGCCAGGTCTTCCTTAGCTTGCACTATATCCTGCTTTAACTGCGCCACTTCCGCATCATGTTGAGCCTGATCCGCCGGGTTAACCACGACGGTCAATAGAGCTGTCATCTTATCCATCAAATCCATCAGAACCTAAGCCGGTGGACGCGTAGGGCCTCCTGCCCCAGTTGCCGCTGACCTGGAGGTTATCGCTGCCACAACCATAGAGTTTTGAATGGGTTGCATGCCAGCCATGAAGATCCCAACTCTGCTCGGCGGCTCAAAGAGGTCCGGAATACTGCTGCCATCGGAATAGCCCCCAAGCCCACCATCTTGCAGCTGATACAATGAATCTGTCTCACCCATGGACGACTCACCATCAGAGTAGATGGCCGTCTCACCGCCAGACATGGATCATTCAGAGAGTTCCCCTCCATGGATGCATCCCATGACGGCACGCTTCATGGTAAGCTGAGCCCGGGTGGGTCTCGCACGGTTAGCCGTCTTGACGACGTCGGTGCAGATGTCTGGCTCAGGGCCCGGCTCGCCAATCTTGCCGATGAAGACATGGATTCCGCCGAAGGGGACCCAGTACCCATACTCAATTGAGCCGGCATCGGGGCCCCAACCTGCGTCGTTGATGTAGAGCTTGCCACGACGACTCTTAGTCATCTGACCCACATCATATCCCTTGAGCCCTTCGAAGCTGCCCTTCAAGAACTCAAATCCAGCGTGCGTTGGCCCCATGGTGGGTGCCAACTGTCGTGGAATTGTCATAGCAGATGTCCTAGTGAAAGGACTTAGTTGTGGAGCCATCGCAACTAGGAAGCTTAAAGGGGTTAAAACAGGACAAAGGACACGGGAGTTTATACTGGTTTGGCCCCTTGCGGTGAAGGTAATGGCTTAATCCAGTTTGAGGTGGGATTGCTTATGTCTCGATTACCAGGGGCGAAATCGCTTGACCTAGCTCTCGATCTGATCTTACTTGTCCTGTACTGCCGCTGGGTCGTCCCTTTATATACAGAGGTCGACGCCCAGCGGCTCACGGAGTCCCAGCCGGCTCATAAACAGTGTCCGGCTCGGTCTCTCTCTATTCTTGCCTTACAATAAAAGTTACATACATATGGCGATTTATCTCTATGGGCCTTGAATCGCCTTTGGGCTTGGGCCCTTAACTGAACCGCCATCTTCAAGTGTTGTCTTGGGCTTCATATCTTGAATCGCCATAGGTATAACTCGGCCCCTGCTGGGCGGGTCATACCTAATAGTTATATCCCCAACATGCTGTGAGAAGAAAAACTGCAGTGGATTATAGGTTCCACACTAAAGAACAGCAAGACTTCTATGAGACCATTCTTCTTGACAAGAAGCCAATTGTCTGTGACATGAGATGGGTTGACTAGACATACATCAGAGAGAATGAGGATCACTTCCCAGGAGTATATGATAGCTTTAAGGCTTGTGGAGTTGACAAGTTTGTTGGACAGAAGCTCACCCAGTGGAATGATGAGCTGATCATGCAATTCTACTCCACTGCTCACTTCTATCAAGATGGAAGCATATTGTGGATGTCTGAAGGTACAAGGTACCAATCAACTGTTGAAGAATGGGCTAAATTGATAAATGCTCCAGAAGACCATGAAGATGACTTGGATGTAGCCCTGGAAAGACCACAACTGTGTAGGGAAGAAGAAAGACCACAACTCCATGGCTAGTATATACAAGGAAATTTCTGATGAAGCCCTGGAAACTCATAAGTTGGGTTTTGTGAAGTATCTATTGTCTGGTCTGCCTACTATCAACACCATCCCGAGGCATACTCTATTCCCCAAGTCTGGAGATCACAGGATGATAAGAGGACATTCAATCAACTTGCTGCACATTTTTTATGTCCCTCAGAAATTCAAGCTCATGAGTCTGATTGTAGAAACAATCAAGAGGACAACTGCTGATCAGAAAAGGTCTTGTGGGTATGCTCCACAAATTCAGGTGCTCATCAACTCAAAGATGGGCACATGCGCTTACTTGTTGGACAAGGAACACTTACCTCTCAAGCCATATTTTGAAGAAAACACAGTTGTGATGGATGAGAATGACCCTTCATCAGTGCAAGCACATGAGAAGAGAGCAAAGGCAAGTGCAGAGAAAGCTGCAAAGATGCCAAGTGCTGAAGAGGCATCTCAGGTGTTCTTGAAGAGCAAACAAGATCAACTTCGATTTCTAATCCAATCTACCTTGAGGATTGAGAAGGGCTTGGCCACCCTGACTCAGAATCAGGAGAGCTTGGAGAGGATCATTGAACAAAAATTCTATGACCATGATCTGAAAGTAACTGAGATATAGACAGTAGTTGAGCAGTTCTAGGAGGAAGTAGAGGAGAATAAAGTCAAGGCAACTACAGAAGCTTTTCAGTATGTACCAAGAGGTCAGAGATCAACTACAGTGCAAGTTCCAGATACACGAGCTACTACATCTGCACCAGCAGCCACAGCTTCAGTGCCACCTCCAGCGGCCACTTCACCAGCTCCAGCTACATCAACTGAAACCTTCGTCCTTGGAGTCATCACTACACCACCTCATGGAGACCAAGCCTGAGAGACGCATAGCACTATGCATATTTGAACTTTTTGGTAACTTGTTGCCAAAGCGGGAGAAATATGTATAGATCATAGCCTTCGAGAGAGAGTGTGTGTTCCTTTTTGTCTCTCCTGCACTTTATTTGGTTGAACTTTAATGTGTGTTTGCTTGATACATTATGTCCTTATGTGAGATACTTGGATGATCATGTGTTTGATCATATGCTACTTTAATGTGTGCTTGAATGATACTATCTCTTATATCCATATATGATCATTCACTCTCCTTGGTGATGAGTGCTTGCTTTTAAATGTTATCATTCTGAGCACTCCACCAAGATGTATGTGACATTGAAGATTAACCCATGATACTAATCGTTTGTGCATTTGCGTTCAAAAGCAAATCTTAAAAATGCACAAATTTAGGGGGAGCTCTTTCTTATTACATACTTCTGAAAGCGACGATGTGTTTCAATCTTATTATCATTTGTCGAAGCTTTGATCTATATGTTGTCATCAATTACCAAAAAGGGAGATATGGAAAGTGCAACTATCCCTGGGTGGTTTTGGTAATGATTAACAACATATAGCTCATTGAAATAATGCTATTTCAAGATGAATATTTCAGGAAAGTTCAGTGATTGGCATGGCATGGATTAAGAATGTGGACCCCTCAAAATGCTAAGGACAAAGGATTGGCTCAAGCTCTAAAGCTCAAGACTTTACATTGTGTAGTTTTAGTGATCCAAGATCACATTGAGTCTATAGGAAAAGCCAATACTATTAAAAGGGGATGAGGTGTTGCTTAATGGCTTGCTTGCTCAAAATGCTTAGTGATATGCTCCAAAAACCCTCAACCACTTTCTCATATCAACATATGTCACAAACCAAAAGTCAAACTCGTCCCCACCGATTTGATCCATCCGACGCCACCAAGTTCATTTGACATAGCCACTGCTTGAAACCATAGTCACTTCGGTCTCACCGAGATGGGATTGCAAACTCTCTGTTTCCCTTCGTAACATTTTGGTCTAACCGAGATGAGTGATCGGTCCCACCGAGTTCGCAATGCAAACTCCATGTTTCCCTTTCATAACGTTTTAGTCCCACCGAGATGAGCGAATCGGTCCCACCGAATTTGCCTGACCAACTCTCTGGTTAGCTAATTACCAAAGTCAGTCACACCGAGTTTGTGTAATCGGTCTCACCGAGATTCCGTTATGCCCTAACCCTAACAAAATCGGTTCCACCGAGTTGACATGTCCGTCCCTCTGAAATGCCTAACGGTCACATTATGAACTAAATCGGTCTGACCGAGTTTTATGATTCGGTCCCACCGAGTTTGGTAAATTGTGTGTAACGGTTAGATTTCGTGTGGAGGCTATATATACCCCTCCATCCTCTCCTCATTCGTGAGGAAAGCCATCAGAACATGCCTACACTGCCAGCATTCATTTTCTGAAAGAGAACCACCTACTCATGTGTTGAGGCCAAGATATTCCAATCCAACCATATGAATCTTGATCTCCAGCCTTCCCCAAGTTGCTTTCCACTCAAATCATCTTTCCACGAAATCCAATCCTATGAGAGAGAGTTGAGTGTTGGGGAGACTATCATTTGAAGCACAAGAGCAAGGAGTTCATCAACAACACACCATCTATTACCTTTCGGAGAGTCGTGTCTCCTAGATTGGTTAGGTGTCACTTGGGAGCCTCCGTCAAGATTGTGGAGTTGAACCAAGGAGTTTGTAAGGGCAAGGAGATCGCCTACTTCGTGAAGATCTACCCTAGTGAGGCAAGTCCTTCATGGGTGATGACCATGGTGGGATAGACAAGGTTGCTTCTTCGTGGACCCTTCGTGGGTGGAGCCCTCCATGGACTCGCGCAGTCGTTACCCTTCATGGGTTGAAGTCTCCATCAATGTGGATGTACGATAGCACCACCTATCGGAACCATGCCAAAAATCTCCTTGTCAACATTGCGTTTGCTCCCTCCAAACTCCTCCCCTTTACGTTCATATGCAATGATTTACATTTCGCTGCTAATACTCTTAGAATTGCATGTGTAGGTTGATTGCTTGACTTGTGCTAAGTTGCTAAAATCTGCCAAGAAACAAAATTGGGAAAAGGCTAGATTTTTATTTGGTCAAGTAGTCTAATCACCCCCCCTCTAGACATACTTTCGACCTACAAGTGGTATCAGAACTAAGGCCTCCATTTGCCTTGATTTCCATAGCTTTTGGTGATCATAGCCTTTGTTTCGCAACCTAGGAGAGTATGGCATCTAGCGAGGGAAATTACCACCGTAGAGGTCCTTACTTTGATGGTACTAATTTTCCTAGTTGGAAGCATAAGATGAAAATGCATATTCTTGGACATAAGCTCGCCGTTTTGGCTATTGTGTGTATTGGCTTGCAAGGTGAATTCTTTGATCGGAGAGAACCGAACTGTGAAGCTACCGCTGAAGAGTTGAAGATGCTGCAATACAACACCCAAGATTGTGATATTCTCTTCAACGGATTATTCTCTTCAACGAATTCAACAAAATCAGCTGCCTTGAGAATGCAAAGGAAAGATTGATATGCACGAAGGTACCGACTCTATCAAGGAATCCAAATTGGATGTGCTTCAAAGTCAACTGGACAAGTTCAACATGAAGGATGGCGAAGGTGTCGCTGAAATGTACTCTAGGCTTGCTCTCATCACAAATGAGATTGCCGGCTTAGGAAGTGAAGAGATGACTGATAGATTCATCATCAACAAGCCTAAGAGCCTTGGATGGAAAATATGATACCGTGTGCACATTGATCCAAATGATGCCCAGTTACAAAGATCTCAAGCCAACGGAAGTCATTAGAAGAATTGTTGCTCATGAGATGTCACTCAAGGATAAAGAGGAACTTCACAACAAGTCAAGTGGTGCTTACAAAGCCTCATGTGATGCTCCTACATCATCAAGTGAGAAAACAAACCTTCAATGAAGAATAGAGCCTAATGGTAAAGAACTTCAACAAGTTCTACAAGAGTAGAAGCAAGGAAATAAGTTCCAAGTCAAGGTCCTACAATGACAAAAGATCTTCGAGCCGTGAACGTAATTGCTACAATTGTGGAAGACCCGGACACTACTCCAATGAGTGTACGGCTCCCTACAAAAGGAGAGAAGATTCACCTAAAAGAAGATTTAGAAGAGAAGAATCACCACCAAGAGAGAGAAGAAGAAGTAGAGATGATCGTTATGAATAAAGAACCTCCCGAAGAAGAAAGGATTCGGAAAGGAAGGACAAATCATCAAAGAGCTACACAAAGCAAAGACATCAAGCTCACGTTGGTGAATGGGTATCCGGCTCCAACTCTGACCATCACTCCAAAAGAAGTTATCACTTCGACTCCGAATATACTCAAGATGAAGGTGTTGCCGGTCTAGCACTTGTGTCAACCAACTCCTATGACATATTTGACTCACCAAATGATGGAATTGGAAGATGCTTCTTGGCTAAAGGCCCAAAGGTATCACACCCCGAGTATGTTGATTTCAGTAGTGATGAAGATGATTTGTTAGGTGATTATGATTTACTTGTTGACAACTCTAGTGATGAATACTATGATGAAACGTCAATTAATCATGCTAATCAAGATAAAATGAATGACAATGATAAGGAGAAGATTGATTGTCTAACTAGAGAGCTAAATACTCTTAAGTTAGCTCATGAAACTACCTTGGAAGATCATCGAGAACTTTTAAAGACTCATGAGAAGTTACGCTTTGAAAAGCTCAACCTTGAGCAAGAGCATATGTTTTTAAAGGCAATCAATGATGATCTCTGCAAGAAAAGTTCTTCTTACATTGCCAAGCGTTTACTCTTGTCTACATACATGCAACAAAAGTAAGAAAGATTCTTCTTCTAGTAGTAACAATAATCATGCTAAATCCAATGTTGTTGCTTCTAGTAGTTCTCTTGATTCCACTAATTACTCTCTTAGCCAAGTTACACTTGAGCAAGAAAATAGCTTATTGAAGGGAAATATAGAGAAAGGTGTTTACAAGAGCCTTGCTGGAACTAAGCAATTTGAGGAAATTGTACACAATCAAGGAAGGCACCGGAAGAATCAAGGTGTTGGTATTGAACGAAAGTTCAATGCTAGTGGAGTTGAGTGGGAAGAAGATCAATACCCCAAGCCGAAGTCTGTTCCTCAACAAGAGAAGTATGATCCTACTTGTTTCCAAGGGACACAAGCTCAAGATGATCTTCCACCACAAGACCACAAGAAAAAAAAGGCAAGGATAAACTTCAAGAGCAGATTGATGCATTTGAAGAAGCTCCCAAGACCTTGGTCAAGTGGGTTCCCAAGACTACATCAAGTTCTACTTCATCAAGTATGACTACAACCCGAAGGATTCCCATCAAGATTATGTGGATCCCTAAGAACAAGAACTAGAGAGTTCTTGAGGGTGACTCCACCAACACACTTCACTCATATCATTTTGGCAAGAACAGGTGCAAACAACTTCCACATCTTGCACTAGTTCAAGGAGTCACAAACCCTCTTATTGGTAAGACAAGGGACAAGGCAACCTAATGCTTTCATGGACATCATCTGTTGTGTACATTACTCTATGTCTATGGATATCCTGGTTTGTTCCTGGTGGGACCAACCCGTGTAGGTATTGAAAGTGAAACTCACTCCAATCGATAGCTCCGAATGGTCTACATCAACATTGAGCATCCACATCTTCAACACCTACATGAAGTCATCATCAACAAACCCCAAGGTTAGTTCATCCCTCTGAGGGGGGATATCACATCTAGGGGGAGCTTAACTCTAAGAGTTGAGCTAAAGCAAATCTAATGGGGTGAACACAACAATGCTTTATGTAAAAGTGGTAACCCCACTTGAGCTTAAACGATGAGTATGACATATGATCAAATTTTCTCATTTGACTCCTAAGTCATTATACTCATATATAGATGACCTAGTCATCGCAAATTGCTTGATAGATGCTAGAGTGTTTGTGCATGCTTTGCCACATATTTCATTTGCTATTTTATTGTGTGAGCATGTTGGTTGCATATTTTACTCATTCGAGGACATCCACTTGTTGTTTTGATTGTCTGGCTCTTTCTCTTTTGCCAAGTGGATGGACAAGAATGGCTAAGAACCTTCTCTAGCTATCTATGCTTTTCTCGTCTCAAACTCTATTCATGCTACATCACAAAGTTTGAACAAGCCAGATTCGAACCACTCTATGTGAGGAGCACTCGGAGTCCCCGATTCGTCATAGACTCAACCTTCCAAAACCTCTTTGTGCACTTTGGTTTGACCGAGTCATCCATTTCGGTCACACCGAGTTCACTAAGTTGATCTAGGTTTTCATCTCGGCGCAACCGATTTGAACACTTCGGTCACACCAAGTTGCAGTAACTCCTTGCGATTCTCCAATCTCGGTGCCACCAAGTTGTTCCACTCCGTCACACCGACAAGGTCGGGATATATATACCCACGGGTGATATTTTGGAAATTTCTTCAGAACCCCTCAGCCCGCGCGTGTCCTGCTCTGCCTCCTCGGGTCTCTGGATCGCCTCCTCGCTGCCAGCGACCTCCTGTCGCTGGTTTCTGCCACCGTTGATAGAATCTGCTCCGCTATCGCCGCCGTAGCGAACACCCGCCGAACCAGGGTATGTGTTCGACCCCTTGTGCTGTCTATTCACCTCCGATTCTAAGCACGAGGACAATGCCATGATTCTTGCCATGAATGAAATTGATCTATCCAGCTAAAACTTCCTTAGGCTTAGTTTGATTCAAAAAAATTAGGGTTAGCTCTCCGCAGAACTCACCTTGGACTGACCGAACGTAGAAATCGGTGTCACCAATTTGGCTTAGGCCATTGCACATGCACTTTTCGGTCTAACCGAAAATTGCAAATCGGTGTGACCGAGTTCAATTCTCTGTGAAACCCTAGCAATCTCGGTGCCACCAAACTGTGAATTGGTCTGACCGAGTTCACTAGTTTAGGTTCCAAATGTTGATTCGGTATCACCGAGTTTATCAATTCAGTAGCTCCGAGATCATTTCAGTAGAGAACTAAAATTATGTTTTTGACTCATTTGTTTTGCAAAATCTCTGCACTTTGTGATGCTCATCTACTCTACCTCATCTATAATCTATTCACAGGGTTTGCTGTCAGTTTGCCTACCAAAGTGTCTGACCAAAGTGATAGCCAGATGTCAGAGTAATGGGCCACGGGTAGCCTCACCCGAGTCCCTGGATTTATCAAGACTTTGGGTCAGCTTCGCCTTGCTGCACCTCAAGCAAAAGTTCTGCCCTCTGGGGGCCGGCTGGCTCAACGGCCGGCCACCAGAGGGCGGCCAACCACCAGCAGACGGCGTCACTAGCGGCCGGCTCCTGTCGGCCGGCCTCTAGGGAAGACGGCATCGAGCAGGCGGCCACCGTGCACCCTCAGAGTTTGTGCCCCCATCAAGAGGACGAGATGGGGTGTGGCTACAGTGAAGCCCTCACCCCCGAATCTTGGGATTGGCGTGGCCACAGTGTCCCGTACAGGCGGAGATCTCCACACGGCGTGGCACTGTTGCCACCTTGCCTCAACGTCACACTGGGTAGGTGGAGCCCTGTTCCCCACGACGGCCTGTCGGTATGGCCCGCAGGCTGCGGGCCCTACCAGGCAGTGACATTCCAGAAGACGGCACACGCCGGACCAATCGGACCAGGGGAGAGCCGGCATCCAGCAGGCGGCTGTCCCTTCCCTCGAAGCAAGTGCACCATCAACCCGATGAGACCAGGAGTGGCTACAGTGATCTCCCACCAGGTAGCGGTCTCAGAGCCACACCGAAATGACCAAGCCAGGCGTCATTAGTCTGACTGACACAAGTGAGCAGCCACCAACCAGACCCGCCAACAAGGGAGCGACTGTCGGCTCCGATCGACCAGCGGCAGCCCCAAGAGGTCGACGGAGAAGCCGGAGGCCGGAGACGCTGACAGCCGGGCCCAGCAGCCGGCCAGATTACCATTGTACCCCTAGGGGGTAGGCCTATATAAACCCTCCAGGGCACCCATGCAAAGGGTTCCCACCCCATTAGACCTAGCCACATTCCTAGAGCAGGAGAGAGCTAGCGCTGCCTTCTCCTACCTCTAGCATAAAGCTCAAGGAGAAACTTTGTATCACTTGTGCCTTTAGTGATCATGCGGAGACCCCGCAGAGCAGGACTAGGGGTGTTATCTCCTAGGAGAGCCCGGAACCTGGGTAAAGTACGCCGGTGTTCGTGTCTACGCCTCATCCCGCTTCCGGGCACCGGGGACGTTCTACTCGCTCCCACCATGATAAGCCATCTTTTGGCATATGTCGCACCCAACCCCCGACACTAGAATAAGACTGAAGAGCAAGTGCAAATGAGTCAGGGCACTAGTACCTCAAGCAGCTATGATGAGAGCAACAGGAGCACACCAAGGAACTTGCCCAAGGCAGCCACTAGAGCAAGGAAGAAGAGAACCTCAGACTCAGAAGATGAGGATTATGTTGTAGTTGAGGATGAGGCCACCTCAAAGAAGAAGGTGATGAAGAAGGATTAGTGCACTGCTGCTTCAACAAAGCCTAGTTTGAACAAGAAAGCACCAGCAAGGAGAGTTCCAACATCCAAGCCAAGAAAAGTTGCAACAGGAGAAACCATGAAATTCACTCTAAAATCAGAAGATGGTGAAGAAGTTGGTGATGGCAAGAAGAAGAAGAGGGCAAGAACCACTATTGCAAAAGTTCTTGGAAAGTCAACTATGGTGAGAGAATCTAAAGAGGAAGAGGAAGAGGATGCTGCTCCAGCACCCAAATCCCGAAAGCTTATGGGAGATGCAATCAAGTCAGGGGCTGCTCCTAAGCCCAAATCTGCTCCCAAAGCTGTTGCTCAAACAACCAAGTCTGCACCCAAGAGAAGCACTAGAAACATCCCTGCTGAAGGGAAGAACAAGGCCCCAGAGTCTGAAGTTGAAGAAGAAGATGCTGAAGCCCAAGTGCTGAGAAAGCTCAAACCAAAGATCCCAGACCATAATAACGCTCATCCAGTGGCAGAGGACATGAGAATCAAGAAGGATGCAGGTATGAGACTTTGGAGGAAGAGTGATCCTTATTCTGTGAGAAGAAAAACTGCAGTGGATTATAGGTTCCACACTAAAGAACAACAAGACTTCTATGAGACCATTCTGCTTGACAAGAAGCCAATTGTCTGGGTCATGAGATGGGTTGACTGGACGTACTTCAGAGAGAATGAAGATCACTTCCCAGGAGTATATGATAGCTTCAAGGCATGTGGAGTTGACAAGTTTGTTGGACAGAAGCTCACCAAGTGGAATGATGAGTTGATCATGCAATTCTACTCCACTACTCACTTCTATCCAGATGGAAGGATAGTGTGGATGGGTGAAGGTACAAGGTACCAATCAACTGTTGAAGAATGGTCCAAATTGATAAATGCTCCAGAAGACCATGAGGATGACTTGGATGTGTATGCCAAGGAGAAGAAAGACCACAACTCATCGCTAGTATGTACAAGGAAATTCCCGATGAAGCCCTGGAAACTCATAAGTCGGGTTCTGTGAAGTATCTGTTGTCTGGTCTGCCTACTATCAACACCATTCAGAGGAATACTCTGTTCCCCAAGTCTGGAGATCACAGGATGATAAGAGGACATTCAATCAACTTGCTACACATTTTTGATGTCCCTCAGAAATTCAAGGTCATGAGTGTGATTGTAGAAACAATCAAGAGGACAGCTGCTGATCAGAAAAGGTCTTGTGGGTATGCTCCACAAATTCAGGTGCTCATCAACTCAAAGATGGGCACAGGCACTTACTTGTTGGACAAGGTGCACTTACCTCTCAAGCCAGATTTTGAAGACAACACAGTTTTGATGGATGAGAATGACCCTTCATCAGTGCAAGCACATGAGAAGAGAGCAAAGGCAAGGGCAGAGAAAGCTGCAAAGATGCCAAGTGCCGAAGAGGCATCTCAGGTGTTCTTGAAGAGCAAACAAGATCAACTTGGATTTCTGATCCAATCTACCTTGAGGATTGAGAAGGGCTTGGCCACCCTGACTCGGAATCAGGAGAGCTTGGAGAGGATCATTGAACAAAAATTCTATGATAGTTGAGCAGCTCTGGAGGAAGCAAAGGAGAAGAAAGGCAAGGAAACTACAGAAGCTTTTCAGTATGTGCCAAGAGGTCAGAGATCAGCTCCAGTGTTAGTTTCAGTTACACGAGCTACTACATCTGCACCAGCAGCCACAGCTTCAGTGCCCCCTCCAGAAGCCACTTCACCAGCTCTGGCTACATCAACCGAAGCCTTCGTCCTTGGAATCATCACTACACCACCTCATGGAGAGCAAGCCTGAGAGACGCATAGCACTATGCATATTTGAACTTTTTGGTAACTTGTAGCAAAAGGGGGAGAAACATGTATAGATCATAGCCTTTGAGAGAGAGAGAGAGAGTGTTGCTTTTTGTCTCTCTTGCACTTTATTTGGTTGAACTTTAATGTGTGTTTGCTTGATGCATTATGTCCTTATGTGAGATACTTGGATGATCATGTGTTTGATCATATGCTACTTTAATGTGTGCTTGAATGATACTATCTCTTATATCCATATATGATCATTCACTTTCCTTGGTGATGAGTGCTTGATTTTAATTGTTATCATTTTGAGCGCTCCACCAAGATGTATGTGGCATGGAAGAGTAACCCATAATACTAATCGTTTGTGCATTTGCATTCAAAAGCAAATCTTAAAAATGCACAAATTTAGCGGGAGCTCTTTCTTATCACATACTTCTCAAAGCGACGATGTGTTTCAATCTTATTGTCATTTGTCGAAGCTTTGATCTATATGTTGTCATTAGTTACAAAAAAGGGGGAGATTGAGAGTGCAACTATCCCTGGGTGGTTTTGGTAATGATTAACAACATATAGCTCATTGAACTAATGCTATTTCAAGATGAATATTTCAGGAAAGTTCAATGATTGGCATGGCATGGATGAAGAATGTGGACCCCACAAAATGCTAAGGACAAAGGATTGACTCAAGCTCTAAAGCTCAAGACTCTACATTTTACTTTTAGTGATCCAAGATCACATTGAGTCTATAGGAAAAGCCAATCCTATTAAAAGGGGATGAGGTGTTGCTTAATGGCTTGCTTGCTCAAAATACTTAGTGATATGCTCCAAAAACCCTCAGTCACTTTCTCATATCCACATATGTCCCAAACCAAAAGTCAAACTCGGCCCCACCGATTTGATCCATCCGACGCCACCGAGTTCATTTGACATAGCCACTGCTAGAAACCCTAGTCACTTCGATCTCACCGATAGGGATCTCGGTCTCACCGATATGGGATTGCAAACTCTCTGTTTCCCTTCATAACGTTTCGGTTTAACCGAGATGAGCGATCGGTCCCACCGAGTTCGCAATGCAAACTCCCTGTTTCCCTTCCGTAACATTTCGGTCGCACCGAGATGTGCGAATCGGTCCCACCGAGTTTGCCTGACCAACTCTCTGGTTAGCTAATTACCAAAGTCGGTCCCATCGAGTTTGTGTAATCGGTCTCACAAGATTACGTTATGCCCTAACCCTAACAAAATCAGTTCCACCGAGTTGACATGTTGGTCCCACCGAAATGCCTCACGGTCACATTATGAACTAAATCGGTGTGATCAGGTTTTATGATTCGGTCCCACCGAGTTTGGTAAATTGTGTGTAACAGTTAGATTTCGTGTGGAGGCTATATATACCCCTCCATCCTCTTGTCATTAGTGAGGAAAGCCATCAGAACATGCTTATACTTCCAGCATTCATTTTCTGAGAGAGAACCACCTACTCATGTGTTGAGGCTAAGATATTCCAATCCAACCATATGAATCTTGATCTCTAGCCTTCCCCAAGTTGCTTTCCACTCAAATCATATTTCCACCAAATCCAATCCTATGAGAGAGAGTTGAGTGTTGGGGAGACTATCATTTGAAGCACAAGAGCAAGGATTTCATCAACAACACACCATCTATTACCTTTTGAAGAGTGGTGTTTCCTAGATTGTTTAGGTGTCACTTGGGAGCCTCTGTCAAGATTGTGGAGTTAACCAAGGAGTTTGTAAGGGCAAGGATATCGCCTACTTCGTGAAGATCTACCCTAGTGAGGCAAGTCCTTCGTGGGCGATGGCTATGGTGGGATAGACAAGGTTGCTTCTTCGTGGACCCTTCGTGGGTGGAGCCCTCTATGGACCCGCGCAGCCGTTACCCTTCATGGGTTGAGGTCTCCATCGATGTGGATGTACGATAGCACCACCTATCGGAACCACGCCAAAAATCTCCGTGTCAACATTGCGTTTGCTTCCTCCAAACTCCTCCCCTTTACCTTCATATGCAATGATTTACATTCCGCTGCTATACTCTTAGAATTGCATGTATAGGTTGATTTCTTGACTTGTGCTAAGTTGCTAAAAAATCTGCCAAGAACTAAAATTGGGAAAAGGCTAGATTTTTATTTGGTCAAGTATGTAATCACCCCCCCCCTCTAGACATACTTTCGATCCTACAATGATAAACACACATATCAATAACCATGGCATGATGCACAATCAAGTATGATGCATGTCCGGTTTAATGAGGCATGGCATGACAAATTGCAACAAACAATACTACAAATTAAGTGGAGCTCAGTATGCAATGAGTTGCATATTAACAAAGCACCATATTCAATTATTTAGCCCGCTCTCGTTTATGCTACTCATCAATATTAAAAGCTGATTAACATGGCAAGAGGTGAAGCACAACTAACTACACATCTAGGCAAATTTAAATGAGGCCGGAAACAACAAACAACAATTCCGAAAAATCATTTATGTAATTTTCGAATTTGATACTATTCTGCCTAGAACACAATTTTAGATTTGCTAAACATGCAAAGTAATGACACCATGTGATTCTGCATGTTTTTCTAGACAAGTTACATATATAGTTCATTTAATTCGGGGCTACGGTTATTTAGTTATGAAATAAACCATTTTAGCATGTCATTTTAAAAAATTAATATGAACATCAATTTTAAATATTTTAATATGGATGAAAGTTATATATTTATTAATCTATGCAAAATTATAATCATTTTACATAGATAAGTTGTTTAATTCCTATGCATGGTTTGTGAGTAATGATATGCATGAATAATGAGGGTTTTTCTATAAAATTGCAGTTTCTAGAACAATTGCCAAATTCGCAGCGCAAGAATAAAATACTACGGGCTGAATCTCAAGCGGACTGGGCTTCTGACCAGAGGGGCTCAGCCCACGCGGTGGAGAGGAAGGCGGAAAGAGGGAGACTGGGGCTGATGCGGAGCTAGCTGGGCCGGATCTAGGGGCGCTGCAAGGGGCACGCCTCGCGGACCACGAGATGGATCAGGGTGACTAAGTTTTTTTTACCGGTGGGGGGATGTATCGGTGGAAAATCCACCGTTGGAGAGCTTTTAGGGATGTGTGCCCTTGTTTTGCGTATAAAAGGATGAATTGAAATACATAGGAATACTTGTGGGCCTTGTGCTCTTGTCACCTTTATGTCAGCCGAGAGAAAGGATGAAGAGAAGACCACCTGCATGCATATGATAAAGTAATCTCTCTCCCCCATCAAAAGACTTCCATTTAATTTCATTGTGGAAATTTGGATGATAGATATTTTTTAAATGAAAACTTCAATTTTGATATATATATATATATATATATATATATATATATATATATATATGAATTCATAGTGAGAAGATCCTCAGAACAAGATCAATTTTGGATACATTTGAACTAACTTTAATTTCACTGATTTCAAAAACGGATTTCACTCAATTCAAAACATATATTTCACTTATATAAAAAATCGCTAATCTGAAATGATTTCACTCATTTTAGATAATGGATTTCACTAATTTCAAAAAAATTCACTCATTTCAAAAATAGTTCTCGGTCATTTGACATTTCAGTGATTTGTTATCTTTCCATTACATTGAAAATCCAATTTCACTCAGTTCCAAAAAAATTTAGTAAGTTGAGTGAAATAACTTTCACATGTCGGCAAATGTAAGTTTCACATTTTGTAAATAACCAATTTGACATCTTTTCACACACCGGAAAAACATATTTTCACACTCAGTTCCACTCATTTGAAAAAAACTTATTTAAGTCAAATTTTAACAAGATTTCACTCATTTGAAACAACCAATTTCACTTATTTCAAATGATTTCACTCATTTCAAAAAACATATTTCACTAATTTCAATGAAAAGTTACATTATAATTACACAAAAATTTATCCAATTTCACTATGTTCCAAAAAATGATTTCCCTAAAATTCAAATAAGTTTGAAATATGTTTCATAAGTTAAAAAAAATACCATTTCATATATTTGAAATATTTAATTCACGCATTGAAACAATCAAATTCACATGTTTGAAAGAACACGTTTCACATATTTTTCACTCATTTCGAATAACAGATTCATCCCGATATATGTGTCAAATTAGCCGTGAAATTTAAATATGTTTGAAATCTATCCAATATTGATCTTGTTCTAATTAAAGATCTTAGTGCCACGAGTTCAAATATATAAAATGTTTCAAAAACGAAATTATGGTTTAAAATATATAAACGATTGGAAATGTAAAAGAGAAAATAAAAGCCATGAATTTGCAGGATGGGAGATTTGGATGATGGATTTGAAAAAATCGATTTCACACAATGAATCATTCAATTTCATAGATTTGAAATCTCACATCTCATAGTTTTCTGGTACAATGTATTTGAATTAATCAATTTCCCACAAACTGGTTTCAACAACTTAAGAAAACTATATTCAAAAAAGTGGTTTCAATTAGTTTGAAAATTGAAATTTGAAATGAGTGAAATTAATATTTTGATATGATTGAAATAGTAAAAATTAAACTTGTTTAAATATATTCAAGATTGGTCTTATTCTAAAGATTTTATGTTCAGGAATTTGAATATATGAAAAAAAAATCATAGAGCATTACTATAAAAAATATTGGCCATCTAGATATGTAAACAAAAATAAAATGCATGAATTTGTTTGAAAGAGGGAGAGGAGAGAAACATTGCATGCATACGTACATCCCACCGCAGAAAGTACTGGCATGAACACTATTTATCTGTCATTGATTTGACTATATACAAAACATTAGCTGCCACAAATGCACTCTTATACATTGGATATGGGCCACCACACCACGAATCATGAGCAAAATGACCGGTCGATGCTTCACTGGTAGCTAGCTGAACCGGTAAAAGAGACTTTGCGTGGATAGGGGAGTTCGATACGGTCAACGGGTACGAGCGACGCCTTGTTGGACTTGGCGCGGTCGCGGACGAGGGCTGGAGGCGGCTGGCTGCGGGATGCAGGGCACGGCGACCACCTCTGGCGGCGCGTGGATGGACAAGGGGGTGCGGATCCGGTGCGGAGGAGGTCAAGGAGGGTCGAGGGGAGGCTGGAGCTTCTACCGTTTGTCCCGGCGCTCGACGGGAGGACGTAGGTGGGACTTGGCAGGGAGGCGGTTCCCGTGGCACGGAAGGCCGGCGGACAACGGGGAAACGGGCGGAGACGGCTGATCCGGGCCGGAGGATATCAGGGCTAGATTTGGACAGATCCGGGATGAAGGGACCCGTTCCAGGCGATGGCTAGCTGGCAGGCGACGCTGGTCCTGCTTGAACAGAGAGAGAGGCCGAGAGGTGAGATGAGGGAGAGGAACAAAAGAGAGAGGGGGCCGGGCACGGGGAAGAAAAGGGCGGAGGAAGGAGCTCCCGTGGCTCTGCTTGCTGCTGCTGGTGGTAGCCGGTGGATCTCCGGCGAGGTCCGTCGAGGCGGCTTAGTCAGGATCGGGCGTGGAGCGGCACCAAGGAAGCATGGGGCTTGCGGAGCTGCAGGGGCAACTCCTGGACGTCGGATCTCCATCCAAGGGTCCAGATGGATGGATCCGGAGGTTGGGTAGTTGTGCACATCAAGGAAGGTGGAGAGTGGCGGCTAAGCGGGGAGGATCCCGAGGTGGGAGATGCTGGCGGCTGCGGGATGGGACAAGGTGGAGGATTTTTAGGGTTGTCCAAAAATGGACTAATAACATGCATACGTTACTAGTCTATGTTAGTGCCATCATAGTGGATAGTAACTTAGACTAGTAACATGCATATGTTACTAGTGTATGTTATTACCATCATAGTTTATGGTAACATAAGTGCAGTGTCATGCAAACCTTCATTTATTATGTTGTAGACTCATTTTGCATTGGGGTGCGATATGTTACAGTAACATATTATGTTACCACAAGCACCTCTCTCCTCATTAACTTCATGCCACATAAGCATATATGTCTTGGGATGTGTTAAGTTACTACCTAAGTTACTCCACTATGGCTAGCCTAAGGGTGGACTATATATAGCAAGTGGGCTAGGTTTAGGGGTATTAGGTAAGTCCGATCGTAATCGGGCGGTCGAGAATAAATAGGCAGGAGAACTCCAAATGAGAAACCAAAGATGTTTGGGATGTTCGAACTTGATCCGGATCCACCGGCCACGACTGCCCGGTTCGGGTCCGGGACAGTTTTCGGATGCGCGCGAGGGGTCGATGCATTGTGCAAAGAGACAAGACAATTGTGTGCAAGGGTGTGGTTAGTCTCAGAATGGGTAATGGAGGCAACTAGGAGTAACGACAATTACGACGGATGCAAGTTTTGAAAATGACGGCAACGGAGTGCCAATGCAATGCGAATGATGCGATGATGAATGCAACAAACGAATAAAACACACAGCGACAACAAAATGAACTAAGTTAGTTCAAGCTTTTATCTCCCAACTCTCCAAGATGTTGTTTAGCTTAACTAACTAATTCAAGGGTATCCAACACAGATCCTTGGAGAAGGGGTGGTTTATAACAAAACCAACTTGATGACGAGCTTAACATAAGAATCACAGGACAACCTGGTAATACTTCCAAGAAGATATTCAGAAAATCATGAACCACCATATGTTATTAAACTCGAGAGCAATCTTGCTTTCAAGGAAATATGATGTGATCAAATAAGCAAGGGATTTACACAATCCTAACTCATGGATCTAAGAGTGGACCAGGAAAAATGGACTAGATAACACGATTAATCTTAAAGTGGTGATTCAATAACCAACACGCTACAAATGAAATTATCGTCCATTAACTACCACACAACGGGGTTGCTACGAGTATTGATTTCACACATCATGGTTCACTTGTCGGTATTCCAGTTACGATCAACACGGAGACTAAGAAAAAAATAATGATGGCGAGAATTATCACTGTATCAAGAATTCATGAGAGGTTGTGCAATTCTCATGAAAATCTTGACATAAAAGTGTTATACTCCAGGGTAGAACAAACCAGAAGATGGATTGGCTATCTTGATCTGCGGAATACAACTACTTTGACCCAGTCTTCGAAATGGAACAGACCACAAAAGTAATAGGCATTGATGTATGAATGCATGACATACCCTTGATTATCAATTGCTAGACAAAGGTCAGAATACAACTAGAGAGATACAACTCAAAGGAACATATAATTTTTCTTAGTTGGGGACGCATAGGTTAGCATGTTGACATAGTTCTTCCAGATAACCCATGCAGAATGGTAGGATTAGTAGAGTCATAACTATGAAATGGAGCACTCATCACGAGCACTCTTGTTGTGATCTTTTGGTCCAAAAGAACTTCTACAAAATTGATTCACGATATTGGAAGAATGATATATGAAGAACCTCGAAGACTAGAACAAGATTCCTAATCATCCTAAGGGAACAAGGAAACACTTAAAGTGGAGCACACCATTCAAGTCTCCTTCAAGATTGGCGCATACGAAGACACCTTGGAGTGTGATATGGTTCACAGGTCCGCTTGCCATCTCCTACTTGGACGACCTTGGCAATTTGACCGCGGGGTCATCCACAATGGGCGAACTAATCACTATAGCTTCAAGATGCAGGGAAAGGAGTACATGCTACGAACTATGTCACCACGTCAAGTGATCGCCAACAAGCAACCAACCACCCATCATGGAGAGAATAGTGAGAGAGTGACCCACCAAAAAGAGTGTGAGCACCACAAGCCAAAAACGAGTGCCTCCACGATGAGCGACAAGAAAAACTTACTGCTTTTAGCTTCCAAAGAGACATGAAAGAAGTGTGTGAGAACCCATCGCCCGTCACTCACTATGCCCTAGTGTGCAAAGACGAAGAGGCAAGAATTAACACCTCTCACCATCTACCTTTAGTGTTGTCCAATCTATTGCAGGAATTCAAGGATGATTTCCCCAATGTGCTACTGCTACGTCTTGAGCTTGCGTTGGTTTTCCTTGAAGAGGAAAGGGTGATGCAGCAATAGTAAAGTAACTATTTCCCTCAGTTTTTTAGAACCAAGGTATCAATCCAGTAGGAGGCTCCTCAAAAGTCCCACGCACCTACACAAACAAACAAAGAACTCGCAACCAACGCAATAAAGGGGTTGTCAATCCTTCACGGCCACTTCATGAAAGTGAGATCTGATAGAGATAGTATGATAAGATAAATATATATTTGGTATTTTATAATATAGATGCAAAAAGTAAAGATGCAAATAAAAGTAGATTGAAAGCTTATATGATAAAAGATAGACCCGGGGGCCATAGGTTTCACTAGTGGCTTCTCTCAAGATATCATAAGTATTACGGTGGGTGAACAAATTACTGTCGAGCAATTGATAGAAAAGCGAATAAATATGAGATTATCTAGGCATGATCATGTATATAGGCATCATGTCCGTGACAAGTATACCGACTCCTG
The DNA here is from genome assembly GCA_021437245.1 of Aegilops speltoides. NCBI lineage: Eukaryota > Viridiplantae > Streptophyta > Magnoliopsida > Poales > Poaceae > Aegilops > Aegilops speltoides. The sequence goes on along the minus strand of CM038142.1, from coordinate 222,896,365 downwards.
CCTGCATCTACTACTATTACTCCACACATCGACCGACTCCTGCCTACATCTAGAGTATTAAGTTCATAAAGAACAGAGTAACGCATTAAGAAAGATGACATGATGTACAGGGATAAACTCAAGAAATATGATATAAACCCCATATTTTTATCCTCGATGGCAACAATACAATACGTGCCTTGCAACCCCTAACATCCTTTGGGTAAGGACACCGCAAGATTGAACCCAAAGCTAAGCACTTCTCGCATGGCAAGAAAGATCAATCTAGTAGGCCAAACCAAACTGATAATTCGAAGAGACTTGCAAAGATAACTCAATCATACATAAAAGGATTCAGAGGAGATTCAAATATTTCTCATAGATAAACTTGATCATAAACCCACAATTCATCGGATCTCGACAAACACACCGCAAAAAGAGTTTACATCGAATAGATCTCCACAAGAGAGAGGGAGAACATTGTATTGAGATCCAAAAAGAGAGAAGAAGCCATCAAACTAATAACTATGTACCCGAAGGTCTGTGGTAAACTACTCACAACTCATCGGAGGGGCTATGGTGTTGATGTAGAAGCCCTCCGTGGTCGATTCCCCCTCCGGCGGAGCGCCGGTGAAGGCTCCAAGATGGGATCTCGCGGATACAGAAGGTTACTCATGTCTACTACACAACCTTCTTCTTGTAGACGTTGTTGGGCCTGCAAGTGCACAGGTTTGTAGGACAGTAGCAAATTTCCCTCAAGTGGATGACCGAAGGTTTATCAATCCGTGGGAGGCGTAGGATGAAGATGGTCTCTCTCAAACAACCCTGCAACCAAATAACAAAGAGTCTCTTGTGTCCCCAACACACCCAATACAATTGTAAATTGTATAGATGCACTAGTTCGGCGAAGAGATGGTGATACAAGTGCAATATGGATAGTAGATATAGGTTTTTGTAATCTGAAATAATAAAAACAGCAAGGTAACTAATGATAAAAGTGAGCGTAAACGGTATTGCAATGATAGGAAACAAGGCCTATGGTTCATACTTTCACTAGTGCAAGTTCTCTCAACAATAATAACATAGATAGATCATATAACAAGCCCTCAACATGCGACAAAGTGTCACTCCAAAGCCACTAATAGCAGAGAAAAAACGTAGAGATTATTGTAGGGTACGAAACCACCTCAAAGTTATTCTTTCGGATCAATCTATTCAAGAGTTCGTACTAGAATAACACCTTAAGACAGAAATTAACCAAAACCCTAATGTCACCTAGATACTCCATTGTCACCTCAAGTATCCGTGGGCATGATTATACGCTATGCATCACACAATAAAAGTGCAACTATCCCTAGGTGGTTTTGGTAATTCATAACAACATATAGCTCATTGAGCTAATACTATTCCAAGACTATTATTTCAGGAAAGCTCAATGAATGGCATGGCATGGATGATGAAAGTGGATCCCTCAAAATACTGATGACAAAGGATTGGCTCAAGCTCAAAAGCTCAAGACTCTTCATTTTATATTTTAGTGATCCAAGATCACATTGAGTCTATAGGAAAAGCCAATACTATCAAGGAGGGATGAGGTGTTGCTTAATGAGCCTCTTGCTTCATGTGCTTGGTGATATGCTCAAAAACCATCAGCTACATTCTCACATCCACAAATGACCTAAACCTAAAGACAAAATCGGTCACACCGATTCTTTCTATCCGGCGCCACCGAGTTCTAATGTCATAGCCACTGCCACAAACCCTAGGCAAATCGGTCCTGCTAATAGGGATCTCGGTCTCACCGAGATGGGATTGTAATCTCTCTGTTTCCCTTCATAACGTTTCGGTCTAACCAAAGTGAGCGATCAGTCCCACCGAGATTGCAATGTAAACTCTCCGTTTCCCTTTTGTAACATTTCGGTCTCACCGAAAAGAGCAAATCGGTCCCACCGAGTTTACCTGACCAACTCTCTGGAAAGCTTATTACCAAAATCGGTCTCACCGAGTTTGTGTGATCAGTCTTACCGAGATTACTTCATGCCCTAACCCTAACCGAATCGGTCCTACCGAGTTGCATGTCAGTCCCACCGAAAATCCGAATGATCACTAGGTTTACTAAATCGGTCCGACCGAGTCTGTTGAATCGGTCCCACCGAGTTCGGTAAATTGTGTGTAACGGTTAGATTTTGTGTGGAGGCTATATATACCCAACCACCTCCTCTCCATTCATGGAGAGAGCCATCAGAACAAACCTACACTTCCAACTTACCATTTCTGAGAGAGAACCACCTACTCATGAGTTGAGGCCAAGATATTCCATTCCTACCATATGAATCTTGATCTCTAGCCTTCCCCAAGTTGCTTTCCACTCAAATCTTCTTTCCACCAGATCCAAATCCTATGAGAGAGAGTTGAGTGTTGGGGAGACTATTATTTCAAGCACAAGATCAAGGAGTTCATCATCAACGCACCATTTGTTACTTCTTGGAGAGTGGTGTCTCCTAGACTGGCTAGGTGTCACTTGGGAGCCTCCGACAAGATTGTGGAGTTGAACCAAGGAGTTTGTAAGGGCAATGAGATCGCCTACTTCGTGAAGATCTACCGCTAGTGAGGCAAGTCCTTCGTGGGCAATGGCCATGGTGGGATAGACAAGGTTGCTTCTTTGTGGACCCTTCGTGGGTGGAGCCCTCCATGGACTCGCGCAATCGTTACCCTTCGTGGGTTGAAGTCTCCATCAACGTGGATGTATGATAGCACCACCTATCGGAACCACGCCAAAAACATCCGTGTCTCCAATTGCGTTTGAATCCTCCAAACCCTTCCCTTTACTTTCTTACAAGCTGCATGCTTTTATTTCCGCTGCCTATATACTCTTTGCATGCTTGCTTGAATTGTGTGATGATTGCTTGACTTGTCCTAAGATTCCTAAAATCTGCCAAACTCTAAAATTGGGAAAAGGTTAAGTTTTTAATTGGTCAAGTAGTCTAATCACCCCCCTCTAGACATACTTCAAGGTCCTACAAGTGGTATCAGAGCTTTGGTCTCCATTTGCTTTGATTTCCATAGTTTTTGGTGGTCATAGCCTTGGTTTAACAACCTAAGAGAGTATGGCGTCTAGTGAGGGAAATTATCACCGTAGAGGTCATTACTTTGATGGTACTAATTTTGCTAGTTGGAAGCATAACATGAAAATGCATATTCTCGGACATAACCCCGCCGTTTGGGCAATTATTTGTATTGTCTTGAAAGGTGAATTCTCTGATGGGAGAGATCCGAACCGTGAAACAAATGCGGAAGAATTGAAGATGTTGCAATACAACGCTCAAGCTTGTGATATCATCTTCAACGGATTGTGCCCCGAAGAATTCAACAAAATCAGCCGTCTTGAGAATGCAAAGGAAATTTGGGATACTTTGATTGATATGCATGAAGGTACCGACTCCGTCAAGGAATCCAAGTTGGACGTGCTCCAAAGTCAGCTTGACAAGTTCAAAATGAAGGATGGTGAAGGTGTCGCTGAAATGTTTTCTAGGCTTGCACTTATCACAATTGATATTGCCGGCTTAGGGAGTGAAGAGATGACCGACAGATTCATCATCAAGAAGATCCTAAGAGCATTGGATGGAAAGTATGATACTGTGTGCACATTGATCCAAATGATGCCAAACTACAAAGATCTCAAGCCAACGGAAGTCATTGGAAGAATTGTTGCTCATGAGATGTCACTTAAGGATAAGGAGGAACTTCACAACAAGTCAAGTGGTGCTTACAAAGCCTCAAGTGAAGCCCCCACATCATCAAGTGAGAAACAAACCTTCAATGAAGAATTGAGCTTAATGGTGAACAACTTCAACAAATTCTACAAGAGTAGAAGCAAACAAAGAAGCTCCAAGTCAAGGTCTTACAATGACAAAAGATCTTCTAGTAGAGAGCGAAATTGCTACAATTGTGGGAGACTCGGACACTATTCCAATGAGTGTACGGCACCCTACAAAAGAAGAGAAGATTCTCCAAAAAAAGAAGCAAAAGAGAAGAATCACCACCGAGAGAGAGGAGGAGTAGAGATGATCGTTATGAACGAAGACCCTCACGGAGAAGCAAGGATTTGGAAAGGAAGGACAAGTCATCAAGGAGCTACACAAAACGAAGACATCAAGCTCATGTTGGTGAATGGGTATCCGGCTCCCACTCCAACAATCACTCCGAGAGAAGCTATCACTCCGACTTCGAATATACTCAAGATGAAGGTGTTGCCGGTCTAGCACTTGTGTCAACCAACTCCTACGACATATTTGATTCACCAAATGAAGGAATTGGAAGATGCTTCATGGCCAAAGGTCCAAACGTAACACATCCTGAGTATGTTGATTTGGATAGTGATGAAGATGACTTGCTTGTGGATGATAATTTACTTGTTGACAACTCTAGTGATGAATAATATGATGAAACGTCAATTAATCATGCTAATCTAGATAAAACGAATGACAATGATAGGAGAAGATTGAGCTTCTAACTAAAGAACTAAACACTCTTAAGTTAGCTCATGAAACTATCTTGAAAGATCATCGAGAACTTTTAAGGGCTCATGAGAAGTTACGCTTTGAAAAGCTCAATCTTGAGCAAGAGCATGAGTTCTTAAAAGCAATCAATGATGATCTCCGTAAGAAAAGTTCTTCTTACATTGCCAAGCGTTTACTCTTATCTACTTACATGCCTCAAGTCAAGTCTAGTAACAAATACAAGAAAGATTCTTCCTCTAGTAGTATCAATAATAATGTCAAATCCAATATTGTTGCTTCTAGTAGTTCTCTTGATTCCACTAATGATTCTCTTAGCCAAGTTACACTTGAGCAAGAAAATAGCTTATTGAAGGGAATTATAGAGAAAGGTGTTTACAAGAGCCTTGCCGGGAGTAAGCAATTCGAGGAAATTGTACGCAAGCAAGGAAGGCACCGGAAGAATCAAGGTGTTGGTTTTGTACGAAAGTTCAATGCCAATGGAATTGAGTGGGAAGAATATCAATACCCCAAGACGAAGTTTGTTCCTCAACAAGAGAAGTATGATCCTACTTCCTTCAAAGGAACACAAGCACAAGATGATCTTCCACCACAAGACCACAAGAACAAGGCAAGGACAAGCTTCAAGAAGAGATTGATGCATTTGAAGAAGCACCTAAGGTCTCAGTCAAGTGGGTTCCCAAGACTATGTCAAGTTCGACTTCATCAAGTAGAACTACAACTCCAAGGATTCCCATCAAGATGATGTGGATCTCGAAGAAGAAGAACTAGAGAGTTCTTGAGGGTGACTCCACCAACATTCTTCACTCATATCATTATGGCAAGAACAAGTGCAATCAACTTCCACATCTTGCACTAGTTCAAGGAGTCACAAACCCTCATGTTGGTAAGGCAAGGGACAAGGTAACCTAATGATTTCATGGACATCATCTTGTGTGTGCATCACTCTATGTCTATGGATATTCTTGTTTGTTCCTTATGGGACTAACCCATGTAGGTAAGTTGAAAGTGCAACTCACTCCAAAGGATTGCTCCAAATGATCTACATCAACATTGAGCATCCACATCTTCAACACCTACATGTAGTCATCATCGACAAAACCCAAGGTTAGTTCATCCCTCTAAAAGGGGATCTCACATCTAGGGGGAGCTTAACTCTAAGAATTGAGTCAAAGCAACTCTAATGGTGTGAACACATCCATGCATTATGTAAAAGTGGTAACCCCCTATGATCAAATGTTTACATTTGACTCCTAAGTCAATATACTCATATATAGATGACCTAGTCATCGCCAATTGTTTGATAGATGCTAGATTTGGTTGTGCATGTTTTGCCACATATTTCATTTGCCATCTTATTGTAGCATGTTGGTGCATATTTTACTCATTCAAGGACATCCACTTGTTGTTTTGAGTGATTGGCTTCTTTTTCTTTTTGCCAAGTGGATGGACAAGAATGCCTAAGAACCTTCTCTAGCTATCTATGCTTTTCTCATCTCGAACTCTATTCATGCACATCACAAAATTTGATCAAGTTAGATTCGAACTACTCTGTGTGAGGAGCACTCGGAGTCCCCGGTTCATCATAGACTTAAACTTCCAGAACTTCTTTGTGATACTCGGTCTGACTGATTCCTCCATTTTGGTCCTACCGAGATCATTAAGTTGATCTAGGTTTTCAATCTCGGTGCAACTGATTTGAACTGTTCGGTCACACCGAGTTGCTATAGCCGTACACAGTTATGCATCGCGGTGCCACCGAGTTGTTCCACTCGGCACACCGACAGGGTCGGGCTATATATAGTCACGGGCAAAAATTTGGAAATTTCTCAGAACCTCTTCGCCCGCGCAATAGCTCGCTCTGCCATCAGGGTCTCCGGATCGTTTCCTCGTCGCCAGCCGCCTCCTGTCGCTGGTCTCCGCCACCGTCAATGGATTTCACCCCCTCCGTTGACGCCGTAGCAAGTTAATCGCCAAGCTAGGGTATGGACTCGATCACACTGCTATCCTCGTCCGATTCCTAGCACATTGTGTTCTTAATGATTCTTGCCATGATTGAAACACTCCTATCCAGTCAATGCAATCCTTAGATTAGATGGGATTCGAAATTTTAGGGTTAGGTTTCCGCCGAACCATCTCGGACCCACCGAGTTGAAAAACTCGGTCCCACCGATTTGGGTAACGCCATTGCACTAGTAACTCTCGATCTGACCGAGAATTGCTAATCGGTGAGACCGATTTTAGGACTTTGTGAAACCCTAGCAGTCTCGGTGCCACCGAACTGTGACTCGGTCCAACCGAGTTCATCAATTTAGGTTCCAAAACTGCTTCGGTATCACCGAGTTTGAAAATCGGTTGATCCGAAATGCTTTCTGTGGAAAACTAAAACTGAATTTTAGAATCAGTCTTTTGCAAAACTGTCTGCATTTTGTGATGCTCATCCACTCTATCTCATCTATAACTCTTCACAGGGTCAGCAGTCAGTGATTTGCAGCATGTCAGACCAAAGTGATAGTCAGAATAGGTCAGAGGAGCACAATCACATGAGTGAGGGCACTAGTCCCTCTAGCACTTCAGATGAAGGCAGCAGGAGCACCCCAAGCAATCTGCCTAAAGCTGCCACCAGGACAAGGAAGAAGAGAACCTCAGATTCTAAGGATGAGGATTATAGAGCAGAAGAGGATGAGGCTACCTCCAAGAAGGTAGTGCTCAAAAAGGAGTATGCCTCAGCACAGAACACTAAACCTGGACTCAATAGGAAGGTTCCTTCCAAGAGGACACCTATGCTGAAGGTCAGAGGATCTACTCAAGTGCCTGAAAAGACTAAACCCAAAGAGGCACCTGCAAAGAGAGTCACAACTTCCAAACCCAAGAAAGTTCCCACTAGAGAAACTATGAAGTTTACCATTGAATCAGAAGATGAAGCTGCTGCTCAGGATAAGAAGAAGAAGAGAGCCAGAACCACTACTGCCCAGGTTCTTGGAAATCCCTCAATGAGGAGAGACTCTGAAGAGGAAGAAGAGGTTGCTGCACTAGCACCCAAGGCACAAAAGCTTATGGGTGATGCTATTAGATCAGGGGCTGCAACATCAAAGCCCAAGGAAGCAACCAAAGCTGCCCCAAGCCCAAGCTTGCACCAAAGAGGAATACCAGGAGTATTCCAGCTGCTGAGAAGAACAAGGCCCTAGTGCCTGAAGTTGCTGATGAGGAAGATGAAGAAGGACAAGTCCCGAGGAAGCTCAAACCCAAGATACCAGACCATAATGATGCCCATCCTGTGGCTGAGGACATGAAGATCAGAAGAGACTCAGGGTTGAGGCTATGGAGGATAAAAGATCCATATGCCACAAGGAGAAGGACTACTGTTGATTACATGTTCCATACAAAGGAACAGCGGGACTTCTATGAGACAATCTTGTTGGACAAGAAGCCCATAGTGTGTGATATGATGTGGGTCGACTGGACCTACATGAAAGACAATGAAGAACACTATCCTGGAGTGCAAGACAGTTTTGTTGCTTGTGGAGTTGCAGATTTTGGTGGGCAAAAGCTCACCAACTGGAATGATGAACTCATTATGCAATTCTACTCCACAGCACACTTTTATCCAGATGGGAGGATAGTTTGGATGTCTGAAGGTACAAGGTACCAGTCAACCATTGAGGAATGGGCAAAACTGATCAATGCCCCAAAGGAAAATGAAGATGACTTGGATGTCTATGCCAAGAAGAAGATGGACCACAATTCCATGGCACACATGTACAAGGAGATCCCAAACAAAGCTATAGAGACACATAAGTTTGGGTCAGTCCACTTTCTTTTGTCAGGGCTGCCAACAATCAACTGGATCCTAAGGCACACTCTGTTGCCTAAGTTTGGTGACCACAACATGATTAGAGGGCATGCAATCAACATGTTGCATTTGTTTGATGTGCCACAGAAATTCAACATCATTAGCCTTATGGTAGAGACCATTAAGAGGACTGGAGCAGACCAAAAGAGAAGTTGTGGATATGCCCCTCAGATTCAGGAGTTGATTAACACAAAGATGGGCACATGAAAATATCTATTGGATAAGGAACATTTTCCTCTCTATCCAGACTTTGAGGACAATCAGGTTGTCATGAATGAGAATGAACCATCATCAGTACAAGCTCAAGAGAAGAAGGAGAAGCCAAGGAAAGAGAAGGCTGCCAAGATGCCAACTCAAGAGGAGGCATCTAAGTACTTTTTGAAGAACAAGCAGGAGCAGCTTGGTTACTTGATAGCATCAACACTGAGGATTGAGAAGGGATTGGCCACCCTCACTCAGAATCAGGAGAGCCTGGAAAGAATCATGGAACAAAAATTTCATGATCTAGATGTCAAAGTAACTGAGATTCAGTCAGTTGTGGAGCAGCTACAGGATGACATGCATGAGAGGCAGGGCAAGACTACCACTAATGTATTTGCCAGAGTGCCTAGAGCTCAGAGGTCAACTGCTGTGCCTGTGACAGACACCAGAGCCACATCATCTGCACCAGCTACAGCTCCTACAGCTCCAGTGCAACCAGCTCCAGCACCAACTCCTCTAGCTCCATCCACTTCAACTGAAGCCTTCGTTCTTGGAGTTATCCGGACACCACCACCTGAAGATCAAGCCTGAGAGTCGATCTAGCACTATGCATTTTCTATGAACTTTTTGGTAACTTGTTGCCAAAGGGGGAGAAAAATGTATAGATCATAGGCTTTGAGAGAGAGAGAGAGTGTGTGTGTTGCTTTTGTTCTCTCTTGCTTTGGTGGTTAAACTTTGTTTGCTTTTGATTTCTTGAGATAGTATGTTTTGTGAGACATTGATGATCATGTGTTTGATCATAAGCTACACTTATGCATGTTTGATGATATTATCTTATCTTATCCTTATATGATCATTCACTTTGCTTCGTGATGAGTGCATGTATTCAATATTTATCATTTTGAGCGCTCCACCAAGATGTATGTGACATGGAAGAGTAACCCATGAGCCTAATTCCTTGTGCATTTGCAGTCCAAAGCAAATCCTAAACTATGCACAAATTTAGGGGGAGCTCTTGCTTATCACATACTTCTCAAAGCGGCGATGTTTTTCAATCTTATTATCATTTGTCGAAGCTTTGATCTATATGTTGTCATCAATTACCAAAAAGGGGGAGATTGAAAGTGCAACTATCCCTAGGTGGTTTTGGTAATTCATAACAACATATAGCTCATTGAGCTAATGCTATTCCAAGACTATTATTTCAGGAAAGCTCAATGAATGGCATGGCATGGATGATGAAAGTGGATCCCTCAAAATACTAATGTCAAAGGATTGGCTCAAGCTCAAAAGCTCAAGACTCTTCATTTTATATTTTAGTGATCGAAGATCACATTGAGTCTATAGGAAAAGCCAATACTATCAAGGAGGGATGAGGTGTTGCTTAATGAGCCTCTTGCTTCATGTGCTTGGTGATATGCTCCAAAACCCTCACTACTTTCTCACATCCACAAATGACCTAAACCTAAAGCCAAAATCGGTCACACTATTCTTTCTATCCGGCGCCACCGAGTTCTAATGTCATAGCCACTGCCACAAACCCCAGGCAAATTGGTCCTACCGATAGGGATCTCGGTCTCACCGAGATGGGATTGTAATCTCTCTGTTTCCCTTCGTAACGTTTTGGTCTAACCGAAGTGAGAGATCGGTCCCACCAAGATTGCAATGTAAACTCTCTGTTTCCCTTTTGTAACATTTCGGTCTCACCGAAAAGAGCAAATCGGTCCCACGTAGTTTACCTGACCAACTCTCTGGAAAGCTTATTACAAAAATCGGTCTCACCGAGTTTGTGTGATCGGTCTTACCGAGATTACGTTATGCCCTAACCCTAACCGAATCAGTCCTACCGAGTTGCATGTCAGTCCCACCGAAAATCCCAACGGTCACTAGGTTTACTAAATCGGTCCAACCGAGTCTATTGAGTCGGTCCCACCGAGTTTGATAAATTGTGTGTAACATTTAGATTTTGTGTGGAGGCTATATATACCCCTCCACCTCCTCTTCATTCGTGGAGAGAGCCATCAGAACAAACCTACAATTCCAACTTACCATTTCTGAGGGAGAACCACCTACTCATGTGTTGAGGCCAAGATATTCCATTCCTACCATATGAATCTTGATCTCTAGCCTTCCCCAAGTTGCTTTCCACTCAAATCTTCTTTCCACCAGATCGAAATCCTATGAGAGAGAGTTGAGTGTTGGGGAGACTATCATTTGAAGAACAAGAGCAAGGAGTTCATCATCAACGCACCATTTGTTACTTCTTGGAGAGTGGTGTCTCCTAGATTGGCTAGGTGTCACTTGGGAGCCTCTGACAAGATTGTGGAGTTGAACCAAGGAGTTTGTAAGGGCAAGGAGATCGCCTACTTCGTGAAGATATACCGCTAGTGAGGCAAGTCCTTTGTGGGCGACGGCCATGGTGGGATAGACAAGGTTGTTTCTTCGTGGACCCTTCGTGGGTGGAGCCCTCCGTGGACTCACAAGAACTGCTACCCTTCGGGGTTGAAGTCTCCATCAACGTGGATGTACGATAGCACCACCTATCAGAACCACGCCAAAAACATCCGTGTCTCCAATTGCGTTTGAATCCTCCAAACCCTTCCCTTTACTTTCTTACAAGTTGCATGCTTTAATTTCCGCTGCCTATATACTCTTTGCATGCTTGCTTGAATTGTGTGATGATTTCTTGACTTGTCCTAAGATTGCTAAAATCTGCCAAACTTTAAAATTGGGAAAATGTTAAGTTTTTAATTGGTCAAGTAGTCTAATCACCCCCCTCTAGACATACTTCAATGTCCTACACACAATATCAGATTCATCTAACCAACACAAAGTGCTTCAAAGAGTGCCCCAAAGTTTCTACCGGAGTGCAAGTAAACGAGGGCCAACCCCTACGCATAGGTTCATGGGCAGAACCCACAAGTTGGTCACCTAAACATACATCAAGTGGCACGTGATATCGCATTGTCACCACAGATAAACACGGCAAGACATACATCAGGTGTTCTCAAAGTAAAGACTCAATTCGATAAGATAACTTCAAGAGGGAAACTCAATTCATCACAAGAGAGTAGAGGGGGAGAAACATCATAAGATCCTATTATAATAGCAAAGCTCGCGATACATCAAGATCGTGTGAAGTCGAGAACACGAGAGAGAGAGATCAAACACATAGCTACTGGTACATACCCTCAGCTCCGAGGGTGAACTACTCCCTCCTCGTCATGGAGAGCACCGGGATGATGAAGATGGCCACCGGTGATGGATTCCCCCTCCGGCAGGGTGCCGGAGTGGGCTCCCGAGAGATTTTGGTGGCTACAGAAGCTTGCGGCGGCGGAACTCCCGATCTATCTTGATATTCGATGGTTTTAGGGTACATAGGCTTATATAGGCGAAAGAAGTCGGTCGGGAGGTGCTCGAGGGGCCCACGAGACAGGGGGCGCGCCCTACAGGGGGAGCACCCTCCTATCTCGTGGCTGTCTCGAGGATCTTCTGACGTGAACTCCAAGTCTCCAGGATCATATTCTTCCAAAAAATCACGATGCCAAAGGTTTCATTCCGTTTGGACTCCGTTTGATATTCCTTTTCTTCGAAATACTGAAACAGGCAATAAAATAGCAATATGGGCTGGGCCTCCGGTTAATAGGTTAGTCCCAAAAGTAATATAAAAGTGTATAATAAAGCCCATAATCATTCAAAATAGATAATAAAATAGCATGACTGCTTCATAAATTATAGATACGTTGGAGACGTATCAGCATCCCCAAGCTTAATTGCTACTCGTCCTCAAGTAGGTAAATGATAAAGAAAGAATTTAGGAAGTGTGAATGCTAGAAGGTGCACAAGTTTGATCTATGATAATTTCAATCACCTTTTCTAGCATAATAATATGTCATAACAGTAGTTCATCTCAAAAAACTTCTCATGATAAAGTAACAAGCAATTCACATGTCAAAGCATAGACCATAAACTTTCTTGAAAACTAGCAAACTTCATTCTCAGTCATCAAACAATTGCAATCCATCTTATTTTTAGGAATAGCAAACTCCACATACTCAACTATCAAATAGTCTTCTACAATTGCTAACACTCACGCAATACTAATGGTTATGGAGTTTCAATCAGACACTGAGAAAGAGAGGGGCTTATAGTGTTGCCTCCCAACGTATTCACCTTTGGGTGATGTCAACTATAATAGTTCATGCTAACTTACATCCAATTGGATATATATATCAGGATCTTCCCAACACGAGGTGCTTGCCAAAGGATAAAATGAAAAAGGGAAAGGTGAAGATCACCTTGACCCTTGCATAAAAGTAAAAGACATAAAGTAAAAGATAGGCCCTTCGCAGAGGGAAGCAGAGGTTGTCATGCGCTTTTAAGGTTGGATGCACAAAATCTTAATGCGAACGAATGTCACTTTATATTGCCACTTGTATATGGACCTTTATTATGCAGTCCGTCGCTTTTATTGCTTCCATAACAAGAGATCGTATAAAGCTATTTTCTTCACACCAAAAGATCATACATATTTAGAGAGCAATTTTTATTGCTTGCACCGATGACAACTTACTTGAAGGATCTTACTCAATCCATAGGTAGGTATGGTGGACTCTCATGGAAAAACTGGGTTTAAGGATATTTGGAAGCACAAGTAGTATCTCTACTTGGTGCAAGGAATTTTGGCTAGCATGAGGGGGAAAGGCAAGCTCAACATGTCTGAATGATCCATGACAATATACTTTAACTGAGATCTCGGAAACAACAAACCATTACGTTGTCTTTCTTGTTCAACATCAACTTGTCATACTTAATGAGTGCTCCCAATTATAAAAGATGTCTAGGATAGTGTATTTATATGTGAAATCTCTCTTCCTTCAATATTCTTTCATGAATTGTTCAAATGACCAATACAATGCTTGCTAACCTTCAATAAATTTACAACCTCTACTTCTTAGATGTGAAGTAATTACTCCCCATGGGATAAGCAAATGAAACATATAAAATTTCAGATTTATGACAATCAACTCATTCAACAATTTACTCATAGGATATAAGTGAAGCACACGAGTAACTGACAAACTACTCCAAAAAGATATAAATGAAGACCAATGAGTAGCTAAATAATTATGTAACTATGCGAAGACTCCCTCTCATTTAAGAATTTCACATCTTGGTATTGTATTCAAACATCAAGCAAAACAACATAAAATGACATTGCAAGGATAGCACAACTCATGTGAAGAAGCAAAAACTTAGGCTCAACCGATACTAACCAATAGTTGTTGAAGAAGAAGGGTGGGATGCCTACCGGGGCATCCCCAAGCTTAGGTTCTTGAGACTTCTTGAAATATTACATTGGGGTGCCTTGGGCATCCCCAATCTTGAACTTTTGTGTCTCCTTAATTCCTCTCATATCATGGTTTCTCTTTTTATCAAAAGTTTCATCCACACCAAACTCAACAAGAACTCATGAGATAGGTTAGTACAAACCAATGCAAAACCTTATCATTTTCTACTGTAACAAATCACAAAAAATTATTATTCAACATTGCATACTAAATGCCTCTGCATATTTAATACTCCTATCCTCAAATAGAATCATTAAACAAGCATACATATGCAAACAATGCAACCATAACAGCAATCTACCAAAACAGTATAGTCTGTAAAGAATGCAAGAGTATCAATACTTCCCTAACTCCAAAAATTATGAAATAAAATTACCACTATAGTAAATTTATCAGAGCTCATTATGCAGAAAGTTTCAACATTATACCATTCTCTGACTTTTCTAGGGAGTTTTTGCAACAGCGGTAAACTTTTTTTTTTCAAACAGCAACATGTATACTAGCAAAATAAGCATGGTAAAGGCTATCCTTGACCTTTTTTATTGAAACTAAAGATGCAAAACATTATTCTAAATAACACTAAGCAAATACTAACAAAAGAAAATGACTCTCCAAGCAAAACACATATCATGTGGCGAATAAAAATATAGCTCCAAGTAAAGTTACCGATGAACGAGGACGAAAGAGGGGATGCCTTCCGGGGCATCCTCAAGCTTAGGCTCTTGGCTATTCTTGAATATTATCTTGGGGTGCCTTGGGAATCCCCAAGCTTAGGCTCTTGCCACTCCTTATTCCATAGTCCATCGAATCCTTACCCAAAACTTGAAAACTTCACAACACAAAACTTAACAGAAAACTCGTAAGCTCCGTTGGTATAAGAAAATAAAACCACGAGTTAGGTACTGTAATAAACTAATTCTAAATTCACATTGGTGTAATATCTACTGTACTACAACTTATCTATGGTTCATACCCTCCGATACTACTCATAGATTCATCAAAATAAGCAAACAACACATAGAAAACAGAATCTGTCAAAAACAGAACAGTTTGTAGTAATCTGTACCAAATGTATACTTCTGGAACTCCAAAAATCCTACCAAATTAGGAAGTACTAAGAAACTCATGTACCAATCCATAGCAAAACGAATCAGATCAAGATACCATCTCTGTGAATTAAGAAAACTAATTTACTGGGTGCAAAAGTTTGTGATTTTCAGCAGGATCAACACAACTATCACCGTAAGCTATCCTGAAGGTCTTACTTGACACTTTATTGAAACAAAAGCTATAAAACATGATTACTACAGTAGCATAATCATGTGAACATACAAAAACAGTAAGGGTAAATATTGGGATGTCTCCCAACAAGTGCTTTTCTTTAATGCCTTTCTAGCTAGGCATGATGATGACAATGATGCTCTCATAAGAGATAAGAATTGCAACATAACGGGAGCATCATGAAGCATATGACTAGCACATTTAAGTCTAACCCTCTTCCTATGCATAGGGATTTTGTGAGCAAACAACTTATGGGAACAATAATCAACAAGCATAGGAAGGTAAAACAAGCATAACTTCAAAACTTGAAGCACATAGAGAGGAAACTTGACATTATTGCAATTCCTACAAGCATATATTCCTTACTCATAATAATTTTCAGTAGCATCATGAATGAACTCAACAATATAACCAGCACCTAAAGCATTCTTTTCATGATCTACAAGCATAGAAAATTTACTACTCTCCACATAAGCAAAATTCTTCTCATCAATAGTAGTGGGAGCAAACTCAACAAAATAATTATCATGTGAGGCATAATCCAATTGAAAACTAAAATCATGATGACAAGTTTCATGGTTATCATTATTCCTAACAACATACAAGTCATCACAATAATCATCATAGATAGCAACTTTGTTCTCATAATCAATTGGAACCTCTTCTGAAATAGTGGAATCATCACTAAATAAAGTTGACACTCTTTCAAATCCACTTTCATGTTCATCACAATAAGATTCAACATCCTCCAAAATAGTGGGATCACTACTTCCTAAAGTTGACACTCTTCCAAACCCACTTTCATCAATATAATCATCGTAAATAGGAGGCATGCTTTCATCATAATAAATATTCTCATCAAAACTTGGGGGACTAAACATATCATCTTCATCAAACATAGCTTCCCCAAGCTTGTGGCTTTGCATATCATTAGCATCATAGATATTCAAGGAATTCATACTAAAAGCATTGCAATCATGCTCATCATTCAAATATTTAGTGCCAAACATTCTAATGCATTCTTCCTCTAGCACTTGAGCACAATTTTCCTTTTCATCATACTCAAGAAAGATATTAAAAAGACGAAGCGTATGAGACAAACTTAACTCCAATTTTTTGTAGTTTTTCTTTTATAAACTAAACTAGTGATAAAACAAGAAACAAAAAGATTCGATTGCAAGATCTAAAGATATACCTTCAATCACTCACCTCCCCGGCAACGGCGCCAGAAAAGAGCTTGATGCCTACTACACAACCTTCTTCTTGTAGACGTTGTTGGGCCTGCAAGTGCACATGTTTGTAGGACAATAGCAAATTTCCTTCAAGTGGATGACCTAAGGTTTATCAATCCGTGGGAGGCGTAGGATGAAGATGGTCTCTCTCAAACAACCCTGAAACCAAATAACAAAGAGTCTCTTGTGTCCCCAACACACCCAATACAATGGTAAATTGTATAGGTGCACTAGTTCGGCGAAGAGATGGTGATACAAGTGCAATATGGATAGTAGATATAGGTTTTTGTAATCTGAAATAATAAAAACAGCAATGTAACTAATGATAAAAGTGAGCGTAAACGGTATTGCAATGATAGGAAACAAGGCCTAGGGTTCATACTTTCACTAGTGCAAATTCTCTCAACAATAATAACATAGATAGATCATATAACAAGCCCTCAACATGCAAAAAAGAGTAACTCCAAAGCCACTAATAGCATAGAACAAACGTAGAGATTATGGTAGGGTACGAAACCACCTCAAAGTTATTCTTTCGGATCAATCTATTCAAGAGTTTGTACTAGAATAACACCTTAAGACACAAATCAACCAAAACCCTAATGTCACCTAGATACTCCATTGTCAGCTCAAGTATCCATGGGCATGATTATGCGGTATGCATCACACAATCTCATATCCATCCAACCAACACAAAGTACTTCAAAGAGTGCCCAAAAGTTTCTACCGGAGAGTCAAGTAAACATGTGCCAACCCCTACGCATAGGTTCATGGGCGGAACCCGCAAGTTGCTCACCAAAACATACATCAAGTGACACGTGATATCCCATTGTCACCACAGATAAACACGGCAAGACATACATCAGGTGTTCTCAAAGTAAAGACTCAATCCGATAAGATAACTTCAAGAGGGAACTCAATTCATCACAAGAGAGTAGAGGGGGAGAATCATCACAAGATCCAACTATAATAGCAAAGCTCGCGATACATCAAGATCGTGTGAAGTCGAGAACATGAGAGAGAGAGAGATCAAACACATATCTACTGGTACATACCCTCAGCCCCGAGGGTGAACTACTCCCTCCTCGTCATGGAGAGCGCCGGGATGATGAAGATGGCCACCAGTGATGGATTCCTCCTCCGGCAGGGTGCCGGAACGGGCTCCCAAGAGGTTTTTGGTGGCTACAGAAGCTTGCGGCAGCTGAACTCCCGATCTATCTTGATATTCGATGGTTTTAGGGTACGTAGGCTTATATAGGCGAAAGAAGTCGGTCGGGAGGTGCTCGAGGGGCCCACGAGACAGGGGGCGTGCCCTACAGGGGGGCACGCCCTCCTATCTCGTGGCTGCCTTGAGGATCTTCTGACGTGAACTCCAAGTCTCCAGGATCATATTCTTCCAAAAAATCACGATGCCGAAGGTTTCATTCCGTTTGGACTCCGTTTGATATTCCTTTTCTTCGAAATACTGAAACAGGAAATAAAACAACAATATGGGCTGGGCCTCCGGTTCATAGGTTAGTCCCAAAAGTAATATAAGAGTGTATAATAAAGCCCATAATCATTCAAAAAAGATAATAAAATAGCATTAATGCTTCATAAATTATAGATACGTTGGAGACGTATCAGTTACGGCGGTGGAAATTGTGTTTCATTTACTCCCTGGATGTTTTCGGGGTACGTAGGTATATATAGGAGGAAGAAGTACGCCGGTGGCCGCCTGTGGGGCCCAGGAGATAGGGGCGCGCCCTCCTGTCTCCCGGACGCCTCGCAAGCTTCTTGACTTGCACTCCAAGTTCTCCGAATCACGTTCGTTCCAAAAATCATGCTCCCGAAGGTTTCATTCCGTTTGGACCCCGTTTGATATTCCTTTTCTTCGAAATACTTAAATAGGCAAAAAAACAGCAATACGGGCTGGGCCTTCGGTTAGTAGGTTAGTCCCAGAAATGATATAAATGTGTAAAATAAAGCCCATAAACATCCAAAAGGGGTAATATAATAGCATGGAACAATCAAAAATTATAGATACGTTGGAGACGTATCAAGCATCCCCAAGCTTAATTCCTGCTCGTCGTCCAGTAGGTAAATGATAAAAACAGAATTTTTGATGCGGAATGCTACCTAGCATAATTCTCAATGTAATTTTCTTTATTGTGGCACGAATGTACAGTTCCAAATGATTCAAGATAAAAGCTTATAAAACATAAAAATAATAATGCTTCGAAGCATACTAACAAATAATCATGTCCTATCAAAATAGCATAGCCAAAGAAAGCTTATCCCTACAAAATCATATTGTTCGGCCATGCTTCATTTTCATTACACAAAATACTCCCATCATGCACAACCCCGGTTTCATCCAAGCAATTGGTTCATACTTTTTAACGCGCTTCAGCTTTTTCAACTCTTACGCAATACATGAGCGCAAGCCATGGACATAGCACTATGGTGGTATAAGGTGGTGGTTGTGAGGACAAAAAGAGGGAGAAGATAGTCTCACATCAACTAGGCGTATCAATGGGCTATGGAGAAGCCCATCAATAGATATCAATGTGAGGGAGTAGGGATTGCCATGCAACGGATGCACTAGATCTATAAATATATGAAAGCTCAACAAAAGAAACTAAGTGAGTGTGCATCCAACTCGCTTGCTCACGAAGACCTAGGGCATTTTGAGGAAGCCCATCATTGGAATATACAAGCCAAGTTCTATAATGAAAAATTCCCACTTTGTCGGCTTTCGGGTTCCGGCAGACCCTTAAGGTTCGAACACTGGGGTGCACGCGGAGATCACACCCCCTGCCTACCCATGTCTCGCCACCTCGCAAGGATCTAAAACAACACAAGGAACAACACAAGGGACACGAGATTTATACTAGTTCAGGCCGCCATTGTGGTGTAATACCCTACTCCAGTTTGTGGTGTGGTGGGTTGCCTCTGGGGCTGATGAGGAACAGTACAATGGAAGAACAGCCTCGCGAGGGTCTGTTCTTGGCTGGTGCGATGAACTGCTAGGGGGAGTTCAGTCGCTTCTCTCTCTCTGTCTTTCTATCCTTATTCTCTCGATGCCTCTAGGCTATTACGTCTACCGATGCGGATCCCTCTACCCTGTGGGTGGCTAGTCCAATTTATAGGCGAAGGCCCCGGGCCTCTTCCCAAATATTGAGCGGGAAGGGCGCCAACAATTGGCCATTTTGAAGGGGAACATCTAGTACACTTATCCTGACTAAAGTTGGTCCTCCCATGCCAAAGACCCTGACGATGACGCCGGCTTTGGCTCCACGATGACCTCCGTTCTGCCATCCTGCTGGTCTTGGTCTTGTCGCACCGAAATGGTTGCCTTTGCTTGATACCCTTTCCTACGCTTGCCCTCTTTGCACCAAAGAGGAAACAAGGACTCTGCGCAGGCCGGCGCCCGCCTGGCGCCCGCCTGGCCTTGGTCGTCATGGCTTGCGACACGAGCACCTCGTGAGGTACCCCGCCTTGATCTCTCCGCCTCCTCGCGAGCCAGCCTGACGAGGCTGTGCCTGAGGAAGCCTCCTGTCGTTCGCCCCGCGAGGCTTGGCCCCTCGCGAGGGGTCTTGAGCATGTGTTGATGAAGAATGGCCGTACTGGGCCACTCCTTGAGCCACGCCATAGGCCGCAGGCAGGCAAGTCTAGGTACCCCCGTTCCTAGAACGCCGACAGTAGCCCTCGGTCCCAAGGCGCGCTTGGACTTGGCTTAGCAGAGAAGCGAAGAGGCAAGTGCGAAGCGCCGCAGGCCCCAATAGCCTGCGGCCTTGGGCGCCGCGTGGCGGTTGATTGTACGTGGGCGTCCTATCTCCCCCATGATGCCTCGGCAGCTGCACGAATTGACAAGTCCCTGCATGCAAAACGGGTCATGATTACCTATGATCGTGGGAGTCGACGGTTGGCCTTCCTCGGCTATATGTACGGAACGGCACGAGCCCTTCCAGTCCATCTCTCCCGCTACTCTTCGTCTTCTTCTTCGTCCTTGCTCCTCCCTACGCCAATGGCACTGATCCGTCGGTTTTCTGCCGAAGAGAAGGGGAAGGCCCCCCGAGAGAGTCCTGTCCCGCTTCCTCCGAAGAAACGGCTCGTCTCTTGCCACGGGGAAGGGGGTGCTTGGCAGGAGGTGTCGAGGCCATGGTTCGAGCGGCAGTCGCTGGGATTCCTACTACCCTTGTACGCCCGGATCGAGGGTCCTGAAGGCGCTGGCGCTGAGCGGCATCGCCAGAGGCGCCTTCGCCGCCGGCGGATCACGGCGGTGTGCGTCGTTCCTCCAGGAGTTCACGCCGAGGGCTCTTCTCGCGAGCTCGTGCTTCAAGCCGCCATGCCTCCTCGGTCTTGGATTCGCCTCCCTCCTTCCTTCACCTTCGAGATCCCGCTGAGGGGGCCTATCGAGCTTTGACTGCAGCATGCTGACTGCAGTACCCCTGCGACCGAAGTGGAGGTTGAGGTCGTCGCTCTGGGCGGGGTCTACCTGACCCGTGGCTGGGGCGAGATCGCCCGGGTCTGCAGGACGGGTGGCGCCCTCGCAATCCACCTCGAGTATGATGGCGCCTCCCTGATGTTCTTCAAGGTCTTCGATGCGGAGGGACGCCGGCTGGAGTGCTGCCCTGAGAAAGGCGGCCGGGGCACTGCCGCGGCGAGGACTAGGCTCGTCAACCGCTTCCCTAGCAGCTCCTCAGGCAGCGGAGGTGTCGGAGGAACCTGCAACTCTGCCGAGCTCCTCGCGACCCCGGAGACGAGCGACGACAGCTACGAGCCCCCGAGCTTGCGTCGCTCCCAGAGCAGGGCGGGCTCGTCAGGCCGCCGTCGCCACTGATTTGTATGGGGTTGGCGCCGGTGGCTGACGGCCCACTGTTGATGATGGCGTCTCTTGCGGAGGCGCGCGTAGTTAGCACTCTTTAGGATTGGCTCCTTTTGTTCCCTACGAGGAATCGAAGAACACACCCGCGGGGTTTGTAAGGTGCGTAGTTCCATTTGTTAATATGATCCTTATCATGAAGTGGTGAGGATGCTCGTCCGCTTTAGCTTAGTTCCTCCTTTCAACCTCGCGAGGACTTGACGCCTGAGTGACAGTCCCGGTCCCAAGGCAGCTTCACCGTCGCTGGTATGCTGGTCGCGATGCCGTGGTCAAGGCCGGAGGTGAGCGCCCGGGTCCAAGAAGATCCCGAGTCGCGATGCTCAGGAGGTCCCCTTTAGCGCTCAAGCAACCATCGTTCGGTGAGAAAGCAGCGCGACGTCGCCAAAACGGAACTGCATTAGGTGCGAGGTTGGTGCTGCGATAGCTAGTGTTTCCGGAAGATGACTTATCTCGGGGGTCAGAAACCACTCCTTGGCGCGGTGCCGGGCCCGCGCGTTGACAGCCGAGGAGTTGCCAGGCGAGGTCCCCACGTTCATCTTCCCTCTTGCCTTTGCTCCCCCTCGTGCTCTACGTCCTCAGGTCCCAGCCCTCGAGCGGGTTCAGACGTCGCTGGTATGCCAGGTCGCGATGCCGTGGACAAGGCCAGAGGGTGAGGGCTGGAGAGCCAGTAAGAGCCCATGAGTTGTGATGCTCAGGTACCCCCCTTTAACGTGCAAGCGGTTCGCATGGACGAGAGCGAAGGAGACGCTGCGGAGGCCTCACCCGACACTGCTCCTTAAATCGATCCTGTGAGTTCATCATGAGAAAAGCGAGGGTTTGCTGTTACAATTGTAGGCCAGCTGCTGGTTGCTCTAGGAAGGTGACGAGGCACTGAAGGCCTGGTGAGGTGGCGCCCTGCGGGGTTGCCGCGGTCAGAGCTCAGCCATCCAGGTTTGTCAACGTTGCAGGGACGGACCCATGCGCAAGTGTCATGCCGTGAGGGAGCAGCTCCATCAGTTGGTGTCAATCAAGCAGGCAATTAGGTCAAGCACGTTAATCATCAAGGAGCAAATCCATTTAGATAGACGCAGAAAAAACGATCACCACTGGGTCAGGCCAGAGCGACTTTGGGGATGATGTAGCTCGAGGGGCGCCCCCGATAAAGTGAGCTAAAAACATGAATCAAAGGGACACATGCCGCAGGGACGGACCCACGCAACCTGGGAATGATGCGGCCCTGGGGGGGCGCTCCCAGCTGAAAATGAAACTCGAAGGATGTCACCTGATGATGCTGAAGATGGAGGGATGCTGAAGTAGCGGACGGCGTGCGCTGCGGAAGCTGATCTTCACGAGCCCCCAGGCCCAGGGGCCTCGGAAGGCTCGGGAGGCGCTGGTGGCTCCTCGCGGACCATCTCCATCTCTGCCAGGACTGCAGAATGCCTGACCGCCTGAGCCTCCAAGATGCTCCTCATGAGGCGCTGACGCACAGCAGCCGCGTTCGGCAGGCCGTAAGGCATGCGGACATAGCTGTGGGGTGGACCTTCGCAGCGCCCCACGCGTGAGGGCCAAAGGCACTCCTGAGAGGTGACTCGGTTGAGTCCTTGTATGTCGATGCAGACGCGCAGCCCACCATCCTCGCCTGGATGAGGAGCTACGGCGGGTTAGCGGCGGCTGCCACTCATGACTCTTGACTACTGCAGCTCCTGAATGATCTCGCTGACGAATTCCTGAGGGTTTGGCCCTCCTTGCCTTGCTCCTTCCTAAGGGAAACCTGCGTTGAAGCACGCTTCCAAGTGGTGCCCGAGTGCATCCCTTGTGATCTTAGCAAAGTCGATGGCCCTCTAGAATAGAGCCCTCGAGCCTTGCTCAAGGAGGGCGCCGGGCGCGCCTTCCTATGCGACAGAAGGAGGTCCCCCCTGAACAGGCGCGGGCCCTGAGGGACCTGCCTCCCGAGGGGTCGGGCCAGGCGATGTCTTCTTCTTCTTAGGAGCACCTCGGGAAGCCTCCCGTTCCTGTGATCTGGGTCTTCAATCGATGTGGCTTGGAAAGCATGTTCCAGAGAACACACAACATCTCTCTCTTCACAGGGCACCGTGATGACTCCACCGATTCCTGGCATCTTGAGGACATTGTAGCCGTGATGGGTCACGGCCATGAACTTGGCCAGGGCTGGGTACCCGAGGATGGCATTGTACGGCAGGCGGATGTGAGCGACGTCGAAGTCAATGAGCTCGGTGCGGTAGTTGTCGCGCTTCCCGAATGTAACAGGAAGGTGGACCTGCCCTATCGGAACCGTGGAACCATTAGTGACTCCTAATAAAGGCTTGGTTGGCTGCAGCTAATTGTATGGCACTTGGAGATTGTTGAACGTCTCGACGGATAGGACATTGAGCCCTGCTCCGCCATCGATGAGGGTCCTGGTGACTTGCACATTGCTGATGATTGGGGATCAAAGCATCGGGAGGACTCCGGCTGTGGCCGCGCACTTGAGCTGATCCGCTGAGTTGAACGTGATAGTGCACGCTGACCACCTGAGAGGGCGCGTGGCCTTGAGATTGGGGAGGACTGCATTCACTTCGCGAACAAACTGCTTGAAGATGCGCTGAGAGGCCGGGGCTTGAGCGCCGCCCAAGATGCAAGCGATTGCGCGCGGCTCCTGGGGCCTCCAGCCCCCTCGTCCTGGTGATGGTCTTCATTCCTCCTCGGCTGTGGTGGCAGAGGAGGGAGGCCCGAGTTGCCTTGTGAGCGATCCTCGTGAGGCTGATCCCTCCAACCCCCCTCGTGAGGTGGGTCCCTTCAACCTCCCTCATGAGGTGGGTCCCTCCAACCTTCCTCACGAGGCTGGTCCTGCCAGCGGTCCTCGCGAGGTCGGTCACGCCACCCTTGTCGAGGGCCACGGTCTTCCCATCATCCTCCATCTCTTCCTCCTCCTCGGCCATAGCCCCGGTCGCTGCGCTCGGGGCGTCGGCCGGCACACACGTCTCACACGTCCCTAAGCTCTTGGCATTCGTTGGTGTTGTGGGTGTGGAGGTCGTGGTACACACAGTACCGGCTGCCCTTGGATGACTCAGGCTAATCCCTACCTTGCTTGGTGTCTGGCTCTGCTGCAAGTATGGCAACCCCCTTGCGCTTCACGTCTTTGGCCTTGGGCTTCTTCTCTTCTGGGTCAGTAGCTGGCAGCTCGAGGAGGGAAAGGCGCCCTTCCTCAGCCCTAGCGCACTTGGTCGCCAGATTGAACAGCTCCAGGGAGGTGCACAGGTCCTCATGGATCGCGAGCTCCTCCTTCATCTTGACGTCACGCACGCCGTCAGAGAAGGCTAAGATGATGGCCTCCTCAGACACCTTGGGGATCTTCAGGCGAGCGCTGTTGAATCGCTGGATGAACTTCTGCAGGGTCTCTCCCGGCTGCTGCTTGATGTGGCGCAAGTCGCTCATGGCCGGGGGCCGGTCGCGGGTGCCTTGGAAGTTGGCGATGAATCGGGTGCGCATCTCATCCTAGGAGGATATCGTGCCAGGAGCCATGTTCAGGAGCCAGGTGCCGGCGCCGTCCTTGAGCGCCATGGGGAACCAGTTCGCCATGACCTTCTCGTCCCTGTTGGCGGCTTCGATGCCCAGCTCGTAGAGCTGGAGGAACTCAGCAGGGTCAGCCATGCCATCGTAGCGCGGGGGCAGGTCTGGCTTGAATTTGCCCGGCCAGGCCACGCTGCGCAGCTCAGCAGAGAAGGCACGGCAGCCTGCAGTGGCCGCGGGAGCCCTTTGGTGACGGAGAGCTTGATCTTGCGGGTCTCTGTGCGCTGCCGCCAGGTGCAGCACGGGGTCTTGATGCGCTGGAGCAGGTGCGCGCTCGTGTCGAGCCGGTGCGGGGAGCACACGGGCGGCCTCTTGGGGACGAGGGATCTCTTGGCAGCTCTTCTCTTGCTGTGCTGGCGCCGGACTGGGTGGGTTCTGCCCAGGGGCCATGCGCCTTGGGGCCGAGGCGCCTTCTTGAGGGGGAGGCGGCTGAGGCGCCGAGCTGCCGCGCCAGCGCAGGCGGGCGCGTGCAAGAGAGGGATGGTGCAGGGGAGCCCCCAGCGGCGCGGACGAGCTCGGTGATGCGGGCGAGCCACTCGTCGTAGAGGTCGTCGATGGGACGGTAGTGCAGGATCTCCCGCGCCAGGAGAAGCGCAGCGTGCGCGTCCGCAGGAGCGAGACGGGCGTGGGACGAGGAGCCGGCCGGAGTTAGCGACGGGGTGGCAGTGCGGCCTTCTCGCCGCACTGAAGGATGCAGGGACGAGGCCTGCTGCTCGTTCCCCGCCGGGCCGGTGGCGGCATTGATGGCAGGTGACGGGGAACGGCGGGGGCGCCCGCCGACGGGTGCCGTCTGGGCGACGCGAGTGGTAAGAGCAGCCCGGCGCTCGGCGCGGGCGCGAGGAGCGTCTGACATGGATGGTATGGGCGATGAAACACGAGGCGACGGAAGGCAGATTCCAGCGCACCCCTGCCTGGCGCGCCAAATGTCAGATTTCAGGTTCCGGCAGACCCTTAAGGTTCGAACACTGGGGTGCACGTGGAGATCACACCCCATGCCTACCCATGTCTCGCCGCCTCGCAAGGATCTAAAACTACACAAGGAACAACACAAGGGACACGAGATTTATACTGGTTTAGGCCACCATTGTGGTGTAATACCCTACTCCAGTTTGTGGTGTGGTGGATTGCCTCTGGGGCTGATGAGGAACAGTACAATGGAAGAATAGCCTCACGAGGGTCTGTTCTTGGCTGGTGCGATGAACTGCTAGGGGGAGTTCAGTCGCTTCTCTCTCTCTCTATCTTTCTATCCTTATTCTCTCGA
Source organism: Aegilops speltoides (assembly GCA_021437245.1). Classification (NCBI taxonomy): domain Eukaryota; kingdom Viridiplantae; phylum Streptophyta; class Magnoliopsida; order Poales; family Poaceae; genus Aegilops; species Aegilops speltoides. Next base: position 222,870,274 of record CM038142.1, on the reverse strand, counting down.
TGCCTCTAGGCTCTTCCGTCTACTGATGCGGATCCCTCTACCCTGTGGGTGGCTAGTCCTATTTATAGGCGAAGGCCCCGGGGCTCTTCCCAAATATTGAGCGGGAAGGGTGTCAACAATTGGCCATTTTGAAGGGGAACATCTAGTACACTTATTCTGACTAAAGTTGGTCCTCGCCTGCCAAAGACCCTGACGATGACGCCGGCTTGGGCTCCACGATGACCTCCATTCTGCCGTCCTGCTGGTCTTGGTCTTGTTGCACCGAAATGGTTGCCTTTGCTTGATACCCTTGCCTGTGCTTGCCCCCTTTGCCCCAAAGAGGAAACAAGCACTCTGCGCAGGCCGGCGCCCGCCTGGCGCCCGCCTGGCCTTGGTCGTCATGGCTTGCATCACGAGCACCTCGTGAGGTACACCGCCTTGATATCTCCGCCTCCTCGCGAGCCAGCCTGATGAGGCTGTGCCTGAGGAAGCCTCCTGTCGTCCGCCCCGCGAGGGTCTTGAGGATGTGTTGATGAAGATGGGCCGTACTGGGCTACTCCTTGAGCCACGCCGCAGGCCACAGGCAGGCAAGTCTGGGTACCCCCGTTCCCAGAACGCCGACACACTTAGTATATGAAAGTGACAACATAGGAGACTCTCTATGATGAAGATCATGGTGCTACTTTGAAGCACAAGTGTGGAAAAAGAGATAGTAGCATTGTCCCTTCTCTCTTTTTCTCTCATTTTTAAATTTTTTTCTTTTTTTTCTTTTTTTCTCTTTTTTTTCTTTGCCCCCTTTTTTTCTTTTTGGCCTTTCTCCTTTTTTTCTTTTCTCCCCCATTTTTTTTATTTTTGTAAAGTCCAAAGTCTCATCCCTACTTGTGGGGGAATCATAGTCTTCATCATCCTTTCCTCACTGAGACAATTCTCTAATAATGAAGTTCATCACACTTTTATTGATTTACAACTCAAGAATTACAACTCAAAGCTAGAACAAGATATGACTCTATATGAATGCCTCCGGCGGTGTAATGGGATATGCAATGAATCAAGAGCGACATGTATGAAAATTATGAAGGTGGCCTTGCCACAAATACAATGTCAACTACATGATCATGCAAAGAGCAATATGACAATGATGAAGTGTGTCATAGTAAACGGAATGGTGGAAAGTTGCATGGCAATATATATAGGAATGGCTATGGAAATGCCATAATAGGTAGGTATGGTGGCTATTTTGAGGAAGGTAAATAATGGGTGCATGATACCGGCAAAAGTTGCGCGGTATAATAGAGGCTAGCAAAGTGGAAGGATGAGTGTGTGTATATCCATGGACTCACATTAGTCATCAAGAACTCATATACTTATTGCAAAAGTCTACTTGCCCTCGAAGCAAAGTACTACTACGCATGCTCCTAGGGGAAGGGTTGGTAGGAGTTAACCATCGCGCGATCCCGACCTCCACTCATAAGGAAGACAATCAAAAGAGAACCTCATGCAACGAATTTGTCACACAACTTTTACCATACGTGCATGCTACGGAACTTGCCAACTTCAACACAAGTATTTCTCAATTTCATAATTAGCCACTAGCATGACCCTAACATTATACCTTTATATCTCAAAACAATTATCAAGCATCAAATTGATCATAGCATCCAATTCACTTCCTATGATAGTTTTTATTATACCCAACTTGGATGCTCATCATTCTAGGACCAATTTTGTAACCATAGCAAATACAATGCTGTTCTAAAAGACTCTCAAAATAATATAAGTGAAGCATGAGAGACTAGCAATTTCTTCAAAATTAAGCTACTGCCGTGCTCTAAAAGATATAAGTGAAGCACTAGAGCAAAAACTATCAAGCTCAAAAGATATAAGTGAAGCACATAGAGTATTCTAGAAAATTCTAATCAAGTGGGCTTCTCCCAAAAGGTGTGTACAGCAAGTATGATTGTGGTAAACTAAAAAGCAAAGACTAATATAATACACGATGCTCCAAGCAAAACACATATCATGTGGCGAATAAAAATATAGCTCCAAGTAAAGTTACCAATGAACAAAGACAAAAGAGGGGATGCCTTCCCGGGGCATCCCCAAGCTTAGGCTTTTGGCTATTCTTGAATATCTTGGGGTGCCATGGGCATCCCCAAGCTTAGGCTCTTGCCACCCCTTATTCCATAGTCCATCAAAGCTTTACCCAAAACTTGAAAACTTCACAACACAAAACTCAACAGGAAATCTTATAAGCTCCGTTAGTGAAAGAAAACAAAACCACCACATAAGGTACTGTAATGAACTCATTCTTTATTTATTTTGGTGTTAAACCTACTATATTCCAACTTATCTATGGTTTATAAACTATTTTAGTAGCCATAGATGCATCAAAATAAGCAAACAACACACGAAAAACAGAATCACAAAAAAGCAACTGCCTCAGAGTAATCATCACTAACACAAAATTGTGGAACTCTAAAAATCCTACCAAAATATGAAGTCCTGATTGGTAGCAAAAAGAATCAACACAAAATCACGTTTCTGTGATTTAACAAAACTAATTTAGTGCGTGCAAAGTTTCTATTTTTCCGCAGAATCAAATCAACTATCATCATAGGTTATCCTATAGGTTCTACTTGGCACAAACACTAATTAAAAGATAAAAACACATCTAAACAGAAGGTAGATGGAAAATTTATTACTAAACAGGAACAAAAACAAAAAACACAAATGAAATTGGGTTGCCTCCCAACTAGCTCTATCGTTTAACGCCCCTAGTTAGGCATAAAAGCGAAGATAGATCTAAGTAGTGCCATCTTTGGCACTAAGTTCATAAGTAGCTCGCATGATAGATTCATAAGGTAATTTGACTTTCTTTCTTGGAAAGTGCTCCATGCCTTTCCTTAATGGAAATTGGAATCTAATATTCCCTTCCTTCATATCAATTATCGCACCAATCATTCTAAGGAAAGGTCTACCAAGAATAATAGGGCAAGAAAGATTGCAATCTATATCAAGAACGATAATATCTACGGGCACCAAATTTCTATTTGCAACAATGAGAACATCATTGATCCTTCCCATTGGCTTTTTAATGGTGGAATCCGCAAGGTGCAAATTTAAAGAGCAATCATCAAGATCATGGAAACCTAGAATATCACATAAAGTTTTCGGAATTGTGGAAACACTAGCACCCAAATCACATGAAGCAAAACACTCATGATCTTTAATTCTAATCGTTATAGTAGGTTCACACTCATCATTAAGTTTTCTAGGTATAGAAACTTCCAAATTAAGTTTTTCATAAAATTGCATCAAGGCATCACCGATATGTTTGGTAAAAGCTTTATTTTGACTATAAGCATGAGGAGAATTAACAACAGATTGCAACAAGGAAATACAACCTGCTAAAGAAAAATTATCATAATCAAATTCCTTAAAATCCGATATAGTGGGTTCAATGTTATTTAAAGTCATGACCTCTCCAATCTCACTTTTACCAAATTTAGCATCAAGATCTAAAAACTCCGAATTATAGGGACGTCTTCTAACTAAAGTTGACTCATCTCAAGTCCCATTATTATTAAGATTTATATTGCAATACAAAGATCTAATAGGAGACACATCAATAACTTTTAGATCTTCATCATTATTTTCATGGAAACTAGAAGAACACGCCTTCACAAAGCAATCTTTCTTAGCATGAAGTCTAGCGGTTCTTTCTTTGTACTCATCAATGGAAATTCTCATTGCTTTGAGAGACTCATTGATATCATGCTAAGGAGGAGTAGATCTAAGTTTAAGAGAATCAACATCAAGCGAAAGTCTATCAACGTTCCTAGCCAAATCATCAACTTTGAGAAATTTTTCTTCAAGCAAAGCATTAAAATTCTTTTGAGAAATCATAATTCTTTCACACTATTCTCAAAATCAAAGGGTATCTTATTAAAATTACCATAAGAATTATTGTAGGAATTTCCATAATTATTAGAGGAATTACTAGGGAACGGTCTACAATTAAAGTTTCCTCTATAAGCATTGTTTCCAAAACTATTCCTACCAACAAAATTCACATCCATAGATTCATTATTATTCTCAATCAAAGTAGACAAAGGCATATCATTGGGATCAAGAGGAGTATTTTTAGTAGCAAACAACTTCATAAGTTCATCCATCTTTCCACTCAAAACAGTGATTTCTTCTATAGCGTGCACTTTTTTACCAGAAGATCTTTCAGTGTACCATTAAAAATAATTAGCCATAATATTATCAAGAAGTTTTGTAGCATCTTCTAACGTGATTTCCATAAAAACGTGCCTTCCGCGGTCGAATCTAAAAGATTTCTAGAAGCAAAGTTCAAACCGGCATAAATTTTTTGTATGATCATCCATAAATTCAAACCATGAGTAGGGGAATTGTGCATCATCAATTTCATTCTTTCCCAAGATTGGGCAACATGCTCATGATCAAGTTGTTCAAAATTCATAATATCGTTCCTAAGAGTGATGTTCTTAGCGGGAGGAAAATACTTAGAGATAAAATCATCTTTGCACTTGTTCCAAGAATCAATACTATTTTTAGGCAAAGACGAAAGCCAAACTTTAGCATGATCTCTAAGTGAAAACGGAAATAACTTCAATTAAACAATATCATTATCCGTATCTTTCTTCTTTTGCATATCACACAAATCAACAAAGTTGTTTAGATGGGTAGCGGCATCTTCACTAGGAAGGCCGGCGAATTGATCTTTCATAACGAGATTCAGCAAAGCAGTATTGATTTCACAAGACTCAACATCATTAAGAGGAGCAATCAGAGTACTAAGGAAATCATTATTATTGGTATTGGAGAAATCACACAATTTGGTATTATCTTGCGCCATGGCAACAAGTAATCCAACACACAAGCAAACAGAAAAAGGCAAGCGAAAAAGAGATGAGAAGATTGGGAAAGAGAGGGCAAATAAAACGGCAAGGGTGAAGTGGGGGAGAGGAAAACGAGAGGCAAATGGCAAATAATGTAAATGCGAGGGAGATGAGTTTGTGATGGTACTTGGTATGTCTTGACTTGAGGGAAGACCTCCCCGGCAACGGCGCAAGAAATCCTTCTTGCTACATCTTGAGCTTGCGTTTGTTTTCCTTGAAGAGGAAAGGGCGATGGAGCAATAGTAGCATAAGTATTTCCCTCAGTTTTTGAGAACCATGGTATCAATCCAGTAGGAGGCTCGTCAAAAGTCCCACGCACCTACACAAACAAATAAAAAACTCGCAACCAATGCAATAAAGGGGTTGTCAATCCCTTCACGGCCACTTGCGAAAGTGAGGTCTGATAGAGATAGTATGATAAGATAAATATATTTTTGGTATTTTATAATATAGATTCAAAAAGTAAAGATGCAAATAAAAGTAGATTGAAAGCTTATATGATAAAAGATAGACCCGGGGGCCATAGGTTTCACTAGTGGCTTCTCTCAAGATAGCATAAGTATTACGGTGGGTGAACAAGTTACTGTCGAGCAATTGATAGAAAAGCGAATAATTATGAGATTATCTAGGCATGATCATGTATATAGGCATCACGTCCGCGACAAGTAGACCGACTCCTGCCTGCATCTACTACTATTCCTCCACACATCGACCGACTCGTGCCTGCATGTAGAGTATTAAGTTCATAAAGAACAGAGTAATGCATTAAGAAAGATGACATGATGTAGAGGGATAAACTCAAGCAATATGATATAAACCCCATCTTTTTATCCTCGATGGCAACAATACAATACGTGCCTTGCAACCCTCATCCTTTGGGTTAGGACACCGCAAGATTGAACCCAAAGCTAAGCACTTCTCCCATGGCAAGAAACATCAATCTAGTAGGCCAAACCAAACTGATAATTCAAAGACACTTGCAAAGATAAGTCAATCATACATAAAAGAATTCAGAGGAGATTCAAATATTTCTCATAGATAAACTAAATCATAAACCCACAATTCATCGGATCTCGACAAACACACCGCAAAAACAGTTTTCATCGAATAGATCTCCACAAGAGAGGGGGAGAACATTGTATTGAGATCCAAAAAGAGAGAAGAAGCCATCTAGCTAATAACTATGGACCTAAAGGTCTGTGGTAAACTACTCACAACTCATCGGAGGGGCTATGGTGTTGATGTAGAAGCCCTCCATGGTCGACTCCCCCTCCGGCGGAGCGCCGACGAAGGCTCCAAGATGGGATCTCACGGATACAGAAGGTTATGGCGGTGGAAATTTTGTTTCGTTGAGTCCCTGGATGTTTTCAGGGTACGTAGGTATATATAGGTGGAATAAGTACGTCGGTGGCTGCCTGTAGAGCCCAGGAGATAGGGGCATGCCCAGGGGGTGGGCGCGCCCTCCTGTCTCCTGGACACCTCGCAAGCTTCTTGACTTGCACTCCAAGTTCTCCGGATCACGTTCGTTCCAGAAATCACGCTCCCAAAGGTTTCATTCTGTTTGGACTCCGTTTGATATTCCTTTTCTTCGAAATACTGAAATAGGCAAAAAACAGCAATACGGGCTGGGCCTCTGGTTAATAGGTTAGTCCCAAAAATGATATAAATGTGTAAAATAAAGCCCATAAACATCCAAAAGGGGTAATATAATAGCATGGAACAATAAAAAATTATAGATACGTTGGAGACGTATAGCTACCTCCGGGACTACCTCCACTACATGGCATCGAACACCACGTCGACCCCATTCTCAGCGCACAGTTACCTAACAAGGCACCCTACCGCGTCAACCCCTAAGAAACCCCGAACAAGGCACCTGATGTAGGATAGAACCCTAGAGGCCCGATCTTTCACAATTGGAGCGGATCCCTACGAGGAACACGAAGAACACGGGGAGGAACGAGAGAAATCACAAGGGGAAACACTCAAGAACAAGTCCAATCACACATCCACTAGACAATCAAACACACAAGATCCACAAGGTACATGAACAAAAAAGAGAAAGATACAAGGTAAAGTTCATCTCCAAGAGGAGGTCTTGATGGGGCCCGTGAGGTGTTCTTGATGATATCCCGCAGGATCTTCTCCAAGATGGAGGTCTTGGCTTCCAATGGAGTAGTCTCTCTCTCTCAAGAGAAGAGTAGGAGCAAAGCTCACATACAAATGAGCTATCACTTTGCTGAACCTAAAAAGGATGAGGGGGAGGTCTATTTATGGTCTAAGCCATGAAGGGGTAAGTAGGAGAGGGTACATGGGCCGGAGCTCCGATACACTATGCGCAGGCAGGCCAGTAGTACCGGTCCAATGGCCGGTAGTACCGCTGGGAGCTCATGCGGGGCAGTAGTACCGGTCATGGGGAGCGGTAGTACCGTTGGGAGAGCAGGCGCTGACTCCTGGAGTGTACGCTGAAGGGGCAGCGGTTGCTCCGGATGTTGGGGCGGTTGTACCGGTCTTTTGGCAATTATCGGTACAACCTGTGTAGTACTGGCCTTGCACCGTTTGATCACAGAAGGTGGGCCGGTTGTTGGGCGATAGTCGGGCGGTTGTACCGCCAGGCGGTAGTTGGCGGTTGTATCGGTCCTTTTAGGCTGGCCAGATCCTTCTTCTTCCTTCTTCGCTTCCACGCTTCCCTCACGGATGGTGTAGGCGTTCCTTGGTGCTTGCACTCCTCCTCGCCGTCCGTGAAGCTCCGGCAATACCTATGCATGCACAGGAGCGGAGTGTCAAGTAGTATACCATCCTCGAAGGGGTCAAGTGAACACGTGTAAAGGAGAAGATTCACCTTTATGTATGAGAAGTAGAAGTCGCACGTTTCACTTGCCAAATGAACTCTTGACATGACATCATCCCCCCCCCTTGGGAAAGATCCGACCTTGGATCAAAAACCAAATCACCATGGGAAAGAGATGGCTTCGCCGTGAAGAAGTGGACATTCACCAAGTACTCGTCATCTTCAAGCTCGGAATGGGCACTCTCCAATGTCGCACCATCTTGGGATTCCTTCAAAATGAGCAAGGGCAAAAACACTTGGAAAAACATATGTGGTTAGCGTTAGTGCAAAACCAAGCATTCAAGTGGTGATTCACTAAACAAGTGTCGTCATCAAGCATAACATATGACGTGACATGGGATTGTGGCATGGCATAAAAGCACATAATGTGAGCGAAATCAAGGTCATCATGGAAACAAGCATGTGAGGTAGTGATGCAAATATGTGTGACAATAGAATAAGCGTCTACCTCATGGTCATGGCAAGCATTCACAAGCTGCTCAATGAAAGGTCTATGGTAGGCGTAAGAATCATTCACAACACCAAAGAAGATGAAATGTCTAAACACACGGGTCAAGTGTAAGACAATCCAAGCATAACGTGCCTAGGGTGTAGTGAATATAGTTGTCATGCCCAATATGCGACCCTATCATAAAGGAACTCGAAGGTCCCACCAATGATAGAAGCGCATATTGGAGACGCTTTTGCAAGGTGGATATCATTACATCTTACCATTACATAATAGTTGGGGATACATACAAGAGGCATACGTTGCCACACGAATACAACAACATCATACATAAGAGCAACATCCGACTACAGATGAAACACAAACAGAAACTCAAACGACATCCACCCTGCTATCCCAGGCTGCCGACCTGGAACCTATCCCCTGATCGAAGAAGAAGCGTAAGAAGAACTCCAAAACAAGCAAACATTTCTCTCGCGTCATGATCATCGCATAACCTGCACCTGCAACTGTTGTTGTAGTAATTTGTGAGCCACGAGGACTCAGCAATCCCATTACCATGGGTATCAAGACTAGCAAAGCTTAATGGGTACGGAAAAGGATAGGTGGTGAGGTTGCAGCAGCATCTAAGCATATATGGTGGCTAACATACGCAAATAAGAGTGAGAGGAGAAGCAAACGGAACGATCGTGAAACTAGCAATTTTCAAGAAGTGATCCTAAAACTACCTACGTTCAAACATAACACAAACCGTGTTCACTTCCCGGACTTCGCCAAAAAGAGACCATCACGGCTACGCACGCGGTTGATGCGTTTTAATTAAGTCAAGTGTCAAGTTATCTACAACCAGACATTAACAAATTCCCATCTACCACATAACCGCGGGCATGGCTCTCGAAAGTTTAAACCCTGCAGGGTTGTCCCAACTTAGCCCATCACAAGCTCTCACGGCCAACGAAGGATATTCCTTCTCCCAGGAAGACCCGATCAGTCTCGGAATCCCGGTTTACAAGACATTTCGACAATGGTAAAACAAGACCAGCAAAGCCGCCCGAATGTGCCGACAAATCCTGATAGGAGCTGCACATATCTCGTTCTCAGGGCACATTGGATTGTCCAAGTTCCGATAGGCCAACCCAGAGTTGCCCCTGGTGGCCACCGGCGACTGACAGGTTGGACCAACACTCACGATGAGAACTGGCCCAGGAGGGTAAACGAAGATGACCCTCAGGCTCCGGAAACCCAAGGGGAAAAGGCTTAGGTAGGCAAATGGTAAAACCAAGGTTGGGCCTTGCTGGAGGAGTTTTATTCAAAGCAAACTGTCAAGGGGGTCCCATAAATCACCGAACCGCGTAAGGAACGCAAAATCAAGGAACATAACACCAGTATGACGGAAACTAGGGCGGCAAGAGTGGAACAAAACACCAGGCATAAGGCCGAGCCTTCCACCCTTTACCAAGTATATAGGTGCATTAATTAAATAAGAGATATTGTGATATCCCAAAAATAATCTGGATCCAACATGGAGCAATCTTCAACTTCACCTGCAACTAACAATGCTATAAGAGGGCTGAGCAAAGCGGTAACATAGCCAAGCAATGGTTTGCTAGGAAGGGTGAAAAGGTTAGAGGCTGACATGGCAATTTGGGAGGCTTGATAAGCAAGAGATAGGTAGCGCAGCATAGCGATAGAACGAAGCAACTAGCATAGAAATTATAGTATTGAGATCCAGGATAGCGGTCATCTTGCCGGAAATCCTGCTAGGAAGAAGAACGAGTCCATGAAGAAGATGAAGCCACGAAGACAAACCAAGCATAGACGAACGAATCCTCACGATCGCAATGAAACAGGAACTAACGAGAAGGAGCACAACCGGAAAGAAGCAAACAACTAGGTAAACACACAACACATAGGCATGGTATGATGCTCAACCAAATATGATGCATGACAAGGCTATATGATGGTACTCATGGCAAGAGATGATGCATACAAGAGCAACATATCAAAGCAAGTTTAAATGAGGCCGGAAACAACATATAACAATTCTGGTAAGTCCTCAGATGTAAATTTAGAAATTGGTCCAGATCTGAATAAACCTTATGTTCGAGTTGTTAAATAGCAAGTTAAGATGCGCCAAGATGATCTACACGAAATTCTAGTCAAGTTTCATATAAAGTTCATTTAGTTCGGAGCTACGGCCTAGAGATATGAGCAAAACAAGTTAAACATGGCATTGATGCAAAAGGCATTCAAACTTCAAGCAGACACTCTCAAAACAAGGATGCAACATGATAATATGAAACTACATGCAATTCTAAGCAAGTTTCATATAGAGCATGCTCAAAACGGAGCAACGGTTCAACACATACACTCTATACAAGTTTAAAGGACAAGCTGTCCAAAACAGCAACCAGACATCTAGCAAGCATCTAAACAATATGCTACAGCACCTCAACATGAAAACAAAAGGCATGGACATGATGCACAGGTAAAGCATGACAAAACATGAAGACTCAACTATCTCCAGAAAACACTATAACATTCTCAAAAGGACATGGCAAGATTGCAAATAATAACAGTTCATAGACTTAGACGAAAATCACTGAGCATGACAGAAATAACATCAGGTTGCAATGTTTAGGGCTATCAAACAAAATGTTACAGGAACTTATCATGGAAAACAAAGGCATGGCATGCTATTACTAAAAGCAATTAACAAAACCCCCTTACTGAACTTATTCCAACGATCAACAGAAAAGATGGTAGCATCCATGCAAACATGGCAAATGATAAGTAGGCATGTTGGTGAGCTTGTACAGCTCACCACAGAGCATTACATGGCATGACAAGGTGACCAACAGTAAGATGACATGTTTATGGAGCTAAGCATGGCAACATCGTAGTCATAGGGTGCATGGATAACTAGCAAAGCTCATGGCAAAACTGAACTTCATGTTAACAGGTTGACAACAACATTATTTAGCAAATTGAGAACAAGATTACAACAAGATACAACAGAATATAAATGCAACCAAGGGCATGGATGGATAGAGCATGACATGTAAAACAAAAAATCCTTAGTGAATATCTCCAAATTATGGATAGAATGACTTGTTGCAGCAGGTTTACATAGCCTCATGATATAGCAGACTCAGCCTATCAAAACAGTAACAGCAAGTACCCTACTCCACAAGCTTGATGCACTCACTACAAGGCTCACAAAAATACAAGACAAGCACCTCTGTAAATATGACATGATGGAGCTTAAATCTCATGTAGACATAAAGATCATAGGATGCACACACAAAATGCAATGAAAAAGACAAAACAGCAAGTTCTGTTAAAAGACAGCAGTTAACATCATATAGCACTATTGCAACGATTATTAGGGCATCAAGATGGATCCAAACAAGCATAGCACAGTGGAACCAAATGTAGAGCATCTCGCAGTGAACATTTTGATATATTATACACACAAAACGGAGCAGCACACAAGAAGTTATGGCATGATGAATAGTGCACCAGAATGTTGAAAACTCGGGGACTTGGAATTTTACCCTCCGAAACTGGACGGGGTCGTGCGGGATGGAGAGATCCGGGGCAGGGACGGCGTTTGGTTCCGGGTCTTGGTGGATCTGGTCCACCTTTCGGATCCGGTGCCGGCGAGGGCTCCGGCAGGGCGGCGGCCATGGCGAGGCGGAGGAGGGCTTCTGGGCGACGGAGGAACCCGGGCAACAGGTGGCGTGGGCGGTAGCGTGAAGCGATCTTGACGCCGAACGTCTTGAAGTGCGGGAGACGAGGGCGGCGCTGCCGAGGCGAAGCCGGGCGGCGGGGACGGACGCCGGCGATGGGGACGAGACCAATGGCGGCGGGCGGCCGGAGCCGAGGCGCGGGGTCGGAGCGACGAGCGGCGGGGCCGGTGTATGATCGAAATTATGTCTAGAGGGGGGGGGGTGATTAGACTACTTGACCAAATAAAAACTTAACCTTTTCCCAATTTTAGCCTTTGGTAGATTTTAGCTATCTTAGCACAAGTCAAGCAATCTTAATACAATTCAAGCAAGCATGCAAAGAGTATATGAGCAGCGGAAAGTAAAGCATGCAACTTTCAAGAATGTAAAGGGAAGGGTTTGGAGAATTCAAACGCAATTTGGAGACACGGTGATTTTTGAGCCGTGGTTCCGATAGGTGGTGCTATCGTACATCCACGTTGATGGAGACTTCAACCCACGAAGGGTAGCAGTTCTTGTGAGTCCACGGAGGCTCCACCCACAAAGGGTCCACGAAGAAGCAACCTTGTCTATCCCACCATGGTCGCCGGCCACGAAGGACTTGCCTCACTAGCGGTAGATCTTCACAATCTGCGATCTCCTTTCCCTTACAAACTCCTTGGTTCAACTCCACAATCTTGTCGGAGGCTCCCAAGTGACACCTAGCCAATCTAGGAGACACCACTCTCCAAGAAGTAACAAATGGTGTGTTGATGATGAACTCCTTGCTCTTGTGCTTCAAATGATAGTCTCCCCAACACTCAACTCTCTCTCACAGGATTTGGATTTGGTGGAAAGAAGATTTGAGTGGAAAGCAAGTTGGGGAAGGCTAGAGATCAAGATTCATATGGTAGGAATGGAATATCTTGGCCTCAACACATGAGTAGGTGGTTCTCTCTCAGAAATAGCAAGTTGGAAGTGTAGGTTTGTTCTGATGGCTCTCTCCACGAATGAAGAGGAGGTGGAGGGGTATATATAGCCTCCACACAAAATCTAACCGTTACACACAACTTGCCAAACTCGATGGGACCGAATTGGTAAACTTGGTCAGACCGATTTAGCAAATCTAGTGACCGTTAGGATTTTCAGTGGGACCGACATGCAACTCGGTAGGACAGATATGGTTAGGATCAGGGCATAACGTAATCTCGGTGAGACCAATTACACAAACTCGGTGAGACCGATTTTGGTAATAAGCTAACCAGAGAGTTGGTCAGGTAAACTCGATGGGACCGGTTCGCTCATTTCGGTGGGACCGAAATGTTACGAAAAGGAAACAAGGAGTTTACATTGCAATCTCGGTGGGACCGATCGCTCATCTCAGTGGTACCGAAACGTTACGAAGGGAAACAGAGACATTACAACCCCATCTCGGTGAGACCGAGATTCCTATCGGTGAGACCGATTTGCCTACGGTTTGTGGCAGTGACTATGACATCTGAACTCGGTGGCGCCGGGTAGAAAGAATCGGTGGGGCCGAGTTTGACTTTTGGTTTTGGTCATATGTGGATGTGAGAAAGTAGTTGAGGGTTTTGGAGCATATCACTAAGCACTATGGAGCAAGAGACTCATTAAGCAACACCTCATCCCTCCTTGATAGTATTGGCTTTTCCTATAGACTCAATGTGATCTTGGATCACTATAATATAAAATGTAGAGTCTTGAGCTTTGGAGCTTGAGCTAATCCTTTTCTCCTTAGCATTTTGAGGGATCCAATTTTCTCATCCATGCCATGCCATTCATTGAGCTTTTCCTGAAATATTCATCTTGGAATGACATTAGCTCAATGAGCTATATGTTGTTAGGAATTACCAAAACCACCTAGGGATAGTTGCACTTTCAATCTCCCCTTTTTGGTAATTGATGACAACATATAGATCAAAGCTTCGACAAATGATATTAAGAGTGAAAAACATAGTCGCTTTGAGAAGTATGTGATAATCAAGAGCTCCCCCTAAATTTGTGCATAGTTTAAGATTTGCTTCGGATTGCAAATGCACAAGGAGTTAGGCTCATGGGTAACTCTTCCATGTCACATACATCTTGGTGGAGCGCTCAAAATGATAATAGCTGAATACATGCACTCATCACCAAGCAAAGTGAATGATCATATAGAGATAAACGAGATAATGTCATCCAAGAAGCATAAATGTAGCGTATGATTAAACATGTGATCATCCAAGTATCACACAGACATAAAGTATATCAAACAAGCAAATAAATTTTAACCACAAAAGCAAGAGAGAACAAAAAGCAACACTCTCTCTCGAAGCCTATGATCTATACATTTTTCTCCCCCTTTGGCAACAAGTTACCAAAAAGTTCATAGAAAATGCATAGCACTATATCGACTCTCAGGCTTGATCTTCAGGTGGTGGTGTAGAGATGGCTCCTCGGACGAAGAGTTTAGTAGATGTGGATGGAGCTGGAGGTGTAGGTGCTGGAGCTGGTTGCACTGGAGCTATAGGAGATGTAGCTGGTGCAGATGAAGTGGCTCTGGTGTCTGTCACTGGCACTGCAGCTGATCTCTGAGCTCTAGGCACTCTTGCCAAATGCATCAGTGGTTGTCTTGCCCTTCCTCTCTTCCATATCATCCTGAAGCTGCTCAACAGCAGACTGGATCTCAGTTACCTTCACATCCAAGTTATAGAACTTTTGCTCCATGATCCTCTCTAGGCTCTCCTAGTTTGGAGTTAAGGTGTCCAGCCCCTTCTCAATCCTCAGAGTGGATGCAATCAAGTAGCCTAGTTGATCCTGTTTGCTCTTCAGAAAGTACTGAGATGCCTCTTCCATTGTTAGCATCTTGGTAGCCTTCTCTGTCCTTGCCTTCTCCTTCTTGGCTTGAGCATGGACAGAAGATGGCTCATCTTCATTCATAACCACTTGGTTATCCTCAAAGTCTGGATAGATAGAAAAATGTTCCTTGTCCAGCAAGTATGTGCCTGTGCCCATCTTGGAGTTTATCAGCTCCTGGATCTGTGGGGCATACCCACAACTTCTTTTCTGGTCAGCTGCTGTCCTCTTGATAGTCTCAACAATGAGGCTCATGACCTTGATTTCTGTGGCACATCAAATAATGTAGCAAGTTTATAGCATGGCCTCTGATCATGTTGTGGTCACCTGACTTGGGCAGGAGAGTGTGCCTGAGGATCTAGTTGATGGTTGGCAGTCCTGACAGAAGATAGTGTACAGATCCAAACTTATGTGTCTCAACTGCAGCATCTGGGATCTCTTTGTACATATGTGCCATAGTGTTGTGATCCATATTCTTCTTGGCATAGACATCCAAGTCATCATCCTTCTCCTTAGGTGCATTGATCAGATTTGCCCATTCCTCAATAGTTGATTGGTACCTTGTACCTTCAGACATGTTGCAAACACTGACTGCTAACCCTGTGAATAGATATAGATGAGAAAGAGTGGATGAGCATCACAAAATACATAGGTTTTTGCAAAAGAATGAGTCAAAAACTTAGTTTTAGTTTTCCACAGAAAGCATTTCGGATCAACCGATTTGCAAACTCGGTGATACCGAAGTAGCTTTTGGAACCTAAACTAGTGAACTCGGTCAGACCGAGTCACAGTTTGGTGGCACCAAGACTGCTAGGGTTTCACAAAGTCCTAAACTCGGTCACACCGATTTGCAATTCTCGGTCAGACCGAGAATCACTTGTGCAATGGCCTTAGCCGAATCGGTGGAACCGAGTTCTGCAACTCGGTGGGTCCGAGATGGTTTCAGCGGAAACCTAACCCTAAATTTTCAATTCACTACTAAACTATGGATTGTTTTGACTGGATAGAGTAGTTTCAATCGTGGCAAGAATCATGATGAACACAATGTGCTAGGAATCCGACGGGGATAGCACTCTGATCGAGTCCATAGCCTAGCTTGGCAATGAACTCGCTACGGCGGCAACGACGTGGGTGAATCCCGTTGACGGCGATGGAGACCAGCGACTGGAGGCGGCTGGCGACGAGGAGGACGATCCAGAGACCCTAGAGGCAGAGCGAGCTATGTGCGGGCAAAGTGGTTTGGAGAAAGTTTCCAAATTTTTGCCCGTGAGTATATATAGCCCGACCCTATCGGTGTGACCGAGTGGTACAACTCGGTGGCACCGAGATGCATAACTGTATACAGTTACAGCAACTCGGTGTGACCAAAAAGTTCAAATCGGTTGCACCGAGATTGAAAACCTAGATCGACTTAGTGATCTCGGTATGACCGAAATGGAGGAATCGGTCAGACTGAAACGCACAAAGAAGTTTTGGAAGTTTAAGTCTATGACGAATCGAGGACTCCGAGTGCTCCTCACACAGAGTGGTTCGAATCTGACTTGATCAAATTTTTTGATGTAGCATGAATAGAGTTTGAGACGAGAAAAGCATAGATAGCTACAGAAGGTTCTTAGGCATTCTTGTTCATCCACTTGGCAAAAGAAGAAGAAACCAATCAATCAAAGCAACAAGTGGATGTCCTCAAATGAGTAAAATATGCAACCAACATGCTCACACAATAAAATGGCAAATGAAATATGTGGCAAAGCATGCACAACCAATTCTAGCATCTATCAAACAATTGGTGATGACTAGGTCATCTATATATGGGTATATTGACTTAGGAGTCAAATGAGAACATTTGATCATAGGTCATAGTCATCGTTTAAGCTCGAGTGGGGTTACCACTTTTACATAATGCATTGATGTGTTCACACCATTAGAGTTGCTTTGACTCAATTCTTAGAGTTAAGCTCCCCCTAGATGTGAGATCCCCCCTTAGAGGGATAAACTAACCTTGGGTTTTGTTGATGATGACTTCATGTAGGTGTTGAAGATGTGGATGCTCAATGTTGATGTAGATCATTTGGAGCAATCCCTTGGAGTGAGTTGCACTTTCAATACCTACATGGGTTAGTCCCACAAGGAACAAACAAGGATATCCATAGACATAGAGTGATGCTCACACAAGATAATGTCAATGAGAGAATTAGGTTACCTTGTCCCTTGTCTTACCAACAAGAGGGTTTGTGACTCCTTGAACTAGTGCAAGATGTGGAAGTTGATTGCACTTGTTGTTGCCAAAATGATATGAGCGAAATATGTTGGCAGAGTCACCCTCAAGAACTCTCTAGTTCTTCTTCTTCGGGTTCCACATCATCTTGATGGGAATCCTTGGAGTTGTAGTCGTACTTGATGAAGTAGAGCTTGATGTAGTCTTGGGAACCCACTTGACAAATGCCTTAGGAGCTTCTTCAAATGCATCAATCTCCTCTTGAAGCTTGTCCTTGCCCTTTTGCTTGTGGTCTTGTGGTGGAAGATCATCTTGAGCTTGTGTCCCTTTGAAGGAAGTAGGATCATACTCCTCTTGTTGAGGAACAAACTTCATCTTTGGGTATTGATCTTCTTCCCACTCTACTCCATTGGCATTGAAATTTCGTTCAAAACCAACACCTTGGTTCTTCCGGTGCCTCCTTGCTTGCGTACAATTTCCTCAAATTGCTTACTCCCGGCAAGGCTTTTGTAAACACCTTTCTCTATAATTCCCTTCAATAAGATATTTTCTTGCTCAAGTGTAACTTGGATAAGAGAATCATTAGTGGAATCAAGAGAACTACTAGAAGCAACAACATTTGATTTAGCATGATTATTGTTACTACTAGAGGAAGAATCCTTCTTGTTCTTGTTAGTAGACTTGACTTGAGGCATGTAAGTAGATAAGAGTAAATGCTTCGCAATGTAATAAGAACTGTTCTTACGGAGATCATCATTGATTGCCTTTAAGAACTCATGCTCTTGCTCAAGATTGAGCTTTTCAAAGCGTAACTTCTCATGAGTCCTTAAAAGTTCTCGATGATATTCTAAGATAGTTTCATAAGCTAACTTAAGAGTGTTTAGTTCTTTAGTTAGAAGCTCAATATTCTCCTTATCATTGTCATTCATTTTATCTTGATTAGCATGATTAATTGACGTTTCATCATAGTATTCATCACTAGAGTTGTCAACAAGTAAATCATCATCACCTAGCAAGTCATCTTCATCACTATTGAAATCAACATACTCGGGGTGTGTTACCTTTGGGCCTTTAGCCATGAAGCATCTTCCAAGTCCTTCATTTGGTGAATCAAATATGTCGTAGGAGTTGGTTGATAAAAGTGCTAGACCGGCAACACCTTCATCTTGAGTATATTCGGACTCGGAGTGATAGCTTCTCTCAGAGTGATTGTCGGAGTCGGAGGCGGATACCCATTCACTAACATGAGCTTGTGTAGGATCAAAGAAGGTGAGAGTGTCTAGAGGGGGGGTGATTAGACTACTCGACAAGATAAAAATTCCGTCTTTTATCAAGGACAGATTTTGGCAGATTTTGCATAACACACAAGTCAAGTAGCACACTACACATGCAATTCTAGAGTATGGGCAGCGGAAAGTAAATTGCACAAGTAGTAAAGAGAAGTGGAGAAGATCAAACGCAATTTGGAGACGCGGTGATTTTTCTCGTGGTTCCGATAGGTGGTGCTATCGTACTTCCACGTTGATGGAGACTTCAACCCACGGAGGGTAACGGCTGCGAGAGTCCACGGAGGGCTCCACCCACGAAGGGTCCACGAAGAAGCAACCTTGTCTATTCCATCATGGCCTACGCCCACAGAGGGCTAGCCTTACTCGGGGTAGATCTTCACGAAGTAGGCGATCTCCTTGCCCTTACAAACTTCTTGGTTCAACTCCACATCTCGATGACGGAGGCTCCCAAGCGACACCTAACCAATCTAGGAGGCACCACCCTCCAAAAGGTAATAGATGGTGTTGATGATGATGAACTCCTTGCTCTTGTGCTTCAAATGATAATCTCCCCAACACTCAACTCTCCTCACTGATTTGGCTGTGGTGGAAGAAAGGATTGAGTGGAAAGCAACTTGGGAAGGCTAGCGATCAAGCTTCATATGGTGGGAGTGGAGCAACTTGATCTCAACACAAGGGTAGGTAGTTCTCTTCTCGAAATGTAAGGTAGGAGTGGTAGTTCTTTCGATGGATCTCTCCACGAATGAAGAGGGGTGGAGGGTATTTATAGCCTCCACACAAAATCCAACCGTTACACACATTTGACCAATCTCGGTGGGACCGGTTGACAACTCTGTGAGACCGATAGTTCAAATAATGTGAGCGTTGGGATTTTCGGTGGGACCGAAAATACAAACTCGGTTAGTCCGATTCGTGCAATGACAAGAGCAAGCCAATTTCGTGGGACCGACTTCATCATCTCGGTGACACCGATTTGATGACGAAGGTTCTGAAGCTTGGCAACTCAAGTTTCGGTGAGACCGAGTTCGAATCGGAAAATCCGAGATTTCTAGGGTTTGGCTTTATGGCTGAGGTGGTTCATCTCGGTGTGGTGAGTTTGGAATATCGGTGGGACCGAGATTACTTATGAGTGTATATGGCGGTGAAAGTTCTTTGATAGTTTAGGAGAAGTATCACTAAGCACTTGAGCAACGGATCATCAACATAACCTCATCCCTTTTAATAGTATTGGCTTTTCCTATGGACTCAATGTGATCTTGGATCACTAAACCAAAAATGGAGTCTTGAGCTTTTGCCAATGCTTGCCTTAGCATTTTGAGGGTCCACCTCTTGATCCTTTTGCCATGCCAATGTGATTGAATTTCCTGAAACATACTTGATAAAAGCATTAGTCCAACCACAAAGTATGTTGTCATTAATTACCAAAACCACCCAGGGAGCAAATGTGCTTTCAGCTTGATGTCTTCGTTTTGTGTAGCTCCTTGATGACTTGTCCTTCCTTTCCAAATCCTTGCTTCTCCGGGATGTTCTTCGTTCATAACGATCATCTCTACTCCTCCTCTCTCTTGGTGGTGATTCTTCTCTTCCATTTCTCCTCTTGGGCGATTCTTCTCTTCTTTTGTGGGGTGCCGTACACTCATTGGAATAGTGTCCGGGTCTCCCACAATTGTAGCAATTGCTCTCTCGACTAGAAGATCTTTTGTCATTGTAGGACCTTGACTTGGAGCTTCTTTCTTTGCTTCTACTCTTGTAGAACTTGTCGAAGTTCTTCACCATTAAGCTCAATTCTTCATTGAAGGTTTGTTTCTCACTTGATGATGTGGGGGCTTCACATGAGGCTTTGTAAGCACCACTTGACTTGTTGTGAAGTTCCTCCTTATCCTTGAGTGACATCTCATGAGCAACAATTCTTCCAATGACTTCGGTTAGCTTGAGATCTTTGTAATTGGGCATCATTTGGATCAATGTGCACATGGTATCATATTTTCCGTCCAAAGCTCTTAGAATCTTCTTGATAATGAATTTGTCGGTCATCTCTTCACTTCATAAGCCTGCAATCTCATTTGTGATAAGAGCAAGCCTAGAGTACATTTCAGCGACACCTTCACCATCCTTCATTTTGAACTTGTCAAGTTGACTTTGGAGCACATACAACTTGGATTCCTTGACAGAGTCAGTACCTTCATGCATATCAATCAAAGTGTCCCAAATTTCCTTTGCATTCTCAAGACGGCTGATTTTGTTGAGTTCTTCGGGGCACAATCCATTGAAGAGGATATCACAAGTTTGAGCGTTGTATTGCAGTATCTTTAACTCTTCCACACTTGATTCACGGTTTGGTTCTCTCCAATCAAAGAATTCACCTTGCAAGCCAATACACACAATAGCCCAAACGGCGGGGTTATGTCCAAGAATATGCATTTTCATCTTATGCTTCCAACTAGCAAAATTAGTACCATCAAAGTAAGGACCTCTACGGTGATAATTTCCCTCGCTAGACGCCATACTCTCCTAGGTTGTGAAACCAAGGCTATGACAACCAAAAGCTATGGAAAACAAAGCAAATGGAGACCAAAGCTCTGATACCACTTGTAGGATCGAAAGTATGTCTAGAGGGGGGTGATTAGACTACTTGACCAAATAAAAACTTATCCTTTTCCCAATTTTAGTCTTTGGCAGATTTTAGCTATCTTAGCACAAGTCAAGCAATCTTAACACAATACAAGCAAGCATGCAAAGAGTATATGAGCAGCGGAAAGTAAAGCATGCAACTTGCAAGAATGTAAAGGGAAGGGTTTGGAGAATTCAAACGCGATTTGGAGACACAGTGATTTTTGAGCCGTGGTTCCGATAGGTGGTGCTATCGTACATCCACGTTGATGGAGACTTCAACCCACGAAGGGTAACGGTTGCGCGAGTCCACGGAGGGTTCCACCCACGAAGGGTCCACGAAGAAGCAACCTTGTCTATCCCACCATGGTCGTCGCCCACGAAGGACTTGCCTCACTAGCGGTAGATCTTCACGAAGTAGGCGATCTCCTTGCCCTTACAAACTCCTTGGTTCAACTCCACAATCTTGTCGGAGGCTCCCAAGTGACACCTAGCCAATCTAGGAGACACCACTCTCCAAGAAGTAACAAATGGTGTGCTGATGATGAACTCCTTGCTCTTGTGCTTCAAATGATAGTCTCCCCAACACTCAACTCTCTCTCACAAGATTTGGATTTGGTGGAAAGAAGATTTGAGTGGAAAGTAACTTGGGGAAGACTAGAGATCAAGATTCATATGGTAGGAATGGAATATCTTGGCCTCAACACATGAGTAGGTGGTTCTCTCTCAGAAACAGCAAGTTGGAAGTGTAGGTTTGTTCCGATGGATCTCTTCACGAATGAAGAGGAGGTGGAGGGGTATATATAGCCTCCACACAAAATCTAACCATTACACACAACTTGCCAAACTTGGTGGGACCGAATTGGTAAACTCGGTCAGACCGATTTAGCAAATCTAGTGACCGTTAGGATTTTCGGTGGGACTGACATGCAACTCGGTAGGACCGATATGATTAGGGTTAGGGCATAATGTAATCTCGGTGATACCGATTACACAAACTCGGTGAGACCGATTTTGTAATAAGCTAACCAGAGAGTTGGTCAGGTAAACTCGGTGGGACCGGTTCGCTCATTTCGGTGGGACCAAAATGTTATGAAAATGAAACAGGGAGTTTAGATTGCAATCTCGGTGGGACCGATCGCTCATCTCGGTGGTACCGAAATGTTACGAAGGGTGTCGGTGTCAAAACCGGCGGATCTCTGGTAGGGGGTCCCGAACTGTGCGTCTAGGCGGATGGTAACAGGAGACAAGGGACATGATGTTTTACCAAGGTTCGGGCCCTCTTGATGGAGGTAAAACCCTACGTCCTGCTTGATTAATATTGATGATATGGGTCCTACAAGAGTGGATCTACCAAGAGATCAAGGAGGCTAAAACCCTAAATCTAGCCTATGGTATGATTGTTGTAATGTATGTTACCCTACGGACTAAAGCCCTCCGGTTTATATAGACACCGGAGGAGGCTAGGGTTACACAGAGTCGGTTACAATGGTAGGAGATCTACATATCCGTATCGCCAAGCTTGCCTTCCACGCCAAGGAAAGTCCCATCCGGACACGGGACGGAGTCTTGTATCTTCGTAGTCTTGGAGTCCGTGGACGATGATAGTCCGGCTGTCCGGACACCCCTAGTCCAGACTCCTCGGTAGCCCACGAACCAGGCTTCAATGACGATAAGTCCGGTAGCGCATAATGTTCGGCATTGCAAGGCGGGTTTCTCCTTGAATAATCCGAGAAGATCATGAACACCGGGATAGTGTCCGGCTCTGCAAAATAAATTCCACATTCCACCGTAGAGAGAATAACATGTACACAAGTCCAATCTGCTGACGTATTATGCGGCATGACATCACACCGCTACCAAGCCCTTATTTGAATCTTTTTTACTATACCACCTCAAAGACGTTTAGCGGCGGTTTCAGGCACGTCTGTCGAGCGAGATCGTGTTCCCCTTATTCCAGGATTCTCATCAATACGGACGTGGGTAACCCAACCGCGCCATTGGTGGTGGCGCTTGGGAGATAAGCGAGTTTTACCAGGCTGGTGGGGGACGCATAGTCTCCATCCGCCTATATATAAGGGATAAGGATTTACCTTCTCACCTACGTCTTCTTCCTCCTTTGCTTATCCATCTCCGTGCACTCAAGCTCCAACGCTCAAGCTCGCGCATCTCGCCTCGACCTTCTCCGACCATGTCCGGAGCGGGAGGCAAATGGTCGGCCTCCACCGTTAAGGAGGAGCACATCACCAAGCTGCGCAACGCCGGATACCTTTCCGGCGACATCGCGCATCGGCTGCCCGACGAGGGGCAGCTCATCCCCACCCGCGCCCCATGAGAGGGTTGTTTTCCTCCCCCACTTCCTCCGCGGACTGGGCTTTCCTCTTCACCCTTTTATCCGGGGGCTCATGTTTTACTACGGCTTGGATTTCCATGATCTGGCGCCGAACTTCATCCTCAACATCTCGGCGTTTATCATCGTGTGCGAGGCCTTCCTCTGCATCCGGCCCCACTTCGGCCTGTGGCTCAACACCTTCAACGTCAAGCCGAAGGTTGTGAAGGGCACGCAAGCGGAATGCGGAGGCGCCATGTTGGGCAAGTTTCCCAACGTCCTTTGGCTCGAAGGGGCCTTCGTGGACTCCATCAAGGGGTGGCAATCGGGGTGGTTCTACATCACCGAGCCGCGCGAACCTACGTGGGCGACGGCCCCCGAGTATAGATCTGGCATCCCCACGCAGCTCACCTCCAGGAAAGAGAAGCGCTTGTTGTGGGGCAATCCGAAGGAGCTGACGGGACTCCGAGCCTGTATCCAGAAGCTGGTGAGCAATAAGCTCAGGCTCGTCGACGTGGTCCAAGTCATGCTCATCCGCCGGATTCTCCCATGCCAAGAGCGGGCATTCAATCTGTGGGAGTTCAATCCGGAACAGCATCAGGCGCTAAGCGGACTCTTCGACACGACGTACGAAGGCGCCTAGAGGGTGTTTTTTAAGGGCGCCAAAGCCCCTGCATCTGCGACGGAAGATCGCGGATTTTGCTCGCAGCATCCAGTTGACGAGGTAAGTGATTCAACCCCTTTACGGGACACTTGTGGTAAATAGATTGATTCTAGGAGGGTCTCAATCTTTCTTTTCCTTTGGCAGGAATGGATGGAGAAGGCCGAGCAACTCATCTGCCCGGCTCCCATGCCAGAAGACCCAGTGAACGCCCGTCTAGCGGGGCTGCTGGCTCCGGCACCGCACGTGGTGCCGGAGAAGAAGGCCAAGAAGGCGGCCACGTGGACTCGAAAGAGTTCCCGTAATCAGGCGTCCGACGATGAGGCGGACTACTCCCCCGAAGATGAGGAGGAGGAAGAAGACTCTCTCCCGGAGGAGGGAGAGAGGAAGAGGAAGGCTTCCCCGATAGGGGAGGCCGAAGGGTCCAAGAGGGGGAGAACTATTCCCCCGGACAGCTCCTCCAACACCAACATTCGCGGAGAGGAGTGGCCTTCAAGGGCCAGGCCTCCGGCGAGATCGTAAGTATCCGGATCCCAGTATAATCTAAAATTTCTTTCGTGTCACATAGTGTCCTACTAACGCCGCGTACTGTCCGCAGTCCGGCCGATGATGATCTCCCCGCTTCTTCGAGCGGGTCGTTGGCCCCGTCGGATGTGGATTCACTTCCGACAGCCTCTACTCCTCGTGCCGATGAGGACGACGAGGTAGGGTCCCGGAAAGGGACCCATCAGGAGGAGGCTCCGGAGGCGCCGCAAGGCAGCCTCCCGGACTTCGCGCCGGACTCTACGACGGAACCCGCAGTGGTTCCAGAGTCCGGCAGGCGGCCCCTTCGAAAGAAGGGCAAGACCATGACACCGGCAGCCCCCGTCCAACCAGAGGCGCCGAACAACTTGTTGGAGGCGCTCAAAGGCGCTTCCATCGAGGAAGAACACCGCACTATCATGAGTGCGGTGATTCGAAAGGTTCACCGCCAAGAGCGGGCTGACCGAAGCCTGCAGCAGCCTTCTAACAGGCTTTGAGGTAAGAAGTTGAATTTATGTAATGTAATACCGCATAGACAGTAGCCCCTAATGCTCAGTCCGGTGTTCAGAAAGAAAAGCCGGACTGAGGATCTTAGAAAGATATACGCATGGTTGCTTAAAATATGTCAATCTGGGTTTGCAGGCTGCGCTGCTGACCTCTGCCGCACTGACTGCAGAGGTCGGTGCGTTGAAGCAGGATCTCGAGCGGTCCGAGCAAGAGCTCGGCCATGCCAAGAAGCAGCTCCAGGACAAAGAAGGTGAGTAACACCACTTTGAATAGTTACCTTACAGAAAAGGATTTAGGTTGCAATGAAATTAACGAGGATAATATGGGTATTGCAGGGGCCGCGAGCGAGGTGGCAGCCACGAAGGAAGCTGTGTCCATGACCAAATGCAGTCTTGACTGCGAACGGGCAGAGCGAGAAAAGCAGGAGGCACAGTGGCGGAAGTGCGGCAAGAGCTCCGGGCTCTCATGGAGAAGCATGAGAGCTTGGAGCGTGACTCAAGACTCGAGTCCGAGCTTGCCTCGGCTCTCGAAAGTGCCAAGTCCGCCAAGGCCGTGGCCCGTAAGGCCCTTCAGAGGTTGAAGATTTAAAGAAGATAGCGGCGGTAAGGCATTTTTCATGCAAAGCAAGCATGTTAATGTAAACTACGACACTTACCCGCATTCGAGCTCTCGAGGCGTTTGCGGATCTGGCTTGTGCGGTGTGTCCGATCCGCCGCATTCTACCGTGGGCGAGGAGGGAGCTCAACGGAGAAGGTCTTCGGTCTTAATACTGCGAGGCCGCCATCCGGTGCCCCCAAGCGACCAGTTAAAGTAGCTGGTCGAACTCCACAAGGTAGCCGAGGAGGCCATGAAGGGCCTTATAGTCAGGCTGTGGCACAGACAGGCCATGCACAGGAGCTACTTTCGCCTCGTCTGGCGGCCGGTGGATCGTGCCCACAGGTGGAGGTCATCAAGCGCTCCGCCTGTATTGAAGGTGCTCGTCGGGCCCTTGCCCGCACAAAGGTGCACTGGGCAGGCTGGATGCGGAGAAGCTTCTTACTGACCCGCCGCCACTGGGCAAGGAGTATCGTACGCCCAAAATGTATTATAAAACTGTCCTGAAGGGAGCCCGCGATATTGTGGATGAATGCCCTAGAGATGTAATTTTTGAGTAAACTCGCTATGTATTATCCTCGCGCTGAAAACTTTGTTCATGTGCGCTTAAACGCTTGTATAATTTAAAATATTACCTTCGTGTGGCCGTTTATAAAATCGAGAGATGGCAAGTCGTTGGCTTCACCCCGAGCAGCAGCGTCTTTGGGGTGTTCGGGATAAACTTGAGCACTCTTGTTCCCATTTTGGGTCCATCTAGGAGGCGCTCAACACGACGAACAAGGCAACCGGACTTATAATGCTTGAACACTCTCACTTAGCCATGGAATTCTATAATTTTAAATTTAGCGAAGCCCCAGTATTCGGAAGACCGAATCCGGGGCGCTATCCACGCCTTCGTCGGACATTATCCGGAACTTCGCTCGAAGCGGCATGAGTCTTTAAGGACCCGAAAAGACCTCTCGAACAGCGACCAGTCTCTCGCCTTATCATGCCGGTCAGTTTTAGCTTTCTCCACTGAGGCGCTCGCCCGGCTCAACCGAGGCGCAATCACAGTGGTTCTCCCAGTGCCACCTTAGCCGACAGAACGGAACGTAAGGCACCAAAACATGGGAGCCGGGCAAACCCAACTATTGACCCAAGACATGATTCGGAGCCGATTCATATAATGCTATAAGTTTGGGGTACCGCACTTATGAAAGTGTTCGGACTTATCACACCATAATGTGGGCAACATAAGCCCCTGGTGTATTAGGCCGTACCAAAATATACGGGTGCAAGATGTCATGTAATGGACATATATATATATATATATATATATATATATATATATATATATATATATATATATATATATATATATATATATAAAAAGTAATGTAATTGCAAAATAAAAGTGCTACATTATTTATTAAGGGCGTACGCTATGAGTGCGGACTGATACAAATAGTCTTGATAAGCAAAGGATTTGGACTAATTAAACATGTCCCCTCGAGGATGAGCTGCGGACTTGGTGTATATAATCAAATTGAATGCTCGTAATTGAGACCACCGAGTGTTCGCCGCAGCCTTCTTTCTTCCCCGGCTGTTGCATCGTGAGTTCGGCAGGTCCACCGCCGGATGTGGCCTCCGTTAATGGAGTCCTGTGTATACAAAGAAGGAAAATAATAATAAAAGGCGCGACTTGCGAGCCCTGGTGTGTCGAGCCGCACTCTGGGTCCATTCGATCGTGCCTTCCCTGCGCCCATGGTATCTCCAAAGCGTAATGATGTCGTGGAGGTTGTTCTTGCAATCGTGCGAGGCGGGGTTAGGGCCGCATTACTCTGCGATGCTCGATCGTGCGGGTGGTCTTGGTTGGTATTGCTTGAGCGCATTTTCTGTATCCGGCCGTTTAACGGCCGGACTCAAAATTGCCTTAAAGGCTGCTCTGACTTCCGCGCGAGAGTCATTGTATGTTCCTCCGTTCGGAGGAGAGTTCCGTATTTCCGTTGACCGTGATGACTCCACAAGGGCCCGGCATCTTGAGCTTGAGGTATGCATAATGCGGCACGCGTTGATCTTTGCAAACGCGGTTCGTCCGAAAGCGAGCGTGATAGCCGCTCTGAAATGGGACTATGTCGAAGATTAACTCTTTGCTCGGAAATTATCACGGGATCCAAGACCACTTCGGTGTGGTGAGCCTGCACAATTGGCTTCCACACCTGGTATGACACCTTTAAAGGTTGTCTTTGTAGGTTTAATCCTTGAAGGGTCTATGCCCATCTTGCGGACTGTATCCCGATAAAGCGAGTTCAAAGCTCGCCGCTGTCCATCGGGACTCGTGAGTGAAATCCATCGATGATTGGGTCTAAAACCAATGCGGCGAATCCGCCATGGCGTATGCTGGTCGGATGGTCTCTTGATCGAAAGTGATCGGACAAGAGGACCATGGATTGAACTTGGGCGATCGCTCCATCGCATAGACGTCCCTTAGTGCACTTCCTCTCCCTCTTGGGTATATGGGTTGCGTAAATCATGTTCACCGTTCGCACTTGTGGGGAAAACCCTTCATCCTCTATTGTTCGGGCGGTCGGGTCTCTTCCTCGTCGTCATTGTTTAGCCCCTTGTCATTGTTTTTGGCAATTAACTTGCTGCTCGCTTGAACACCCAGCAATCTCTATTGGTGTGATTAGCTGGCTTTTCAGGTGCCGTGTCCGCATAAGCGGTCGAGTATTCGGTCCAAATTGGACGGACCCGGAGTGGTTCTTTTGAATGGCTTCTTCCGCTGACCGGGTTTATAGCCTCGGAATCCGGTGTTGACTGCCGTATCCTCCTTATCGTCGCCGTTGATGCGGCGTTTATTTTTGTTTCGACGTGACCTGCCGTTGTGGTCCTTAGTATCCGGACTGCCAGAATTTTTATTGAGGTTATTGCTGCGAGCTAGCCAGCTATCCTCTCCCGCGCAAAAGCGGGTCATTAATGAGGTGAGGGCTGCCATGGATTTCGGCTTTTCCTGTCCTAGGTGCCGGGCTAGCCATTCGTCGTGGATGTTATGTTTGAAGGCTGCAAGGGCCTCTGCATCCGGACAGTCGACGATTTGGTTTTTCTTTTTCAAGAACCGTGTCCAGAATTGTCTCGCCGATTCGTCTGGCTGCTGAATTATGTGGCTGAGGTCATCGGCATCTGGTCCCGTGGAAGTTGTCAAGGAATGCGGCTTCCAGGTCTTCCCAACACCCAATTGACTCTGCGGGCAAGCTGTTGAGCCAATGCCGAGCTGGTCCTTTAAGCTTGAGTGGGAGATACTTGATGGCATGGAGATCGTTGTCGCGGGCCATATGGATGTGATGAAGATAATCTTCGATCCAAACCGCGGGGTCTGTTGTGCCATCGTAGGATTCGATGTTTATGCATTTAAACCCTTCAGGGATTTGATGGTCCATTACTTCGTCAGTCAAGCATAGCGGGTGTGCGGCGCCTCTATATTGAGCAATATCACGACGCAGCTTGAGAGAGCGTTGTCTGCTGTGTTCGGCCCGACCGGGGTTATTGTATCCGGCGCGACGGTATTCGTCATGGTCGTCGAAGCGCCTCGTGATCCATAGATGGATCTGGATTGCCTTGCTTTGTCCTCAATCGTCTCGCAAGTCCGGTAGCGTTCCCTTTGGCCGTACTTTTGGAGCGATGCCGAGGTACGGTCTTGGTTGAGGGCCCGGATGCCTCTCTGTCGCGACCACGTGGTGGTCGATGCTGTAAATATCGTCTTGCTGGTGATGAGGGTATGTATGCTTCCTCCTCTAGTCCGGGAGCAACTTGCGTCTTGGGTAGCTTTTGAGGGCGTTCGAGTTTATACTCTTGACCGCAAGGACCTCGGTCCATCGATCGGCCAACAGGTCTGATCAGCTTGAAGCTGCTGCTGCTTTTCTTTAGGCTATTTGCCGTGGCGATAAGCCTGCGTTTGAAACGCTCTTGTTCAACGGGATCCTCGGGCACGGCACGATTAAATCGATCGTTGAGGCTTGCCTCGTCTTGAGAGGGAGGCATATAGTTATAATCCTCGACCTCTTAAATGCATAAGCCCCTCTCGTGAGGGCTTGCTTCGCATCCTCCCGCGCTGAGTCTTCTTTGGAGGGATTATCGTCGGCACTCTTTGGGGTGTTATTATCTCCTGTGCCGGAATCTCCATTCTTGTTGTGGCGGGATTTAGAGCGGCGCCGCTGACGCCGGTGCTTGGGCTGCTTCTTTAAACAATCTGACTCCGCTGCTTCTTCGCCGTCGCCGTCTTTTGGGGTGTCCACCATGTATATGTCGTATGACAAGGTGGTCTTCCAGTGCCCTGTAGGCGCTGGTTCCTGTTCATCTCCGGCATCGTCGTCCATAGCGTCGATGTCTTCGGAGTCGTAGTCTAGCATGTCGGTTAGATCGTCGACAGTGGCTACAAAGTGGGTGGTGGGTGGGCTCTGAATTTCTTCGTCGTCCGTATCCCAACCATCCTGGCCATAATCCGGACAGGACTCTCCGGATAGCGAGAGATGCTTTAGCGAATTTAGGATGTCGCCAAAGGGCGAGAGTTGGAAGATGTCCGCGGTGGTGAATTCCATAACCGGCGCCCAATCAGATTCGATTGGCAGGGGCGCGGGAGGTCCAGAGTCCGGCAAGGAGTCCGGCACCTCGGAGTCATGAGCTTCGCGAGGGACAAGGGTAGTGTTCGGCTCCATCGCCGTGGAAGTTGAAGCCCCCGAGGTGGTGTCCAACCACCGGTCCTCGATCTGGGCGGTCGGCTCCGCTCTAAGGGCCGGAGCGGATTCTTGTGCGGCCACCAAGGCACTGTTCGGTGACAGAGCTAGGTCATGCCCATCGTAACAGTGCGGCACGCTTGGCTGTGGCTCGAGCCCATCGAAGATCAAGTCCTCGCGGATGTCGGCCGTGAAGTTTAGGCTTCCGAATCTGACCTGACGGCCAGGGGCGTAGCTTTCGATCTGCTCCAGATGGCCAAGCGAATTAGCCCGCAGTGCGAAGCCGCCGAATACGAAGATCTGTCTGGGGAGAAAAGTCTCACCCTAGACAGCGTTGTTGATTGAAGATGCCATCGAGCCTATCGGTGACGACACAGAGGAACCCTCAATGAAAGCACCAATGTCGGTGTCAAGACCGGCGGATCTCGGGTAGGGGGTCCCGAACTGTGCGTCTAGGCGGATGGTAACAGGAGACAAGGGACACGATGTTTTACCCAGGTTCGGGCCCTCTCGATGGAGGTAAAACCCTCGTCCCCGCTTGATTAATATTGATGATATGGGTAGTACAAGAGTGGATCTACCACGAGATCAAGGAGGCTAAAACCCTAAAGCTAGCCTACGGTATGATTGTTGTAATGTATGTTGCCCTACGGACTAAAGCCCTCTGGTTTATATAGACACCGGAGGAGGCTAGGGTTACACAGAGTCGGTTACAATGGTAGGAGATCTACATATCCGTATTGCCAAGCTTGCCTTCCACGCCAAGGAAAGTCCCATTCGGACATGGAACGGAGTCTTCAGTCTTGTATCTTCGTAGTCTTGGAGTCCGGCGGACGATGATAGTCCGGCTGTCTGGACACCCCCTAGTCCAGGACTCCCTCAAAGGGAAACAGAGAGATTACAACCCCATCTCGGTGAGACCGAGATCCCTATCGGTGAGACCGATTTGCCTAGGGTTTGTGGCAGTGGCTATGACATCTGAACTCGCTGGCGCCGGGTCGAAAGAATCGGTGGGGCCGAGTTTGACTTTTGGTTTAGGTCATATGTGGATGTGATGAAGTAGTTGAGGGCTTTGGAGCATATCACTAAGCACTGTGGAGCAAGAGACTCATTAAGAAACACCTCATCCCTCCTTGATAGTATTGGCTTTTCCTATAGACTCAATGTGATCTTCGATCACTAAAGTATAAAATGTAGAGTCTTGAGCTTTTGAGCTTGAGCCAATCCTTTTCTCCTTAGAATTTTGAGGGATCCACTTTTCTCATCCATGCCATGCCATTCATTGAGTTTTCCTGAAATATTCATCTTGGAATGATGTTAGCTCAATGAGCTATATGTTGTTAGGAATTACCAAAACCACCTAGGGATAGTTGCACTTTCAGCCGGGCGCTCGGCGCAAGGGCGCTGGGGCGGTGGCGGATGGACTGATGGGGCCGGGGCGGGCCGAGCGGCCGGGCCATGAGGGAGGGAGAGGAGGGCAGCGAGGCTGACGTGGCGAGGCGGGATTGGCCCGGGGACGGCAGCGCGGACATGTCCGGTGGTGGGAGAAAGTGTCCGGCGGCGCGGAGGAAGAGGAGGCTAGGGTTCATCCGCGAAAAATGGAGGGGGAGGACCTATTTATAGCTAGAGGGAGCTAGGAGAGTCCAAATGGGGTGCGGTTTTCGCCCACACAATCGCGATCGAATGGACGAGAGCATGGATGGGGTTTGGATGGGCTCATGGGCTGTGGTGAAGAGGGGCTGGGCTGTAAACAGAGAGGCGTTTCGGGCTACGCGGTTAACCGTTGGTGCATCAAACGACCTCCAAATGGAACGAAATTTGACGGACGGTCTACCGGTGATATACCAAGCCCACACGGCAAACCTCGGTCCATTCTGAGAACATTTTTATCCCACTCACGAAACAAGGTCTGAGAGGTGCGACGGGCGCGTGCGAGTGTGGTTGGGTTCAAAATGGACAACAGAGAGAATCGGGGGAACCCGAACGGATGCAAGTTTTGAAAAACATGCAGATGAAATGCAGATGATGACATGGCAAAATGCAACACGCAAGAAAATGACACGGCAACAAAGACGAATAACTGAGAGACACCTGGCGCATCGAATCCGGGGCGTTACAACTCTCCTCCACTAACAAGAGCTCTCGTCCCGAGATCTTAGGAACGAGATGGAAGAGAAAGAGGAAGAGGTGAAGCAAGACCACAAGAAAGAAGAATAACAAAGTCGAGAGAACTCGGGTAGAAAAGAGGAATGACGAGTATGACAAGAATCAAAAGCTCACGAAATAAGATAGAATATGAAACCACAGAAACGGAAAAAGAGCGAAAGAATTCCCGCAACACTCCGGCTGAAGATGGAAGGAATAGAACATGAACTTCACCACATGAGATGGCACTTGACGAGACGACCAATATAATGCCTCCGGAAGAATTGAAGAATTGAAAGAATGGAATGAAAAGAACTTAGAAGGAAGGGTTGAATGGAATTGTTGAGAAAATCGACAATGAAAGAATAAGCTTGTTGCGGACTTATCAAAAACAACTCAAAACTTGAGGTGAAATTATACCACAACCGGTGTCTGAATATCTTGGAAGAACGGAGAAATGCAAAACTCCACTTCAGAAGAAAACGGAGAATTATTTGAACTTCGAGACGCGAGAAGAGAATATACTTGAACTCCTCCAACAAGAATCTTGATGAACTCTTGAAGAATGAATTAAATGATGAAGAACCACCATGAAGAACTCTGGTGACAAAAGGATGATGAGATAGAATGAAGGAAGAAAGAATAAGATGAGCCTTGCGGTTATTTATATGGAGGTTCCGAAGAAATGGCTGAGGAAATTTGAACTCCGGAAAGAAAAGATGAAAACACTTGAAACTAGAATTTATTCCTCAAGAACAAACTCTGAAGGAAGGGATTACTTGATGATGATGAAATAAGAATAAGAATTATGTTATGCCTATCCTCATCAAATTTAATTGATGACAAGCGGATTTGGCATGCAACTTATTCTTGTTGAAAAGGATTAAGGGGAATATGGCGCAAAACTTGAGAAAGTCTTCATGAACCACCGGTAGGATTGGAAAGAACGAATGAATAGATATGATAACAACCGAAAGATTCTTGAACGAGCCACCGTAAGAATTGAAACGAATGACGAAAAGAGAATGAATCACCGGGAAGAAATAGAAGAAGAAATATGCTTGAGGGGATTTTGATGCAAAAGAATGGGAAGAACTCTTACTGATTAAAGAGCACTTGAACGAAGCACCAGGATAATTGGATAACGGTAGCTGAAATGTGAGGACAAAGAATTCTTCTGGAACGATGGCCTCCGGTGAAAAGAAATGGAAAACAACTTCTGACATACTCCGGATTGGTAAGAAAAGGAATATCTGACAAATGGAATAATTCAAGAAGATAACATGAAGCTAGAACCGCGAATCTTCGAGAGAACAGACAAGATTTAGAGGAAAAACTATTCTTCGGTCTTCAACTGACGACGAGAAATACCACCAAAATTACTAAGATACTCCGGGAGAATGTAAAAGAAGAAGGGTTGAACCAAAGATGAAAAGAATTTGAAAGCGATCTTGGAGATGGTATCTGGCTGATGAAATTCATACTTACGTCACACTTGAAAAGAATTTAAGAATAACTCTAGGAGAATTAGAAGAGTTAGGTAAGATCCTGGGAAAAGACCTATGGGTTAGGGCCCACTAAAACCAAACACCATTGGGAAGTATTGTGGAATAGATAATGCACCGGAACGATTGAAATATTTGAATGAGGTGATATCCTTGAATTAATTCAAACACAGACGAATCTCCTGAGATGTCTTCCGAACTCCGGAATAATAAACTGGTGAGAGCTGAACGAGAAGGGAAAGCACTTGATCCAAGGAAAAGAATGTGATCAACCCTAAAAACTTGAATTGAGTCCACCGGAAAAGGGATGAAGAATGTCAAACAAAAGAGAATTCACCGGTTGAAATAATTGAGGAAAGACTAAAGAGGTTCCGTATGAATGAAATTGATGCTCGAAAGAGGATCAGACTCCGGGAAGAAAAAGGGGTGGGAGGGCGGGAAAACAAAGGCAACTTGGAAGGGAAAAAACCGATGAATAACTTCAAGAGGAAACGCCGGTTGAAATAATTGAGGAAAGAAAGAAAAGACTTCGCATGAGTAGGATGGATACTCGATTACGGACTCTGGTTCTGAGAAGAAAAAGGGTGGGTGGGTGGGAAAAGAAAACAACTAAGGAATGAACTTGGCAAAGATGAAGAGGCTCGAGTCAACTTGATGAGAAATGCACCGGATGAAAAGAGATGAGAACCAACGACCGGAAAAAACCAACTGCATGATCCTAAAGAAAGTTTGAAAGGGAATAGTAGTAATTCAAAACACCTACGTGAAGATTCCTCACCAGAGCGACGAAGGGGCTGAGGAGTAAAAAGAATTCCTACTCTCCGATATAACTAGACACCGAAAAAGTTTTCTTCTAGACTCGACAATGGCCAAACTACACGATCAATCAAGGGGGCTCCTATGGTTGGTCGAGGCTCTAATACCAACTTGTCACGCCCAATATGCGACCCTATCCTAAAGGAACTCGAAGGTCCCACCAAGGATAGAAGAGCATATTGGAGACGCTTTTGCAAGGTGGATATCATTACATCGTATCATTACATAATAGTTGGGGATACATACAAGAGGCATACATTGTCACACGAATACAACAACATCATACATAAGAGCAACAGCCGACTACAGATGAAACACAAACAGAAACTCAAACGACATCCACCCTGCTAGCCCAGGCTGCCGACCTAGAACCTATCCCCTGATCGAAGGAGAAGTAGAAGAAGAACTTCAAAACAAGCAAACATCGCTCTCGCGTCATGATCATCGCATAACCTGCACCTGCAACTGTTGTTGTAGTAATATGTGAGCCACGAGGACTCAGCAATCCCATTACCATGGGTATCAAGACTAGCAAAGCTTAATGGGTATGGAAAAGGATAAGTGGTGAGGTTGCAGCAGCATCTAAGCATATATGGTGGCTAACATACGCAAATAAGAGCGAGAGGAGAAGCAATCGGAACGATCGTGAAACTAGCAATGATCAAGAAGTGATCCTGAAACTACTTACATTCAAACATAACACAAACCGTGTTCACTTCCCGGACTCCGCTGAAAAGAGACCATCATGGCTACACACGCGGTTGAACAAATTCCCATCTGCCACATAACCGCGGGCACGGCTCTCGAAAGTTTAAACCCTGTAGGGGTGTCCCAACTCAGCCCATCACAAGCTCTCACGGTCAAGGAAGGATATTCCTTCTCCCAGGAAGACCCGATCAGTCTCGGATTCCCGCTTTACAAGACATTTCGACAATGGTAAAACAAGACCAGCAAAGCCTCCCGAATGTGCCGAAAAATCCTGATAGGAGCTACACATATCTCGTTCTTAGGGCACATCGTATTGTCCAAGCTTTCGATAGGTCAGCCCAAAGTTGCCCCTGGTGGCCATCGACGACTGACAGGTTGGACCAACACTCACGACGAGCACTGGCCCAGGGGGTAAACGAAGATGACCCTCGGGCTCTAGAAACCCAAGGGAAAAAGGCTTAGGTAGGCAAATGGTAAAATCAAGGTTGGGCCTTGCTGGATGAGTTTTATTCAAAGCGAACTGTCAAGGGGGTCCCATAAATCACCCAACTGCGTAAGGAACACAAAATCAAGGAACATAACACCAGTATGACGGAAACTAGGGCGGCAAGAGCGGAACAAAACACTAGGCATAAGGCCGAGCCTTCCACCCTTTACCAAGTATATAGGTGCATTAATTAAATAAGAGATATTGTGATATCCCAACAATAATCCGGATCCAACATGGAGCAATCTTCAACTTCACCTGCAACTAACAACGCTATAAGAGGGGCTGAGCAAAGCGGTAACATAGCCAAGCAACGGTTTGCTAGGAAGGGTGAAAAGGTTAGAGGCTGACATGGCAATTTGGGAGGCTTGATAAGCAAGAGATAGGTAGCGCATCATAGCGATAGAACGAAGCAACTAGCAGAGCAATGATAGTAGTGAGATCCAGGGTAGCGGTCATCTTGCCTGAAATCCCTCTAGGAAGAAGAACGAGTCCATGAAGAAGATGGAGCCACGAAGATGAACCAAGCGTAGACGAACGAATCCTCACGATGGCAACGAAACAGGAACTAACGAGAAGGAGCACAACCGGAAAGAATCAAAGAACAAGGTAAAAACACCACACGTAGGCATGGCATGATGGTCAACCAAATATGATGCATGACAAGGCTATATGATGTTACTCATGGCAAGAGATGATGCATACAAGAGCAACATATCAAAGCAAGTTTAAATGAGGCGAGAAACAACATATAACAATTCCGGTAAGTCCTCATATGTAAATTTAGAAATTGCTCTAGATCGGAATAAAGCTTATGTTAGAGTTGTTAAATAGCTAGTTAAGATGCACCAAGATGATCTACACGAAATTCTAGTCAAGTTTCATATAAAGTTCATTTAGTTCGGAGCTACGGCCTAGAGATATGAGCAAAACAAGTTAAACATGGCATTGATGCAAAAGGGATTCAAACATCAAGCAAACACTCTCAAAACAAGGATGCAACATGATAAGATGAAACTACATGCAATTCTAAGCAAATTTCGTATAGAGCATGCTCAAAACGGAGCAACGGTTCAACACATACACTCTATACAAGTTTAAAGGACAAGCTGTCCAAAACAGCAACCGGGCATCTAGAAAGCATCAAAACAATATGCAACAGCACCTGAACATGAAAAAAAGGCATGGACATGATGTACATGTAAATCATGACAAAACATGAACAATGAGCTATCTCCAGAAAACACTATAACATTCTCAAAAGGACATGGCAAGATTGCAAATAATAACAGTTCACAGACTTAGCAGAAAATCACTGAGCATGACAGAAATAACATCAGGTTGCAATGTTTAGAGCTATCAAACAAAATTTTACATGAACTCATCATGGAAAACAAAGGCATGGCATGATATTACTAAAAGCAATTAACAAAACTCCCTTACTGAACTTATTCCAAAGATCAACAGAAAAGATGGTAGCATCCATGCAAGCATGACAAATGATAAGTAGGCATGTTGGTGAGCTTGTACAGCTCACCACAGAGCATTACACGGCATGACAAGGTGACCAACAGTAATTTTTCATGTTTATGGAGCTAAGCATGGCAATAGCATAGTCATAGGATGCATGGATAACTAGCAAAGCTCATGGCAAATTTGAACTTCATGTTAACAGGTTGACAACAACATTATTTAGCAAATTGAGAGCAAGATTACAACAAGATACAGCAGGCTATAAATGCAACCAAGGGCATGGATGGATAGAGCATGACATGTAAAACAAAACATCCTTAGTGAACATCTCCAAATTATGCATAGAATGACTTGTAGCAGCAGGTTTACAGAGCATCATGATATAGCAGACTCAGCCTATCAAAACAGTAACAGCAATTACCCTACTCCACAAGCTTGATGCACTCACTACAAGGCTCACAAAAATACAAGACAAGCACTGCTGTAAAGATGGCATGATGGAGCTCAAATCTCATGTAGACATCAAGATCATTGGATGCACACACAAAATGCAACGAAAAAGACTAAACAGCAAGTTCAGTTAACAGACAGTAGTTAACATCATATAGCTCTTTTGCAACGATGATTAGGGCATCAAGATGGATTCAAACAAGCATGGCACAGTGGAATTAAGTGTAGAGCATCTCACAATGAACATTTTGATATATTATATGCACAAAACAGAGCAGCACACAAGAAGTTATAGCATGATGAATTTTGCACCAGAATGTTGAAAACTAAGGGATTTGGTCGAATTTTACCCTCCGGAACTGGACGGGGTCGTGCGGGATGGAGAGTTCCGGGGTGGGGACGGAGATTGGTTCCGGGTCTTGGTGGATCTGGTCCACCTTTCGGATTCGGTGCCAGCGAGGGCTTCGGCGAGCTCCGGCAGGGCGGCGGCCATGGCGAGGCGGAGGAGGGCTTCGGGGCGTCGGAGGAACCCGGCAGCCAGGGCGGCGCCGACGCTGAACGCGCGGTGGCGCTGGAAGACGAGGGCGGCGCTGGCCGAGGCGCTGGCTGGCAGCGGGGACGGGACCCGCAGCGGGCGGCCGGAGCGAGGCGCTGGGTCGGAGCGACGAGCGGCGGGCTGGCACTCGGGCGCCTGGCGTGCGCGGCGGGCGGATGACCCGGGGGGCGAGGTGGGCAGCGGGCCGAGCGGGCCGGCACAGTGGGAGAGAGGAGGGCGGCGGGGCTGACGTGGCGAGGCGGGATTGGCCCGGGGACGGTGGAGCAAACATGTCCGGCGGTGGGAGAAAGTGTGCGGCGGCGCGGAGGAAGAGGAGGCTAGGGTTCATACACGAAAAATGGAGGGGGAGGACCTATTTATAGCTAGAGGGAGCTAGGAGAGTCCAAATGAGGTGCGGTTTTCACCCACACGATCGCGATTGAACGACCGAGAGCATGGAGGGGGTTTGGATGGGCTCATGGGTGTGGTGAAGAGGGGCTGGGCTGCAAAGAGCGAGGGGTTTTGGGCTATGCGGTTAACCGTTGGGGCATCAAATGACCTCCAAATGGAAAGAAATTTGACGGGCGGTCTACCGGTGATATACCAAGGGCACTCGGCAAACCTCGGTCCATTCCGAGAAAGTTTTTATCCCGCTCACGAAACAAGGTCTGAGAGGTGCGACGAGCGCGTGCAAGTGTGGTTGCGCACAGAACGGATGACGGAGAGAACCGGGGGAACCCGAACGGATGCAAGTTTTGAAAACATGCAGATGAAATGCAGATGATGACATGGCAAAATGCAACACACAAGCAAATGACATGGCAACAATGACGAATAACTGACAGACACCTGGCGCATCGAATCCGGGGCGTTACAATAGTGTGGCACTCAACACAATAGAAATAGCAATTTTTCATCATGTGTGAGGCAATTAAGTCAAGCATGTGACTAGCAATGGGACATTGCATTTGTGAAGCAATGATATTGGTGCAACCAACCAGATGATAGTAGCAAGTAGTCCACGAATTGGATGCAACACACAATGTATATATGTCATGAAGCATGGAAATGTGGCAATCACGGGTGAAAGCAATATCTCAAACATGCATGCAAATGGTGCAAGAAACACATGAAGTATGATCCACAATATCCGAGCTCAAGAAGGATGTCACCTTGAAAGTGCACCCTTGTGCATTCTTCACAATGCCGAAGTGGTAGGAAATGTGGTGTAGAAGCGAGTCGTGGTAGAATGCATGAGGCTCGCTCTCAAGAGCTCGAATGGTCAACTCACGTGAAGTGGAAGTCGACACGTAGTCCAAGTATCCTACACATGCACACAACAAAATAAAGAACGTATGTGCATGGTAGATAAACACATCACCCATCATGATGGTTCTCTTCTTTTGCACATAACCATTAGAAGAACAAGTGCATGAACAATATGATGCAACAATGTCTATATTCATGGCACTAGGTATATGGTGCAAAGAAGGAAGACAAGCATGCTTCACAAGGAATATGTGAAAATCTCCAAATATATGTGAGAATGCTATGGGGGCAATCTCATGAGAAAGATTAAGAGCATTGTTGCACTCAATACATGGCAAGCCATCTAGCATAAGAGAGCCAACACATGGAGATATATGACAAGAAGCACTATGAATCATGTGCAAAGCATATAGATGGTTGTCATCAACCGTCTGAAATGAGCAAGTATGAGTCATTGGTGATGCAACATAAGCAAGCATAGTAATCAAGTTGTGCAAACTAGTGGAGCGAAGATGCAACACACTAGAGTAAATTATGGCAATCATGTCATGTGAGTAAATACTAGGTATAGACAATGCACATGACATATCGCAAGCACGAACACGAAGCAAGACCATAGCATGATCATAAGCATTGGGCTCAAAGTAAACATGGCAAGAACAAGCAATATGTGTAATGCAAAGCATGGGTCACAAATGCATGGCAAAGGCATAGTAATGAGCATATCATGCAAAGTGAACATGGCAAGATGGGCATATAATATGTAATGGACAACAACCTATAGCCAAGTGAGGGCCATGTATAAGGAATGCACGAAGTCTTTGCATGAAGAGAGCGGTGGAAAGATAATCCATGAGATCCCAATTCATCGTTCCTCTCTAGAGCTCGTTTTTTCAACTCATGGGATTGTGAGGTAGACAAGTATTCATGGGTACCTACACAAAAGATACACAAACCAAAGAAATTGCGCGTGTGGTAAATGTACACATCATCCATCATGATGCATTTGTATGTGCACATGTGAGTTAGCACAAGATAAGAAATGCTCAAAGAAATTTGATGCATGGTATAAGAACATGTCATCCATCATGAAAGAATAGTTATGTATAACACGATGGGGATGCAAATTGAGCATACAATTATATGGCACATCAATAGTATTTTCATTCATGGGAAACATATGGGCACATAATTATTGGGATCATGCAATGGATGGGATGGATCAAAATCTCCTAACATGTATGAGGAAACTATGGGGGTCTCCTCATGAACAACATTGAAACATCATATGGAGAAAATGGACAACATCCAAAACAATGCATATCCGAAGATAGGTGGGCATGGCATGGCATATGAGATAAATGATGCAAAGGGAGCATGTCAATATCATCACAAGAAAAACAAATGCCAATAACCATGGGCTTGTCATCTATGCCATATGTGCAAATTGGGTTTATTTTAATGGCATATGCATAGTCACTATGAAGAGATTGCAAATAAGATGTATGGTTGATCTCATGCATAGCATATGATAAGTCAAGCAGATTATCAAACATGATGTGACCAAGGGAATTGTCACAAGAAATCCTATGTAACATGGCATCACAACTAATAGACTCCACATGAGAATCATCATACTCGTCATAAATGGGCAAGAAATCATCACATGAGGAAGTCGCACTAGCATGAGTCATTGAAATAGG
Source organism: Aegilops speltoides (assembly GCA_021437245.1). Taxonomy (NCBI): domain Eukaryota; kingdom Viridiplantae; phylum Streptophyta; class Magnoliopsida; order Poales; family Poaceae; genus Aegilops; species Aegilops speltoides. The sequence continues at coordinate 222,828,981 of CM038142.1, read as the reverse complement.
TGGATCAACATCGTGTAAGCAATCAATGTCAAGAATGTACACTAGTGGGACTAGAGCATCACCGTCACCTATGTCGTCATTCCACTTAAGTGGTGTAGGTGAGGTGGGAAAGACCAAATGGTGGTGATCTTCATCTTGATGGAACCATGTGGGGGGGCATCATATTCCACCGTGGCCATCGTCTTGTCCAAAGGGAGGACGAAGTCGTTAAGGATGGGCGCGTCGTCATAAATGGGACCTAGAACCAAATGAGAAGACACAATAGAGGTAGAGGTCAAGTTGTTAGAAATGCAAATGGCCTCACGAGACCTATCAACTATCTCACTCTCTCTATGTGGTGGTTCACTCACTCCCTCAAAGTAGGTGCACTCAATGTCACAAATGGTGGAGTCACTCATCTGACTCAAGTGGTGGGGGTTGTGGCTCTCCTCACATGGGAATTGTGGCAACTCATCATATGTGGGGCTAGTGGTGAAGTCACTCTCACTCTCAATATGGTGGCACAAGTCACTCAAGTCATCATACGTCGCCGTGGTCGAAGGGAAATTCCCATGCTCAACCATCTCGTTGTCGTCACCGTGGATGAAGGCTGAAGATGGCACATCATCACTCTCCTCCATGACCGAAGGGAAAATCCCATGCTCTATCATCTCGTCATCGTCGCCGTGGATGAAGGCCAAAGATGGCACATCATCACTCTCGCCTCCAAAGATGGAAGCATCATCCTTGCTCGCCACCTTGTCGCCCGCCTCCAAAGCTTGGTCCTTGAGGGTCTCCGTAGTCGTACTCGTCCCCGCACCGTCTTGAAAAAGAGTCATGGTAGACTTGGCATCATCAATGCCACAAAGAGGGATGGCGGTGAAGTCGAACTTGGGAGCATCATTTTGGAGCTCGACGGGCGGTGGTACTAGCTGTTGGGGAACATAGTAATTTCAAAAATTGTCCTACGCACACGCAAGATCATGGTGATGCATAGCAACGAGAGGGGAGGGTGTTGTCCATGTGCCCTCGTAGACCGAAAGCGGAAGCGTTAGAACAACGCGGTTGATGTAGTCGTACGTCTTCACAGCCCGACCGATCAAGCACCGAAACTATGACACCTCCGAGTTCAAGCACATGTTCAACTCGATGACGATCCCCGGACTCTGATCTAGCAAAATGTCGGGGAAGAGTTCCGTCACCACGACGGCGTGGTGACGATCTTGATGTTCTACCTTCGCAGGGCTTCGCCTAAGCACCGCTACAATATTATCGAGGACTATGGTGGAGGGGGGCACCGCACACGGCTAAGAGATCAAGAGATAAATTGTTGTGTCTATGGGGTGCCCCCCTCCCCCGTATATAAAGGAGTGGAGGAGAGGGGGTCGGCCAAGGAGGTGGCGCGCCCTAGGGGGGGTGTCCAATCGCAACCGGGAGTAGGACTCCCCCTTTTCCTATTAGGAGTAGGAGAGGGAAGGAAGAGGGGGGAGGGAAGAAGGAAAGGGGGGCCGGCCCCCCTCCCAATTTGGATTGGGCTTGGGGGGGCGGGGCGCTGATGAAGCCATGTACCTAGGGTAGGGTCATAGACCTGTCCAAGGTACCCTCCCCAAGGACATCTATAGAAGAAACTAACTATCAGTCGACCTGGAAGGATCCCACTCGACGGACTCGAAGACACTCGACCACGAAGCCATTCACTCGACCACCAGGAGACCTAGAGTCACTCTGCATGCAAACGATCTTTTATTAAGTAGTCTTTATGGTCATGATAGCACTTTATGTAGGGCGTTACCAGTAACGCCAGACCTTAATGTACCTTAAACCCTGCATAACTGAAGGCTGGAGGGTCAGCGCACTCTATATAGCCACCCCTCCTCAGTGTAAAGGGTTCGCACCCCTGTAACTCATACGCATATAATCCAGTCGACCGCCTCCGGGCTCCGAGACGTAGGGTTGTTACTTCCTCCGAGAAGGGCCTGAACTCGTAAATCCCTTGCGTATACAACTACTCCATAGCTAGGATCTTGCCTCTCCATACCTACCCCCCTATTCTACTGTCAGGCTTAGAACCACGACAGTTAGCGCGCACCGTGGGGCAGGTGTCTTATCGACTTATTGGAGAAGTTGCGATTGTTTCGATCACCTTCATCATGGTGTCTGGCGGAGTTTTGGTTGAGGGCCACGAGATCCGTCTCGGTGCGCTCACATTCATCGCCGACGACTCCAGTTGGCTCCAGGAGGCTCCACTCGACATCGATGCGCTCCCAGTCCGCAGGGCGACACATTTTCGCGCATGTGTCCGCGGCGTCCTGCTGCGGCAACCATCGGCCCCGTATCGGTCGACCCCTACGTCGTCCTCCCTCCCTGTCTCCCGCCAGCGCAAGCGCTCCGGTTGGTCGAGGCTTCAGCGGTGGGTGAGGCATGCAGCGGCCCGCCAGTCGGCCACCCCCCAAGTTGCGGTGATCGAGCCCGACGAATCTCTCTACGGCCTGTTCGATCTGTCGACTGGATCCGTAGAGACTGCATCCGAGTGCGACAGCAGTGATCCAGCGGTGGAGGTCCTGATGGTCAATGGACCGCGTTGTCCTCCCGGCTTCCCCCACACCGACGGAGGGGATGGCAGAAGCGACCCAGCACAGGTCCACGAGGAGTATCAACCCGAGCCACTAACTTCGCTGCAAAGGGAAGATCTCCGCCGCCGGAACGTGGATGCTCTGCATACTCCTATCGTAGGAGAAACCCCCGATGCTCGAGCCCTAGAGGACGTGCGTTTGGCCAACTTGGCTGAGCGCACTCGACGGGAGAACCTCCAACAAGCACTCGACGGCGGCGTCTTGCAACGAGTACCAGACTCGGTCGGCGTCGGCTCTTTCCACCACCGACTCGGTATATCGAACTCCGATTCGTAATCTAGCAGCCGCAGCCCGTATAGCAGTAGTCGATTCAGCCCTCTCAGTCAGAGGCTGGCAGAGGCTTGATGCAGATAAGAGATTTACTCCGGGCAGCAGGAGATCAAAATTCAGCTGTATCGCAGTCGCGTAATAGAATTCACAGCAGATCCGTCACTGCGAATACAGTCCAGTCGGCCCATAGCCCAAGATCGCCCCCACGGCATGAGGGACGTGGAGGTCGGCGTGATCAGTATGATGACCGATTCGATCGCGATGATCGGCATCGAGTGCCCACTCCTCCCCAAGGGTGGGCGTCGCCTCGACAAAGAAGATGATGAAGCCAAGACAAGGTGTTGGGCGAAGGGTTCTAGTCGACCCCAGAGAACCAGGCTTTGATGCGAGATCCATTATCGTTCAGAGTTTGGTCGACCGGAACAGAGCTCACCGAGAAGGCCATGACAGAGATGTGGCCACCAGCAGCAGAGTTCATGTCTCAGGACTAGAGTGTTTTAGCAGAGCCATCAGGGCTGCGGTGATTCCTCCCAACTTCAGGTTGGCGACTGGAGTTAGTAAGTTCACTGGTGAGTCCAAGCCCGATACTTGGCTTGAGGACTCCCGAGTGGCTGTTCAGATTGGCGGCGGCAATGATGAGGTGGCCATGAAACACCTACCTCTTATGTTGGAGGGCTTGGCTAGAGCATGGCTGAATCAGTTGGCGCCTAGCCGCATTTACACTTGGGAAGATCTTGCCCGAGTGTTTGTCAGGACATTTGAAGGAACTTGCAAGCGACCAGCAGGGTTGGTAGAGCTGCAGGTTTGTGTGCAAAAGTCGAATGAGACTCTGAGGGATTACATCCAGAGGTGGATCACGTTGCATCATATGGTGGAGAATGTATCTGATCACCAGGCAGTTTGTGCCTTCAAGGAAGGTGTTAAGAACATGGAATTAAGTTTGAAGTTCGGTCGGACCGGAGACATGTCTCTGAGTCGAATGATGGAGATTGCCACCAAATATGACAATGGTGAAGAAGAGGATCGGCTTCGAAGTGGCAAGTACAAGCCGACTGCTCATGAAACTAGAGGAGGGAACTCCAGTCGGAAGCAGAAGCGGAAAGCCGAGCCAGATGCTCCTGGAGAAGCCTTGGCCGTGACTCAAGGAAAGTTCAAAGGAAAGCCTAAAGGGTCTTGGAACCCTAAGAAGGTGAAAGACAAGGAAGGAAATGATGTGATGGATTTTCCGTGCCACATCCAGACGAAGAAAGATGAGGAGGGTAACTTCATTTACCCGAAACATACCACACGGCAGTGTCGACTCTCGATCCAGCAATTTCAGGGGAAACAGCCCAAAGATAAGGAAAAGGAGTCGGACAAAGTTGAGGACAAAGAAGACAGTGATGAAGGATACCCCCATGTCAATTCCACCGTGATGATTTTTGCTGATGTTGAAAGCAAAAGTCGACTGAAAGTTATTAACCGTGAGGTGAATATGGTTGCTCCGGTGACACCCGGTTATTGAAATGGTCTCGGATCGCCATCACATTCGCCCACCGATCATCCGACACACATTGCCACCCCAGGAGGCAAGCTTTGGTGGTCGACACGGTCATCGAAGGCACTCGGCCGACTAAGGTCTTGATGGATGGTGGCGATGGCTTTGAACATATTATATGCAGAGACGCTGAAGGAATGGGCATTCCGATGTCCGACTCGGTACCAAAGAACATGAGTTTCCATGGAGTCATTCCTGGAAAGAAGGCTGAGTCACTCGGCCAAATTGCTCTTGATGTGGTTTTCGGTGATTCAAAACATTTCCGCAAAGAAAAGTTGACATCTGAAGTTGTGGATTTCCAGAGTGCTTATCACGCTATTTTAGGCAGGCCAGCTTATGCACGCTTCATGGCTTGACCATGTTACGTGTACCTCAAATTGAAGATGCCTGGTCCCAAAGGTGTGATCACCATTACTGGCAATCGGAAAAAGGCAGAAGAGTGCTTTCAGAAGGGCTCAAATATCGCTGATGCTTAGATAACAGTGGTAGAGCTGTAGGAATACCAGAAAAATGTAGATCCGAGTGATTTATTGCGGGCCAAGAAGCCCGCCACAGAGTCAGTGTTCCAGTCGTCCGGTGAGACGGAACCCGTTCACATTCACCCGACCGACCACAGTGCTGCTCCGACTCATATCTCCACAACACTGGACTCTAAATAGGAAGAAGTGCTCATCCAGTTCCTCCGTGAGCACTGGGACATCTTCGCATGGAAGCCTGCTAATATGCCGGGTGTTCCCAGGGGGCTGGCTGAGCATCGTCTACGAGTCGACTCAAAAGTGAAACCTGTCAAAGAACATCTTCGACGGTCCGCCGTCCAGAAGAGAAAGGCCACTGACGAAGAGGTGGCTCGGCTCCTGGCAACAGAGTTTATCCGAGAGATTTACCACTCCGAGTGGCTCGCCAATGTTGTCATGGTCCCCAAGAAGATCAAGTCACTTTGCATGTGCATTGATTTCAAACATATCAATCGGGCCTGCCCGAAAGATCATTTCCATCTCCCCCGCATCGACCAAATAGTCGACTCGACTGCGTGATGTGAGCGCCTGTCTTTTTTAGACGCCTATTACGGTTACCATCAGATCCGTCTATATGGACCCAATGAGATCAAAACAGCTTTCATCACTCCATTCGGGTGGTTCTGCTATGTCACCATGCCATTCGGCCTCAAGAATGCTGGAGCCACGTTCATGAGGATGATTCAGAAGTGTTTACTCAAATCAGTCGGTATGTGGAAGCATACATGGATGATATTGTGGTCAAAGCACGGAAGGGTTCCGACCTATTGACTAACCTCGCTGAAACATTTGCCAATCTCAGGAGGTATGATATCAAGCTTAATCCATCAAAGTGCACATTCGGAGTTCCTGGCGGAAAGTTACTCGGTTTTCTCATTTCCGAACGAGGAATCGACGCCAACCCAGAAAAAGTTGGCACTATACTACGAATGAAACACCTTGTGTGTGTGCACGATGTCCAGAAGCTTACTGGATGCTTGGCCACTTTAAGTCAATTCATCTCTCGTCTCGGTGAAAAGGCATCGCCTCTTTACCGACTGATGAAGTAGTCAGACAAGTTTGAGTGGACTCCAGAAGCTGATGCAGCGTTTGCAGAGCTAAAAGCTCTGCTCTCCACCCAGCCGGTGCTTGCTGCCCCAATCAGCAAAGAGCCTTTGTTGCTTTATATTGCAGCCACAGGACAAGTCGTCGATCTGATGACTTACGGTCGAAAGCGGAAGAAGAAGGAAAAGCCTTCAAAGTTCAGCGCCCGAGGTATTATCTTTTTGAAGTGTTTACCCCATCAAAGCAAAGATACCCTCATTATCAGAAGCTTGTATATGGGATTTATATGACCACAAAGAAGGTTGCTCATTATTTCTCTGATCATTCCGTTATAGTCGTCAGCAACGCCCCATTATTAGAGATCCTGCACAACAGAGATGTAACTGGTCGAGTGGCAAAATGGGCGATTGAACTCCTTCCCCTTGATATCAAGTTTGAGGCAAAGAAAGCCATTAAGTGCCAAGCAGTAGCAGATTTCATCGCCAAGTGGATTGAACAGCAACTATCGACTCAAGTTCACTCGGAGCACTGGACCATGTTCTTTGACGGTTCTAAGATGTTGAATGGTTCCGGAGCTGGGGTAGTATTGGTTTCCCCCCGAGGAGATAAGCTCAGATATGTGCTCCAGATCCACTTTGATTCCTCCAACAATGAAGCAGAATACGAAGCACTTTTGTACGGGTTGCGTATGGCCATTTCACTCGGTGTCTGTCGCCTTATGGTTTATGGCGACTCAGATTTGGTGGTTAATCAGATGATGAAGGAGTGGGACGCCAGAAGCCCAGCCATGACTGGTTACTTCAATGTAGTAAGAAAGCTTGAGAAGCAATTTAAAGGGTTAGAGCTCCATCATATACCCTGACTAAAGAATCAAGTGGCTGATGATTTGGCAAAGATAGGTTCCAAGAGAGAAGCCATTCCCAGTAATGTGTTTTTGGAACACATCCATACTCCATCAGTTCAAGAGGATCGTTTTACCGAAGAAGCTCCACAGCCAAAAAGTGTCACAGATCTGACTGAAGTTGAGGTTCCAGCGGTGGTCGACCTGATCATGGAAGCTTTGGTCATCACTCCCGACTGGACAGAGCCGTACATCGTGTATATCCTAAGAAAAGAGCTCCCAGAGAACGAAGAAGAGGCTCGACAGATCGTCCGTCGATCCAAAGCCTTTACCGTGATAAAGGGACAATTGTACAGAGAAAGCGCGACTGGAGTCGGTCAGAAATGTATAACGCCAGAAGAAGGTCAGATAATCCTTGACGATATCCACTCGGGGACCTATGGCCATCATGCGTCCTCTCGGACCATTGTGGCTAAAGCATACCGAGCGGGATTTTACTGGCCAAGAGCAAATGAAATGCCGAAGGAGATAGTCGGCAAGTGTGAAGGATGTCAATTTTACTCCAATATGTCACACAAGCCCGCCTCAGCCTTGAAGACCATTCCACTCGTCTGGCCTTTTGTTGTATGGGGATTGGATATGGTTGGACTACTGAGAACAGGCAGAAGCGGCTTCACCCATGTGCTAGTGGCAGTCGACAAGTTCACTAAGTGGATTAAAGCTAAACCTATCAAGAATCTTGATGCTGGCACTGCTGTCAGCTTCATCAGGGAATTGATGTTCAGATATGGAGTTCCCCATAGCATCATCACTGATAATGGGTCAAACTTTGATTCCGATGAATTCAGAGCCTTTTGCACATCTCAGGGCACACGAGTCGACTATGCTTCAGTCGCTCACCCCAGTCGAATGGATAGGCAGAACGAGCAAATGGTTTAGTTCTCAAGCATGCGGCAGGTGCATGGGTCGACGAACTTCCGTCAGTACTTTGGGGATTAAGGACCACTCCTAATCGGTCGACTGGGAGAACTCCGTTCTTATTGGTCTATGGAGCTGAAGCAGTCTTGCTGAGTGACCTGCTTCACAATGCACCCCGAGTCAAACTCTACACTGAAGATGAAGCAGAGCAAGCCCGACAGGATGTAGTCGACCTTCTAGAAGAAGAAAGAGAGATGGCCATGATCCGATCGACTATCTATCAGCAGGACTTGCGTCGATTCCATGCTAGCAGAAGCCACACAAGCTTGCTCCTACTTGGGAAGTTCCCTTCATCGTCACCAAAGGCCTCCACAATGGAGCATACCGTCTTTTCAATGTCGGTCACCAGATTGACGAGCCTCGAGCTTGGAACGCAGAGCTGCTCCGCCCCTTCTATACTTAAGTATTCACTCAGATGAGATGTAATAAAAGTACTTCTGTAGTTTATTTATCAAAGAAAAGAGTGTTATAATTTTCCCAGTGATTGTTGTTACTTTTGTTTTCATAAGAAATCCCCCAGTGGGTGGCTTAGCTGCGAATCTGTTTCTCCTAAGTTTGTAAAAAAAAATCCTTGCCGAGTGGTGAGCCAGCCTCTCACTCGGGGGCTTAGCTGCGAATCTGTTTCGCCTAAGTACTTTAAAATCCTACCGAGTGATGAGCCAGTTTCTCACTCGGGGGCATTGTTGCAGTCCAGTACTTGCCTAAGTGTTTAAAATCCTACCGAGTGATGAACCAGTCTCTCACTCGGGGGCTTAGCTGCAGTCCAGTACTCGCCTAAGTGTTTAAAATCCTACCGAGTGATGAACTAGTCTCTCACTCGGGGGATTTGCTGCAGTCCAAGTACTCGCCTAACTGTTTAAAATCCTACCGAGTGATGAGCCAGTCTCTCACTCGGGGGCTTAGCTGCAGTCCAAGTACTCGCCTAAGTGTTTGAAATCCTACCGAGTGATGAGCCAGTCTCTCACTCGGAGGCTTAGCTCCAGTCCAGTACTTGCCTACGTATCTAATACAATGTGCGCTCCGCAAGGAGGACGAGGTGCAGGTCGACTGCTGTAACGCCCCGGATTCGATACGCCAGGTGTCTGTCAGTTATTCGCCGTCGTTGCCATGTCATTTGCTTGCGTGTTGCATCTTTGCCATGTCATCATATGCATTTCATATCATGTCATCATGCGCATTTCATTTCGCATAAGTGTTCGTCTCATGCATCCGAGCATTTTCCCCGTTGTCCGTTTTGCAATCCGGCGCTCCTATGTCATCCGGCGTTACCCTTTGGTCTTTCGTTGTGAGCAGGTGTTAAACTTTCTCGGAATGGACCGAGGTTTGCCAAGCGGCCTTGGTATAGCACCGGTAGACCGCCTGTCAAGTTTCGTGTCATTTGGAGGTCGTTTGGTACTCCAACGGTTAGCCGGGTAACCGTAAAGCCCTCTTTTGTTGCAGCCCAACACCCCCTCCAAAGTGGCCCAAAACCCACCAAACTCCCTTCCATGCTCTCGGTCGTTCGATCACGATCGCGTGGCCGAAAACCGCTCCTCATTTGGACTCTCCTAGCTCCCTCTACCTATATATATGTGGCCTCCCCCGAAATTTCCCCCGAAACCCTAGAAATTCCCCTCGCGCCGCCGGACGTTTCTTCCCCCACCGACGGACATGTCCGCCGCCGCGCCTCTGGCCAACCGGCGCCTGCCACGTGGCGCCCCGCGCCCACTTCGCCGCCCGAGGCCCGCCGAGCCCGTCTGGGCCAGCGTGGGCTCAGATCACCGCCCGCCCGCCCGAAGCCCCGCTTCGGGCTCCTCCGCCGCCGCCGCCCGCCGCCACGCGCTACACGCCAGCGCCGACCTCCGCCACCGCCAAGGCCCGCCAGTGCGCCTCGATCCAAGGTCGCCTGTCCCGCGGCCTCCCCTGACGGGTGCCCGACCGCCTCCACCGCGCCCGTGCCCGCCGGCCGCTGCCTCCTCGCCCAGCGCCGTCTGCGCCCGCGCCCCCCGCTCCAGCTCCGCCACCCTGCTCCGGCCCCGCTTGTCGCCAAGGCCGCCGCCAAGCTCCTCTCCGCCCGCTCCAGCTCCGCCGCTCCATGCCCGGCGCCGCGCCACCCCGGTCCCACTCCGACGAGCTCCCTGGCCGGCCCCTCCTCTCCAACTCCGGTGAACCTCGAAGTTCGTGCCGGACGAACCCTAGATCTGGATCTAGGTCGACCTCCGTTTTCCCACCAAGTCCCTAAGTTTTCAACATAAACATGCCATGTTCATCGCATCACATCTCTGCATCCGTAGCTCCGTTTCGTGCGTATAATATGTCAAATTGTTCGTCTCGATGAGTAGATCATTTCATTCCATTGCATCATTTTCATTTGAGCTCATCTTGATGCCCGAAATGCTGTTGGAAGAATGCATGTTGATGTTAATCTGCTGAAACTGTTATAACTTGCTGTTTTATCATTTTTGCCATGATTGATGTGTGCATCCTATGAGGTTGATGTCTGCATGTATGTTGATCTATGCCATGCCATCTTTCAGGGGTGCCAACCATGTTTTTTTGTGACTTGTGTAGTGAGTGCTTTGAGCTTGTTAAGTAGGGTAGTTGCTGTTGCTGTTTTCCTGACAGATTCTGTTATATTTTGTAGCTATGTTAACATGTTTCTACTTATCATTCTATGCATAATCTGGAGATGTCCTATAAACATGTTTCGATCTACAGGTCTTGCTCTATCCATTCATGCCCTTGGTTGCAATTATAGCCTGCTGGAACATGTTCATTTCTTGCTCCAAAGTTGCTTGATAATGTTGCTGTCAGCCTGTTAACATTAAGTTCACTTGTTCCCATGTGTTTTCCTAGTGATCCATGAACCCTATGAACTTGCTATTGCCATGCTTAGCTTCACAAACATGCCTTCTTACTGTTGGGTGCTTTGCCATGCCATGTATTGCTCTGTGGTGAGTGATTCAAGCTCACGAACATGCCTACTTATTGTTGTTCCTGCCATGTATGAATCTGTAATATAACTTGCCATGTTTACACGGGTGCCATCATATCTTCTAATCCTTTTTGGCTCATGGTCAGTAAGGGACTTTTGATCTATGCTTTTAGTAGATTCATGCCATGCCTTTGTTTGCCATGATAAGTTCCTGTAACATGTTGTTTGATAGCTCTAAACATTGCAACCTGATGTTATTTCTGCTAAAGTCTGAAACTGTTATTATTTGCAATCTTACCATGAGTTTTGGAGCATGTTCTAGTGATTTCTGGAGATAGCTCAGTGTTCATGTTTTGTTATGCTTTACCTGTACATCATGCCCATGCCTTTTGTTATTGCGTTGAGATGCTGTAGCTTATTGTTTTGATGCTTGCAAGATGCCTAGTTGCTGTTATGGACAGATTGTTGTTATGACTTGTATAGAGTGTATGTGTTGAACCGTTGCTCCGTTTTGAGTGTGTTCTATATGAAACTTGCTTGATTTTGCATGTAGCTTCATATTATCATGTTGCATCCTTGTTTTGGTGTGGTTGCTTGATGTTTGGGTGCATTTTGCATCAATGCCATGCTTAACTTGTTTTGCTCATATCTTCTAGGCCGTAGCTCCGAATCTAATGAACTTTATATGTAACTTGACTAGAATTTCTTGTCGATCATCTTGGTGCATCTTAACTTGCTGTTTAACAACTTGAACATAAGGTTTGTTCAGATCTGGACCAATTTCGAAATTTGCATATGAGGACTTACCGGAATTGTTATATGTTGTTCACGGCCTCATTTAAACTTGCTTTGATGTGTTGTTCTTGTTTGCATCATCTCTTGCCATGAGTAGCTTCATGTAGCTTGGTCATGCATCATGCTTGTTGTGCATCATGCCTTGTTCATGTGTGGTGTGTTTACCTATGTTGTGTGCTTCTTCTTGTTAGTTCCTGCTTGCTATGATCGTGAGGATGCGTTCGCTCACGTGTGGTTCGTCTTCGTGGCTTCATCTTCTTCATGGACTCGTTCTTCTTCCTTGCGGGATTTCAAGCAAGATGACCGCTACCCTGGATCTCACTACTATCATTGCTATGCTAGTTGCTTCGTTCTATCGCTTTGCTGCGCTACCTATTACCTGTTTATCAAGCCATCCCATATTGCCATGAACCCCTAACCTTTGACACCTTTCCTATTCAAACCGTTGTTTGGCTATGTTACCGCTTTGCTCAGCCCCTCTTATAGCGTTGCTAGTTGCAAGTGAAGTTGAAGATTTCTCCATGGTGGACAGGATTTATGTTGGGATATCACAATATCTCTTATATTATTAATGCATCTATATATTTGGTAAAGGGTGGAAGGCTCGGCCTTATGCCTGGTGTTTTGTTCCACTCTTGCCGCCTTAGTTTCCGTCATACCGTGTTATGCTCCCGGATTTTATGCGTTCCTTACACGGTCGGGTGATTTATGGGACCCCCGACGCTTCGCTTTGAATAAAACTTGTCCAGCAAGGCCCAACCTTGGTTTTACCATTTGCCTCACCACCACCTACTTTTCCCTTGGGAGTAATTAACCCAAGGGTCATCTTTATTATAGCCCCCCCGGGCCAGTGCTTGTCTAAGTGTTGGTCCAAACTAGAGCACTGTGCGGGACCATTCCTTGGTTGGATTCCTTCGCTTATCCGGTGTTGCCCTGAGAACGAGATATGTGCAGCTCCTATCGGGATTGTCGGCGCATCGGGCGGCTTTGCTGGTCTTGTTTTACCATTGTCGAAATGTCTTGTAAACCGGGATTCCGAGACTGATCGGGTCTTCCTGGGAGAAGGTCTATTCCTTCATTGATCGCGAGAGCTTGTCATGGGCTAAGTTGGGACACCCCTGCAGGGTATACAATTTCGAGAGCCATGCCCGCGGTTATGTGGCAGATGGGAATTTGTTAATGTCCGATTGTAGATAACTTGACACCAGATCCGAATTAAAACGCATCAACCGAGTGTGTAGCCGTGATGGTCTCTTCTCGGCGGAGTCCGGGAAGTGAACACGGTTTCTGTGTTATGTTTGACGTAAGTAGGTGTTCAGGATCACCTCTTGATCATTGCTAGTTGACGACCGTTCCTTTGCTCCTCTTCTCACTCTCATTTGCGTATGTTAGCCAACATATCATGCTTAGTCGCTACTGCAACCTCACCACTTTACCCCTTCCTTACCCATTTAAGCTTTGCTAGTCTTGATACCCATGGTAATGGGATTGCTGAGTCCTCGTGGCTCACAGATTACTACAACAACAATTGCAGGTAAAGGTTTATGCGATGATCATGACGCGAGAGCGATGCTTGCTTGTTTGAGTTCTTCTTCTGCTGCTTCTTCGATCAGGGGATAGGTTCCAGGTCGGCAGCCTGGGCTAGCAGGGTGGATATTGTTTGAGTTTCTGTTTATGATTCATCCGTAGTCGGATGTTGTTCTTGTAGTATGATGTTGTATTCATGTGGCATTGTATGCCTCTTGTATGTATCCCCATCTATTTATGTAATGTTGATGTAAGGATATCCACCTTGCAAAAGCATTTCAATATGCGGGTCTATCCTTGGTGGGACCTTCGAGTTCCTTTTGGATAGGGTCGCATATTGGGCGTGACAACTGCTACCTTCTCCTTCCGAGCTACGCCACAAATACAATGTGCACTCCACAAGGAGGACGAGGTGCAGGTCGGCTGCTACCTTTCCTTTCCGAGCTACTCCACAAATACAATGTGCGCTCCGCAAGGAGGACGAGGTACAGGTCGACTGCTACCTTTCCCTTCCGAGCTAAGCCACAAATACAATGTGTGCTCTGCAAGGACGACGAGGCAGGTCGACTGCTACCTTTCCCTTCCGAGCTACGTCACGAAAAATCCTACCAAGTGGAGAGCAAACCTCCCACTCGGGGGCTTAGCTGCAGCCCAGGGCTCGCCTAAGTATCTGAAAACCCTACCGAGCGGAGAGCAAACCTCCCACTCGGGGGCTTAGCTGCAGCCCAGCACTCGCCTAAGTATCTGAAAATCCTATCGAGCGGAGAGCAAACCTCCCACTCGAGGGCTTAGCTGCACCCCAGTGCTCACCTAAGTATCCGAAAATCCTACCGAGCGGAGAGCGAACCTCCCACTCAGTGGCTTAGCTGTAGCCCAGTGCTCGCCAAATATCTGAAAATCCTACCGAGTGGAGAGCAAACCTCCCACTCGGGGGCTTAGCTGCAGCCCAGTGCTCGCCTAAGTATCTGAAGATCCTACCGAGCGGAGAGCAAACCTCCCACTTGGGGGCTTAGCTGCAGCCCAGTGTTCGCCTAAGTAATTAATCTATGACGAGGCGCAGGTCTGCTGCAATCTGTGCTCCACCCCTACCTGCCAAAAAGCGGTGAAGTGTCGGTCGACTAGGCTTACCACCTCAGAGTTGCGTCTCAAACATTAAAATATATTCCGAGTGAAGAAGAAAATTCGCTCGAAGGCAAATACAGGCATATTCAACGATAAGCAAAGTTCAATTAACGGATTCAGAAGTGCACAGGCGTCAAGCCTGTTAAAGTTTATCGGTTACAAAAACCACTCGGCATACCGAGGCAAATTTAAGGTGAAGCATAGAAGTTTTTTACACCTCAAGAGGAGGACTGGAGGGCGCAACAAACTGGTCCAGGTCGATTCTGTCAGCAATCCGAGTGGCAGCAGCAATAAAGGTCTCCATGAAAGATTGGAAATCATGCTTCTTGATATTGGCCACTGTAGGATCGGAAGTATGTCTAGAGGGGGGGGGTGATTAGACTACTTGACAACTTAAAAGTTTAGCCTTTGATTAGGACAAGTTTTTAGCAAGTTCACAATGATGAGCAAGTCAAGTATCACCCTACACATGCAATTCTAGAGTAGTGGCAGCGGAAAATAAATTGCACATGTAGTAAATAAGAGGTGGAGAAGAGCAAACGCAATTTGGAGACACGGAGATTTTTCTCGTGGTTCCGATAGGTGGTGCTATCGTCAATCCACGTTGATGGAGACTTCAACCCACGGAGGGTAACGGCTGCGAGAGTCCACGGAGGGCTCCACCCACGAAGGGTCCACGAAGAAGCAACCTTGTCTATGCCATCATGGCTCACGCCCACGGAGGACTAGCCTTACTCGGGGTAGATCTTCACGAGTAGGCGATCTCCTTGCCCTTACGAACTTCTTGGTTCAACTCCACATCTTGACGGAGGCTCCCAAGCGACACCTAACCAATCTAGGAGGCACCACCCTCCAAAATGTAATAGATGGTGTTGGTGATGATGAACTCCTTGCTCTTGTGCTTCAAATGATATCTCCCCAACACTCAACTCTCCTCACCGATTTGGCTGTGGTGGAGGAAGGGATTGAGTGGAAAGCAACTTGGGAAGGCTAGAAATCAAGTTTCATATGGTGGGAGTGGAGCAACTTGATCTCAACACAAGGGTAGGTAGTTTTCTTCTCGAAATGTAAGGTAGGAGTGGTAGTTCTTTCGATGGCTCTCTCCACGAATGAAGAGGAAGTGGAGGGTATTTATAGCCTCCACACAAAATCCAACTGCGTTACACATTTGACCAATCTCGGTCGGACCGAAGTTGACAACTCGGTGAGACCGAAAGTTCAAATCTTGTGAACGTTGGGATTTTCGGTGGGACCGAAAATACAATCTCGGTTAGTCCGATTCTTCCAAAGTCTAGGGTTTGCCAACCTCGGTGGAACCGACTTTCTCATCTCGGTGACACCGATTTGAGTACAGAAGGTTACAGAAGCTTGGCAACACCAATTTCGGTAAGACCGAGTTTGGAATCGGAAAATCCAAAATTACTAGGGTTTGGCTATATGGCTGAGGTGGTTCATCTCGGTGTGACTGAGTTTATGGAATCGGTGGGACCGAGATTACTTATGGGTTTATGTTGGAATGAAAGATTGCTGATAGTTTGAGAGATAAATCATTAAGCACTTTGAGCAACCAGATCATCATCATAACCTCATCCCCTTTTAATAGTATTGGCTTTCCTATGGACTCAATGTGATCTTGGATCACTAAACCAAAAATGGAGTCTTGAGCTTTTGCCAATGTTTTCCTTAGCATTTTGAGGGGTCCACATCATCAGTCATTGCCATACCCATATCACTGAACTTTCTGAAACATTCTCAAGGAATAATTAGTTCAATGATATATATGTTGTTATTAATTACCAAAACCACCCGGGGATTAGTTGCACTTTCAATCTCCCCCTTTTTGGTAATTGATGACAACATATAGATCAAAGCTTCAACAAAAGATATAATCAATGAATAACATTGTCGCTTTGAGAAGTATGTGATAAGCAAGAGCTCCCCCTAAATTTGTGCATTATTTAAGATTTGCATTTGAATGCAAATGCACAATCGATTAGGATCATGGGTCACTCTTCCATGTCACATACATCTTGGTGGAGCGCACAAAATGATAAGAATGAATAGCATGCACCCAATCACCAAGACATGAGTAAATGATCATACAAGATATAGATAGAATATGATAAGCATTAAGCACTCATTAAGCATAGTATGATCAAGCACTCATCAAGAATAGAGCAAACGTAGTATCAAACATACGAAATGTCTCGAAGAACTCAAAAGTATCTCAAGGAAAACCGCAAACGAAAGAGCAAAAACGAGCACTCTCTCTCGAAGTCCTATGATCTATACAATTTCTCCCCTTTGGCAACAAGTTACCAAAAGTTCGAAGGTATAGAGCTAAGCGTCACTATGGACTCTGCTGGCGGCTCTGCTCAAGCGTCGATGGAGTGGAGATAGCTGCATCTGCAAAGCTTCGCTGAAGTCTGTGGAGCTGGAGGAGTGACACTTTGGAGCTGGCGCCGAACCGATGGAGCTGTAGGAGGTGCTGATGTAGTAGCCCAGGGTCATCCTTTGGAATAGCAGTGATCTGGGCTTTGTGGGTACTGCAGCAGGCTGCTCATAGTCATCCCGACTAGATCATCTTCCATCTCCTTCATGAGCTCTGCCTTCTCCTCTTGGCTTCCTCAATGTCGCCTCAAGCTTGTTGACGGTGACCTGCACTTCATCGACTTGACGTCCGAGCATGGAACTTATCTTCAACTATCCTCTCAAGACTCTCCGAGACGCACTATGCTGGCCAGCGTAGTTCAATTCTCCGAGTGGCTTCAAGAAGTTGTTCTCCGACGCTCTTGGGCTTTGTTGCTTCTGCTGCTTCCTTCTCAGCTTTGGCTTGTTTGGCAGCTTCAGTCTTAGCATGTCCTTCCACGATGTGGGAGCATCCTCGACCATCACAACTTCATTATCTTCATGTTCAGCTGCAATGGCAAGTGGGGTCTATCCAACGGTAGGTGTCCGTGCCAAACTTGGCATTGATGAGCATCCGAATGTGCGGAGCAAACCCACATGACCTCTTCAGTCTGCTGTCATTGTCCTCTTGATAGTCTCAACTATCGTGTCCATCACCTTAAAAGGTGTCTTCTGATCCAAAATGTGCAGCATGTTGATAGAATAGCCTCTTATCATGCGATGGTCTCCTGACTTGGGCATCAAAGTATGCCTCAGAATGGTGTTAGTGGTTGGGAGACCTGCCTGAAGATGATAAACTGATCCAAGCTTCCATATCTCAACATCCTTGTCTGGTACCTCATTGTACATGTTCTTCATTGACTCATGATTTTTCTTTGGAATGCCATAGACATCTACATCATCATCTCTTGATACTGGTGCATTCAGCAACGCTCTCCATTCTTCAACAGTTGAATGGAATCTCTGGCCTTCTGTCATCCATACAATTCTACCATCTGGATAGAAATGTGCTGTGGCATAGAACTGCATGATCATCTCATCATTCCAAGCAGTCAACTTCTGACCAACAAACTCAGCAACTCCACAAGCAGTGAAGCTCTCATGCACATGTGGGAAGTAGTCTCTGTGCTTTCATCGTCGATGTATGCCCAATCAACATACCGTGTCAGCAACAATTGGTTTCTTATCCATGAGCACTGTCTCATAGAAATCTTGTTGCTCTCTGGTGTGGAACCTTGAGTCAACAGCTGTCCTTCTCCTGGTGGCATATGGATCAATTTGCCTCCATAGCCTGAGACCTTTGTCCTTCCTTTCCTTCATATTTTCAGCTCGAGGATGAGCATCATTATGAGCTAGCAGTTTCTGTCTGAGCTTCAGCAAAACATGTGCCTCTTCATCAGATTCAGCAGGTGGCACATTGTCCTTCTTCTTTTCTGAAGCAGGAATATTTCTCACAGTTTTCTTTGGCTTGGCAGCAGGTTTGGCTTGGGCTGCCTTTGCTGGAGCTGATGGCTTAGATTTAGTGGGTGCTCCTGCCCTGATGGCATCTCCCATCAACTTTTGCTTCTGAGGAGGCTGAGGTGCTTCCTCATCAGAATCATCATCAGCTTCATCATGAACTAGCCTCTTCCTCTTGGAAGTTTTCTTGATCTTGCTGGAGGTTTCTTCTTCCATGCTCAGCTTCTTTGCAACTGTGGATTTCTTCACCTTGCTGGTGCCTTTCTTTGACTGTTGCCCTTGATAGCCTTTGGCAACCACTTGCCTTTTTGGCTTGGAAGTAATCTCCTCATCTGCAACAAAGTCAGAATCCTCCTCATCAGAATTCTTCTTCTTCCTGGCCCTGGTGGCAGCTGCAGGCAATCCACTTGGGGTGCTTCTTTCACCATCATCAGAAAAACTGCTTGCTTCAGACTTGTCACCGCCTCGAATCTCAACCGGTGATTCAGACTGTTCGCTGTCACTTGCATCGTACATGACCGACAACCCGTGAATGGAATAGGTATAGGCGAATAGAAGAGTTATCACAAACTGCAGAGGATTTGGCAAAATAAGTGAGTTCAAACTTCAGTTTTAGGTTTTCACAGAATGCATTTCGGTCGACCGAGTCTAAAATTCGTGAATCCAAGTGTCTAAACAGACCATTCACACCACTTTCGGTTGGACCGAAATGGGTTTCGTCTAGCCGAGAGCACTAGGGTTTCACTGAATCCTCACTTCGGTCTTACCGATTTGCACAACTTCGGTTTAACCGAAAAGTGCGGTAAATGGCCAGAGGCCAAATCGGTCATCCGAGAATGTAGAATCGGTCACACCGAGATGTGTTCGCGGAAACCTAACCCTAAAATTTTCACTCAATTTTGTTCTAAGATCTAATCTGCTGGATAGGATGATTTCAAACATGGCAAGAAACTAGGCAAAACCTATCGTGCATTGAATCGAGGTTGAAGCACGAGAGGATGAAAATCACCCAAGTTGGTGAAGTTTCACTACGGCGGCAACGGCGCGATGAGATTGACCGCTTGACGGCGATGGAGACCAGCGAGGGCGACAGAGCGACGGCGGAGACGATCCAAGACCACGGCGACGGCAGCGAAGGTTTGGGGGCGGCGTTTGAAGGAATAATCAACGCGCTGCCCTCGGGTATATATACCCTTCGGTTGTCGGTGGGACCGAGTTGAAAACTTCGGTGGCACCGAGATGGTTAATCGCAAGCGCTACACACATCGGTCACGCCGAGATTTGTAACTCGGTTTCACCGAGGTGAAAACCTAGATCAATCCAAGTGATTTCGGTCCGTCCGATTTGAGTATATTGGTTTGACCGAAAGTACTTAGAAGGTTTTGGAATTTAGGCTTTTGACGGATCGGTGGCTCAGAGTGCTCCTCACTCGGTCTCCGTCCGAAAAGTCTTGTTCAAAGTTTGTGATATAAGCATGAATAGAGTTTGAGACAAGAAAGCATAGATAGCTAGGGGAGGACCTTAGGCATTCTTGTCCATCCATTTGGTCAAAAAGAAAAATCCAAAAGACCAAAGCAACAAATGGATGTCCTCGAATGGATTAAATCATGCATCCAACATGCTCACATAATAAGATAGCAAATGAAATATGTGTCAAACATGCACAAACAAAACTCTAGCAACTAGCACACAATTTGGCGATGACTAGGTCATCTATATATGAGTATATTGACTTAGGAGTCAAATGAGAGCATTTGATCATAGGTCATACTCATCGTTTAAGCACAAGTGGGGTTACCACTTTTCCATAAAGCATTAATGTTTTCACATCATTAGAAGATGCTTTAGCTCAATTCTTTAGAGCAAAGCTCCCCCTTGATGTGAGGACCCCTTTTTAAAGGGTCAAACTAACCTTGGGTTGTCGTTGAAGACTTCATGTAGATGTTGAAGATGTGGATGCTCAATGTTGATGAATATCATCAAGAGTTGGGAGCAATCCTTTGGATTCGGCACTTTCAATACCTACATGGGTTAGTCCCACAAGGAACAAACAAGGATTTCCATGGACATAGATTGAAGTACACAATAGATGATGTCCATGAAAGCAATGATTACCTTGTCCCTTGACTTACCAACAAGAGGGTTTGTGACTCCATGAACTAGTGCAAGATGTGGAAGTTGATTGCACAAGTTCTTTGCCAAAATGAATGTGAGTGAAGTATGTTGGCGGAGTCACCCTCAAGAACTCTCTAGTTCTTCTTCTTCGGGATCCACATCATCTTGATGGGAATCCTTGGGGTAGTAGTTGAGCTTGTCAAGTAGAACTTGAAGTTGCCTTGGGAACCCACTTGACCATGGCCTTGGGTGCTTCAATGAATGCATCAATCTCCTCTTGAAGCTTGTCCTTGCCTTTTAGCTTGTGGTCTTGTGGTGGAAGGTCATCTTGAGCTTGTTCCACATTTGAAGAAGTAGGATCATACTTCTCCTTTTGAGAAACAAACTTTGGAGTGGGATATTGACCTTCTTCCCATTCAACACCCTCGGCGTTGAACTTTCGCTCAAAACCAATTCCTTGATTCTTCCGGTGTCTTCCTTGTTTGCGAACAATTTCTCAAAGCTCTTGCTTCCGCAAGACTCTTGTAGACACCTTTCTATAATCCCTTTCAATAAACTATTTTCTTGCTCAAGTGAAACTTGGCTTGAAACATTGTTAGTGGAATCAAGAGAATTACTAGAAGTAACAACATTTGATTTAGCATGATTATTGTTACTACTAGATGAAGAATTTTTCTTATGCTTGTCATGCTTAGTTTTAATAGGTGGCAAGAAATTAGACAAGAGAAGTCGTTTGGCAAGATATGAAGAACTCTTCTTTCAAGATCGTCATTGATAGCTTTTAGAAACTCATGTTCTTGCTCTAGATTGAGCTTCTCGGCGTAGCTTCTCATGAGATCTTAGGAGCTCTCTATGATCTTCTTGAGTTGTTTCATGAGCTAACTTAAGAGTGTTTAGTTCTTTAGTTAGACGCTCAATCTCCTTCATAGCATTGTCATTCGCTCTTCTCGACTATAAAGACTATTAGCATGTTCATCATTACTAAGCTCACTAAATTTATCATGTAAAAGCTCATCTTCACCAAGCAAGTCATCCTCATCACTATCAAAGTCAATAAATTCAGGATGTGATACCTTGGGGCCTTTTGCCATGAAGCATCTTCCAATTCCCTCATTTGGTGAATCAAATATGTCATAGGAGTTGAAGTTGGAGGATACGAGAGCAAGACCGCAACACCTTCATCTTGATCAGATTCGGAGTTGGAGTGATAGCTTCTTTCGAGTGATTGTCGGAGTCGGAGCCGGAAACCCATTCACCAACATGAGCTTGATGTTTTCTTCTTGTGTAGCTCCTTGATGACTTGTCTTTCCTTTCCGAATCCTTGCTTCTCCGAGAGGATCTTCGCTCATAACGATCATCTCTACTCCTTCTCTCTTTTAGGCGACTCTTCTCTTGAGCTTCTTCTTCTTGGAGATTCTTCTCTTCTCTTGTGGGGAGTCGAACACTCATTTGAGTAGTGTCCGGTCTTCCACAATTGTAGCAGTTTCGATCACGACTAGAAGATCTCTTATCATCATATGATCTAGACTTTGAGCTTCTTTCCTTGCTTCTACTCTTGTAGAATTTGTTGAAGTTCTTCACCATTAGGCTTATCTCTTCATTGGAAACTAGCTTGTCACTTGAGGATGTGGGAGCTTCAACTGTAGCTTTGTAAGCACCACTTGACTTGTTGTGAAGCTCTTCCTTATCTTTAAGTGTCATCTCATGAGCAACAATTCTTCCAATGACTTGGTAGGCTTGAGATCTTTGTAGTTTGGCATCATTTGGATCAAAGTGCACACGGTGTCATACTTTCCATCCAAAGCTCTGAGGATCTTCTTGATGATGAATCGGTCGGTCATTTCTTCGCTTCCTAAGCCTGCCATCTCATTTGTGATGAGAGCAAGCCTAGAGTACATTTCAGCGACTCCTTCACCTTCCTTCATCTTGAACTTGTCAAGTCGACCTTGAAGAACATCTAGCTTTGATTCCTTCACGGACTCGGTACCTTCGTGCATTTCACCAAAGTATCCCAAATCTCTTTTGCATTCTCAAGACAGCTGATCTTGTTGAACTCCTCGGGACACAAAGCATTGAAGAGAATGTCACAAGCTTGAGCATTGTTCAGAACATCCGCAACTCATCGCAGTAGCTTCGCGATCCGGAACTTTTCCTTCCTCAAGAACTCACCTTGCAAGCCAACACAAATAATGCCCCATGCGGCAGGGTTATGTCCAAGAATATGCATTTTCATTTTATGCTTCCAACTAGCAAAGTTTGAACCATCAAAGTAAGGACCTCTACGAAAATTACCCTCACTAGACGCCATACTCTCCTAGGTTGTGAAACCAAGCTTATGGAATCCAATGCAATGAAAACCAATCCAATGGAGACCAAAGCTCTGATACCACTTGTAGGATCGGAAGTATGTCTAGAGGGGGGGTGATTAGACTACTTGACAACTTAAAAGTTTAGCCTTTGATTAGGACAAGTTTTTAGCAAGTTCACAATGATGAGCAAGTCAAGTATCACCCTACACATGCAATTCTAGAGTAGTGGAAGCGGAAAGTAAATTGCACATGTAGTAAATAAGAGGTGGAGAAGAGCAAACGCAATTTGGAGACACGGAGATTTTTCTCGTGGTTCCGATAGGTGGTGCTATCGTCAATCCACGTTGATGGAGACTTCAACCCACGGAGGGTAACGGCTGCGAGAGTCCACGGAGGGCTCCACCCACGAAGGGTCCACGAAGAAGCAACCTTGTCTATGCCATCATGGCCTACGCCCATGGAGGACTAGCCTTACTCGGGGTAGATCTTCACGAAGTAGGCGATCTCCTTGCCCTTACAAACTTCTTGGTTCAACTCCAAATCTTGACGGAGGCTCCCAAGTGACACCTAACCAATCTAGGAGGCACCACCCTCCAAAAGGTAATAGATGGTGTTGGTGATGATGAACTCCTTGCTCTTGTGCTTCAAATGATAATCTCCCCAACACTCAACTCTCCTCACTGATTTGGCTGTGGTGGAGGAAGGGATTGAGTGGAAAGCAACTTGGGAAGGCTAGAAATCAAGTTTCATATGGTGGGAGTGGAGCAACTTGATCTCAACACAAGGGTAGGTAGTTTTCTTCTCGAAATGTAAGGTAGGAGTGGTAGTTCTTTCGATGGCTCTCTCCACGAATGAAGAGGAAGTGGAGGGTATTTATAGCCTCCACACAAAATCCAACTGTTACACACATTTGACCAATCTCGGTCGGACCGAAGTTGACAACTCGGTGAGACCGAAAGTTCAAATCTTGTGAATGTTGGGATTTTCGTGGGACCGAAAATACAATCTCGGTTAGTCCGATTCTTCCAAAGTCTAGGGTTTGCCAATCTCGGTGGGACCGACTTTCTCATCTCGGTGACACCGATTTGAGTACTGTAGATTCTGAAGCTTGGCAACACCAATTTCGTAAGACCGAGTTTGGAATCGGAAAATCCAAATTACTAGGGTTTGGCTATATGGCTGAGGTGGTTCATCTCGGTGTGACTGAGTTTATGGAATCGGTGGGACCGAGATTACTTATGGGTTTATGTTGGAATGAAAGATTGCTGATAGTTTGAGAGATAAATCATTAAGCACTTTGAGCAACCAGATCATCATCATAACCTCATCCCCTTTTAATAGTATTGGCTTTCCTATGGACTCAATGTGATCTTGGATCACTAAACCGAAAATGGAGTCTTGAGCTTTTGCCAATGTTTTCCTTAGCATTTTGAGGGGTCCACATCATCAGTCATTGCCATACCCATATCATTGAACTTTCTGAAACATTCTCAAGGAATAATTAGTTCAATGATATATATGTTGTTATTAATTACCAAAACCACCCGGGGATTAGTTGCACTTTCAGCCACCCTGATGGATGCCAGCTTGTCCTCTCGGGCATCCTTGCAGTGGACACGCACCAGGGACAGAGCAAGATCAGCACCACACCTGGCGGAGGACTTCTTCCATTCCTGCACTCGACCTGGAACGTCATTCAGTCGAGTCATTAAAGACTCGAGGTCATTGTGAAGCGTCTCTCTTGGCCAGAGTGTCGTGTCGATCCGCGACACCGCGACCTTTAGTCGAGTGAGGTAGTCAACCACCCCAGCAACGCGAGACTCCAGTTGGAACACGTTCATAACAGTTTCATCCTTCACTGGAGAGTTAATGGGGTCCAAGTTTGGCTCCAGTCGGCTGCTATCCTCCTCGAAGTTTTGACAGAATTCTGTAAGCATAGTTTAGAGTTAAGCCAACAGTTCTATGAAGAGTCGACAGTAACAAGTCAGTCGGATGGAAGAGATTACCTTCAAGCATAAGGAATAACTTCTTGGCGAGCCCTTCCAGATAAAACTCCAGATCGTTCTTCTTCCCCATCAGTTCGCTAGCCTTGTCACTCAGGGCTATCTTGTTGTTCTTCAGATGGCTGACCTCCTTGTTGGCCACGTCGAGAGCAGCTTTCAGATTGGTATTCTCTTCTTCAAGTTTGCCGACTGAAGCCAACTTTTCTTCTGCGAGCTTCGTCTTGTCCGAAGCCGCTTTCTGCGCCTCAGCAAGGTCAAGGTCCTTCTTCTTCTTCCGAGCCTCCTTCAGTTTATCTGCAAAGTGACAATGAGATCAGACTCAGGATTGGACAAAAAATAAAGATGGTCGTCAAGATTCTCACGAAACATACCTTTTGCCTCCTCCTTCGCCTTCGTGAAGTTCTCCTGGACAAGCTTCGAGTCAAGTTCAAGCTGGATATGTTTGTTCTCCAACTCAGTATAACGAGCCACTAGCTCACAAGATTTCTGCGAAAGATTAGTCGACAGACATCAAAGATAGATCACTTCCGAGTGACTAAAAGAAAAAATCATAGCATTTCTAAGACTACAGCCGAATCAAAATATTCAACTGTAGTCTCAGGGACTACACCCAGTGGGTGCACTCAGCGTGCCCCCACTGGTTCTACTGACTCGGTTCGATCAGTCGACCGAAAGAGACAGAAAGCTATGGTCCTAAACCATAGCTAACTGACAGCAGTCAGCCATAGTAAAAAAAAGATGTTCTTCAGACCATAGTCGACTGCTAGCAGTCGACCATGGTCTCGGGGACTCCACCCAGTGGGTGCACTCAGCGTGCCCCCACTGGTTCCAAGATTTCACTCGACTAGATCGAGTGGAAAACTTAGACTGAACAAATTCAAAGTATAGAGACTACAGTCAACTCCAAGGAGTCCACCATAGTCTTAGGGACTACACCTAGTGGGTGCACTCAGTGTGCCCCCACCAATCCAAACAGTCAATTGACACACCCAGTGGGTGTACAAATTTTAAGATATTCAGAAAGAAGAGTTTTCAGGTACCATATCCTAACAGAACAAGCGGTGATCGACTAACCTGGACATTGCTCTGAAGAGCCGAGCTTGCATCATAAGCTGCTTGGCTAGTGTCTCGGATCGCTTTCACTTGCTCCATCATGACCCCCGCCTGGCGTATAGCTTCCTTAGCAGCACCCGCTTTGTCCTCTGGGACGTGCTATGTGGCGAAAAGGGAAGGTGGATCAGCACTCGACGATGAAGGGCGAGCGCTCGTCAGCGGCACAACAAAAGACACGGTAGTCCGAGTGACGTTGCCTCCCTCCGGAACCAGCGTCTCAGGTGCTGATACAACCTAAGAAGTCTTGCCAGCAGGCGCTTTCTTGTTCTTCCTCTGCCTCAGTGGCTCCTCATCCTCATCATCAGGGAGTTCAATGACAGGAGGTGGGGCTACAGGAAAGATTCAAAGTTAAAAGCATAAGATCCAATCGACCAAAAGCGAAACTACAGAGATCATATCTAAGTTGGAGGTGGCAGCATCTTCCATTTCTTGGTCTTCATGCCTGACTGTGGTCTCGGAAGTAGCAGCACTGCGGATTTCAGAAATCAGTCGGTCAGCCAACGAGTCGACTAAGAGTGTATCCATGTTAAACAAGAAAACACAAGTTCCGCCATTACCCGGAAATAGTGGGAATCACCATCCTCATCTTCGGCAGGGCCTTCGTCGGTTTTGATGACGCTGCTCGGAGTTGCTTCGACGCTTTCTCAGTCCGCGCCGGAGAGGTCGTCCGAGGACGTTTAGTCAACTGCCGAACAGGTACAGCCGCCTTTCCACTCTCGACTGCGGGGTCATGGGTGAGCTTGGATCATCTTTCAGTGCGGGGAAGTTCGACTTCCTCCTCCTCTTCCTCCTCCTCCTCTTCACCAGAGCCGACGTCTTCTTCATCCTCCTCGCCATCAGATTCCCACTCCTCCTGACTTTCCCCTCCGCTCCATTCCTCCTCTTCGACCTATTCTTGCACCCTGTTGGGCATCGAGTACATCTTGGTAGTGATCTAGAAGACAACAAACAAGACAAAAATCAGTCGACTGAATTCTAGCAAAACGGAATGAAGGAAGAAGGATCACAGTCGGAGATTCATAATTGGACCTTGTCTGGCTCATATGAATGGTCGAGTGGAGGGATCCTCCTGGCTCCTCGGGGGTTGTCCTTATTCCCTGTGATGGCAGTCATCCACCTCTCCAGTGTGGCATCCTCGACCTCCTCCTGGTGGACCCGAGTGTTGTCTTCAGTGCCAGAATACATCCACATCGGATGACCTCGATATTGAAGTGGCTGGATGCATCGTCGAAGGAAAACCTCCAGAAGATCCATGCAGTCACCCCGTCACGGATGAGCTGGACTACACGCTCGACCAACACCTTAACTTGAGCCTTCTCCTCCGGGACCACCTTCAGAGAGGACGGCTTGCTCACTCGATCCATGGAGAAAGGAGGGAGTCCAGTCGACTGCCCTGGCGTCGGTTGGTCTTGGCAGTAAAACCAGGTCGACTGCCACCCACGGACCGACTCACGAAGGACCATGGCTGGAAAAGCACTTTTACTCCTCATTTGAACCCCAAGACCCCCGCACATCTGAATCACTTGGGTTTTCTCGTCACTCGGATTAGCCTTTTTCACTGTCTGGGAGCGACAGGTGAAAATGTGTTTGGAAAGGCCCCAATGCGACCGACAGCCCAAGAAGTTCTCGCACAAGGACACGAAAGCAACGAGATAGACGATAGAGTTGCGTGTGAAGTGGTGAAGTTGTGCCCCAAAGAAGTTCAGAAATCCTCGGAAAAAAGGGATGGGAGGCAGAGAAAACCCGCGGTCAACGTGGGTAGCTAAGAGGACGCACTCACCCTCGTGAGGCTGCGGCTGCCACTCCTTCCCCGGGAGCCTCGCTGATCCATGAGGGATTAGTCCCTCATTAGCCATGTCATCGAGGTCTTTCTGGCGGATGTTCGAGCGGATCCAGTATCCCTAGATCTAGCCTTGCGGCAGACCGGCCCGAGACGAGGATCTGCCCCGATTGGTCGCTCTCCCCTTCGCCTTTACCGTCGCCTTCTTCGCACGCTCCAAAGCCGCCGTCTTCTCCTTCATCATCGTCACCGGCGAAGCAGGCACAGAGCAGCAGCGCTGGGATGGTGGTGAACGCAGTAGATGAATCTGAGGCAGAGGGAGAGGAAAATGAGGGCGCATTGTTCAAAAAAACCCCGTCCGATGCCTTATATGAAGTCGCTTCCGAGTGGCTGACAGGTAGGCTCGGACGATCCTATCAAATCCCGCAACAGTCGCGCGAGCGATACATGGCGAAAAAGGTGGCGCAAAGATCGAGGCGTTCCTGCCTTATCCCATCTGAGTACTGCGGCCTACTTTGCCTCGCGCGCTTCCCGAAATTCGGATCCCGCTAAATCCGCGAACAACAGAGCAACTTGTCAGGCCGAAGATTTCCTCCGATCCGTCGCTCGGAAATCTCCGAGCATAGAAAAGTCACTCGACAGATACAAAGAATGGATCAAGGCGACTGAAAAAGAAGTTGGTGCGGTCACTTAAAGTCATTGATCCAGAACAAGACATACTCATAGCACGAAAAACGGGTCGGAAGAATTCTCAACTCCTTCCTCACTCAAACCTCGATCCATTCGGGGGCTAATGATGAAGCCATGTACCTAGGGTAGGGTCATAGACCTTTCGAAGGTACCCTCCCCAAGGACATCTATAGAAGAAACTACCTTTCAGTCGACCTGGAAGGATCCCACTCGACGGACTCGAAGACACTCGACCACGAAGCCGTTCACCCGACCACCAGGAGACCTATAGTCACTCTGCACGCAAACGGTCTGTTATTAAGTAGTCTTTATGGTCATGATAGCATTTTATGTAGGGCGTTACCAGTAACGCCAGACCTTAATGTACCTCAAACCCTGCATAACTGAGGGCCGGAGGGGTCTGGCGGACTCTATATAGGCCACCCCCTCCTCAGTGTAAAGGGTTCGCACCCCTGTAACTCATACGCATATAATCCAGTCGACTGCCTCCGGGCTCCGAGACATAGGGCTGTTACTTCCTCCGAGAAGGGCCTGAACTCGTAAATCCCTTGCGTATACAACTACTCCATAGCTAGGATCTTGCCTCTCCATACCTACCCCCCTATTCTACTGTCAGGCTTAGAACCACGACAGGCGCCCCCTCCTTTTCTCCTTCTCCCTCCATTCCACTAAGGCCCAATAAGGCCCATATACCTACCGGGGGGGTTCCGATAACCTCCCAGAGCTCCGCTATAGTCCCAATCTCACCCGGAACCTTTCCGGTGTCCAAATATAGTCGTCCAATATATCGATCTTTATGTCTCGACCATTGTAAGACTCCTCGGCATGTCCGTGATAACATCCGGGAGTCCGAACAACCTTCGGTACTCAAAATAAAACTGTCAACAAAACCTTGAGCGTGCGGACCCTACGGGTTCGAGAACTATGTAGACATGACCTAGAACTGTTTCCGGTCTGTAACCAATAGCGGAACCTGGATGCTCATATTGGCTCCTACATATTCTACGAAGATCTTTATCGGTCAAACCGCATAACAACATACGTTGTTCCCTTTGTCATCAGGATGTTACTTTCCTGAGATTCGATCGTCGGTATCCAATACCTAGTTCAATCTCGTTACCGGCAAGTCTCTTTACTCGTTACGTAATGCATCATTCCGTAACTAACTCATTAGCTACATTGCTTGCAAGGCTTATAGTGATGTGCATTGCCGAGAGCTCCCAGAGATACCTCTCCGACAATAGGAGTGACAAAACCTAATCTCGAAATACGCCAACTCAACATGTACCTTTGGAGACTCCTGTAGAGATCCTTTATAATCACCCAGTTACGTTGTGACGTTTGGTAGCACACAAAGTGTTCCTCCAATAAACGGGAGTTGCATAATCTCATACTTATAGGAACTTGTATAAGTCATGAAGAAAGCAATAGCAACATACTAAACGATCAAGTGCTAAGCTAACGGAATGGGTCAAGTCAATCACATCATTCTCCTAATGATGTGATCCCGTTAATCAAATGACAACACATGTCTATCGTTAGGAAACATAACCATCTTTGATTAATGAGCTAGTCAAGTAGAGGCATACTAGTGATATCAAGTTTGTGTATGTATTCACACATGTATCATGTTTCCGGCTAATACAATCCTAGCATGAATAATAAACATTTATCATGATATGAGGAAATAAATAATAACTTTATTATTGCCACTAGGGCATATTATCACACAGTAATGATTCTAAAACCCATGGAGTCTTGGTGCTGATCATGTTTTGCTCGTGGAAGAGGCTTAGTCAGCGGGTCTGCAACATTCGGATCCGTATGTATCTTGCAAATCTCTATGTCTCCCACCTGGACTTGGTCCCGGATGGAATTGAAGCGTCTCTTGATGTGCTTGGTCCTCTTGTGAAATCTTGATTCCTTTGCCAAGGCAATTGCACCAGTATTGTCACAGAAGGTCTTCATTGGTCCCGACGCACTAGGTATGACACCTCGATCGGAAATGAACTCTTTCATCCAGACTCCTTCATTTGCTGCTTCCGAAGCAGCTATGTACTTAGCTTCGCATGTAGATCCCGCCACGACACTTTGTTTAGAACTGCACCAAATGACAGCTCCACCATTCAATATAAACACGTATCTGGTTTGCGATTTAGAATCGTCCGGATCAGTGTCAAAGCTTGCATCGACGTAACCATTTACGACTAGCTCTTTGTCACCTCCATAAACGAGAAACATATCCTTAGTCCTTTTTAGGTATTTCAGGATATCTAAAATGTCCATCATTTTTGCCTTGGTTCAGAACCTTTGCCAAAAGTGGTGCACAATTTCCTAGGTCATCCTAAGGTCTTTGAATTAAATCATAAGTATTTGAATTTGGGCATTTAAAATTTATAAAATATTTCAAATGTCCAAATATTCCCAATCTAAAATGTTTCATGTTGGAAATATTCCAACAATGGACCAGGAGTAGTTTGGTGAATTTTAGAGTCCTTTAGGTATTTTTAATAATTCAACAAAGTTACAGAAAAAAATAGAAAAAGAAAAACAGAAAGAAACTTACAGGGTCACCCGGCCCACCAGCCGCCCACAGCGCCCAGCCCAGCCAGCGCCCAATGAGCTGCTTGCCGACCAGGCATGCAGAGCAAGTGCTCGACGGCGAAGCGCCGCATGGGTGCCGCGACCTGCTCGCCGCCTCGCCGTTTCCCTCGCCACGCCACGTCGGGGATCACTCCCCCTCTCTCTCCCGCACCCCCCAGAAGTCCCCTCTCCTCTCCAGCTCGTCTCCCTCGCGCCCCCACGCCATGGCCGACGCCACCGCCGCCGCTCCTCCGTCGTAGCCGCGCTCTCCGCCGTCTCCACGCCGCGCCACCGTGTCCAGGAGCTCCGCCGTCGTCCACTTCATCGAGCTAGCCGAGCCCCGAGCGCTCGCAAGGCCCGAGTCCACCGCACCAACCTCGCCCGAGTCCGCCGTCGCCGGAGATCCCCTTCAACGCCGTCGCCGCCTCAGCTCGTCCCCGACCCCGCCGGTGGCCTCTACGAGCACTCCGTGAGCTTAGCTACCCCTCCTGCCTTCTCTCCCTCGCTCCCGAGCCGTGTAGCCACCGCACGAAGCTCACCCGCACGCGCCGTCGCGGACCTCGTCGCCGACGTGCTCCCGGCCATCCTCCGGCCCACTCACCGTGTCCAACGCGTTCACCACGTCGCGTTGGAGCTAACCGAGCACTTCCCGCACCTCACCGCACACCCCAGCCCGAGTTCGCTCTCACCCGGACTCCGGTGGCCGCCAAAGTCGCCGCCGGCGCCAACTCCGGCCACCCCGACCCCAACGGACTCCGCCAAGAGCTGCGGCTCGTCCTCAGCTTCACTCCGGTGGTCTCCGCGACCCATTTGGTGGCCGGAACGACCAAAACCACTTCCGCCGCCGCGTCGGGCTCGCCGGCGGCTAAACGTCGGCGGGTTTGACCCCGACTTTGACCACGGGTGGGCCCAGGTTGACTCTGTTGAGTCGCTGACATGTGGGCCCCCTCTGCTAACTAAATCAATTTAGTTAAAACCTAACTTAATTAGTTAATTAACCACTGACATGCGGGACCCACTGGTCAGTTTGACCTGACCAGCCCGTTGACCTCTGACGTCATCATGACATAGTGCTGACGCAGTAATTTAAATTACTGGAATTATTTTTACACAGGAAATTCCAGAAAATGTTTCAAACTTCAAAAAATCATAGAAATTAATCTGTAACTCCAAATGAAACAAATTATATATGAAAAATGATCAGAAAAATCCAATCTTTCCATCTGTACAGGTTTCATGCATGTTTACAGAAGCTAACCTACTGTTTATGACAGAACAAGTTAAAGCACCCTAAATGATCATATATGAGTTTGGAAATTGCATCTTTGGTTCAAAATGCTTCAAACTCATCTGGTCTTAGTTGCATTAGCCCAACACACTCATATATGCCATGTCTCATGCATGCATCATATTGTTGCATATTGTTTGGTAATGCTTGTGTATCGGTGTTCTGCGGCGAGTTACGCCCCGAGGAGTACCGTGATAACCCGACGAAGAGCAATACCGTGTAACGACCCGTCGAACAAGCAACCAACCATTTGATCATATCGATAAAATCCCATGTTCTTGCTCCTGCTCTCGTTTCTTCGCATTAAGACAACGCGATTCAAACTGCTGTGTGTGCGGTAGTTGAACCCATTTCCTCTGCATGACTGTCATTGCCACGATAACTAGATGAAACCCACTAGCATGTGTAGGAGTTGATTGAGCCATATGATTGTGTTGTTCCTACCTTGCTATGCCTGCTATGCTTAGAGTCGTGTCGTCCGGTTCATCCGGGTAATGGCTAGAGTGAAATGATCGAGTCGGTATGAGAGTAAGGTGTTGAACACGATTTGGTAAAGGTATCGATGAAAGGCCATGTAGGAGTACATGGTGGGTTGTTTCATTGAGGCCGTCCTTAATCGAGCTCTGTATGTGTGATTTAAGATTCAGCTACTACCATGCATTGGGCCCAAACCAATGGACCCTCTCGCTTCTTATTCACCCTAGTCTTACGTCCGGGAGTTGCAAGTAGTTTACGGTGTTTGTAGCCTCTTGGAGGCCATGGACAGCGCTGACCGTAGGGGTGGGCTGTGATCACGGTAGGTGCGTGGCGGGTGTACCGAATGCCCGTTTGGTATCTCGGGAACCCTGTTCACATCGTTTGGGGCTGTGAGCGAGACTTGGCCGAACTCCTCATAGATGGAACCCAAATAGGCGATAAACTGGACTAGAGACTTAGGTGTCTAGGTAGGTCGTGGCCGACACCCACGTTGGGCTTCCGCTTGAAGGTTGCCGAGTACATGTCGTGTAAACGGCGATAAGTGGTGAGAGCGTGTATGAAGAAGTACACCCCTGCAGGGTTAACATCATCTATTCGAATAGCCGCGTCCGCGGTAAAGGACTACTTGGTTGCCTTTACAGTTCATAAACAAGTAAATGGATTCTACTAAAAGCCTCAAGATAAGTGTGAGTGCCGAGGATGGCTCTTCCGTAGGAAGACGGAGGTGGATCCTCGGTGGTGTATTGAAGTGATGAGTAGTGGACTCGAGTGTGCAAAACCATTTCAAGTTGGTGTCTCGTAGGATAGCTTAGCCATGAGTCAAAGCTGGCTTGCTGCAATAACCCCACCAACCCTTCTTGATAATATGCATGTATGTAGGGTCTGATGTAAGTCTTGCTGAGTACCTTTGTACTCATGTTGCTTTAATTTACATTTTTCAGAAGATGCCACAAACCCTTCCGACGGGTTCTTCGTGAGCGTTGAGATCGATGAGTAGACTAAGGCCAGTGGTGATCTGAGCAAGAGAAGGACCATGTAGTATAGCTAGGCTTACCCAAGCCTCTTTTATTTTACTAGTTATGCGTACTCGGACAAAACACTTCATTGTTGGCTTGTATGCTTGTATGACTTGTATGAGGGTCGTGTGACCCGTGCTTGTGTGTATGATATGCATGGCTCTCTGAGCCTTTAAATAAAATACTTGTGTCGAGAGTCATGTTGTGATGCCTTGTTGTATTTGCACATATCGAGCATATTGTGTGTATGATTGAAATGCTTGGTATGTGTGGGATCGACTATCTAGTTGTTTATCTTTAGTAGCCTCTCTTACCGAAATGTCTCCTAGTGTCTCCACCGAGCCATGGTAGCTTGCTCTTGCTCCGGAACACTTAGGCTGGCCGGCATGTGTCCTTCTTCGTTCTCGTGTCTGTCCCTTGGGAAATGTCACGCATTAGTACCGGAGTCCTGTTAGCCCTTCTGGCCGGTTTACGAAGTCTGCTAGCCCAAAGCTACAGCCGGAACTTACTTGCGATGACCGACACGATCTTTGGGGTCATGGATGCTGTCCTGTAAGTCTGTGCCACTTTGGGTTTACGACTAGCCATGTCAGCCGGGCTCCTTTTCATATGGATGCTAGCGACACTATCATATACGTGTGCCAAAAGGCGCAAACGGTCCCGGGCTAAGGTAAGGCGACACCCGTTGGGTTACCGTGCGTGAGGCCGCGAAGTGATATGATGTGTTACAGGCTAGATCGATGTGACACTGAGTCGGGGTCCTGACAGTACGGCCCGTATAGAAGGCCAATGGATCCTACGGCCGGACGAAGGCCCATGGATCATACAGCCTGTAGGAGGCCCATGGTTACAACAGTCCGTGTGTTGCCATGATTATTTTGGCCTAGTTACCAAAAATAGGCTATTATGGCCACTAGAAAAACACAGAAAAAGAACTACAGTGACTACAAGCAAACAAATAAACAAGACAATAAGGAAATAAATAAGCAAGCAATTAAGGCTAGCCTATTACCGCTATTACACATATTACATCCACAAGGCATCAAAGTTCGCCACCAGTGCAAATATAGGTAACAAAGCAGCATATTACATGCACTGGCCGTCAAAATTGGCCACCAGTGCAAGTAAACACGGCAGCAAAACAAGAGCATAACTGAAACAACTTCAGAAGAGCTCATGAAACGTTATCCTGGGTATCCACCATGCTGGCAATAAGTTTAGCAAGCTGATTAGCTTTGTCCTGTTTGGCGCTAAAATCCTCCAATGCTTGTTGTTGCACCAGAAAGTATGCATCTGAATGCTCCAGGGACTTCCGCAGTCCTTCCGCTTCTTGTCGCAGCACAGCTAATCGATGTCTTGCAGCTTGTAGTTGAGACTCAACAAACCGAACTGATTCAGACAGTGAGTTTGAATAGCTTGTGCATGCGGTAGTGGCCAGTAACTCGAACACTAAACCAAGACAGGACTTTGGGGTTGTCTCGCTATCTTCAAGATAGTCTTCCTTAGCTATTTTATCAGCTTTGTTGGAGACCAACAAGGATGTGTCACTATCCTAAACCTTATCGGCATTACTTCATTTTCCATTGCCTAATAAGGCACTCTTCCCCAATATTCTGTCAGCATTCTAAAAGAAGAAACAAGCAGACACATAACAAGTTTAGCATGTACTAGTATATGAAACTCATTTCGGTGAACCAATTCCTTAGTAAGGTGGACAGGATTAAACTACCAAGTCTTCTATTGCCAAGTACTAGTACATAATAAAAGCAAACATATATGTATGTCCTATGGTCACTGCATTGTCTTGCCAAATCAAAATAGAGACACGGTTCAAATCATATCAGTTCAAGACAAAGCAGCAGTGAAAAAATACAAAGCGTGGGAAACTACACGGCACAACAAGATTTCAGATGGGTACCACGGGTCTACATGTACAACAACACTATTGGCTCTGTTGTGATGCTAGTAATGTGCATGATATGAAAGTCAACTGTATACACAATTGAAATTGAAATCAACAGAGCTATTGATAAGAGCAAACCTGTTAAAGAAACATGCATGAACATACCTGTTGTGCTATTGGAGTTTCGATTGGATCCTTCAATTTAAAAATAAGTTTGTATGAGTAAATACAGTGATACAAGAGCAAAGCAATCATAGTTAAAAAAGGCGCGCCTAAGCGAGCGCTTAAGCGCGCCTAGGCTCTAGGCGTTGGCAAAACGCATTGCGCATAACTATGCATAATCTGTGCATAACTGCGCATAAGCATGCGCTTTGGTCAGTAAAGTGCAAGGCGGTGGCAAAACGCACAATTAACGCCTAGCGCTTTTTTGAACTATGATAGCAATGGAATCTTAAATTAGAACAGTTGTTCTTTAGGTTTAGGCACTTGTTCTACATGAACATAGTATAGTACGACGCAAGAATAAAATACTTAAAAATAGAAAATGAGGTCATAGACCTTACCACATCTTGGTTTGGGACCAGTACAGCACAAGGCGTTCCCAGTCATCGTCCAGTAAATGTGTCTCAGGAGAACGTAATGGAATTTGATGAGTTTCCTTGCCGGTGAAGTACATTTTCTTCAGGTAATTCCGATACTACCACCAAGCATTCTTGAAGATAGCAGAGGTATTAGCACAGGTTACCTCATCCTGAGTTTCCAAATCGGTCCTTCTCTATAGAGAAAAATTGGAAAATTTGCTGTATTTTAACCATCATGGAGGTTGGATGTATGGAACGAAGCAAAGTAATTGCCATGAATAACATTACTTACACATAACTCCTGGAGAAACACCTGCAACTGGTATTTTCCTTCATCTTCAGTATAATATTTCCAAGATGGGAAGATACACACATACGATTTAACAACATCAAATGCGATAGATGCTAAACTACGACTGGCTGGTTGTGCTTCCTCCACAAGAATAGGCGTACTAACTGGTGGAGTTGGGGTTCGCCATGATAGTACTGGCCCTTTGGGCACTGGAGCTGCCTTACTAACTATTCTTGTTTGGGAGCTCTGTGGTGGAGATGGTGCTGTGTCAACAGGAACTGGGTTACTATCGGCTGGGGTTGGGGTTAGATTGGGTGAAGCTTGTTTTCTTTCCATCGCAGTAGGGGTACAATCTGCGAGAGTTTGGGTTATGTGTGGTAGGGCTGGTTCTTGTGCATGTACAACCGGGGTGCTATCCCCGCCAAGAGGTAGCACTGTTTTATTTGAAGACCGTGTTTTTGTTCCGCTAGATACT
The DNA here is from genome assembly GCA_021437245.1 of Aegilops speltoides. Classification (NCBI taxonomy): domain Eukaryota; kingdom Viridiplantae; phylum Streptophyta; class Magnoliopsida; order Poales; family Poaceae; genus Aegilops; species Aegilops speltoides. Next base: position 222,792,334 of record CM038142.1, on the reverse strand, counting down.
GGCATCACCGCTCCAATTCAAATGGCTGATAAACAGAAACATAGTTGAATGTCTGTACATTGTATGAGAGACAGATGCAATCGATAGTATGGAAAAAAGAGGGCATGAAGTAGTTGACATGTATATTGTTTAACTAAAATGGATAGCATGACATAATTTCACATATATGATGTCTATCTAAACTTGATAGCATAGCATAACATAATTCAAAGATATGATGAATAACTAAACAGGATCGCATGACATAATTCACATACATGTTATCTAAGTAATCAGGATCGCGTCATTTAATTCACATATGTGATTTATATGCTAAACAGAGGGCATTCGATATGATGTCTGAACTAAGAACATGGTGTTGAATATTGTGTATATGATGTCTAAACTATGCAATGCAAGACACCGTATGCATGATATGAGCAGTATAACCATGCCAAGTTAGAGCATACACCTTAGTGGGGGAATAGGACTGGTCACTTGTCTCTGAATCCATCTCTGAGGAGTTATCGGGACCCAACAAGAGATCTGCTTCGACAGGTAGCACTGTCTGCTCTGAAGGCCTTGTTTTCACTCCAGATTTTTCCATCTCCCACCCAAATGGCTGATTCACAGGAAGAGTAGTTTAATGTACAAACATTGCCGAGAAATGGAAATGTAATGAAGAGAAGGATGGGCAAGATATCATTCAAATATATGATGCCTGGTTAAACAGGATGGCATTGCACATTTCACATATATTATGGCCGGCTAAAAGACATGAGATTGCATAATTCCCATATATGATATAGAAACTAAATAGGTGGCATTACAGAACATCACTACTAGGGAAAACCTTATACACAGAAATTTAGCAACAGCGCGGGCCAAAAAAGCGCGCTAGTGCTATATAGCAGTAGTGATCTAAAAAAACGCGCTACAGATACAAACTTAGAAGTAGCACTTGCGGCCGAGAAAGCGCTACTACTAATATTCCCATTGGCAGAATGCTAGTCTACACATAGCGATGGCGTGCCATGAACGCGCTACCGCTAGAGCATAATTAGCGGCGCGTTTCACGAGAAGAGCGCTACTACTAACGGAAATAAAATAAGATGAAAAACAAATAGAAAAGTAAATGAAAATGAAATAAATAGAAAAGGAGAGAGGAAAAATAAAATGTAAAGCAAAGTAAACAAAAAGCGAAAAAATCGGAGGAAGGCATAGCAGCAGCGTTTGTTAAATGAGGCGCTATAGCGAACGTAGCTGCAGCGTGTCCTGAACCCGCTATAAAATGAAAAAGAAATTTACAGAACTACACCAGCAGCGCGTTTTGCAGAAAGTGCTATTGCTATCTTAGCTATAGCGCGTTTTGCGAAACGTGCTACCGCTAAGTTTGACTTAACCAAAAAACCGTTTCCCCCCAGCCACCACTTCTCCCCCAAATCCTTCAACCCACCCCGCGCGCCGCCGTCTTCCCGATTCACTGTCGCCCCACTTCGCTGCCACCGACGACGCCACCAGAGCCGTGCGCCGTCGACGACACCGGAGCCGCCCCCAACGCCAGGGAGCCGCGCGGCCTCGTCAATGCCACCGGAGCCGCCGTCGACGCCACCTTCCTCGCCGTCACCGGAGACGCCCCTGCCTCCCTCGCCGTCATCGGAGACGCCCCTACCTCCCTCGCCACCACTGCCTCCGTCGCCACCACCGGAGCCATCATCTATAAGCCCCCACCCCTCCTCTCTCTCTCATGCATAGGTTAGCCAGTTTAGATAGGTTAATTATCTAGGTTAGGGCAAAAATTAAGTTAGGGCATTGACAGAGAAGTAGTTAGGTTAACTAGTTTAATTAGGTTAATTATCTAGGTTAGTGCAAAAACTTAGTTAGGGCTTTGACAAAGAACTAGTCAGGTTAACTAGTTTAATTAGGTTAATTATCCATGTTAATTAGTGCAAAAATTTATTTTAGGCTTTGACAGAGAACTAGCTGCGTTAACTAGTTTAATTAGGCTAATTATCTAGGTAAACTAGATTGAGTAACTAGGTTAAATAGGTAGGTTAATTAGGTTCATTGGACTAACAAGCTAGGTTAAGTAGATTGGCAAAGGTTTTTGATTTTTGAAAAGACCACTATTTTTCAAGAAAAAGAATTTAGGCAAATTTTATTTTTCATTGAAGTGGTCATGTTATATATTTTCATTGAAGTTGTTCGATTGTGCCCAAGTGGCTTTGTTGTTTCCAGGGAATGATGCTTGAGTGGCCTATGTTTTGCGGAATGTTGATTCATTTACTTCAAAAATTTCAGGTTCTCGATTTGTCCACTTTTAGCAAAGGTCATGCCAAAATTTCCGTGAATTTCGGCATGACTTGTGCTACAAACTAGGACATATCGAGTGCCCGGATTTGCCGCACTGTGAAGGAGTCAACATTCCTGCAAAACATTTGTCCTTTTTATGTTATTATTCATTTTATTAGGTATAGAATTAATTGACTAGATTTAATCATAGGAAACATGGCTAGCAACGATGAAGGACGGGGTTACGGTGATTGCGGCGGCGTCTACCGGGCGGCGATTTAATTTTTAGCCTTACCGACAATCAACAGATGTTGTTGCTGGGCCCACCGGTGGCATCGAGGATCGAGACCGACACAGACCGGTCTTTGAGACCGACCACGCAGACCGGTCTTGAGGCCGAGACCGGCGCTGAGATTCAGACCGGCATCGAGACCGGCGCTGAGACCGGTGCTGCCTCGGGGAGCGGAGATGGTGTAGAACCGAAAGCAAAGAGGCAACGGGTTCCTAACAAACTTAGGACTACTAGACTGGAGGTCACGGAGGTGGACAATGGCAATTTTGAGCCAAAGGCGCCCGAGGAAGCGCGCGCGTGCTACGGCAATCAAATAGGCTGCATCATACGGACAACCGCCACCATCAAGGATGAGAATCTAAAGAAGATAGAAAATATTAGGAGCTCCCTCCTAAAGAAGTTTCACCAGATATTCTTGTTCCCGGGCCGGAATGAGAAGGATTATGAAGATCCAGACAAGGACCCGGCAATGAAGAAGATAAACAAACACACCATGACCAAGTTTAGCAACGTTGGCGCTGGAAAAATCGGCGAAAGCAAAGATCAACGACGGGAACCCTACTCCGAGATTGTAAAGGAAAGTCCGACAATCACGGAAGAGCAGTTTCAAATATTCAAGGAGGCTTGCGAGGCGAAGCTGCCAAAGAAAAGTCTAAGTACATGAAGGGGCTTCAAAGAGGAACATTGGGACCCACCACCTCGGAAGCCGTGGTTCTGGCGGAAAGAGGTTCAAATGGGCCAAGGAGGATCTTGAAACCGCGATGTCCGCATCCTGCACCCCTTGGCGGATTTCACCGTCCCGAGGCGTGGCGTCTGAGGGCCCGCCACCGTTGGGACCCATCAAGAAGGTTTATGAGACAACACCGGTCATTACGGAGTTCATGAGACTGCTGGTAATTTTAGTTTCGATCAATTCGATTGCACAGGTTAGTCATATTTGTAAACGATCCTTGTGCCTTTTGCAGAGAGCAGCACCGGATTGTGGCGGCGACTCACCGTCGAGGTATTGGCGAGGCCCAAGTGGGACACTCCATTCAACCGGCGTTGAACATATTGAAACAACAACCGTGGATACTCGACCGTCGTATGGGCGCGTGCACGGTGTCGAGAGGCGGCGCCACGTGGAAGAAGTACTACCATGAGACCACGAGAGGAGAAAAAGGAAAGACGGAGGTTAATCGAAGAAAGCATCGACAAGAAGGTTGAGATTGCTGTTGAGAAGAAATCATCTCGACGATCATAGCAATAGCCAGCTGCCGCAAAACAAAGCGATTGCGGATATATCTACTTACTTGGTGACGGGCGTTCACACTTGGACAAGGGAAATCCAAAAAATGCAAAGGACTTTCCCTTGCGACTTCTTGGCAGCACATGCTCCCGCACCGGCTCCCTTTTGGCCGTCGCACCGACGTGCTTTCGGTGGTGCCTCCTCTTTAGCTGAGCTCGACGCACTCACGGTATCTGCCACACCGGCCCCCTTCAATATAAATATATAATCTACCGTTTTCATTGCCTTTCGGATGTCTCACATCGCAGACTTTTCTTTGACGGCTGACGAAACCCCGTGCACCATATTGTACACCATCGGCGAACAGAAGGAAGACGTGGGGAAGGGGACGATAATGGAGCCGAAGGAACCATTGTTCCATAGCCGGTCGATCCCCGAGCGTCTTCAAGGTTTCCGTGGCGATGTCAAACTGGGCCACGAGAATTTGCCTCCTCTAATACTAGTGGGGGATGACGACGAGACCCCGCTACGGCTTGGTGATTGTTGCAATGGGTGGGTCCTGTTGTGGCCAAAGAGTCTGCTTCGTCTGGAGGTGGCCGGGAGCACACCCACAAGCACGCAGCCTCAGCAAGGTATGAACATCAACACCCCACCTACCCAATTAGCGTCGGGTTAGGGTTGGGTAATAGCGGACGGGGTAAGCAGTTGGCTCCATTAGTCGCTGATGACGTCACCATGGATGAGGATGAGGATGACGATGGCGCTGAACGGTATGTCTATACTGGCGCCTCCTCAGGGTTTGAGCATCATGAGTCGGTGCCTGAATTACCGTCTCAACGTGTTATTGACGACCATCCGGTGGTAAAGAAGCCTAGGAAGAGAGCGAGGAAAGGCAAAAAAAGCTGATTCTACGATCCAGCCGCCTCAGCAGCCTCGGCTTCAGGACCGTGTAGATATCCCCAATGCGGATAAATGGCATATCCCCGGTCGACCAATCCTACCTGAAACAGCGCTATGGGCCAGATTTTGCGATCTAAGGAGACTTCATGACGATGTGCTGCGGGTAGAGAAAGGCCTCATCGCCTCAAAAGATCCAGGATACCCACTCTACGTGGTTAACGTTCCGCGACAAATGTCGTATGTCGACTGCTTCCCCGCGGATAAGTTCTTCCTCCGATTCGATTACATATTCGACATGTTTCACGTGAAGAAGCTGGATTTTACTTTTGTCCGCCTTTATGCCTTGCACATGAACTACATCGTTGGGGTTGAGCAGATACATTTTATCTATGTCGCTGACCTGTACTTCATGCACGAGGGCTTCTTGGGAGTCTGTGCATAGCATCGTGAATACGGGAGGGATTACATCATCAGTTTCATGCTCGCCAATAAGGACAAGGAGGAGATTCTCATGCCTTATCATCCCGTGTAAGTCATCCGCGCTGCTATCCTTCCTTCGATTTCAATAATTCATTTGCATGGTGGAGGCTAATTAATTTGAGGTGTACTTATTTTATGCTTGGCGCAGGCGCGCCGTCCTCATCATCCTCTACCCCCGATTCTCCCACGCTCTTTACTTGGACTCGTCGAAGAACATTCACAAAAAGGATTACACCCACATCAAAGATGTTCTCGACAGTGCTATGTTTTACTACCAAGCAAGGGGTGGAGATGTTAGGGACAAGAAGAGAAGGGGCGGCAGGGCCGCCTTCAGCCATAAGACCGACTTCTGCTGCATCCAGCAACCAAACGATTCTCTTAATGATGGATTCTATGTCCTACACCACATGCCGGAGTACCGACGGGATCACCAGAACCTTCACATGGCACCTAGATCTGGCGATGCCCATATTCTGCAATGGGCAAAGGACATAGGAGATATCGAGGATCATCGACTTCGAGCTGAGTTCTATAACATCCAGCTAGCGAACTTGCCCAAATCATCATGAATGAGGTCGTCGGAAAACAGGGATGTTCCATGCGAAAGGACAAATGTCGCAGAAGGCGTCCGAACATGGATAGCCTCTCGGCGTCTCGACATGAAGCCTTTCACTAAGCTCGATGACTATCTCGCTGACTTGGATGGATGGCACGACATGATGGAGTGATTGTCGATATATGACAATGTGTCCGTTTAGTCCATACTTTCTTTTATGACAAAACTTTGAGTTATGCACGGTGAAACTTTATTTGTGATGTAATTAAACCATCCTCCTCCTCGACTAGCGAAAATCACTCTAGTTAGGTCATTTTGGGTACGATGAACTTTGTTATTTATGCTTATGATATGTTGTTTCTATTTTTGCCAAGTCTGTCTCTTTACGCTGCTCAACTATATATGTTGCATATAATCGACTCATGTGACGATGCAGGTGCATAGATCATAGATGGCGAAAAAGTGCTACGCCAGAGTATATATCGACAAGTGGCGGAGTGTCGAGCCCAGTGTACGGTTTTCGGTTTCAAGCGACCGATATTTAGTTTAGGTTCACGCTAATGCGAGAGGATACGAACTCATGTACTCAAAGTGATAGCTATTCTCGCGTATATCATTGTTTAGATGGATGATGATGTATTTGCAAGTAATCGAGACTGGTATCGCTATTTTCGAGATTGATGACGAGAGACCACTTTGTGTTGGATGATGATTATGATGATGACATGATTTGATGAGACTAATTGTATGTATATGCTATGATTACATCTGTATGTGGATGATATGCTAAAGATTATTGTATAAAGCCTATTCAAATGCAAAACAGATAAAAACAAATATGCAGGGAAAAAAACTAATAAAACTAGTAGTAGCGAGGGGTGTCACACCCTAGCTAGTTCATGCATTAGAGTGTTGCATCATGTCTATTTTTTTCAACAGAAACTTGAAATGGGATTGCCAGAACCCCCAGCCCCCTCTGAAACAACTAGGGTTTACTAAAAATATTTTCGATGAACCTGAAATGCCCTTCTAAAATGTCCATCATTTTTGTCTTGGTCCAGAAGCTTTGCCAAAAGTGGTGCACAATTTCCTAGGTCATCCTAGGGCCTTTGAATTAAATCATAGCTATTTGAATTTGGGCATTTAAAATTTATAAAATATTTCAAATGTCCAAATATCTCCAAACTAAAATGTTTCATGTTGGAAATATTCCAACAATGGACCAGAGTAGTTTGGTGAATTTTAGAACCTTTACGGTGTTTTAAATAACTCAACAAAGTTGCAGGAAAATAGAAAAAAAAAACAGAAAAGAAAAGAAGCTCACTGGCGCCTCGGCCTTTGGACAGCCCACTGGCGGCCCAGCCAAAGACCGCGCCCGGTGAGCTGCTTGTCCGGCCAGCAGTAGTGACGAGTGCTCGACAGCGAAGCACCGCATGGGTGCCACGCACCTGCCGCCGTCTCGCCGTTTCCCCCGCCTTGCCACGTCGGGGATCGACCCTCGCTCTCTCCGCACCCCAGACGCCCCGTTCCTCTCCATTCGCCTCCTCGCTCCCCCACGCCATGGCCGATGCCACCGCCGCCGCACCACCGTCATAGCCGCTCTCCCGTCAACCCCACGCCGCGCCACCGTGTCCAGGAGCTCCGGCGTCGTCGACTCCTTCGAGTTAGCCGAGCCCCGAGCGCTCGCGTGCCCCAAGACGCCGCACCAGCCTCGCCCGAGTCCGCCGCCGCCGGAGATCCCCTTCAACGCCGTCGCCGCTGCAGCTCGTCCCCGACCACGCCGTCTGCACCGTCGCGTCCGCTGTGAGCTTAGCTACCTCCCCGACCCTCTCTCTCTCGCTCCCGTGCACCACAGCGAGCGCACGAGGATCGCACGCACGCACCGCCGCGGACCTCGTCGCCGACGTGCTCCCGGCCACACTCCGGCCTTCCCACCGTGTCCAACGCGTTCACCACATCGCTGGGTGCTAACCAAGCACTCCACGCACCCCACCGCACACCCCAAAGACGAAGTTTCCACCCGAGCTCGGTGGCCGCCAAAATCGCCGCGGCGCCAACTCCGCCACCCCGAGCCCAACGGACTCCGCCAAGAGCTGCGGTTCGTCCTCGGCTTCACTCCGGTGGTCTCCGCGCCCATTTGGTGGCGGGCACGCCAAAACACTATCGCCGCCGCGTCGCGTCGCTTCGCGGCGGCTAAGCGCCGATGGGTTTGACCCGGTTTGACCACAGGTGGGCCGGGTTGACCCCACGGGTCTATGACATGTGGGCCCAGCCACTCGCTAATTAACCTAGTTTAGTTTTAATTAAATACTAATTAAACTAACCCCATCGACATCAGGGGACCCACTGGTCAGTTTGACCCGACCAGCCCGTTGACCCTGACGTCATCATGGCGCAGGTCTTGACGTGATATTTTAATTCTTGGAATTATTTTTACGTAAAATTCGAGAAAATGCTTCAAACTTCAAAAATTCATATAAAATCAACCATAGCTCCAAATGAGACAAATTATATATGAAAAATGATCAGAAAAATCCAATCTTTCCATCTGTACAGGTTTCATGCATGTTTACAGAAGCTAACTTGCTGTTTATGGCAGAACAAGTTTAAGCACTTTAAATGATCATAATGGGTTTGGAAATTGCATCCATAGTTCAAAATGCTTCAAACTCATTTGGTCTTAGTTGCATTAGCCCAAAGCACTCATTTTGCCATGTCTCATTGCATGCATCATATTGTTGCATCTTGTTTGGTAATGCTTGTGTATCGGTGTTCCTGCGGCAGGTTCTGGCCCCGAGGAGTACCGTGATAACCCGACGAAGAACAATACCCGTGTAACGACCGTCGAACAAGCAACCAACCATTTGATCATATCGATAAAATCCCATGTTCTTGCTCCTGCTCTCGTTTCTGCATTAAGACAACGCGATTCAAACTGCTGTGTCTGCGGTAGTTGAACCATTTCCTCTGCATGACTGTCATTGCCACGAGAACTAGATGAAACCCACTAGCATGTGTAGGAGTTGATTGAGCCATATGATTGTGTTGTTCCTACCTTGCTATGCCTGCTATGCTTAGAGTCGTGTCGTCCGGTTCATCGGGATGATGGCTAGAGTGAAATGATCGAGTCGGTATGAGAGTAAGATGTTGAACACGATTTGGTAAAGGTATCGATGAGAGGCCATGTAGGAGTACATGGTGGGTTGTTTCATTGAGGCCATCCTTAAGCACTGAGATCTGTATGTGTGATTTAAGAAACAGCTACTACCATACATTGGGCCCTGAAATATGTCCCCGCTCGACTTCTTATTCATGCTAGTCCTCTGTCCAGGAGTTGCAAGTAGTTTACGTGTTTGTAGCCTCTTGGAGGCCGTGGACAGCGCCGACCGTAGGGGTGGGCTGTGATGCGGTAGGTGCGTGGCGGGTGTACGGATGCCCGTTTGGTATCCCGGGAACCTTGTTCACATCGTTTGGGGCTGTGGCGAGACTTGGCCGAACTCCTCATAGATGGAACCCAAATAGGCGATAAACCTGGACTAGAGACTTGAGTGTCTAGGTAGGTCGTGGTCTACACCCACGTCGGCTTTAAGCTGAAGTCTGCCGAGCACATGTTGTGTGCGACGCTAAGTGGTGGAAACATGTATGAAGAAGTACACCCTGCAGGTTAACATCATCTATTGAATAGCGCGTCATGATAAAGGACTACTTGGTTGCCTATACAGTTCATAGACAAGTAAACGGATACTACTAAAAGCCTCAAGATAAGCGTGAGTGCCGAGGATGGCTTCTCCGTAGGAAGACGGGGTTGGATCCTCGGTGGTGTATTGAAGTGATGAGTAGTGGACTCGAGTGCGCAAAAACTATTTCAAGTTGGTGTCTCGTAGGATAGCTTAGCCATGAGTCAAAGCTGGCTTGCTGCAATAACCCCACCAACCCTTCTTGATAATGTGCATGTATGTAGGGTCTGATGTAAGTCTTGCTGAGTACCTTTGTACTCATGTTGCTTTAATTTACATTTTTCAGAAGATGCCACAAACCCTTCCGACGGGTTCTTCGTAGACGTTGACATCGACGAGTAGACTAAGGCCCAGGTGGTGGTCCTGTGCAAGAGAAGGACCATGTAGTATAGCTAGGCTTACCCAGGCCTCTTTTATTTTACTAGTTATGCGTACTCGGACAAAACACTTCATTGTTGGCTTGTATGCTTGTATGACTTGTATGTGGGTCGTGTGACCCATACTTGTGTGTATGTTATGAATGGCTCTCTGAGCCTTTAAATAAAATACTTGTGTCGTAGAGTCATGTTGTGATGCCTTGTTGTATTTGCACATATCGAGCATATTGTGTGTATGATTGAAATGCTTGGTATGTGTGGGATCGACTATCTAGTTGTTTATCTTTAGTAGCCTCTCTTACGGAAATGTCTCCTAGTGTCTCCACCGAGCCATGGTAGCTTGCTACTGCTCCTAACACTTAGGCTGGCGGCATGTGTCCTTCTTCGTTCTGTATCGTCCTTCGGGAAATGTCACGCATTGAGTACCGAGTCTGTTAGCCCGCTTCAGCCCGGTTATCGGAGTCCTGCTAGCCCAGCGCTACAGCCCGGAACTTACTTGTTGTTGACCGACACGCTCGTTCGATCTTTGGGTCATGGATGCTGTCCACTGTAAGTCTGTGCCACTTTGGGTTTACGACTAGTCATGTCAGCCGGGCTCCTTTTCATATGGATGCTAGCGACACTATCATATCGTGTGCCAAAAGCGCTAAACGGTCCCGGCCAAGGTAAGGTGGCACCCGTTGGGATACCGTGCGTGAGGCCGCAAAGTGATATGATGTGTTACAGGCTAGATCGATGTGACATTGAGTCGAGGTCCTGACAGCGTTGGCATCAGAGCCGGACTGCCTGTAGGTTCTCCAAGCCAAACTGGTCGATGTTGAGTCTAGAAATGCTTTAGTTATATGTAGGGGAATTGATTGTGGGATGGTACGTAAGGCTCTTTTTACTCCTTTATCTCATGATATTCTGATCTGAGTCAGTCCATTCTTCCACCGGGGGTTAAGGATTAGGACCTCTTCTCTCTGTTAGGCTCACGTGTTACTAACCAGTAGTACCTTGTAGGTTTGATGGTTACAAGCCTGGTTCAGTCTTATTATCCTGTTGTGCTACTAATTGGACCCAGAACCTTGATATGAAATTGTGGAGTGGTTGTGTAATTCCTCGTGAAATGTCTCAATCCTTCGAGCATTTACAGTCGTTATGCTGTCCAAATTCTGTTAGTAATTCTAATGTCTTTGCATTGTGGTTATGCTTCCAGATGGCCACTCGTGAGCAAAATCAAGTGGTTCGTCTGACCAGATGCATTGGGGTGACCGGTCATACAGCGATGCTAGTTCGGGTTATGATCGAAGCGGGATATCGTTGGTATCCCGAGTACACAGTTGAAGAGCAGTATCGAGATTTTAATCAAAGTCAGTATCTTTGCACTGTCCGGGTGTTTCCCTCTTATCCTGGTTCCACCGAGGCCCTTCACAGCTCCTATGGGCTTGGTGTTACTATTGATATGGCGGTACAAGATGCTGCATATTCTATGATGACAGACTTGTTTTCCTTGCATCGTTGATAGCTCTCAAATCTTCGGATATAAATATCATCTTGGGTATGGACTGGATGTCGGCCCATCATGCCAAGATTGATTGTTTCTCTAGGACTGTTCAACTTACGCACCCCTCGGGAAAGATAGTCAATGTCTTGACCCGATTATCAGCGTCAACTATATTCTCTTAATGCCACCATTGCGGACCTCGAAGGCGTTCCGGTAGTCCGTGACTTCCGGATGTCTTTCGGAAGAATTGCCGGTGTTCCACCGACAGAGATGTTGAATTCGTGATAGATCTCATTCCAGAACTGTCCCAATTTCTAGAAGACCCTATAAGATGGCACCCCTAGAACTAGCGAACTTAAGAAACAACTCGATGAGGCCTTGCAAAGGGTTTCATCCGTCCTAGTTCATCTCCTTGGGCTTGCCCGTCCTCTTCGTCAAGAAGAAGGATGGTGCGGATCGGATGGTTGTAGACTATCGACCCGTCAACCTGGTCACAATTAAGAACAAGTATCCGCTCCCGGGATCAACGATCTGTATGATCAGCTCGCGAGGTCCTCGGTCTTCTCTAAGATGGATTTGAGGTTAGGCTACCATCAAATCAAAATCCAAACGGGACATTCCCAAAACGGCTTTTGTTACTCGTTACGCCAATCGAGTACACCGTCATGTCCTTCGGTCTAACCAACGCCCACCACTTTCTCCGGTTAATGAACTCAATCTTCATGGAATATTTGGATAAATTAGTAGTGGTTTACCTCGATGACATACTCATCTATTCCAAGAACGAGGAAGAACATGCCAACATCTAAGGCTAGTGTTGATGAAACTTGAGAGCATCGCCTTTATGCCAAGTTTTCTAAGTGCGAATTTTGGTTGCTAGAAGTGACCTATCTAGGACATGTAATTTCTGGTAAAGGTATTGCTGTAAACCCCGAGCGAGTTCAAGCCGTCCTTAATTGGACTCCACCTGAATCGGTCAAGCAAGTTCGGAGTTTCCTTGGCTTAGCGAGCTATTGCCGCCGCTTCGTCGAGAACTTCTCCAAAGTTGCTAAACCTCTAACTGAACTCCTCAAGAAAGATAAAAAGTTCGAGTGGACTCCACAATGTGAGCACAGTTTCCAGGAACTGAAAAGACGTTTAACCTCTGCTCCCGTGCTGGTACCACCAGATTTCTCTAAGGACTTTGTTATCTATTGCGACGCCTCGCGACAAGGACTAGGCTGTATTCTCATGCAAGACCGACACGTAATTGCTTATGGTTCACGGCAATTAAACCCACATGAGGAAAACTACCCTACTCATGATCTAGTGCTTGCAGCTGTAGTCTATGCACTCAAAACCTGGCGACATTACCTTCTTGGTAATCGTTGCGAAATCTACACCGATCACCAAAGTCTGAAATATATATTCACCCAACCAGATTTGAATCTCAGGCAAAGACGTTGGGTTGAGTTGATCTCAGATTTCGACTTAGGGATAACTTACACCCCAGGAAAAGCCAACGTCATGGCGGATGCGCTAAGTTGTAAATCTTATTGCAACAACCTGATGTTGCAACAAAGTCAACCACTTCTCCACGAGGAATTTGGAGCTCAACCTTCACATTGTTCCTCGAGGGTTCCTTTCCACTTTGGTGGCGAAACCTACTCTTATGGATCAAGTCACGCTGCCCAAAAGCGAGATAGAGGAATATCCGGATTAAGGAGAACATTGCTAGCAGAGATGCTAAATGTTTCTCTACAAGCGATCATGGTGTTGTATATTTTGAGAACCGTCTAGTGGTTCCCAAGAATCAGCACATACGGCTGACGGTGATCCTTAAGGAGGCTCATGACTCTCCTCTCACCATTCATCCCGTAGCACTAAAATGTATCGGGACCTCGCCGGAGGTTCGGTGGACTAGGATGAAGAGACATTGCTCAATATGTTGCTAATCTGCGGCGTTTGTCGTCGTGTAAAAGAAGAGCATCAACGGCCTCTGGCACCCTTCAACCCTTAGCTATTCTGAATGGAAATGGGATAAAATCAGTATGGATTTCATCACTTTGGTTTTCCCAGACCAAGAGAGGGAATAATGCCATCTTTAATAGTTATCGATCGCCTTTCCAAAGTAGCCCATTTCTTACCTGTTCATGAGAGTATAACCGCTAGTCACTAGCAGATTTGTACATCTCCCGAATAGTGTCACTTCATGGTGTTCCATTGGAAATAAACTCGGATCGAGGAAGTCTCTTCACCTCTCGATTTTGGGAAAGTTTCCAAAACGCTATGGGAACCCATCTTTCCTTTAGCACTGCTTTTCACCCTCAATCAAGTGGTCAAGTAGAACGCGTCAACCAAATCCTAGAAGACATGCTTGAGCTTACATTATCTCGTTCGGAATGGATTGGGAGAAATGCCTTCCATTTGCCGAGTTTGCTTATAACAACAGCTATCAATCTAGCTTGGGCAAAGCACCTTTTGAAGTTCTCTATGGACGAAGGTGTCGAACACCTCTTAACTGGTCAGAAACCGGGGAAAGACAATTCTTTGGCCGGATATGATTCAGAGGCAAGAGAAGAGCAAGTTCGCATCGTTCGTGAAAAGTTGAAAACAGCCCAATCTCGTCAAAAGAGTCAATATGACCGAAAACATAAGGCTATGACTTACGAGGTTGACGAGAAGGCTTACCTTCGGGTTACCCCTCTGAAGGGAACCCATCGTTTCGGTATCAAAGGCAAATTGGCTCCTCGCTACATTGGACCCTTTCGCATTCTTGCCAAACGAGGAGAAGTTGCCTACCAATTGGAACTACCTCCGCATCTCTCCAAAGTCCACGACGTCTTCCACGTTTCTCAACTCAGGCGTTGCTTCTCGGATCCTATCCGTGGAGTGGACCACGAAACGCTTGATCTTCAAGATAATCTCACATATCGAGAATACCCCGTTCGTATCCTCGATCAAGCTGAGCGTACTACTCGACGGCATAATATCAAGTTTCTCAAGGTTCAATGGTCGCACCATTCTGAGAAGGAAGCTACTTGGGAAAGGGAGGATCGTCTTCGACTTGAGTACCCGCCCTCTTTCGGAGGAACCTAAATCTCGGGGCGAGATTCTTTTGAGTGGGGTGAGTTGTCACACCTAGCTAGTTCATGCATTAGAGTGTTGCATCATGTCTATTTTTTCAACAAAAACTTGAAATGGGATTGCGTAACCCCCACCCCTCTGAAACAACTAGGGTTTACTAAAATATTTTCGATGAACCTGAAATGCCCTTCTAAAATGTCCATCATTTTGTCTTGGTCGAAGCTTTGCCAAAAGTGGTGCACAATTTCCTAGGTCATCCAGGGGCCTTTGAATTAAATCATAGCTATTTGAATTTGGGCATTTAAAATTTATAAAATATTTCAAATGTCCAAATATCTCCAAACTAAAATGTTTCATGTTGGAAATATTCCAACAATGGACCAGAGTAGTTTGGTGAATTTTAGAACTTTTCGGTATTTTAAATAACTCAACAAAGTTGCAGGAAAATAGAAAAAGAAAAAAGAAAAGAAAAGAAGCTCACCTTGCGCCTCGGCCATTGGCCAGCCCACTGGCCGCCCAGCCAAAGACTGCGCCAATGAAGCTGCTTGCCGGCCAGCAGCAGCAGTGCTCGACGGCGAGCACCGCATGGGTGCCACGCACCTGCTCGCCGTCTCGCCGTTTCCCCCGCCTTGCCACGTCGGGGATCGACCCCTCGCTCTCTCCCGCACCCCCCAGACGCCCCCGTTCCTCTCCAGCTCGCCTCCCTCGCTCCCCCACGCCATGGCCGACGCCACCGCCGCCGCACCACCGTCATAGCCGCGTTCTCCGTCAACCCCACGCCGCGCCACCGTGTCCAGGAGCTCCGGCGTCGTCGACTCGCCGAGTTAGCCGAGCCCCGAAGCGCTTCGCGTGCCGAAGACGCCGCACCAGCTCGCCGAGTCCGCCGCCGCCGGAGATCCCCTTCAACGCCGTCGCCGCTGCAGCTCGTCCCCGACCACGCCGTCTGCACCGTCGCGTCCGCTGTGAGCTTAGCTACCTCCCCGACCCTCTCTCTCTCGCTCCCGTGCACCACAGCGAGCGCACGAGGATCGCACGCACGCACCGCCGCGGACCTCGTCGCCGACGTGCTCCCGGCCACACTCCGGCCTTCCCACCGTGTCCAACGCGTTCACCACATCGCGCTGGTGCTAACCAAGCACTCCACGCACCCCACCGCACACCCCAGCACGAGTTCGTTTTCACCCGAGCTCCGGTGGCCGCCAAAGTCGCCGCCGGCGCCAACTCCGGCCACCCCGAGCCCAACGGACTCCGCCAAGAGCTGCGGTTCGTCCTCAGCTTCACTCCGGTGGTCTCCGCGCCCATTTGGTGGCGGAACAGCCAAAACACTATCGCCGCCGCGTCGCTCGCGGCCGGCTAAGCGCCGTGGGTTTGACCCGGTTTGACCACGGGTGGGCCCAGGTTGACCCCCCTGGGTCTATGACATGTGGGCCCAGCCCTGCTAATTAACCTAGTTTAGTTTTAATTAAATACTAATTAAACTAACCCCACTGACAAGCGGGACCCACTGGTCAGTTTGACCCGACCAGCCCGTTGACCCCTGACGTCATCATGACGCAGTGCTGACGCAGTATTTTAATTACTGGAATTATTTTTACACAGAAAATTCCAGAAAATGCTTCAAACTTCAAAAATTCATATAAAATCAACCATAGCTCCAAATGAGACAAATTATATATGAAAAATGATCAGAAAAATCCAATCTTTCCATCTGTACAGGTTTCATGCATGTTTACAGAAGCTAACTTGCTGTTTATGGCAGAACAAGTTTAAGCACTTTAAATGATCATAATGGGTTTGGAAATTGCATCCATAGTTCAAAATGCTTCAAACTCATTTGGTCTTAGTTGCATTAGCCCAAAGCACTCATTTTGCCATGTCTCATTGCATGCATCATATTGTTGCATCTTGTTTGGTAATGCTTGTGTATCGGTGTTCTGCGGCGAGTTACGCCCCGAGGAGTACCGTGATAACCCCGACGAAGAACAATACCGTGTAACGACCGTCGAACAAGCAACCAACCATTTGATCATATCGATAAAATCCCATGTTCTTGCTCCTGCTCTCGTTTCTTGCATTAAGACAACACGATTCAAACTGCTTTGTGTCTTTGCGGTAGTTGAACCATTTCCTCTGCATGACCTGTCATTGCCACAGTAACTAGATGAAACCCACTAGCATGTGTAGGAGTTGATTGAGCCATATGATTGTGTTGTTCCTACCTTGCTATGCCTGCTATGCTTAGAGTCGTGTCAGGTCTGGTTCATCGGGATGATGGCTAGAGTGAAATGATCGAGTCGGTATGAGAGTAAGATGTTGAACACGATTTGGTAAAGGTATCGATGAGAGGCCATGTAGGAGTACATGGTGGGTTGTTTCATTGAGGCCGTCCTTAAGCACTGAGATCTGTATGTGTGATTTAAGAAACAGCTACTACCATACATTGGGCCCTGAAATATGACCCCGCTCGACTTCTTATTCACGCTAGTCCTCCGTCCAGGAGTTGCAAGTAGTTTCGTGTTTGTAGCCTCTCGGAGGCCGTGGGCAGCACCGACCGTAGGGGTGGGCTGTGATGCGGTAGGTGCGTGGCGGGTGTACGGGATGCCCGTTTGGTATCCCGGAACCTTGTTCACATCGTTTGGGGCTGTGGCGAGACTTGGCCGAACTCCTCATAGATGGAACCCAAATAGGCGATAAACCCGGACTAGAGACTTGAGTGTCTAGGTAGGTCGTGGTCTACACCCACGCGGCTTTAAGCTTGAAGTATGCCGAGCACATGTCGTGTGCGGGCGCTAAGTGGTGGAAACATGTATGAAGAAGTACACCCTGCAGGGTTAACATCATCTATTGAATAGCGCGTCATGATAAAGGACTACTTGGTTGCCTATACAGTTCATAGACAAGTAAACGGATACTACTAAAAGCCTCAAGATAAGCGTGAGTGCCGAGGATGGCTTCTCCGTAGGAAGGCGGGTTGGATCCTCGGTGGTGTATTGAAGTGATGAGTAGTGGACTCGAGAAGCAAAAACTATTTCAAGTTGGTGTCTCGTGGGATAGCTTAGCCATGAGTCAAAGCTGGCTTGCTGCAATAACCCCACCAACCCTTCTTGATAATGTGCATGTATGTAGGGTCTGATGTAAGTCTTCTTGAGTACCTTTGTACTCATGTTGCTTTAATTTACATTTTTGAAGATGCCACAAACCTTCCGACGGGTTCTTCGTGAGCGTTGACATCGATTTAGTAGACTAAGGCCCGGTGGTGATCTGTGCAAGAGAAAGACCATGTAGTATAGCTAGGCTTACCCAGGCCTCTTTTATTTTACTAGTTATGCGTACTCGGACAAAACACTTCATTGTTGGCTTGTATGCTTGTATGACTTGTATGTGGGTCGTGTGACCCGTACTTGTGTGTATGTTATGAATGGCTCTCTGAGCCTTTAAATAAAATACTTGTGTCGTAGAGTCATGTTGTGATGCCTTGTTGTATTTGCACATATCGAGCATATTGTGTGTATGATTGAAATGCTTGGTATGTGTGGGATCGACTATCTAGTTGTTTATCTTTAGTAGCCTCTCTTACGGAAATGTCTCCTAGTGTCTCCACCGAGCCATGGTAGCTTGCTCTTGCTCCTAACACTTAGGCTGGCCGGCATGTGTCCTTCTTCGTTCTGTATCTGTCCCTTCGGGAAATGTCATGCATTGAGTACCGAGTCTGTTAGCCGCTTCTGCCCGGTTTATCGAGTCTGCTAGCCCAGCCGCTACAGCCGGAACTTACTTGCTGTTGGACCGACACGTTCGATCTTTGGGTCATGGATGCTGTCCTGTAAGTCTGTGCCACTTTGGGTTTACGACTAGTCATGTCAGCCGGGCTCCTTTTCATATGGATGCTAGCGACACTATCATATCGTGTGCCAAAAGGCTAAACGGTCCCGGCCAAGGTAAGGTGGCACCCGTTGGGATACCGTCGTGAGGCCGCAAAGTGATATGATGTGTTACTGAGCTAGATCGATGTGACATTGAGTCGGGTCCCGACAAGGGGATTTAGCGATGGCGCCGACTTACGATGGCGCTTCCTGTAAACATCGCTGCAGATAATATCGATGGCGTCCTTTTCTAAAGAGCGCTGCAGCTATTCATGTGTAGCGATGGCGTGGAGTCGACAAGCGCTCTTGCTATCGTTAGTCAGAAGCGCCGGTACTCGCGCTACTGAGAGGGCCAAAACCCGCGCTGCTGCTAGGCTTTTCCCTTGTAGTGCATGTCTAAACTAAGCAGATGACATATATGATGTCAAAAGTAGGCCCTCCAAGGCAACATATGCATGATATGACTAACATCATCATGCCAAGGTAGAGCAAACACCTTGGGGGGTAAATAGGAGTGGTCAGCGGCGTCTGAATACGCCTGAGAACAGAAATCTTCCTCTGGATTACAATCTGGAGAGGGGTGGGGAGGGTTTGCCATTGAACCCACCATGGAGCAATGTCTGCATGACATTGTATTGCCGCGCAAAACTCTTCTCTTTTTCTCTACATGTTCAGCATGACTGTGTACAATATCTGACATGCATACGAAAAAATAATGGTAAGATTATGTAAGGAGAGCATGCAGAAATTTAGAGTGATGGTAACAACTAGTGGAGCGACGTTTTTCCGTTGAACCAAAATAGCCCTAATGGATCGACGTGAATGTAACAAGTGTACAACCTCTTTGCCGTAGCCGTGTCAACCTCGGCATTATTGGGTTGGTCGCTGAAGCAGTTGAGGCAGAGGTGGCTGTCGGAGGTGTGGAGGAAGATCGAGAGGAATCAGAGAAGCGGCGTCGGGGCATTGCTCTGTTGTGATGGATTGTTCTGTCGTTGGAGCAGCTCCGGTGAGCCGCAAGACGTCAAGGCTGAAGCAGCACAAGACAGACATCGTCAATCTCAAGTGGGATTCTAATAAGATCTCCAATAGATGATGTAAAATGGATGTAAAATTAACATCACCAAAAACCACCTGACTACAACAGATGAGGTAAAAACTGTTGACTCTGGACTTAACTTTTGAAACTAAAATTTATTGTGGAATCTGAATTCTACTGTCAAAACTGAACGCAATGGTAGCAGAGAGGCACTTGACATGTAGTTTAGGGAGGGCCTGCAGTTCATCTTCAACCTGCACCCCCCTAAGCCGCCTGCCACCACCGGCCGAACCGCCGGCCCCAGCTCTGCCTCGCCGCCCCGAAACAACTCGCCACCGCCGCCCCGGCCAGCCCTCTAGGCCCCCCGCCCCCACCCTGAACCCTAAGATAGATAGAGGGGTACCTCTCCGTGAGCCCCGTCCCTTCTGGTGGTTCTTCCTTAACTCCGGCGAGCCCCCCCAACCCCTGAAAATCGACTGACCCAAAAGTCAATTCAGTCGACTGAAGTGTCGCTTAATCGAAGCAGAGCAGCAGGCCGTGCGAGGGGGAGAGCAGCAGCAGCAGCTGGGCGAGCGAGCTATCGAGCGAGAGCCGGATCAGTAGCAGCAGCGCGAGCGAGCGAGTGAGAGCCGGAGCAGCAGCAACAAATCCGGCTGGTATGGACGCCGCTACCGAAGGGGCCTCGCACTGGGGGAGAGCCGCCGTGGAGATGTCGCCCGTGGCGCCGACTTCAAGGTAGCCGCTCCATGGGTGCGGGATGGGGCACCGTCGGCGCCGGGAGGTCGAGTTAAGGAGAAGGTGCGATGCGATGAGTGTACAAACTCTTCTGTGGCGCCGAGTGGGCCTCGGCTTCATCCGAGGAGTCGGTGAGGATGCTGCGGTTCCGGTGGAGCAGGTTAAGGCAGCGATGTGGGGATGGAGCAGCCGCGATTGACGAGGCGATCGTCGGAGCAGCTCCTTGGAGGTGGAGGACGGGGCGGCTGAACTGGCGAGAGGCGAGATGGACGACAGATCCTCATCCGGGGAGGTGGACAAGGGACGTTGAGCTGTTGCGGTGGACGACATTGTCGGGGAAGGGGCTCCGGCTGGGCAGGGGTGACGTGGCGGACGGAGGAGGGTGGGGTTTCGTGGCTGGAGCGGAGAGGTTATGGCGGCCTTGGATTTCGAATGGCGAAAAGGGGGCGATGGGAGGGGGTGAAGCATGACTTAGGGACGCGCTTGTCCAAAATGTAGGGTGTGTTACAAAAGTACCCCCACCGATTTGAACTAAGCGGCCCTTCGGCTCGAGGTTAGAAGGGGATTTCACGTGTCGGGATTTGGCAGGTGGAGGGAGTTTTCGCGCATTGTAATTTCGGGATAGCAAGGCGCGGGTTGTGAAGGCGCCAATTTTGGGAGCACGATATCTGAATTTTCGGATATAACAAGGCGCTGGTTGAATTTTAGGGACAAGCCTAACGTGTAGTAATATTGTACTTATGCGTACCAAATCAATTCACACTTCCCTCAACCAAAAAGAAAACAAAAAAAATAAAACTATTCACACCACACAAAGAGAGAGTCTTGCCCCGTTTTACTATACAAATGCTATTCAAAGCTACTCACTCCTTCCATCTATATAGGGCCTAATGCATTTTTTGATGCTAACTTTGACCAAATATTAGAGAAATGATATATGACATGCAAGTTACACAAAGCACACCGTTAACTTCGTCTGTGAAAGGTTCTTTCAATGATATAATTTTCACATTGAGCATGTCATGTACTATTAATCTTGTCAATAGTCAAAGGCAGTCTTAAAAATCTCATTACGCCCTATATAGATGGAAGGAGGGAGTATGAATCCATGTTATGTCCGATTAATTTTTTTTCGCTTGCTGTATAAAGCATGTAACCTACTCATACCAACATTTTAGTGCATTCCAAATGTCTATACTACCGCTGCAATTCGAACTAAATTTGAATTCGTTTCTCTATTTCAATAAGAATCTACAATCATGATTGTTGCCAACTTCAACCATCATAGTTTCCTTGCTATCCGCCAGATATAAATCGGACGGCCCAAAATGCAGGATGGCAGGCACACCATCATCAACAACTCCGTTTTTTTATAAGAGTAGAGATATAATATATTAAATGTAGTATAACATGTTCATAAACACACCATGTGTATCACCGTTATATATATTCACACATGCGTCGGTTTAAAACACTATGATAAATTCTTCAAATATCCGAATTCGCTTTTTATAATGAAATATATATGATCTCTATTCGTCTTTGACACCCACACAACCCTCTCATCTTTGTAGCTAGCGCTAACTTTCTCTTGTGCATGCACACGCCCGCATCCCTCTCACCCTCCCTCAGCATTCTCTAGCTCTATCGCGCAAATTCGTCTTTTCACTTTAGGTTGTTCACCCACGGTGTGTTTGGGCCCCCAACTTCTTTACGGCACACATCGATCGATATGCCTCTCTAGCCAGGTGTGCCTAGCAAAACACAATCTTCCCCTCTTCTCTTGTCACCGCCCATGCCTCACTCCCACCACTCTTTTCATCGTTCTCGTACTACACACCTCCTCCCTTTCGATATAGTATGCCTCTCGTACCAGCTCCTACATGCATCCCTCTCTCTCTATCCTTCTCCTCGTGCCTTGTTTGCTTCTAACACACACATGCATGTATACCGATCGATCTCCCAACATATACCTAGATCGACTTTAACTACCCCCCCTATCGATCGACGTACCTCACAAGTTATGTCTCTCCTTTCTCTAACAAAGGGCGATTGATCTTCCTATGTAGTTATGTCTGCTTACGATAGCCACATCGTCCCCCCTCATCATTCGTGCATGCCTCCTGACCTGTCTCTCACACGCACGTGCACAGACAACAAGCAGCCATCTCCTCTCATATTGATATTACGGGCGTGCCCTCCGTTTGTCTAGCAAGCCTATCCCACCATTTGTTAGAAGCAAGTCCACTACCACCCCCTCCAACACTCTAGCTCTGTCTCTCTCCCAACCTTATTCCTCTCCTGCACATATGCATGGATGCCGATCGATCTCCCTTAATACATGAGGCAGATCGATCTCCTTAATACATGAGGTAGGCCTATCTCCTCCTCCACACATATACCAGCCATTGTACCTCTATAGTTACTTGGGCCTCCTCTTCCCCACCACACACCGATAGTCGAGCACTTTGCAGTAGGTATCCATGCCACGAGACAAACCGCACATGTCCCTCTCACGTTCGATGGGCCAGCCACTCTATATCTTTGACGTGGGCACACACAAATTCGATGGCACTCTTTATCGATCGCGCGCGCACACACACACACACACATCATCCCTCTTTTCGATTGTATGGACACCTCAAGCCGGTGATACCTCCACTCTTCTCGTGGATCGCCCCCTCTATATATATGTTATATCCAGGACTCTATTTCACACACATTGCATATGTTACATTTTTTTATTGACCCCCCCCCCAAAAAACTCTCAAGAACCCACACACTGTATCTCTCTAAGTTTGTATCTCTCACACACAACCCCACGTAGGTGGTGTACGTATACAAGAAGAGAATAGGTGCACCGTGCACGTACTCACGCTTCGTTCCCAGCCACACCTGCGCGGGTACACGGTGGAGCTCATTTCTTTACGAAATGGCATCCCACATGCTAATTTGAATGTCTGTAGTGGTTGTTTACCTAGGGAGGTCGTGTACCACACCTGCACGAAACAAAATTCGACTTGACGCGTTGCCGCGTTATTTTTAAACAAAGTTATAGCGCTCAATGGCACGTACACAGAATATAAAACGATTTTTATGGAGAAAAAGGTAGTCCGCTCACTATATACAATGGAGCCTTGCGTGCCTGGTTTGTCGCTCTTCAGAGTATCTCACACAAAGCTGCACTGGCCTCTCTCTCTCACCGTTGGTCACTGATCTGGCCGCATCCCATCCGCCGGGGGAAAGGGAGTGCGGTGGCCTCTCTCTCTCTCTCACCATTGGTCATTGATCCGGCCGCATCCCGTCTGCCGGGGAAAGGGAGTGCGGTGGCCTTTCTCTCTCTCACCGTTGGTCACTGATCCGGCCGCATCCCATCCGCTGGGGGAAAGGGAGGAAGTGCATCGTTTCTACATTCGACGGCGCCGAGGCAGCACGTCCCGATCTATGGTACACGTCGTTCTCTCTGACCAAGCTCCGGTGCGGCAGGGCCTACGCCACCTGCTTGCAGATTCCGCCCACCGCCGCTCACCTAGTTACATCCCGACGACCTCTAGGTATCCCCTCCGTCCTTGCTCCACTACCCGTCTTCCCACGTCGCTGCATGTGGATCTTCCATAGTTCTTTGCCCAAAACGTAGCTCGTCCAGCGTACTTTCCATATTGCATTCTCGTCCTCACACCGTTTTAGACAAACACAACCGTGTTGTTATCTTCCCTTAGGGCAAGGAATATGCTTCTATTTTGTCGTCGCATGTGTCATCAACTGTTATTGGCCAGTAATTGTTTCCTTCCTACCTCTTTTTTGCAAATGGGGCTATCCATTTCACCTCGTTGCTATTGCGACCTTTTGGTGAACTGCACAAATCACTTTTTTCTTAAGAGTGTTTTGTGCAGTTGTACTAAAATGTCACATCGGCAACGTCTCTACATTTCAGTGCGACTGCACAAAGGGAGATTGGTTTTGCTCTATCCTCCTCATCCAACTACGAGCCTAATCTTCTCCAACTAGTTAGTCTTAAGAGAGACTGCAAAGGTGACCAGCTTCTATTTATGTGTTTATTGTTTCATCAGCAGTCCTCTATTATCGCAATCACACTTAATATCTTTGGAACAGGGACGCTCAACTCTATTTTAGTGGAAATGCACAAAATGATTGGAATGTTGCATGCTCCAGACAGCTACTTTTTTGCCAACATGCCTTGTTGATTTAGATAGAGATGGGGGGACGTTGCTGCCAATAAAAGCATGGATCAATTTTAATTTAACACCTTGTCACAACTCTGTCTTCACTTGTGATGTAATTATTAGCTCTGATCTACTAATAATTGACATGCATTAGCAAGGAAGTCAGTTTTTTATTGTTTCTGAAAGAGCATCGATGGCAAGACACGCGAAACAGAAGCTGAAAGCTCACACCACTGTACAATTTCATGTCTCGCTGGAAAATTATTTGTATAGTACGTCAATTATGTAAACAAATGATTGAAGCTTGATAGCATTGCCAGAAGCCTCTTCATCATCCGGGTCCATGTGCCATGCACAAAATTATACTTCTTTGTTCCTAAATATTTATCTTTTTACAAATTTCAAACTGGCATATTTTAGAGTGTAGATTCACTCATTTTGCTTCGTATGTGTACGCCCTTCGTTCCTAAATATTCTATTTGTCTTTCTAGAGATTTCAACAAGTGACTACATACAGAGCAAAATGAGTGAATCTACACTCTAAAATATGTATATACATCCGTATGTGCTAGTCCATTTGAAATCTCTAAAAAGACAAATATTTGAGTAGTCACTCGTTGAAATCTCTAGAAAGACAAATATACTCCGGAGTATATTTAAGAACCGAGGGGGTAGTGCACAACCGCATGGGAGACTCAGCCCGGTCATTGCGCCGCATTAATAGTGACTAATGAGCAGATAAATCGTCAGCCCCACCTTTCCCACTGTAAGTTGCTCTGAAGAAGCAACCATCAATACGTTCTTCTTTGAATCCGCTCATACTACTCCATCCGTCACAGTTTATACAGCGCGCTTAAGAAAAAAGATCTGTGGGACCAAGGCGACTAACGATCAACCTAAAAAATAGCATTGGTAATTATAGCACGGCATCTATTACTAGAGGGAATAATGCGTACACACATGCATGCAGTGCTTCCACCCTGTGTACACACATGCATGCACTTACTCCACTCCGTAGTAGTACAGAGTACATGGAGAGAAAATTGTGGACTTGATTGCGGTTGCTACGCCCTAATTAATTGAGCATTAAACCAAATGCGTCTAAAGTCTCTCTGGTGGTGGAAATGCATTAAGAGAAATGCATCATAATGAAGCGCGCCCTGTAAACTGTGACGGAGGGAGGAGTAGTATGAAGGTTCAAAACCAAGTACGCATATGGCCAGTCGGTCAACACACCTCCTCTTGGCATATCACTGACATGTGGGATAGGAGTGTGAGTAAACCGATCTCAGTTGACGGCAAAGAGCCAACCCGCCGTTCCTTGAGAGAGACGAGGAGCGAGAACACACAGACGGGCTCGCATGGAGGCCAAGATATATTCGAGCATGGTTGGTTGATCGATATCATTCATTACATGTTGGGCTGCCGTTTTCTGCCCTTCTCCGGAATAAACATGTACTTTATCAGAGATACAAAAAATAAGAGTACAAACGCTCCACCATGCGGTTCTAGTAGTAGTACTACTCGTACTACTGCGTTTGGCTCTTCACCTCTTCGTGAAGTCAAACAATGATGGTACTCCGCATGTTGGGTACTACAGTGTATGCCTCTGGCAATCTGACACCGAATGGACTGATGCATGTCCACCGAGGGTAGGTTGCATTAGTCAAAAGGCGTAAGCAAGCTTCACCTTATCCTGCAAGCTTCTCCTTGTTCTGCGAGTTGACGCGACACACCAAAAAGTAGTGCTAGTCCATACTCTCTCCTTTCTGGTTAATATGGTTTAATCTTTTTTGCGGGTAAATGAGAGAGCTTTATTCATATATAAGCATTCTTAGGATGATTAGCCAAGACACTGGTCACTAGGAAGCGAGGTACCCCGCAAAAAAAGAAGTAGGAAGCGAGGTGTTTCATCAAGCCAGCTCTCGGCCACATTCAAAGTGCAGCAAGCACTGTTCGCACGAAGATGCGCCGCAAGGTTTGCTGACCTGTTTCCTTGCTGAATAACAAAAAAGGAGGAAATATTATCGAGCGCTACTATTTGTAACAGGATATGAGCCACAATTAAGCAAGAATTGTGGCGAGTGTTCCATGCAATCAACTTCCATTATCACATGCGAGAACCCTCGAAGACAACCAAATGTGTTGAAGATTTCTTTATCACATTTTAAAATGATAATAAGAGTGTAGGCGCTCCTCCATCTGGTTCCTAGTACTAGTATAGTACGTACCTTTATAGACTATATTAGTAGTACTAGTACTACTAAACTTTGCGCTTGGTTGTTCACCTATTCGGAAGTCGAACAATAGTAGCACTAGTAGTATAGTGTATGCTTCTAGCAATGTGACACCGAATTAACTGTTGCACGTCCACCGCCCGAGTGAGGGAGAGCTTGCATTAGTCAAAAGTTTCTCCTTGTCCTACGAGCCACCGCACGCAAGCTAAAGTAATGCTAGTCCATACTGCCTCCTCTCCGGTTAGTATGGATTAATTTCGAACGAGACAAATACACTGTCTGTCACTGTATATTCATAAAAATACGGTCAGTGGACTTCATAATACGCTCATTGCGCTCAATATATATATTTTCCATTGTTTATACGGTCACTAGCTCACCCTGACTGAGTATGTGTGTGCATGCACGTGTAGGTTGAGCACTTAGGGTGACCATGTGTGTTCCGTCGTGTGCTCGGACATGCATGCATTATGGCATCGCGCACGTTTTTGCGTCCATGTGTATGTGTGACTGTTGCATACACGTACGGGGACTACGTGTAGGGGCCACTAAGGAGCAGTCAAATCACATAGTAAGTTAGTCGGAAGAAGCAATCATCATTTCACTCTTGAATGACACGTACGCAATATAAAATGGTTAATATGGAGAGAAAAAGAAAACCACTATATATACACTAGCAGGAGCCTAAGCTACAAGCCTGCTTGTTAAGGTTGCTCTCTTCACAAGCATAGAACGACGGGCCTGATCCTGCAGCTGGGGGAAGGGAACAATGTTCTGCGTAGACGCGGTGGACATCGGCGAGGGAGAAAACCCACAGTCGGTGCGTCCCAATCGGGGGTCACCGCGGTATGGGCCGATGCCGCGTCCCAACCGCCCTTCTAGCTATAGCCCGACATCCCAGGTAGTCCACCTTCCTTTTGGAGCCGGCTTGCTCCACTGCCTTAGCTCTATCTCCATGTAGATCTTTCTCTACTTCTACTGGCTTCTACTTGTGATGAGTTTATGTCTCATGAACTAGTGCCAGTACTATTATTTTAATCACACATCTTCAATATCTTTGCCATCAGGGATGCTCAGGTCAATTTTAGTGGAACTTCACAAAAGCATCGTATGATCCGAGTGTGCCAGCCGTCTTTCCTTCGACAGTTTCTACCTGGCCAGGGAATTAAATCATGTTTAGGGTTTAGGGTTTAAGTCGTAGTGACCCCATCAGTAGTTTTTTTTCGTACACGCTCTCACAACTTTTTTCTTTAGTTGTGAAGTAAATATTGGCTATGATCTGTGAATCATTGAGATGCATCAGCATGCGTGTTAGTTTTCCTTTGTATTTGATGGAATGTTGTAATGGGGCAACCTTGGAATAGGAATGAAAATGGAGTGGAAAGTTTCCGTTTTTCCGGAGAAAAAAGGGAAACATAGAGAAACCAACGTTTCGTTTTGTTGGATCGCGCCATCGAGCAAAACCAACGTTTAAATCACGTCTGTCGTGTTCGTGTTGCACCCTCCTCCACGGCTCAAGCCCACACGGTCGCTCGGCATGCCACTCACCGCAAACAAAGTATATGATAACTTTCCCGCCTGCTTGTCGATGGATCGCGCCTTGGAGTACTACTAGCACTACTGGAAGAGACTGACGAGTTGGGGGAGGACAGCTAGCTGTAGCACGGACTCCCAAGAACTTTTTACATGCATGTTTTAGCCGGCTATTGTGACCATTGAACGCGGAGCATCTGCGTGCACCCGGAAGCGGCGCGGGCGACGCTCTCTTGGCCGGCGCGCCGCTTGAATGCCGGCTCCAGTGAGAGGCTGCGTCCGCTCTGGCCGGGCATGAAAGTTGTACTGGCTGTTTCGGGCGGGAAGCACGCGCAGGTGATGAAGAGGGTTCAGGTTGACCAGGACCGGCCGTGGCAGCGGTTCGGACGTGCGCAAACAAGAGATGATATATGTTAATATTGCTGCGTATATAATAACAACATAAATAATGTGCCAGTTGGACAAATATGATTGGATATGGAGATGGAAATGGAATTTTACGTAAACACGGATATGCATATCTATGTCTATGTGTGTGTGCGCGACGACTCTCGCGACCTAGAAGCAGGGGCCTGTTTTTGATCGAGTTTTCTTTCTTGGTACGTTAGAAAATTAGTTTGTCTAATTCACATCTAGATGTCATTTAAGGATATCACATCTAAGCTCCCACAAGTATATAATGTAGCAACAAGAAACAAAAAAAAACTAGGACAAAAAAAACAGACCACAAACAGAGTGGACATCAACTTAGATGTGACATAACTATGTCACATCTAGATGTGTCCTACAGACCCTTAAAAATTGTCCGCCGCGTTTCTTTTTTTCGGGAACGCGCGTATTCTATTTAAAACCACTGCTATGGAGAGATTTTTTTCTCCATTATAGCCTCTTGTTTGATACAGTTTCTCGCGTCTCGCTCTCTCACCCTCTCCATATCAAAACAAGATGAAAGTGCCCACTCTATCTCTCTCCTCACCGGTGGTCTTAGATCCGGCCGAATCCGGTGCGCTGCGGGAGGTGAGGAGGTGCAGCGTTGACGTTGTCGCCATCGGCGACGGAGTGAGCCGATGCGCACCATCGTCTCGGAGCTGGTGCTGGCGCGGACGAATATCCTCTGCACCCTTGTTCGCTGCCGTCGTGTGGGCAGATCCCGCCCGCCCGCCTAAACGACATCTCGCCCACCTGAGGTATAACTTCTTGTACTGGTCCAGCTCACCAGGTCACTGCGTGCGGGTTTTCTTCTATGCGACTACTCCCCAGCTCCCCATGCATAGTAGCTAGGGTTCGTCGGCTGGTCCAACATCACCTACTAGTACTATTATAGAGGAAATGCCACTCGAAAAGTTTTCCTGATTTATGCCTCGGTGGAGGTATACATGTTGTTTCGACAAAAAGTACATGGTGGTTGTGCGGTCATTGTCCATATGGTGGTAGTACTATCACTGGTTAAATGAAGAAATGCCTTTTTCTCAGGTATCCTGGTTTAGTTCCCATCAAGATATAATTATGATGCTTCTGTTTGTTGGTGTACTTTTCTTTAACCCTTTTTTATATTTTTGGAAACAGCGATGCGTGTCTCCATACCTAGGCATGTCTTCCTCAATTTTAGTGGAACTGCACAAAATTGGATGGTCATTGTTGTTCCGCCTCACTATCCTCAGCCACGTGGTTCTTCCTTCCTCGAGCTTGATTACTAAGAAGAAACAGACCACAGTGAGGATTTGTCAAAATTCATAGGTGCCTCACCCAAACTTGATGCCAAATGGATGATGCATCACCATGATGACCTATCGATGCTCATGGTTGTGCCTCATGGTTGCGTCGGCTGGTGAAGCTGATCGATTTTCAATGAAAAACAAGCTATCTTTCTTTGCTTGTTATGCACAAAGATGATATCCTTCGCCAGTTCACCTTGGTTGCATTGGGGATGCTGTCGTCTTTCACGTTGGTGCAATTTTATCACACAATTGGCTATGAACCAAATGTTTCCTCGAAGAAGGATCGATGTTGGTACTAAGAGCATAAGTTTTGTATTGTTTTCTAAGCCTTCTCACAACTTTGTCTCCAGCTCCCCTGTAATTTTATTTGTCCAGCTATTAACTTTGATTTAAAAAATGGTGTGGACTAAAAACCCGGATGGACGTAGTTGCCCTCCATTTTTATTTACTCTGCATATTAGATTTGACTGAAGTCAAACTTTGTAATACTCTCAAACCTTTCCGATAATTGAAATTATAACTCTTTATTTGTACACACTCTCACACGTTTCCGATAATTTGGCGCATGTGTGGTTGTTCACTTAAGGGTGGGTAGTGTACCACATGTGAAGGATAGGAAGTGCGACAAGGATGCGTGGGCGTGGATCGTTAGTTCATCGGAAGTAGTACTAGTTTTCTTCACTGTACATTAAATAAAGAGTTATGTTTCGTACTTACACAATTTAAAACGATTGTTATGGAGAGAATAAGAAAACCACTCCACTATATATTAGTCGTATACACACGAGAGTACTATATGGACGCAGCTTCATTGACTTAGTGCACCTTCCTTTGGGTTTATGACAGGTAGCCCAAAATGTGGCTGGCTCACCTGTCATACAGCCAAAAGCATATGCAGTGAAGGCCTCGGAGCTCAGTCCGTACTACATTAGTATATATATAAGCGGGAGCCTCGGCGCTTGTTCGCTAGGGTTTGCACTCTCCACACGCTCGCCGCAATACATATATGTTACACGCTGGATGCTCAGCATTCATTTGCTACGGTTTGCTATATACATAGTCTCTTCACCAGATCTAAACAAGACTTCGTTGGCCTCTTGTCCCTCTCTCCCCCCTCATAGCTGGTGAAGGAGGCGTCCGTATCCCGTCGCACCGGGAAGGGGGCGAGGTGCAACGTTAACTCTATCGCCTTCGGCGAGGGAGGCAATCCACTGCCGGCTGTGCTATTCTCTTTCACCCAGCGCCTGTGCGGGAGGGCCACCAACCCCTTCTACCTTGCAACTGTATGTAGTCTGGGCAGATCCGGCCTCCCTCCGCACGCCTTGCCACATCCCGACGACCCTAAGGTATAAGTTTCTTTGAAACCGTCGTTGCTCTAGCTGCATGTGGTTATTTTTCGATCTGTAGTCGAATCTAGGTCTTGGTTCAAACATGAAAGAAAAGTGCGGTGGGGTGGAGCATGAATCCAGGACGTGGTTCAATGAGGAAAGGAGGGCGGAAAAGTAGTATAGACTGGCTATCCAGCCGCTTTGTTTGTCGAAAAGGGAAAAAGGGGGTAACCCAGTACACACATCTGTAAGGAATCGATCTCTTTGTTGAAAAGGGAAAGAAACTGGAGGGGGTCGGGTAGTTTGTGCAGGACTAGATTTGCTGCCCTCACATACGAAAAAAGTTCAAAGAGAACAAAGATGGGACCAACACGGATATGCTGCTTGGCTACATACTCTGCATCACCCATTTATACGTGTGGACGCACATGGTGCTAGCATGTCCCATACAACTATTTTGCTGTTGTTAATCTAAGAATGCCGCCAGAAAATTGAAGCAATGCCACTGTTAAAAGCAAATTACATTTTTTAACGAATGTTGTTTTAAGAGAGTGTCTCTGTTAATATGAATCAATGCAACCATTTTAGAAATGCTACTATCCTACTCTGTTTTCCATCCAAGATAAGCTACATGCTTCTTTCTGTCACCGTTTGTTTCATCCTCCTTTATCGGAGAGTAATTGTTTCCTTTTTGCCTCTGTTAAAACAGGGGTATTGATTCAACTTGTTGATATTGCGACATTTTGCTTCGCTACTCGAAACACTTATGTTTTAAGAGTGTTTTGTGCAGTTCAACTTGAATGTCACACCGGTGACTTTGCTTAATTTTGGTGGAACTGCACAAAAGGAGATCGAGATTTGTTTCCAGTGTTCCCGGCAAGTTGTTTCAAATCTTGGTCTCAACCACATGATGTGCAGTGTGCTTTGAGATGTTGTGCTACTTGTTTTGGTACTGTTTTAAATAAATGTTGAATTGAAGCTATTGTATTGCTGTCTTTTCCCATTAAGTAGTGAACAAAAATGGGACCAAACAAGACATGATGCTTGTTGCTTTGTTACAACAAATTCAGCATCAACCCCTTTATAAGCCAGTAATTGATGTCGATCTCAGAATTAACTACTGAATTTTATTTCAAAACTGCAACACTTGTTAGGGATTGGCGGGATTACCATTTTTGTGGCCGCATGTTTCATCCTCCTTTATTAGCGATGGTTGATTCCTTTTTGCCTCTATTTAAACAGGATATCTATTCAACTTGTTGCTATTATGACATTTTGCTTCGCTACACTAAACACTTTGCTTGATTTGGTGCAACTACACAAAATGAGATTGGATTTCCTATTCGTGTTAGCAGATTCATATTTTATCCTGGTGTTCTCATGAAAGGTCAGTACAGGCCTTCATCCACATGATTGTGCAGTGTGCTTTGCGATGTTGTGCTACTTGTATTGGTACTATTTTAAATAAATAATTGAATTGAAGCTATTGTATTGCTGTCTTTTCCCATTAAGTAGTGAACAAAAATGGGACCAACCCAGACATGATGCTTGTTGCTTTGTTACAACAAACTCTGCATCACCCCCTTTATAAGTAGATGGAAGCACATATTGTTGTTGCGCCCACTCTCCCCTGGAACTGTTTATGCTTTTCGTTAATCTAATGCCGTTGGTAAAATTAAGCAATGCCGCTCTCAGAATTAATTAACTACTGAATCTTAGTTGAAAACTGCAACACTTGTTAGGAATGGTACTATCCTGCTTTGTAGTTCTTTCTACATGTTTAACCAAGGTATTGTTAAGATAATGTCTCTTTAAAAGTAAATCAGTTGCATTGTTTTAGGAATGGTACTTTTCTTCTTTGTCGTTCTTTATACATGTTGAAACAAGGCATTGTTAAGATAATGTCTCAGTCAATATGAATGAATCACACCGATGGAGAATTGCTACTCTCCTGCTTTGTTTCCCATTAAGACAAGTCATCAACCATTATTTCTCAGTAATTGTTTCCCTTATACCTATTGTTGCTTACAGGGATATCAAAATTAAAGATCGGTTTTATTCCGACTTCGATTTTAGCTGAACTGCACAAAAGGAGCCAATGTGTCCAAGGCAAACTGCTGCGTTACTGGGTCCAGCTGGTCGTTCCACTTTGCAGAAAGAAGCAGTCACTAGTTGCGGTACATTACAGAAGGAATGATCGAGAAGCTTTACAGAGTATTATTAGACACCGGTGACATGACTAGTCTGGAGAGACCATTGGCAATTTAACAACACGTGGAGTGCCCTGGGCAAAAAGTGCCCAAACAAGTACAAGAAGCTACGACAGGACATGATCATAGGCATTACATATTTTGAATGGGAAAAGCTTGTCAAAGTTTAATCATTGATGTTAGCAAGAAGACATTAGTTTAATATATTGGAATTGGAAAACCTTGTCAAAATTTGCTCATTGATGTTAGCCAGAAGACACGCATTTGATATTTTTGAGTGTTTTTTCCTATTCCTGTGTTCAGTTTAGAAGTAAATAGTTACTCTGCTAAGATATTCCTGTGTTGCCTTGTGTTTGATTGCAAAGTTGAGCTTGGAATGTTGTGGCATGCGGCATCATGAGCTGTTCACCGTGCCTCCTGAGAATAATGCTTTGTTTTGTTTTGCATGTCGATCTAATGCCAGTGATTTGCCTATTAAGAAGATCATCCTCTTCTATTGTTTCCATGTGTAAGAAGTTCATCGTCTGATGTTTCATTCATAGCCTATACGACATGTCGGGTAGGTTAGATGTGAAACCATATGATCTTCTGACCAACTCATGATATTAGGCCGTGATTGGATCGTCGTTTTCCAACCAAAACCGCTTGTAAAACTGACGCTTGTAAATTAAAGCAGATGGTCTCGGGCGAAGGCGCTTGGTTGGTCGATTTCGACTAGTAAAATATCAGAAGTACTTCACACACGATAAAAACGCTGAACGACATTCGAACGATTTCTAATCCAGCCGTTAGCTAGTGTTTCAGCCTTGCCCATGGATGGCATGATACGCACGTCATGCATGTATCGTCTGGTAATGTCGTCCATATAGCAGTGCTCGTAAAATATACACTGGTCTCTCAAATTACACACGTAACCGGCCGGTTTTACTTACAGACCTCGGGCCTTCCGATGACGAGTAAATTACACTTGTATGTTAATACATTTTTGAAATAAACCAGAGCTCCCAAGCGCGGCCTTACCGTTTCATGTCGTCTCACTTTCTCGAAGGTGCTCACAGGTGTCCTATGATCCTGGCTTCCTCAATGAGCAGCGGGCACTGTATCAGACATCCGTAGGGCCCGAATGTCGGTGTACTAAAGTAGGGGTACCTTAGTACCCCGAACTTGGGCACGGGCAGTTGCAGCGCCCCGCGGCAAGGCTTGCCGGACGCCCGCCAAGACCCTTCGTCATTCCTATTTACTCCTATTCAAAGAACAAAGTATTAACCTTGAAGACAAGGCCCCGGCAAGAGGAGCTTGTCGGGAAGAATAAGACCCCGGCAAGAGGAGCTTGCCGGGGAAGACAAGACCCCGGCAAGAGGAGCTTGCCGGGGAAGACAAGACCCCGGCAAGAGGAGCTTGCCGGGAAGGCCAACCAAGGCACTTCAGAAAACTGGCCACGACACGCTGCGCGTCCCGGCAAGACCCGGCGAGCGGCAAGCTTGCGGGAGCGACAAGGCAGCGACCGCGGCAAGGCGCTTGCCGCAGCGAAGCCACCACTCTGCGCCCACGCTCCAGCTCACCCAACGACGTGTCGCCACAGGATCATTCCTGGTGCACGTGGCGTGTAGCTGTGCAGCCTAGCGGTCGCGAGTGGCGGCGAAAGGCGACTAGAAGGCCATCGTGGCGTCGGTGGCGCCCTAACGGTCGTTTCTGCCTTGTTGGAGAGACCGGACGGGCATTAAATGCTCTTGTCCCCGCCGTCGAGTTAGGTAGGGGCATCAGAGATAGCAGTTGTACCAACCCGCGTTTTACCTTTCTACCCCCCTCTCTGCGTTGCCACTGCCGGTGACCCTTTTGACTATAAAAAGGAGGCCCGTGCGCACGTAGAAGGGGTTCGGTTGGCTCCAGGTTCGGTTCGACTCATTCGAGACCACAACACACCCACGCTTTCGAGCAAGAACACAATATAAACACAAAGCAGCAGTAGGAGTTTTATCTCTCCGGAGAGCTCCGAAGCTGGGTAAAATCCCCCGCGTGCCTTCGCCTCGATCTGCTCTGCGCGCGCCCTCCGCTCCCTTGCTGGACCAGAAGGGGCCCCCCTGCCCCATAGGTGCTCGTGCCCCCACGGCGACCACAACATCTTTGGCGCGCCAGGTAGGGGGGCGTCGAGGTCGTGCGTATCTGATCCGGCGTCTACGTTCGCTACATCAACATCTTCATCGACATGCCACCGAAGAAGAAGGCTTCGGAAGTTGCCGCTCCGTCTGCGACTGTCCTATCGCCACCGGAGCAAACGGGCGGTGGGGTGGACGCCGGCGGAGGAGCGGGCGCCGGCGGTGGGACTCACGTCGTCACCAGGTTCAAGGACAAGGCCCCGCAAGCTTCAGCGTCTGGATATCCACCGCACCCCTCTCAGGAGGTGCAAGATCGACAATGCCACGGTGCCCCTAGCACCGTGCTCGCGTTAGAACGAGGCCAAGTCAGCGGGTCGCGAGATGTTCAAGACCAGCGTGCACGCCAGCATGCTGGCATGAGTGAGGTGCGGTCACCTGGACGGGGTACTGCTCCTTCCAACCCAGTTGGGAGTCCGAGCATGTCCCGCACCTCGCGTCGCTCGCCACCGCCACCCAAGACTCCGGACGAAACAACGGCGAGCTCACCTATACGGATTATCCTCGGCGCCGGACAAAATCGACAAGCGGAGGATGACCATTGAGCCTCGTCGGCCGCCAACGCCGACAAGCCCGACAACGAGCACATCGAAGCCCGGCAAAGCGCTCGAGCACAAGCCGGCGCCGACAAGACGCTGGGGTGCCACTACCGCGCACTCCCGCTCGAAGGCCAAGATCGCCAACTCGCTGGACCAACCTCGACACCGACTCCACCGCGTCGTCGGACCCGCGAGCTTCGCCGCGATCAGCGCCACGTTCTCCAAACGGCGACACGAAGACGCTTCGTACTGCGCGCCGCGCGGGAGAGAAGCGGTGTCAATCTAACCAGCGCTGGGCCCACTGTCGATATGCATGCGCCCGAAGAACGAGCGACTTGCGTCTGCGGTAGGTTGCCCTGCGTTCACTCGTGAGCTGCGGCAAGTCCAATGGCCCAGCACCAAGAACTTCAAGCGAGCGTGCCGAAAAGTGCGATGGCGGGATACATCCGTCGAGTTCCTCGGCGTCTACACCATCGCGGTGCGAGGCTGCGAAGCGCGATGAGAAGATCCTCGCCAACTACTTCCGTTGGTGCTCAAGCCCAACGTCAAATCTTGGCTCATGCACTTGCGGACAGCTCCATTTCTTCGTGGGCGGACTGTGCCATCGGTTTGTCGGCGCATTCACGGTGGTCACAAGCCCCATGGCGAAGCGATCTTCATTTGCTTGCCCGGAAGGAAGGAGAATCCATGTGCAAGTACATCTGAGATTCAGCCAGTGCAGCGCAACATCCCGAGCGTCCACCTGCGCGGTTATCAGCGCGTTCCTTGAAACGTGCATAACCGCAGGATGAGGAGAGATGGCGATGTGCAAGATCGAAGATGTCGCGAGCTATATGCTCGGCGAAAAGTGTGCATCGTCTTTGAGGGAGAGAAACTCCCGAGAGAGAATGAAGGAGCGAAGGATCGGCGGTGAGGCGCCCCTCCGGCAAGAAGGAACCGGGGCGGAATAACGAAAGAGAAAGGCTAAGGATGTGCTAGTTGTTGAGCAGTCCGGCAACGGAGGCGGCTCCGACAAGGCCAAAGTGGGCGACTCCAGCGAGGCTGTGGTGGCGCCGACAAGCGAACGACTCCGACAACGATCTTGCAAGATCCATCGCACCAAGGGCCATGACCTCCAAGCATGCAAGAAGGTTTAGCAGATGGTAGAGCTACAGAAAGCTGAATATGAGCGTCGCGACAAGGAGAAGGCCCGGGAAGGTGGCGGAGGATCCGGCAAGAAACTTCCCGCCCGGGGAGGGCGCCGCGGCAAGGCCAAGCCGTGGCAAGGAGATAGACCTCCCCGTGGCCGCGACAAGGACGAAGAAGAAGATGAGGATGATGAGATGGATGAGGATGAGACCGACGACCAAGAGTTTCATAAGGCGACGGAGGTTTTGTGCGTTGACGGTGGTGCTTCTCTGCACACCTCGCACCGTCAACTCAAACAGTGGGTGCGGGAGGTGAATGCAGCAGAACCATCAGTCGAATCGCGCAAGCCCCTGAAGTGGTCCAGCACGCCCATCGTCTTTGACGTTGAGGATCACCCGATCGCATCATCGTGGTCGGGTGCTTGCCGATGTTGGTTTAGCCAACCATTACGCAACCTCAAAGGCACAAAGATGTTGGTTGGCGGGGGCCGACCTAAATCTGATCTCTTCTGCGGTACTCAACAAGCTCCGGATCCCGACAATGAGCTCAAGAAACTGGTACCTTTCAAGGAATCAACCCGGAAGGAGCAAGCCAAAGGGAAGATCACACTTGCCGATGATGTTTGGCAGCGAGCTGAATTCCAGGACAGAGAGAGTCACGTTCGACGTTGCTGATTTCCCATTGCCCTACAATGGGATACTCGGCCGTCCAGCGCTTGCCAAGTTCATGGCAGCCTCTCATTATGCTTACTACGTGCTCAAGATGCCTGGTCCGATAAGTGTCATTTCTGTCCACGGCGACAAGAAAGATGCACTTATCTGTGCATCGACAAGATCTACCGGAAGCAGCAGCCGTAGCGAGTGCAAACCACTTGCACTGAAGCTCCGGGGAAGAAGAAGAAGACCAAGTCCGGCAAGAGTAGCTCGATGCCCACTCCGGCAAGCGCACCTCTTCGGAGTGCTGCACTACCGTCGAGGACGCACCATCGAGCTCCGCCGGCAAGTGCAAGAAGGCAAAGACAGCTTCACCAAAGACCGAGTCCGGCAAGAGTAGCTCTGTGGCCCACTCCGGCAAGCGCACCTCTTCGGAGTGCTGCACTACCGTCGAGGACGCACCAACGAGCTCCACCGGCAAGTAGAGCACAGTCGTTTTTAAATTTTTAAGTTATATTCCTTGAACGACCGTGCCTTGTATGGAAAACACATGCGCAGAAGAATCGGTTCGTGGCTAAGTTAGCCCTTACTCATTTGAGTCCGCTCAACACTGAATGCGTCTTTGCAACTAGCCCGACAAGGTTCCTTGCGAAGCGACATCGCCGCAAGCTGCTGATGTTCATACTGGCGCTTCGCGACAAGCGTGTTTGCGCCGGCAAGTTCCCTGAAAGCATAAGGGTAAAAACATACAAGGGATGGAATCAAGTAAAGGAGATAACATAACTAGTATTGCCCAGAATGAGGCTATATGACATAGTAACTTATTACAGCACTAACTAAGTTGTTCTCATAACTAAAATAACAGCGACAAGGAAGGAGAAGAAGGGCACACCGGCACCTGGGCCCCGGCAAGCCAGTATTGCCGGGGGCTGCGAGCACCAAGATTCATCCGCGGCAAGCCAGAGTTGCCGGGGGCTGCGATATCAGATAAGTCTTTCGTCCCTCATCATGTATCCTCTTATGGACTGGGGAATGCGAAACCGCGTTTCTTCCCGGAAACTGCCGTGCCTTGTATGGAAAACCTGTGCGCGGAGGAACCGGCGTCATGGCTAAGTTGCGCCCTTGATTTGTTTCGAATCCGCTCAACAATACAAGTCTTGTTGCAACTAGCCCGACAAGGTTTCTTGCGGAGGCAACACCGCCAGAAGCTCTTGATGTTCCGCTTTTCGGCGAGTGTGCTTGCGCCGCAAGATCCCTAAAAGCGTGGGGTAAAGCATATAAGGGATGCAATGAATAAAGGATATAACCCGCAAGCATTCCCTTTTCATTAAAAACATCCCACACAGAATACAGTCCATAGAGGATGAAAAACATGAAAGAGAGGATTACAAGTTCTTAATGCAGCTAAGGCCGAAGGCTTACAAATTAAAAAGATAAGATGCCCGTAATCCTTTTTATGTCCCTCTCTTCAGGAGGTAGGTCAAGGAGGCGAGGAGGGCAAAAGAGGCGCCTAGGCGAGCTACGGGTGCCAGAAGACACCAAGAGAACATCCCGGGAGCCTTCGGAAGCTGGATGGTGATGGCGGCGCCGGAAGAGGGGCTCGAAGACGGGGCGGCAGGACGTCAGCACGCTGTCGAGGGCACTACGCCCTCGTACTCCAACTTGACGGCCTTGCCGCCAACCTTCTTCCTCTTCCGCAGCCTCCCTACGCCAGCCGCCCAAGGAGACGACCCCGGGGAGTTCAAGGGGCCGGCGACACGGATGATGGGGTTGCCGGTGACGCGCGAAGTGACGCCCGACACCTAGTCGGGCCCGTCATCCCGCCGTCCGCTACCCTCGTCGTCGCTGTCGCTCTCCTCCTCGTCACTCTCGCTCGAGGAGGAACCTTCGCTGTCGGAGGAGCTGTCCACGCAGCACCTCGCCCGAATGCCGGAGTCCCCAAAGACCTTGATGGAGAGGAGGTCGCCCTCCATCAACTTAAAATGGAGGGTAAACCCCGCCGTCAAGCTGTGGATGCGAGCGACCGTCTTCCACCCACGATCAAGATACATCACATTAGGGGCTGGGAATACAACGTGGACTCGCGTGCCGCTGATTCCACAGCCCCTCATGTGCAATCTTAGTGTCTCGGTCGGGTCCAACTCCATCGCGTTTGCAAACGGAGCTGGAAGCCGAGGCGGCGACGAGGCGCCAGCGCAGCTGACGAAGAACTTCGCAAGGGTCGTCCCCGGTATGAACCGCCGTGGGGAGAGGAACCGCCGGCGGAGGCGGAGATGGCGCGCCGCCCCGTCCGCCTCTTCCCCGAGCGCTCCGACCCCGTCCTCGACCTTGTCCACGACCTCGCCCCCTCCCTCTTCCCCTTGTGGCTGGCTCTGCCACCACAGGCGATAGGGAGAGGTGCGCTGTCTGGTGGCGACCCTCACCGCCACCGATGAAGAACCAGAGTTCCCTTTCTCCATGGCGAATGTGAGAAAGGGTAGCAGAAGCTGAAGAAAGAGAGGAGATGGGAGAGTGAGGGCTTCTGCGCTCCCCTCTCGCCCTTCTTAAAGGAGCGAGGTGGGGGCTCGGCCCCCCGCTCATCCAATCAAGGCATGGGAATCGCAATGGCCCAGTTTCCCACTCCCACCGTCCGTGACCCCAAGCGCATGGGGGCCGCGTGGCGGAGATGCAGAGCCGAGGCGACGGATGAGGTAACCTCACCCCGCCCCGTGATCACAGGGGCTGGACGCCTCGAAAATCACGCACGCCACCCACGTCTCCCACGA
The DNA here is from genome assembly GCA_021437245.1 of Aegilops speltoides. NCBI lineage: Eukaryota > Viridiplantae > Streptophyta > Magnoliopsida > Poales > Poaceae > Aegilops > Aegilops speltoides. Next base: position 222,751,862 of record CM038142.1, on the reverse strand, counting down.
CTCCGCTATTGACGCGTGCCGTTACGGCAGGACGCGGTGGATTCAGAGCGGATCTGGTTTGGACCCAGGCTGCGCGTGCCCGTGCCCTGTTTTGGGCCTGGCCCAATAGCGCTCAGCACCGTGTATGGCCCAGGCCCGGGGGCTCCAGTCGGTGTACTAAAGTAGGGGTACCTTAGTACCCCGAACTTGGGCACGGGCAGTTGCAGCACCTCGCGGCAAGGCTTGCCGGACGCCCGCCAAGACCCTTCGTCATTCCTATTTACTCAAAGTATTAACCTTGAAGACAAGGCCCCGGCAAGAGGAGCTTGCCGGGAAGAATAAGACCCCGGCAAGAGGAGCTTGCCGGGGAAGACAAGACCCCGGCAAGAGGAGCTTGCCGGGGAAGACAAGACCCCGGCAAGAGGAGCTTGCCAGGAAGGCCAACGAAGGCACTTCAGAAAACTGGCCACGACACGCTGCGCGTCCCGGCAACACCCGGCGAGTGGCAAGCTTGCGGGAGCGACAAGGTAGTGACCGCGGCAAGGCGCTTGCCGCGGCGAAGCCACCACTCTGCGCCCACGCTCCAGCTCACCCGACGACGTGTCGCCACAGGATCATTCCTGGTGCACGTGGCGTGCAGCTGTGCAGCCTAGCGGTGCGAGGTGGCGGGCGAAGGCGACTAGGAGGCCATCGTGGCGATCGGTGGCGCCCCTAACGGTTGTTTCCTGCACTGTTGGAGCAACCGGACAGCCATTAAATGCTCTTGTCCCCTGCCGTCAGAGTTAGGTAGGGGGCACTGTAGATAGCAGTTGTACCAACCAGCATTTTTACCTTTCTACCCCCCCCCCCTCTCTGCGTTGCCACCTGTCGGTGACCCCTTTTGACTATAAAAAGGAGGCCCGTGCGCGCGTAGAAGGGGTTCGGTTAACTCGAGTTGGTTCGACTCATTCGAGACCACAGCACACCCACGCTTTCGAGCAAGAACACAATATAAACACAAAGCAGCAGTAGGAGTTTTATCTCTCCGGAGAGCTCCGAAGTTGGGTAAAATCCCCCGCGTGCCTTCGCCTCGATCTGCTCTGCGCGCGCCCTCCGCTCCCTTGCCGGACCAGAAGGGGCCCCCTGCCCCATAGGTTCTCGTGCCCCCACGGCGACCACGACACCGAAAGGCCCTCCCCGTTGTCCTTCGAGTTGTTGCGCTCACCGTGGCGCCAAGCATTGTTAACATGGTCAATGAACATGAGGATTCAGGAGATGACTTTATTTTGACTGGATGACACTATGGACCCACTAGGGCCATAGCCGTACGTACGCAAGTGCCTCCTTATTATGTGCAACAATATTTTTTTGGCATTCTCCTGGTTTCCTGACATCACAGTCCCACACCATTGTCAACCTATGTAGTCAATATAAACGAGAGAATTGCACAAGGCGCGGCTGACAGCTGGGACCAAGCAGCTCGAGCAGTATTTGTGTTTTTGAGGCGTGAGCACTGCAGAGTTTTTCTTGGCGATGATTTCGTTGTTGTTCAGAGGAGAGCAGGGTATTAACTGGGGGGGGGGCTGTGGCCCGTCTAGCCCAGGCCAGATATCCAGCCCAGATACTACTATTTTCAAGATGAAAATGATTGCCCAGCTATACGTCTTTTTGAGGAATACCCAGGCAAGGTCAACTTCTTATTCTCCGCCCCACTTGGCTGCAAATCTTTCCTAGGAGGGACGCATTAGGCTTAACATGAAAATGGGCTTTAAAAATAATAAATGGGATGTAATTATAAAAACTGGGCGGTAACTCAAAACTAGTTTATAAAATATTATTTATGGATTTTGAAAATTTTAAATTTTCATTGTTGCGCGCGCAATGTTTTGTTGGATTTTTATGTAATACAAATTTATATTTAATCTGAATAGAAATTTTGGGATAAAAATATTTCGGATCCCATCAAAATGTGGGAAATTTTATTGAATTCTGTCTTAAACGGTTGGTTGAAATTATTAATCGTTGTCCTAGGTAGAAAATGGGCTGTACTTTTAACAAACTGTAAATGGGCTGTTGTAAATTCCATTAGAATTCAAAAATGGGCTGTTGTCACACCCTAGCTAGTTCATGCATTAGAGTGTTGCATCATGTCTATTTTTTTCAACAGAAAGCTGAAATGGGATTGACAGAACCCCCAGCCCCCTCTGAAACAACTAGGGTTTACTAAAAATATTTTCGATGAACCTGAAATGCCCTTCTAAAATGTCCATCATTTTTGTCTTGGTCCAGAAGCTTTGCCAAAAGTGATGCACAATTTCCTAGGTCATCCCAGGGTCTTTGAATTAAATCATAGCTATTTGAATTTGGGCATTTAAAATTTATAAAATATTTCAAATGTCCAAATATCTCCAAACTAAAATGTTTCATGTTGGAAATATTCCAACAATGGACCAGAGTAGTTTGGTGAATTTTAGAACCTTTACGGTATTTTAAATAACTCAACAAAGTTGCAGGAAAATAGAAAAAGAAAAAGAAAGAAAAGAAGCTCACTGGCGCCTCGCCCATTGGCCAGCCCACTGGCCGCCCAGCCCAAAGCACCGCGCCAAAGCTGCTTGTCGGCCAGCAGCGGGCAGGTGCTCGACGGCGAGCACCGCATGGGTGCCACGCACCTGCTCGCCGTCTCGCCGCTTCCCTCGCCTTGCCACGTCGGGATCGATCCCTCGCTCTCCGCACCCCAGACGCCCCGTTCCTCTCACCGCCTCCCTCGCTCCCCCACGCCATGGCCGACGCCACTGTCGCCGCACCACCGCTATAGCCGCGTTCTCCGTCAACCCCACGCCGCGCCACCGTGTCCGAGCTCCGCGTCGTCGACTCCTTCGAGTTAGCCGAGCCCCGGCGCCACGCGTGCCCAAAACGCCGCACCAGCCTCGCCCGAGTCCGCCGCGGAGATCCCCTCCAATGCCGTCGCCGCTGCAGCTCGTCCCCGACCACGCCGTCTGCACCGTCGCGTCCGCTGTGAGCTTAGCTACCTCCCCGACCCTCTCTCTCTCGCTCCCGTGCACCACAGCGAGCGCACGAGGATCGCCGCCACGCGCACCGCCGCGGACCTCGTCGCCGACGTGCTCCCGGCCACACTCCGGCCTTCCCACCGTGTCCAACGCGTTCACCACATCGCGCTGGTGCTAACCAAGCACTCCACGCACCCCACCGCACACCCCAGCACGAGTTCGTTTTCACCCGAGCTCCGGTGGCCGCCAAAGTCGCCGCCGGCGCCAACTCCGGCCACCCCGAGCCCAACGGACTCCGCCAAGAGCTGCGGTTCGTCCTCAGCTTCACTCCGGTGGTCTCCGCGCCCCATTTGGTGGCCGGAACGGCCAAAAACACTATCGCCGCCGCGTTGGGCTCGCCGGCGGCTAAACGCCGGTGGATTTGACCCCGGTTTTGACCACGGGTGGGCCCAGGTTGACCCCCCTGGGTCTATGACATGTGGGCCCAGCCCTGCTAACTAACCTAGTTTAGTTTTAATTAAATTCTAATTAAACTAACCCCACTGACATGCGGGACCCACTGGTCAGTTTGACCTGACCAGCCCGTTGACCCCTGACGTCATCATGGCGAAGGTCTTGTGTGATATTTTAATTCTTGGAATTATTTTTACACGAAAATTCGAGAAAATGTTTCAAACTTCAAAATTCATATAAAATCAACCATAGCTCCAAATGAGACAAATTATATATGAAAATGATCAGAAAAATCCAATCTTTCCATCTGTACAGGTTTCATGCATGTTTACAGAAGCTAACTTGTTGTTTATGGCAGAACAAGTTTAAGCACTTTAAATGATCATAATGGGTTTGGAAATTGCATCCATAGTTCAAAATGCTTCAAACTCATTTGGTCTTAGTTGCATTAGCCCAAAGCACTCATTTTGCCATGTCTCATTGCATGCATCATATTGTTGCATCTTGTTTGGTAATGCTTGTGTATCGGTGTTCTGCGGCGAGTTACGCCCCGAGGAGTACCGTGATAACCCCGACGAAGAACAATACCGTGTAACGACCGTCGAGCAAGCAACCAACCATTTGATCATATCGATAAAATCCCATGTTCTTGCTCCTGCTCTCGTTCTTGCATTAAGACAACGCGATTCAAACTGCTGTGTGTCTTGCGGTAGTTGAACCATTTCCTCTGCATGACTGTCATTGCCACAAGAACTAGATGAAACCCACTAGCATGTGTAGGAGTTGATTGAGCCATATGATTGTGTTGTTCCTACCTTGCTATGCCTGCTATGCTTAGAGTCGTGTCGTCCGGTTCATCGGGATGATGGCTAGAGTGAAATGATCGAGTCGGTATGAGAGTAAGGTGTTGAACACGATTTGGTAAAGGTATCGATGAGAGGCCATGTAGGAGTACATGGTGGGTTGTTTCATTGAGGCCGTCCTTAAGCGAGATCTGTATGTGTGATTTAAGAAACAGCTACTACCATACATTGGGCCCCAAATATGACCCCGCTCGACTTCTTATTCACGCTAGTCCTCCGTCCGGGAGTTGCAAGTAGTTTCGTGTTTGTAGCCTCTTGGAGGCCGTGGGCAGCACCGACCGTAGGGGTGGGCTGTGATCACGGTAGGTGCGTGGCGGGTGTACCGGATGCCCGTTTGGTATCCGGGAACCTTGTTCACATCGTTTGGGGTTGTGGCGAGACTTGGCCGAACTCCTCATAGATGGAACCCAAATAGGCGATAAACCCGACTAGAGACTTGAGTGTCTAGGTAGGTCGTGGTCTACACCCACGTCGGCTTTAAGCTTGAAGTCTGCCGAGCACATGTCGTGTCTGCGGGCGCTAAGTGGTGGAAACATGTATGAAGAAGTACACCCTGCAGGTTAACATCATCTATTGAATAGCCCCGTCCATGATAAGGACTACTTGGTTGCCTATACAGTTCATAGACAAGTAAATGGATACTACTAAAAGCCTCAAGATAAGCGTGAGTGCCGAGGATGGCTTCTCCGTAGGAAGACGGGGTTGGATCCTCGGTGGTGTATTGAAGTGATGAGTAGTGGACTCGAGTGCGCAAAAACTATTTCAAGTTGGTGTCTCGTAGGATAGCTTAGCCATGAGTCAAAGCTGGCTTGCTGCAATAACCCCACCAACCCTTCTTGATAATGTGCATGTATGTAGGGTCGATGTAAGTCTTCTTTGAGTACCTTTGTACTCATGTTGCTTTAATTTACATTTTTCAAAGATGCCACAAACCCTTCCGACGGGTTCTTCGTGAGACGTTGACATCGATTTAGTAGACTAAGGCCAGTGGTGATCTGTGCAAGAGAAGGACCATGTAGTATAGCTAGGCTTACCCAGGCCTCTTTTATTTTACTAGTTATGCGTACTCGGACAAAACACTTCATTGTTGGCTTGTATGCTTGTATGACTTGTATGTGGGTCGTGTGACCCATACTTGTGTGTATGTTATGAATGGCTCTCTGAGCCTTTAAATAAAATACTTGTGTCGTAGAGTCATGTTGTGATGCCTTGATGTATTTGCACATATCGAGCATATTGTGTGTATGATTGAAATGCTTGGTATGTGTGGGATCGACTATCTAGTTGTTTATCTTTAGTAGCCTCTCTTACGGGAAATGTCTCCTAGTGTCTCCACCGAGCCATGGTAGCTTGCTACTTGCTCCGGAACACTTAGGCTGGCCGCATGTGTCCTTCTTCGTTCTCGTGGTTCGTCCCTTCGGGAAATGTCACGCATTAGTCTGCGGAGTCCTGTTAGCCCGCCACTGCCCGGTTTATCGAGTCTGCTAGCCTAGCGCTACAGCCGGAACTTACTTGCTGTTGACCGACACGCTTCGATCTTTGGGTCATGGATGCTGTCCTCGTAAGTCTGTGCCACTTTGGGTTTACGACTAGTCATGTCAGCCGGGCTCCTTTTCATATGGATGCTAGCGACACTATCATATCGTGTGCCAAAAGGCTAAACGGTCCCGGCCAAGGTAAGGTGGCACCTGTTGGGATACCGTCGTGAGGCCGCAAAGTGATATGATGTGTTCTGAGCTAGATCGATGTGACATTGAGTCGGGTCTGACAGCGTTGGCATCGAGCCGGACTGCTGTAGGTTCTCCAAGCCAAACCGGTCGATGTTGAGTCTAGAAATGCTTTAGTTATATGTAGGGAATTGATTGTGGGATGGTACGTAAGGCTCTTTTTACTCCTTTATCTCATGATACTCGATCTGAGTCACCCATTCTTCCACCGGGGGTTAAGGATTAGGATCTCTTCTCTCTGTTAGGCTCACGTGTTACTAATCAGTAGTACCTTGTAGGTTTGATGGTTACAAGCCTGGTTTAGTTTTACTATCTGTTATGTTACTAAGTTGGACCCGTAACCTTGATATGAAATTGTGGAGTGGTTATGCAATTCCTTGTGAAATGTCTCAATCCTTTGAGCATTTACAATCGTTATCTTGTCCTAATTCTGTTAGAAATTCTAATGTCTTTGCATTGTGGTTATGCTTCCAGATGGCCACTCGTGAGCAAAATCAAGTGGTTAAATCGACCAGATGCATTGGGGTGACCGGTCATACAACCATGCTAGTTCGGTTATGATCGAGCGGGATACCGTTGGTACCCAGTACACAGATTGAAGAGCGATGTCGAGATTTTAATCAAAGTCGATATCTTTGCCTTTGTCCGGTGTTTCCCTCTTATCCTGGTTCCACCGAGGCCCTTCACAGCTCCTATGGGCTTGGTGTTACTATTGATATGGCGGTACAAGATGCTGCGTATTCTATGATGACCATTATACGAGCCAGATCGGGCTGCTCCGCAACACCGACTTCGGTATATGCCGAGTTCACTTCTGGGCGTTTGGTTATCTTGAGCCATCTATCTTGATTCGGTCGGGAGGACTCACTAACCCGTACTACCGCCGAGCTGCTCGAGGACAAGGACCGGAGAGTCGGGCCTTGAGGATGGAGCTCTTCAATGCCCGTCTTGATCACCGGGCTACCTTGACTCGTTTTGCACCGGCTGTTCAAGCTGGTTATATGGATATGAGAGATTTGTATCCTGTCGGGGCTGCTCTGCGGACATGATGGATGGCGTGATGTGGGGGCATCACCCCACCTCGTGGTCCTCGCTTGCCACCGTTCGTGGGTCAAGACCTCACCCTTGCCCTTACGGTCCACAGGCTCCTCGGGACCGCTTTGTTCCCGACGACCACGTTGAACTCCTGAGTTACGGAGGAGACTTCTATGAGAACTACTACGGAGACGTCTGAGTTAGTAGTAGTCCCACTAGTATTATAATGATTGTATATCCACCGTCTGCGTGACTCGTGGAATATGACTTAGTGTGTACTAATCCGGAGGTGTAACAAAAATAATGTATAGGAGCTTGGTGTGCCTCCGATGAGATGTAATCTTCCCTTCACCGTAGTAGTACTTTGTTTGGTCTTGTACTAAACCTTGTATGGTGTGTATGACGATGGAATAAAGAAGCAGTTTACAGATTCTACCATGTCATACGGATGATCATCTCGCATTCGAGTTATCCATTACATTCTACACTTCTATGTCGGAATCTTGCCATCTGGACTAAATCCTTGTCTTGTTTTCCTAGGATGGTTAACACCCAAGAACAACCTGCTCCGCCAGAGCAGGCGAAGGCGATGGAGTTGGAGAAGCAAACCTGCCTCACCCTCCTTCTCTGGCGAAGTTATGCTAGAGGCGAGAGAAACAAGCGGAGACCAACCGTTTGTGGGCGTATCGAGCGTAACACAGCCCATCATCGAGAAATAACTTGGTGTCGCTCGGTGACTTCATCAAGTTACACCCACCTACCTTCCACCACTCCGTCGAGCCTCTCGGCGCCGATGGCTTCCCAGCGACATTACTCACAAGCTGCGTTACGCACTAGTAGCCGAGGCGGACAAGGTCACCTTTGCTGCATATCATCTCGAAGGCCCCGCCATCTCGGTGGGAGAATTATATGGCTATCGCCCGATTGGCCATGTCACTACTTGGGCAGAATTCAGCGAGGCTTTCCGTGAACATCACATTCGGAGGGTCTCATGGATAAATAGCGTGAGGAGTTTTGCAGTTTCACCCAAGGTCGTCTCTCGTGGGCGCCTATAGTAGAGAGTTCGGTAATCTCGCACGTTATGCAATCAAGAGGTCTCCATCGACGCCAAGAAACAGGCAAGGTTCCGCAAGGGACTTAGCCCGAACCGCCGAGATCTCCGCTCGCATGAGTGCACCTCTTTCCGAAGCTTGTTAACAAAGCCATCAGTAGCTGAAACTGGTCGGACTGATTTGAAGCAACACGCAAGCATGGCGTGACATGGGTTCCTCATCCGGTCTTTGGACCACGAAGCGCCGTGTGTGGGTGCCTAATCTTGCCGCCACCCAGATTCACACCGAGGCCATCCTTTCAGCGCCTCGCCTAGTTCAGCGGTATGCACCAGCTAGGCCCTATGGTGGACCAACCAACAACGCTCCTCTGCGCCAGCCCGTGGCGTGCTTCAAGTGTGGGGAATCAGGCCACTACATGCGCGATTGTCCCAGACCAACCCCAACCAGCCCGCAAAGCTGTTGGCGTGGCAAGCCAGCAGAAAGGTGTTCTATGCCTGCCGCCACCACCGCGTGGCCATGTTAATTGTGTCTCACCAAGAGGCCCAAGAGGATCCCAACGTCGTGCTCGATGCGCTTCTTGTTAATTGCCACCCGCATCCGTTCTTTTCGATCTTGGAGCATCTCATTCATTCATATCCGAAAACTATGCTCGTTTGCATAACACCGCATTCTGTGACATGCCTTCCACCATGGAAATTTCTACCCCGGGTTCTAGATGGCAAACCTCTAGAGTAAGTCATGGTAATGAAATTCAGGTCGACAGACTTGTTTTCCTTGCATCGTTGATAGCTCTCAAATCTTCGGATATAAATATCATCTTGGGTATGGACTGGATGTCAGCCCATCATGCCAAGATTGATTGTTTCTCTAGGACTGTTCAACTTACGCACCCTCGGGAAAGATAGTCAATGTCTTGACCCGAATATCAGCGTCAACTATATTCTCTTAATGCCACCCATTGCGGACCTCGAAGGCGTTCCGTAGTCCGTGACTTTCCGGATGTCTTTCAGAAGAATTGCCGGTGTTCCACAGCGGAGATGTTGAATTCGTGATAGACCTCATTCCAGAACTGTCCCAATTTCTAGAAGACCCTACAAGATGGCACCCCTAGAACTAGCGAACTTAAGAAACAACTCGATGAGGCCTTGCAAAAGGGTTTCATCCGTCCTAGTTCATCTCCTTGGGCTTGCCCGTCCTCTTCGTCAAGAAGAAGGATGGTACGGACCGGATGGTTGTAGATTATCGACCCGTCAACTTGGTCACAATTAAGAACAAGTATCCGCTCCCGGGATCAACGATCCGTATGATCAGCTCGCAGATCCTCGGTCTTCTCTAAGATGGATTTGAGGTTAGGCTACCATCAAATCAAAATCCAAACGGGACATCCCTAAACGGCTTTTGTTACTCGTTATGGCCAATACGAGTACACCGTCATGTCCTTCGGTCTAACCAACGCCCACCACTTTCTCCCGTTAATGAACTCAATCTTCATGGAATATTTGGATAAATTAAATCGTGGTTTACCTCGATGACATACTCATCTATTCCAAGAGCGAGGAAGAACATGCCGAACATCTAAGGCTAGTGTTGATGAAACTTGAGAGCATCGCCTTTATGCCAAGTTTTCTAAATGCGAATTTTGGCTGCGAGTGACCTATCTAGGACATGTAATTTCGGTAAAGGTATTGCTGTAAACCCCGAGCGAGTTCAAGCCGTCCTTAATTGACTCCACCTGAATCGGTCAAGCAAGTTCGAGTTTTCTTGGCTTAGCGAGCTATTGTCGCCGCTTTGTCGAGAACTTCTCCAAAGTTGCTAAACCTCTAACTGAACTCCTCAAGAAAGATAAAAGTTCGAGTGGACTCCACAATGTGAGCACAGTTTCGAGAACCGAAAAGGCGTTTAACCTCGCTCCGTCTTTGGTACCACCAGATTTCTCTAAGGACTTTGTTATCTATTACGGCGCCTCGCGACAAGGACTAGGCTGTATTCTCATGCAAGACCGACACGTAATTGCTTATGGTTCACGGCAATTACACCCACATGAGGAAAACTACCCTACTCATGATCTAGAGCTTGCAAATGTAGTCTATGCACTCAAAACCTGGCGACATTACCTTCTTGGTAATCGTTGCGAAATCTACACCGATCACCAAAGTCTGAAATATATATTCACCCAACCAGATTTGAATCTCGTGCAAAGGCGTTGGGTTGAGTTGATCTCGATTTCGACTTAGGGATAACTTACACCCCAGGAAAAGCCAGCGTCATGGCGGATGCGCTAAGTCGTAAATCTTATTGCAACAACCTGATGTTGCAACAAAGTCAACCACTTCTCCACGAGGAATTTCGAGCTCAACCTTCACATTGTTCCTCGAGGGTTCCTTTCCACTTTGGTGGCGAAACCTACTCTTATGGATCAAGTCACGCTGCCCAAAAACGAGATAGAGGAATATCCGGATTAAGGAGAACATTGCTAGCGGAGATGCTAAATGTTTCTCTACAAATGATCATGGTGTTGTATATTTTGAGAACCGTCTAGTGGTTCCCAAGAATCAGCACATCGGCAGGTGATCCTTAAGGAGGCTCATGACTCTCCTCTCACCATTCATCCCGTAGCACTAAAATGTATCGGGACCTCGCCAGAGGTTCGGTGGACTAGGATGAAGAGAGACATTGCTCAATTTGTTGCTAGCTGCGGCGTTGCGTCGTCGTGTAAAAGCGAGCATCAGCGGCCTCTTGGCACCCTTCAACCCTTAGCTATTCCTCGAATGGAAATGGGATAAAATCAGTATGGATTTCATCACCGGTTTTCCCAGACCAAGAGAGGGAATAATGCTATCTTTAATAGTTATCGACCGCCTCTCCAAAGTAGCCCATTTCTTACATTCATGAGTATAACCGCTAGTCACCTAGCAGACTTGTACATCTCCCGAATAGTGTCTCTTCATGGTGTTCCATTGAAATAAACTCGGATCGAGGAAGTCTCTTCACCTCTCGATTTTGGGAAAGTTTCCAAAACGCTATGGGAACCCATCTTTCCTTTAGCACTGCTTTTCACCCTCAATCAAGTGGTCAAGTAGAACGCGTCAACCAAATCCTAGAAGACATGCTTGAGCTTACATTATCTCGCTCGAATGGATTGGGAGAAATGCCTTCCATTTGCCGAGTTTGCTTATAACAACAGCTATCAATCTAGCTTGGGCAAAGCACCTTTTGAAGTTCTCTATGGGCGAAGGTGTGAACACCTCTTAACTGGTCGAAACCGGGAAAGACAATTCTTTGGCCGGATATGATTCAGAGGCGAAAAACAAGTTCGCATCGTTAGTGAAAAGTTGAAAACAGCCCAATCTCGTCAAAAGAGTCAATATGACCGAAAACATAAGGCTATGACTTACGAGGTTGACGAGAAGGCTTACCTTCGGTTACTCCTCCAAGGAACCCATCGTTTGATATCAAAGGCAAATTGGCTCCTCGCTACATTGGACCCTTTCGCATTCTTGCCAAGCGAGGGAAGTTGCCTACCAATTGGAACTACCTCCGCATCTCTCCAAAGTCCACGACGTCTTCCACGTTTCTCAACTCAGCGTTGCTTCTCGGATCCTATCCGTGGAGTGGACCACGCAACGCTTGATCTTCAAGATAATCTCACGATCGAGAATATCCCGTTCGTATTCTCGATCAAGCCGAGCGTACCACTCGACGGCATAATATCAAGTTTCTCAAGGTTCAATGGTCGCACCATTCTGAGAAGGAAGCTACTTGGGAAAGGGAGGATCGTCTTGACTTGAGTACCCGCCCTCTTTCCGGAGGAACCTAAATCTCGGGGCGAGATTCTTTTGAGTGGGGTGAGTTGTCACACCTAGCTAGTTCATGCATTAGAGTGTTGCATCATGTCTATTTTTTCAACAGAAACTGAAATGGGATTGCGTAACCCCACCCCCTCTGAAACAACTAGGGTTTACTAAAAATATTTTCGATGAACCTGAAATGCCCTTCTAAAATGTCCATCATTTTGTCTTGGTCGAAAGCTTTGCCAAAAGTGATGCACAATTTCCTAGGTCATCCTGGGTCTTTGAATTAAATCATAGCTATTTGAATTTGGGCATTTAAAATTTATAAAATATTTCAAATGTCCAAATATCTCCAAACTAAAATGTTTCATGTTGGAAATATTCCAACAATGGACCAGGAGTAGTTTGGTGAATTTTAGAACCTTTCTGGTATTTTAAATAACTCAACAAAGTTGCAGGAAAATAGAAAAAAGAAAAACAGAAAGAAAAGAAGCTCACCTGGCGCCTCGGCCCACTGGCCAGCCCACTGGCCGCCCAGCCCGAGACGCGGCCAATGAAGCTGCTTGCCGGCCAGGCAGGCAGGCAGGTGCTCGACGGCGAGCACCGCATGGGTGCCACGCACCTGCTCGCCGTCTCGCCGCTTCCCTCGCCTTGCCACGTCGGGGATCGATCCCCCTCGCTCTCCCGCACCCCCCAGACGCCCCGTTCCTCTCCAGCTCGCCTCCCTCGCTCCCCCACGCCATGGCCGACGCCACCGTCGCCGCACCACCGTCATAGCCGCGTTCTCCGTCAACCCCACGCCGCGCCACCGTGTCCAGGAGCTCCGGCGTCGTCGACTCCTTCGAGTTAGCCGAGCCCCGAGCGCTCGCGTGCCCTGAAGACGCCGCACCAGCCTCGCCCGAGTCCGCCGCTGCCGGAGATCCCCTTCAACGCCGTCGCCGCTGCAGCTCGTCCCCGACCACGCCGTCTGCACCGTCGCGTCCGCTGTGAGCTTAGCTACCCCCGACCCTCTCTCTCGCTCCCGTGCACCACAGCGAGCGCACGAGGATCGCCGCACCGAGCCCGCCGCGGACCTCGTCGCCGACGTGCTCCCGGCCACACTCCGGCCTTCCCACCGTGTCCAACGCGTTCACCACATCGCGCTGGTGCTAACCAAGCACTCCACGCACCCCACCGCACACCCCAGCACGAGTTCGTTTTCACCCGAGCTCCGGTGGCCGCCAAAGTCGCCGCCGGCGCCAACTCCGGCCACCCCGAGCCCAACGGACTCCGCCAAGAGCTGCGGTTCGTCCTCAGCTTCACTCCGGTGGTCTCCGCGCCCCATTTGGTGGCCGGAACGGCCAAAACACTATCGCCGCCGCGTCGGGCTCGCCGGCGGCTAAACGCCGGTGGGTTTGACCCCGGTTTTGACCACGGGTGGGCCCAGGTTGACCCCCCTGGGTCTATGACATGTGGGCCCAGCCCTGCTAATTAACCTAGTTTAGTTTTAATTAAATTCTAATTAAACTAACCCCACTGACATGCGGGACCCACTGGTCAGTTTGACTGACCAGCCTGTTGACCCCGACGTCATCATGGCGCAAAGGTCGACGCAATATTTTAATTCTTGGAATTATTTTTACACGTAAAATTCCGAAAATGTTTCAAACTTCAAAATTCATATAAAATCAACCATAGCTCCAAATGAGACAAATTATATATGAAAAATGATCAGAAAAATCCAATCTTTCCATCTGTACAGGTTTCATGCATGTTTACAGAAGCTAACTTGCTGTTTATGGCAGAACAAGTTTAAGCACTTTAAATGATCATAATGGGTTTGGAAATTGCATCCATAGTTCAAAATGCTTCAAACTCATTTGGTCTTAGTTGCATTAGCCCAAAGCACTCATTTGCCATGTCTCATTGCATGCATCATATTGTTGCATCTTGTTTGGTAATGCTTGTGTATCGGTGTTCTGCGGCGAGTTACGCCCCGAGGAGTACCGTGATAACCCGACGAAGAACAATACCGTGTAACGACCGTCGAGCAAGCAACCAACCATTTGATCATATCGATAAAATCCCATGTTCTTGCTCCTGCTCTCGTTTCTGCATTAAGACAACGCGATTCAAACTGCTGTGTCATGCGGTAGTTGAACCATTTCCTCTGCATGACTGTCATTGCCACAAGAACTAGATGAAACCCACTAGCATGTGTAGGAGTTGATTGAGCCATATGATTGTGTTGTTCCTACCTTGCTATGCCTGCTATGCTTAGAGTCGTGTCGTCCGGTTCATCGGGATGATGGCTAGAGTGAAATGATCGAGTCGGTATGAGAGTAAGGTGTTGAACACGATTTGGTAAAGGTATCGATGAGAGGCCATGTAGGAGTACATGGTGGGTTGTTTCATTGAGGCCGTCCTTAAGCCTTGAGATCTGTATGTGTGATTTAAGAAACAGCTACTACCATACATTGGGCCTGAAATATGACCCGCTCGACTTCTTATTCACGCTAGTCCTCCGTCCGAGAGTTGCAAGTAGTTTACGGTGTTTGTAGCCTCTTCGGAGGCCGTGGGCAGCGCGACCGTAGGGGTGGGCTGTGATCACGGTAGGTGCGTGGCGGGTGTACCGATGCCGTTTGGTATCCCGGGAACCTTGTTCACATCGTTTGGGGCTGTGGCGAGACTTGGCCGAACTCCTCATAGATGGAACCCAAATAGGCGATAAACCCGACTAGAGACTTGAGTGTCTAGGTAGGTCGTGGTCTACACCCACGTCGGCTTTAAGCTTGAAGTTTGCCGAGCACATGTCGTGTGCACGCGCTAAGTGGTGGAAACATGTATGAAGAAGTACACCCCGCAGGTTAACATCATCTATTCAATAGCGGCGTCATGATAAGGACTACTTGGTTGCCTATACGGTTCATAGACAAGTAAATGGATACTACTAAAAGCCTCAAGATAAGCGTGAGTGCCGAGGATGGCTTCTCCGTAGGAAGGCGGGGTTGGATCCTCGGTGGTGTATTGAAGTGATGAGTAGTGGACTCGAGTCATAAAAACTATTTCAAGTTGGTGTCTCGTGGGATAGCTTAGCCATGAGTCAAAGCTGGCTTGCTGCAATAACCCCACCAACCCTTCTTGATAATGTGCATGTATGTAGGGTCGATGTAAGTCTTCTTGAGTACCTTTGTACTCATGTTGCTTTAATTTACATTTTTCAAGATGCCACAAACCCTTCCGACGGGTTCTTCGTGACGTTGACATCGATTTAGTAGACTAAGGCCCACGTGGTGGTCCTGTGCAAGAGAAGGACCATGTAGTATAGCTAGGCTTACCCAGGCCTCTTTTATTTTACTAGTTGTCTGTACTCAGACAAAACACTTCCGTTGTTGGCTTGTATGCTTGTATGACTTGTATGTGGGTCGTGTGACCCATACTTGTGTGTATGTTATGAATGGCTCTCTGAGCCTTTAAATAAAGTACTTGTGTCGTAGAGTCATGTTGTGATGCCTTGATGTATTTGCACATATCGAGCATATTGTGTGTATGATTGAAATGCTTGGTATGTGTGGGATCTGACTATCTAGTTGTTTATCTTTAGTAGCCTCTCTTACCGGGAAATGTCTCCTAGTGTCTCCACTGAGCCATGGTAGCTTGCTCTTGCTCCGAACACTTAGGCTGGCCGGCATGTGTCCTTCTTCGTTCTGTGTCTGTCCTTCGGGAAATGTCACGCATTGAGTACCGGAGTCTGTTAGCCCGCTAGAGCCGGTTTATCGGAGTCCTGCTAGCCCAGCGCTGAGCCCGGAACTTACTTGCTGTTGACCGACACGTTCGATGCTTGGGTCATGGATGCTGTCCTCGTAGGTCTGTGCCACTTTGGGTTTACGACTAGTCATGTCAGCCGGGCTCCTTTTCATATGGATGCTAGCGACACTATCATATCGTGTGCCAAAAGGCATAAACGGTCCCTGCCAAGGTAAGGTGGCACCCGTTGGGATACCGTGCGTGAGGCCGCAAAGTGATATGATGTGTTACAGGCTAGATCGATGTGACATTGAGTCGGGGTCCTGACAGCTGTACATTCTTACAAAACGCAAATGGGCTATAAGTTCTCTGCCACACACTTGTGGGCCTACTAAGTGACATGTCCCCTAAAAAAATAAGTTGACGCATATGCAAGGCTTTGTCAACTTATTATAGTCAATACACGGTTCTAGCAGTAGTGGCCGTTGGATGTCTATCCAACGGATGTCGTGCTTCTTCTTCAATCTCGGATATTCTTAGTTTCGGCCGCCCAAAAAATGATTCCTCCCCCTGACATCTGGGGCACACCGTTTCGGAGGTTGACCTGTGGGCCTACTAAGTTGGAGCGTACCAAGGGCTTTGTCAACTTAGTCAATATAAACGATTCTAGATTTAGTGACCGTACGATGTCCATCCAACAACCGTAGTGCTTCTTCAACCTCCGGTCTTCTTGGTCCAGCCGCCCAAAGCAGCATCGGTTGTGCCGCCTGCTCCTGCCTCCGGTGGCCGGCTGTGCTGCCGCAGAGGCCTCACCACCCCCATACTACTCCCACCGCTGGCCAGGACATCCCTCCACTCATCGACACAACCCTGTTATTCTGCGGCGATGGCAGCCTCACACCGCAGCCGAACCAGTGAACCCTCTTACTCCTCTCCGCGCGGGCTTCCACTGCTGTGTCTTCCCCAGCTCTCGGTGCGGCGTGGTCAACATGGTCAATGACCGAATTCCATTGGAAGAGTACTGTACGTGGAGAGGCTGACAGCTGGGTCCACGGCGGCTGTAAGGAAGGGCCTCCTTATTACGCGCAAAATAGTTATTCCTCCACCTGACAGCAAGGACCCACCAGATGGGCCACCTTATTTCGTGAAAAAAAAAACGTTTCCCCCTGACTGATGGGACCCACCGGACGGGCCACCGCATTTCGCGAAAAAAACTTTCCCCCAGTGTCAGCTCGGACCCACCGGAAGTGCCTCTTTATTACGCACAAAAAATGAATACTACCCCTGCTAGCTGGGACTCACCTTGGTGGGAGCTGACTTGTGGGCCTACTAAGTTGACGGGGACGGAGATCTTTGCCAACTTAGTCAATATGAACGATTCTAGCTCCAGTGATCGTACGATGTCCATCCAACAGCCGTAGTGCGTCTTCAACCTCTGGTCTTCTTGCTCCAGCCGCCCAAAGCAACGCCGGTCATGCCGCCTGCTCCTGCCTCCCGTGGTCGGCTGTGCTGCAGCGGAGGCGTCACCGCCCCCTACTATTCCCACCGCTGGCCAGGCCCTGCGGCGACGGCAGCCTCACACCGCAACCGAACGAGTGAATACTCATACTCCTCTCCGCGTGGGCATCCACTGCCGCGTCTTCACCGGCTCCGCGTCGTCCCCTTCCTAGGCCTCGCCATCGTCCACTGCCCTGGTGCTCTCGGCGCGGCGTGGTCAACGTGGTCAAGGAACGACTTCCATTGGACGTGGACTGTTCGTCGAGAGGCTGACAGCTGGGTCCGTGGCCGCATCAAGGAAGTGCCTCCTTATTACGTGGAAAATAATGATTCCTCCACCTGACAGCAGGGACCCACCGGACGGGTCACCGTATTTCGCAAAAAAAACGTTTCCCTCCTGACTGCTAGGACCCACCAGCTGCACCTTCGCATGCAAGGAAGTGCGTCCAAAAAAACGATTCGCCCCCCTGACTGCTGGGACCCACCAGCTACATCTTCGCACGCAAGGAAGTGCGTACAGGCAAAAAAATGATTCGCCCCCTGACTGCTGGGACCCACCAGCTACATCTTCGCACGCAAGGAAGTGCGTTTGGGCAAAAAAAAACGATTCGCCCCCTGATTGCTGGGACCCACCAGCTACTTCTTTGCAGGCAAGGAAGTGCCTGGCAGTCGGGACCTACCTGGTCGAAGCGTACGCAGCGTTGCCATTCTAGTCGCGAACGTGTACGTACATACTGGTCGATGTAGAGGTGCACACGTGTCATAGTTGAGGCGCGCACATGTCGTAGTAGAGGCGCGCACGTAGCATGTACACGTACGTACAACGGCGAGGGTGCAAGAAAGAAAATACGGCCACGTACGTACATACGGGCACGGTCTCGAACGCCTACTCGCGCATACGAACATGGCTGGGTCGGAATGGAGAAACATCGTCGTCGTCGTGTTCATGGGGAGGCAACAGAATGCGTCGTGTTCATGGGAAGGCAATGGAATGCGTCGTGTTCATCGGGAGGCAACGGAACACGTGGGAGCCAATCGGCTGGGTCGGAATGGAATGCGTGGTCGTGTTCATCGGGAGGGCTTGGATGGAACAGGCGATGGAAACGAGGCCTGGCGTACCGCACAATGGAGGAAACGGACCTCCTACATTTGGAACAGGGTCCTATTGATCGGGAGGGGTGTGGCGTACCGCAAAACGGAGGAAACGGACCTCCTACGGTTGAAACGGGGGTCCTGTTGATCGGGAGGGGTGTGGCGTACCGCAAAACGGAGGAAACAGACCTCCTACGATCGAAACGGGGGTCATGTTGATCGGGAGGGGTGTGGCGTACCGCAAAACGGACGAAATGGACCTCCTACGGTCAAACGGGGTCCTGTTCATCAGAGGGTGTGGCGTGCGCAAAACAGGACACCACGGATCTTGTTCATCTCCACCGTCGACCTCCTCCAGCCTCCACGGGCTACCGTCGACCTCCTCCAGCCTCCACGGGCTCCTGCTCATCCAGCCTCCACCGCGCTACTCCACCAGCCCTCGCTCAACCACCCTCCACGGGCACCCCTCTACCGTCTACTGTTCATCCCAGCCATCCACACCACAGGGTCCTGTTCAATCACCCCTCCATGCCCACCCCTCCACCATCTACTGTTCATCTAGCCCTCCACACCACGAGGTCCTATTCTTCCAGAGGCAACGCCATCGCTCACTGTTCATCCACGCCCCCCCCACAAGACTCACTGCTCATCCAATCGATCGGCTTCGCTAGCGCAGAGCGGCGAATCGCCCATCGGGTTCGATTAACAGCCATCGATCGATCGCTCGGGTTCGAGAACGCGTAGCATGCGGTCTGTCGCCGGGTTCGATTAGAGGCCAACGCGTCGCTCGGGTTCACTTAGAGCCAACGCCTCGCACACACGCGCGTACGTGTACGAGAGAAACGTGCATCGCTCGGCCCCCGACCTCCCACCATAACCGGCAACTACCCAAAATTTTCCTCCCCCTCGCTTCTACCATGGTTTTTTCCGTCATGGACGGCCCAAAGAATGTCATGCAGCTGCATCTCCGGCCCGCTCAGGACGAAAAGCCCATTTTCTATCATGATGTTTTGTGATAGAAGTAGGAGCCCACCACATCTATGATGATACTGGGTTTTGTCACAATTATCGTCATAGAAGTGTCATATGTATGACATAATTTTTTTTCGTTCGGCCCAAAATGTCACGGATGTGTCTTTTTTTTGTAGTGTATTTGCCGAAGATGTTCCACGACGTCTCCCGCTACACCAACTGATGCTCTACATGCCACAAATCTAAGTCCAAAGCTCAATCCCTCTATATGCCACTTCCTATTCCATATCACCCATGGGAGGATATTAGTATGGACTTTGTGCTTGGTTTGCCTAGAACTCGAAATGGAAAAGATTCGGTCTTTGTTGTTGTGGACCATTTCTCTAAGATGGCGCATTTTATTCGATGCAACAAGATAGACGATGCTTCACATGTTGCCAATCTCTTTTGTAGGTAAATCTTGCGTCTACATGGAGTTCCAAAGACGATTGTATTTGACCGTGACGTCAAGTTCCTTAGCTACTTTTGGAAGACCCTATGCGCCAAGCTCGGAATCAAGCTCCTATTCTCTTCGGCATACCATCCACAAACCGAGGGCCAAACTGAGGTCACGAACCGGACACTATCCGACCTCCTATGCGTATTGATCAAGAAGATCATCAAGGAGTGGGAGGAGTGCTTACCCATTGCCGAGTACGCCTACAATCAAGCAAGACATTCGACTACCGGCAAGTCCCCCTTCGAGGTCGTCTACGGTTTCAACCCGTTGTCTCCATTGAACATCCTACCGCTACCACGCCAGGAGAACATCAACATAGATGCGAGCACATGAGCGAACTATCTCAAGAAGGTGCATGAAGGTACAAGATAAAAATTGAGCGCCAAGTACGACGCCTCGCGACCAAGCTCAACATCTACAGGCACCGCATGATATTCAACACCGGTGATCTTGTGTGGCTACACCTTCGCAAGGACCGCTTCCCCAAGGAACAAAAGTCCAAGCTTCTACCTCGAGCCGACGGACCCTTCAAGGTGATTGCACTCTACAACAACAATGCATACAAGATCGATATACCACGCGACAAGTACAATGTGAGTGACGTTTTCAATGCCAAGGATCTCTCTCCATACCATGGTGATGAGGTTTTTGATTCGAGGTCAGATCTTTCCCAAGGGGGGAGATGACGCGGAGCATCCTACAGTCATCCCCATGGACCTACCTTCGTCTACCACTACACCACATGGACCAATGACGAGAGCTCGAGCAAAGGCTATCGAAGCTAAGGTGAACTTGCTCCTCTCCGAAAAAACACATTCCACATATGAGACATGGCTAATAACTCAAGAGGAGACCCTATGTGTGGTCAGGTACTTAGGGGAAAGCCACAGAACAACTACACCAGACGGACAAGGTGGTGAGGACAAGTATCAAGTGAAAGAGCTGCCAGAAAACTACAGCCACCGGACGACCGGCAGGCAGCAGCTACCGGACATCCGACACCTGATACCCCAACCAACCCAAGGGCCTAGCCAACAAAAGTTACAACGGTCGAACGATTGATAAGGACCAGACGTCCGACACGCTCCAGCAACCGGACAACCGACCACTACTAGGAGAAAGCTTATAGATGGAATTTTAGCAGTAGTGCGGTATTATTGGCAAGTGCTACTGCTACTTAGATGTAGCGTGGGGCATGAAACAACACTACTAATTGTGAATTAGTAGTAGCATTGGGCGGCGGTGCAGCTGTACTGCTAAGTGGTCCCACACACCGGTCGGGGCTACCCGTAGTGGTAGCGGTGGGTCAGAAACAACACTACTACTATGATCCATAGTGGTAGTGCTTGCCAACAGCCCACCGCTATCGCTATGTTTGAACGGGGCCAGAATGTGGGCCCCGATTAGCAGTAGTACTGGGCCACCGACAGGCGCTACTGCTATGGATCTTAGCAGTAGTGCTGGTGCCCTACCAGCGGTATTGCTACATGTAGTAGCCACCTTTTTCTCCCACCCTCCCCTCCTCCCCCTCCCCTCCTCCCCCTCCACTTTCCCCTCTCCCACCTCTTCCTCCCTCACTTACTTCTTCCTTCTCCTACCTCTCTTCTCTCCCCATTAATGCCCCCATCCACCATATCCTCCAACAATGATCTCCATTAATGGCTTTTCTTTCCCTCCTTCTCTCTTCCCCACTCATGCCTTTTGTCTCACTAGCTAGATTTCCCTCCCTCTCGACTAGTTAGTAGAGCATCTCCTTCCAACTAGATCTACCATATGCTAGCTAGCTAGCTAGCTTTCCCTCCCTCCTTCCACTACTTTCAATCCCTCTACGTAGCTAGCTGGTGGCACCGGCCATCTATCGTACTTGTGTGCTCGATCCCTCTATCGGGACGATAGGTGAGTAAAAAGTTGTGCTTTGCAAGAATGAAAATATTCATGTTTGCGCTATGATGGTGAGAATGTGCGTGTGGCATGAGTTGCTGCCTATGTGTATTTTTTAGATCGTGTGTGATATGAGTTGCTTATGTTTTGCGGAAATGTCGATTTATTTCCGTTTCGATGAATTTTGGGCAAACTTTATATGTCCTATTTTCAGGGAAGGTCATGCCGAATTTTTGTATGATTTTGAAATAGCCATATATATGCAAGCATGGTTAAAATTCTTTTGCTTATTGTCGTGGATTTGTCACGGCAGATGTCCTTAGTGTCAGGACTTAGTCGCGAGGCCAACGCATCTATGTGGTAGCTTGAGAGGGGTTGAGCGGAATCGAGAGACGCAACCTACAAGACGAGGATTTAGACAGCTTCGGGCCCCGGGAAACATCATCCGGTAAAAACCCTACATGCTGTTTGAGGCTAGGTCTCATTATCATCATGAGGGAGTCGCCGTAAACCGGCTCTCCTCTTTGTGTCTAGCCCTAGATATTGTTTCTTGTTGCTTGTCCCTCCTTGGGGAGCCCTGCCCCTCCTTATATAAGTTAGAGGGGCGGGTTACATGACTAGTCCAAGTTGGACTAGGATTACTCTATTACAAGTGGAGTACTAGTCTTGCTTCCTTTGTAGGAGAATAGTCCATACCCTTTCCTCATAAACCGGCCCACCATTAAACATGAACCGGCCTTCTGGGCCTTGGGCCTCGTCATCCATCTAACCCGCCCACCGGGTTACTAATGAACCGCCAAGACCGGATGGGTAGCCCATGAACCGCCAAGCTCCAGGCGCGTTACCACTGAGTCGTCCAGTCCGGCCGGGTTATACTTCCGGCCGGTTTACGCCACGGGGTATATCCCCGACATTAGCCCCCAGTTTAATTTGGATTTATCCATGTTAAACGACCTGTAAAATAAACACAAGAACAAACTTGACAGTTGTGCTCGGGTTAAGAATTCTTGTAAACCAAAGACCGATCATCCTTAAGTCCTTGTCATTTCCTCCTTCTAGAAAATCCAGGTCAATAAGCCAGCGTCATACTCAATTTGCTGACATTGGTTTCTCACAGAAAAATATTGTGAAGAATAATCCACTTGAGTCGGCTTCCAAAGCGCCGGTTTAAGAAATATTGGTCTTGAAATATTCATCTGATATTCAGCCGGTTTGAAGATGTAAAAACTTCCTGATTTGTTGCCGGGTTATGAAAACTGATGATCCCGGATTATGACCGTTTATAGACACCGGGTTATGATTGTTGCCAACATCGAATCACACAATTAATCTTCCTGATTTGCCAAAAACTGAGAATTTGAAGATGTTCCTCCTTTATATGCATATTACCTGTAGCCCCCAAGTCTTAAGAGGAGAACATAATGATAGCTTAAGACTTGTGTCAATATAAATGTTGCAACCTTGAAGAAATCCGGATTGTTCATCTCGCCATTAGTCACAACCAATATTCCACATATGTAGCCCCCAAGTGCCGGGTTGTTATGCTTGCAGCAACCAGGGACTTGTAATTGCCTTATACCCATAAAAACTTCAACCAATGTAGCCCCCAACGGCCGGGTCATTATGCAATAATGAGCAGGGACTTTGTAAATATAATTATGTAAACCGTGACCAGCAACGGTGTAGCCCTCAAGGGCCGGCTCAGTAAGATAGTATTGAGCTGGGACTTGATATATACTTCAATGAAAAATAACATCATATGATGTAACCCCATCATGGGGCTTGAATCCACGTCCACACGGTTAAGAGCCTTGTGTTTTACCAACTGAGTAGTGGACCCTTCAATATAATGAATAAAAAGCTCTGTACCTTGAATTGTTGACAGGAGCATTTGGTAGCCCCCAAGGGCCGGCTCATTATGATGTGATGAGTCGGGTCTTCAATAAGGTGAGCAAAAAATGACTTTGCATTAGCCCCCAAGTGTCATGGTGCATGCTTGCAGCAACATGAGACTTGCATATTTGATATAATCTCAACTTTGAATAATGTAGCCCCCAAGTGCCGGGTCGTGAGCCTGCAGCGACTTGGGACTATTCCTTCCATTGCAGAATAAATCATATTCATATCCATTGCGCTAAAGCGACTTTGAAAACCTCAATCATAATATTAATAACCATAATAAAAATCCAGCCATGTTGGCTATTTGAATAATATAATCCAATGATTTATAAGCGCATGATTCCAATGGCGCAATCCAAATATATACTGGCGACTTATAGTCCAAAGCCAGGCCGGTTTAATAAACACCGGATAATTTCTCATCATATACGGGCGACTTATCGTCTTAAAGCCAGGCCGGTTTAATATACACCTGATAATTTATCATCATGCTTTATTCAACCTGTCTCTGTGACATTGAATCACATCATTGGTTTACCAACTTTTTTGTAGTTAGGATGATAACCCCAATCTTGAGTAATGATAACTCCTTTCACACTGTGACGGTTTATGATAAAACCGTACCGGGTTGTGATAAACACCGGTTTAACCATATATAATACTGGCGACTCGTAGTCAAACCAGACCGGGCGGATAGTCTCCGGATTCTGATTTGATCATGTACTGACAACTTGTAATTGAAAGCCAAGCCGGTTAATGAACACCGGTTTACTCCATAATAAGATGGTAACATAAAATCAAACAGCTCAGATAGTCTCCGGATTAAGATTTGACCATGTTCCGCCAAGTTGTAATTGACACTCGAACCGGATTAACAATGTCGGTTTAAAAAAACGCAACAAAAATAATAGTCATTTAAGAAAAAGACTGAAGCAAAAGGCAATGATAAAATCGTTTGGAAGAAAAATGCTTTATTGAGCTGATCAAATGGTGTTACCATGGTCAGACAGGACCAAGCCCCCAATAGGTGTGGCGATGGTTCAAGTCAGCCAGGTCCCCAAATGAAACCATGGCATTTATGCCGATCAAAAGGCATGGCAAAGGTTCGGGTTCGACCAAGCCCCCAAGTGATTCTGTGGCCTTAGGCCGATCAAGAGGTGTGACTGGTTCAGACTTGACCATGTCCCCAAGTGATCTGGTGGCTTTCGCCTATCAAAAGGTGTTGCATTGGTTCGGACGCGACCAAGCCCCCAAGTGATATTGTGGCATTGCGCCGATCAAGAGGTGTGACTATGGTTCAGACATGACCAAGCCCCCAAGTGATCAATAACATGATAAGCCAATAAGGCATGATACACATGTTTGAACCACGCATCATGGCAGCAGGTCCTCTTTGGCACCCTTTAAGTTTTTGCAAGAGATAAATCCTTCTTGAGCCGGACGTTAAACCGGATATTGAGAGCTTCAAAGCTTTGTGGGAGACATCTTTCCCTTGAACCGGATTTTAAACCGGAATCTTCATTTTCAGCCGGAAATTTTCTGACGGCCTTTAAACTCGAACTTGCGAGAAGTTAATTCCTCTTTGAACCGGATATTTTTATACCGTATTTGAGAGCTTCAGAGCTTTGCAAGAGATAGTTTCCTCTTAAACCGGGTATAAAACAAACACTAAGGGCTTCAGCGCTGTGTGGAAACATCATTGTGAGCCGGAATATTTCTGACGGCTTCTAAATTTTCATCAAAATAACAGTAGCCTCCGGGACCGGGTTATCTTTCCCTCCAACGTCCTGGGGTTCTTGACTTCACAGAAAACCGGCAACATTTGTTGAGTCATATCATTGCAGCCCCCGAGTCTTAAGGTGACTCGAGGAGTTGGCTTGAGATTCTCCATATTTTGACCATAGCAGAAGGTATATATTATTGGTGTTGATAACGATGTAAATCCACGTATATTGAGGTGACTGGTGGGTTATAAATGATCCCATATGAGCCGTGTCCGCCTCGCCAATGGCTCCTTCCAACCGGATGTTTGAAGTTGACCAAACTGTAATGGCGTGATTTGTGCGCATGTCCATTGAACCATCCAGCCTGAGACGGCGGCTGATGATAACTTGCCTCCAATTTGCTGAAAGAAAACCGGCTACCTGTTGTGACTTGCTCATACGCAATAAATAGCTCATGCGATAAGTGCGGCCGGTGTGTTGATGTAGACCAGGCCGCGAGAGGCGGGCGGAAAAGATGACCTCCGTGCGAAGTGTCTCAAACAGATGAACCGCCGTGGTGTTGTAAACCGTGCGAGACGGCGAGTTAACCACGCTGCTTTGATGTATTGAACAATTGTCCCGCATCAACGAAGATGCGCATAAAGACAAAGATAAACTGCTCTTTGACAAAAAATAATATGTATCAATAAAATATATTTTAGATGGATATCACCTGATGTGCGAGGACGGAAATAATCTGCCATGAAATTGATGATCGCTAGGTGAGGTTGAAGTTGCTCACGGGTGAACCGGCCGCGACGTGGTAAACCGGCACAGACGGGTGAGTCGGCCGCGACGTTTAGGTAGCGGGCACGACATGCGAAGTTGTCCGTGGCGTTATGGTGGGTGCGGACGGGCGAGTCGGTCATGATTGATGTAAACCGGACCACGATACGCGTGTCCGTGAAGCTGCGCGGCACAACCGAACCTGCCTCCGCGGTGTAATACCACCCCTTTTCTTTTAATAGCTGTCCTGCATAAAAATATTACAAGCCAGAGTAATTGTTGTCGGATGAATTAACATGTACTTATAAAATACATAGGAAAAATAACACCTGGTATTTTTTGCCGGATGAACACGGATGCTGGAGCTTAGTAATGCATAGTGTCACTTTTGTTTTTGACAAAAGAATTGATTGGTTCTCTTGTTCTCAAGTGCCTGAGGTCTCCGTGTGACCTTCTCCTCCCCTTTGTTTTTAAACAAGTCCAAAATGGTGCACACACGGCCCTCGAACAGAGCTTCTCTTTGTTAACCAGCAGAGGCGAGCAATGGCAGCAAACCGTGACTCTCCATGAGGCCATAGCAGCTGCGGCGACCCGCCGCGGGGCCGCAGCAGAAAATGGCGCGAGGCTTGCCGGTCAACAGGTCGGTTTGTCACGGGGGCAGGTGGCTTGGAGGCGCACCGGCGTGGGTGGAACCCAGTGGCGGTGGCGGGGCGGCGAAGCCTGCAGGGTCCGAGTCGATCCACCCGTCCCCGCGGTCGTCCTGATCATTGTTGGTTTGACTATCCCCGATTCGTGTCTGCCAAGTCGTGGGCTCGTGGCCCCTCTTTTTGGCGTGAATAACTCGACGGATCATGCATATGCTTTGGCAATAACTCTGACTGTTGGACGACAGAATAACAGGAGCGGCAAGACATCCAGCGGTGGTTTAGCCGCTCGTGCCAGGCAATATCCTGACCGGGCCGTTGTAGAAAACCCACTAGAATTTGATATTTAACCCTTCTTGGGTTCTGCGTGTGAGCTGGCTATTAAATCCTTCCTTGAATTTCATACGTACAAAGGGCTGTACTAGTTGATGTCTCTTGACGTAGGAGCCAGGAATCCAACAAGCTTTATTTTTTGTCCCGATCAAGACTTGGACCCCGATTCCTGTTTGTGTGCTAGGTCAATCCGGAAACTTCACGGGCTAAAACAACTGTCTCGATGCCATGCACCAACAGATGATGCTTGTGACGTGTGTTTAGCTGTCTTTGATCACCTCGACTTGGACAGCGGTACGTAGAGCAGCCAAAGCAACCCGGCAGATCGGACGGGGCAGCTTAGATTTGACAATGGCGCAAGACAAGTTCGAACCGCCTCGATGCACCGCTGTAGTATGATCGCCGCAGATGAAAAACCCAATCGGTCTCAGCGACCGGCGGCGGTGCTCGGCGGAAGCGAAGAAGAGGCGCGGCAGCTACTCAAGGCACGGCGACGCGAGAGCCAATCCAGATCAACGATCGGCAGGGCGAGGCGCCGGTTTAAACCGCCACGCCGCAGCGACGGAGTCCGTGCTCATGATCCTATCCACTTCCGGTCATGCTTGATCTCTCCTCCTGATTCTAGCGCACTCACGCTGCTGCTGATACGGTTTGGTACAACGTGGCATACGGCGGCTATAGTTGAATTCTTATCTGACTCGGCGACGCGTACCTTAGTTGATATCGTACTAGGGACAGCAATTGCTGCTGCCAATTTTTCCTCCTCTGCCACTTGATAGCTTTTGCTTTCCATATCTCTTTGATTAAATCTCTTCGAATCTGTATATGAGTCAAACTAGTAGTGCTAGTCGCTCTCTTAGTGAAAGTATTTGGAGTTGATCTGTCCTCCACGCCCAAAATAGCAGCAGGAGACACAATTGATTCCATCGGGACTTGTAGCCTAGGACTTCTCTCACAGAGAGCAGCAACAGCTCGGCCGATTGGACCACTGTTTGTGGATGCAGTAACAATCCGATTCGGCCACCAAACTTTCGATCTTGGCGAGTTGTATCGGCAACTCGTGGCTACGAACAGATCATCACCTTAATTTTCTCTTGAATCTCGGGTGGGTATCAAATCTGACTGCGTGTCTTCTAAATAATGTAAATCCTTCCGCAATGATTCTTCTTCATCCGAAATAATTGCGAGGTTTTCGATCCCTGAAGGAGATCCCTCCAAGAACTCAACACCACCGTGCACAGGCCCCATGGTGGGCGCCAACTGTCATGGATTTGTCACGGCAGATGTCCTTAGTGTCAGGACTTAGTCGCGAGGCCAACGCATCTATGTGGTAGCTTGAGAGGGGTTGAGCGGAATCGAGAGACGCAACCTACAAGACGAGGATTTAGACAGCTTCGGGCCCCGGGAAACATCATCCGGTAAAAACCCTACATGCTGTTTGAGGCTAGGTCTCATTATCATCATGAGGGGTCGCCAGAAACCGGCTCTCCTCTTTGTGTCTAGCCCTAGATATTGTTTCTTGTTGCTTGTCCTCCTTAGAGCCCCGCCTCCTTATATAAGTTAGAGGGGCTGGTTACATGACTAGTCCTAGTTGGACTAGGATTACTCTATTACAAGTGGAGTACTGGTCTTGCTTCCTTTGTAGGAGAATAGTCCATACGCTTTCCTCATAAACCGGCCCACCATTAAACGTGAACCGGCCTTCTGGGCCTTGGGCCTCGTCATCCATCTAACCCGCCCACCGGGTTACTAATGAACCGCCAAGACCGGGCGGGTAGCCCGTGAACCGCCAAACTCCAGGCGGGTTACCAGTGAGTCGTCCAGTCCGGCCGGGTTATACTTCCGGTCGGTTTACGCCACGGGGTATATCCCCGACACTTATCATACCAAAAAAAGGCAATCATGAAGATCAGTGGAAGTGTGGTGGAAAGATGGTTACGATCCGCAGTGCAAGTGTCACACCCTGATTTTCATGCCACACCACTTAAGTCAATAGATCATGCTAAAATGTGGTTTGACAAAAACTTTTGTGTGTTTTGTCTTTGCCTTGATTTGATTTTTGTCTGCTGTTTGCAAGTGCTCTAAAAATCAAATAAGTCCTCCAACTTCTATACTTCATCTCCTTGCTCCAAAAACCTTTCCCAATGATCATGCCATGTGTATAGGACATAAAAATAATTTCTTGCAAAAATAATTTGGCCAAAAAGTATTTTCTAAAATTAGTTTTTCAAAAACCCCTGAATTGAGGTTTGCACTGCAAGTACTTAATTAAGGGCAGTAAAAATCTTTCCAAGAATATATTTGACTCCCATTAGATATAGGATACCCATAAACCACAAAAATATAATTTTAAAAGTTATTTTCCTATTTTATTTAAAAGCTTTTTCTTAAGGCCAGAAATGGTCTTTAATAGGGAAAAATTATTTTATTGCTTCAAAAATATTTGACAAAATTTAGGGAAACTCATAGGACATATATTGTCCATATATAAGAGTTTTAACACATGGTCATGTTCAAAATATTGGTAAAATCCCTCAAAAACCCTTTCTGGATATTTCAAGCTTTTGAAATATTTACAAAGTAAATATTCTCCAAAAATTCCAAGGAAATTCTATCATGTCACATATGACATATTTGGTGATCTTGCCAAGTCTCATGTCTTGGAGAACAAGATAACATCATCAAATCCCCTCAAAACCACTTCTGTCCATTTTGAAGTTTGAGCAACTTTACATTGCCAAACATGTACAAATGTTCCCAAACCTTGTGAACAAGCTAAAATGGTCTAATAATTCATCTAGACCAAATGGCACAAGTTGGAGAACAAGTTAACTTGATCAAAGTTCCCCAAAACCCTTTCTGACCAAAACCAAATTTGGACAACTCTACATTGCCAAGTGTGTCCTTTTGATCTTAATTTTTGTGGACATGTTCAAATCCTCAAATGATGACACTACACCAAGTGGTTCACCAAGGAGAACATATTTTCATGACTAAATCTTGGGAAACCCATTTCTGTTCATTTCTAGGGTTTACCAAAGTTGCATTGTCAACTTGCTCCAAATGAGCTCCAAATTGGTGGAAGGCACTAATAGTGTGTGTAATTTCACCATGTGGAGCCTCATGACAAATGGAAGTCATCTTATTGCCCAAACCATTATCAAACACCTTCTGACATTTTGCAAAAACCACTATTTTGACCCCTTCCACTATTCTTGGTGAGCTCAAATTTTTACCACAGCCCCTCAGAGTCCCCTTGCACCTCCAAAGAGCAATGGCAAATCCATGGCTCAATTATTGGTGTGTGAAAACCCTCATTTCCTTCTCTGGACAGCAGCATCCTTCTCCTTTCTCACCTCCCTCCTCATTCTAGTGGTTCACGAGGGCATCCAAGGCCACCTCCCCTTTGTTTACTCCTCCCTAAACACCCTAGACACAAGTGGCCACGCCCTACAAGCCAAAGGCATGCCCTGGCATGCAATTGGCGTGCTCTAGCCTTCTGATGCACACCCGCACTGTAGCCGCCCCCTTCCAACCGCCTCCGGCCACCTAGGGCCTCCCCCTTGTGTCCCCCGAGGTCACCTCGACGTCCGCAGCACGCTACACTATCGTCCCCCTCCTCTTTCTCCCTCTCCGGCTCTCCTCGCGTGCGGACAGAACGCCGCCCGGCCAGCGCCACCATCGGCAGCAGTAGGGACCCGCCTTGCCGCATTCCCCGCTCCCTCTCTTCTCCTCTTGGGCGTAGTCCACTCCCACGAACACACCGGACATGGCCGAGTGTGCCAATTCGGCCTCCAGCATCGCCTAGGCCGTGGCCATGGACGCCGTCCACGGTGCACCGTCACCCCGCCTTAAACGACCATCCCGAGCCCCTCCTCTGGGCGCCATTCGCTCTATCTTCCCCTCAGAGACCTACTCGAGCAGCCAGCTCCCCTCCCCGTGCCTTCCATCCACCGCAATGGCCGGAGCCTTGCCATCGGCCTCCGCGTAAATCCGCACCCATCTCCCCTCCTCCTTCCCTCTGGACCGAACTAGAGCACCCCACTGTCACCTCGAGACCCTCCCGTACTTCTCCGCCTCCTCCCCGTGGCTGTTCCATCGAGCTGCATCACCACCGTCAGCCTCGTCCGCCGCGGTCGACGCCTTGCTCGACCCGGTGCCCCTGGGCGACCGTGCCACCCACGGTTGGACGCGACTGGGTCCCCTGGGCACACCGGTGGGCAGAGCATCGCCGGAGACGCCCTGCAGCGCTGGCAAGCCGCCGTCGACGCCGCCCTTGCCTCTCTCTCTGTTCGGCGGGAGGTTGGGGATGAACCCGACAGTGGGCCCGCTCGTCGGCCGCCGCATCAAGGGCGGGCCCATGAGTTAAGTGAACACGGCCTCGCTCACGACGCCTTCGCCGAGGAAGGCGTATTTCCCCAGTACACCTTCTACGCCACCCCCACTCACAAGCGTGGCCGAGCATTGGGCGCCCAATAGCACCGCCGCTATCCCTCGCCTGGGTGCGCTCTGCCGCCAGATTTGGCCCATTTAGGTAAATCCCTCTCCTTTTTCTGTAGACTTCAAAAATCCATAGAATATTCATATTATCTTCCAATTTGATGATTCAAATTTCTAATAGTTCATAAATTCCTGATCTATCACATGGTGCAAATTGCACATTTTTCCATAAAGATTTTCTTCACAAATATTTATCAAATCCCATTTTTCCATTTCTGTCATAAACTTTAGAAAATCACAAAGGGCTCATATTTGATCCAAATGCCATGATTCAAATTCCTAGATGCATCTAAGTTCATAACTTAGTTTATGAACATTTTTATTAATACTTTCTGAACCCCACAAAATAATGATCCATTTCTTCATATTTGACAACTTTGCAAATTCATAGGAGAATCATCTCAACTCCAAATCCAGTGAAACCAATTCCTAGATGCTTCTAAAATCACCCTTTGATAAATGGGTGCCTTTGCTCATTTTTCAAAAATATATTTCTGTACACTTCTTGCAAATCCATAAACCACTTGATTCCACCATATCAAAATGTTCAGAGATATCCATTCATCAAATCCAAATGAAACCACTTTGGTCATCCCTCATATGACCAGAGGTATCCCATAAAAATCCAACTCACATTTTTAGAGCACTTTTATTTCCTGCCTTGTTGTGTTGCTTATTGTGTTTGTTTCGACGTTAGTTGACGAGGTAGACGGAATGCTTGGAGTTGGACCAGGATTTCAAGACTCTTGATGAACATTGCAACAGCAAGCAGCCCTTTGACCATGTCTATGAAACCCTTTTTATGCATGTCATATAGCTCTTATTATTGTGGCATCGGAATCATGATGAGGGGTAACCACTTTGATGGCTTGCCTCCGTTACTTTCTCGTTGATACTTGCATTGTGCATGACCCTACCTTCTTATGAGGGTTATGCCGGTGGGAGTAGATAGGATGCTAAGGTAGTGCTATGCAAAAAGGGACGTGTATATGCATGGTGATGGAGACAAAGTATTTTCAGAAGTCTTTTCGAAAACCCCGTCGGGTGCCACTTATGCCCGAGGGAGATGATGAAATGGGTAGCCACTTGATGACGAAGTGGTGTACCGAGGCAAGTGTGTGTGTTGTTTTCAAAAACGGATTGGTTTAAGTTGCGACCGTTATTCCAACCTTACATGCGCAACCACTCTACCCTTATATGGGAAAGGGCATTATTGATTACCTAGACCGATACTAGCTTGGAGCCCGCATTACTAGTGACGGGAGAGTTGTTGGTGCGCTCTCTCGGGACGGGGTCGTGCCAGGTAGGGCGGCCAAGAACATTTTTATGGGGCACCGGACACACCGTTGGTACCCCGTGCCAGTATGTGATGTATATCGGAGCGATGCTCCACGATTTTAAGATGTGAAATGTTGGGCACGGGGGTTACTACCAATCGAGTGGACTCCATGATAGTGTCGTCTAGGGAAAGGTAGTGATCGGGTGCTTACCCCGGGTACTTGAGGTACCGCGGGTCGTGGATGACACGGAAGTTCCCCGGATCTAGTGGGTAAAGTGTGCAACCTCTGCAGAGTGTAAAACTATTCGAATAGCCGTGTCCACGGTCAAGGACAGTTGGGTAACCGCTCTTGGGCTACGTCCACTTGTTTACAAACCCAGTGTGTGTGATGTGTGTGATAAAACTACTTGGGTCAAGTCAAGGACTTGACATGTTGAGATGGGTTGGTGCCCTCTATTTATGTTGGGTTTGTGCCCACTATATTTATGTTGATATCTGTAACCAGTCCTCATGGTTACTTGAATTCTCTTGATGCATGCCTTACAAAGTTGTTGAACATGTCATTGCACTCAAAACTAGCTTTCTACAAAAATTTACCTATATCATGCATTGTTACATCTTGAACCAAAACATGGGTTGCTTAAGAGTACATTCAAAGTACTCATTGGCTTGCCACGGTTATTTAATTAACCGGGCATGGAAGAACAGGATGTGATGAAGAACACTTGGTGATTTAACATGCGAGCTAGGACGCTCCGGTCGATGTAATGCCCGTAGGGTTAAGGTAGATGGCATGGGTCCAAGTTATTGACGAAGATTTCCGCTGCGATGTTATACTCAAGGCTTGACCATAATGGTCATAATTTGTGTAAAACGGTATGTATGGATGTAAGACTCTTGTTATTCAGCTTCTGTGTGTTCAGTGAGCATTGATCTCTGGGATCACTATACACGTGCATTCGGTGATCACGACTTATGAGTTGGGGTCCCCACAGAGCTGGTATCAGAGCCATCCTCACTGTAGGAAGCCTTAGTTAGCATGGTCGTTAGTTAGGGTAAAACTATTTCCAAAACTACTACTAGTTTTCAAAACTATCTATACTTCTCTTCCCTTCTCAGTTTTTCGAAAACTAAGGTATACTTTCCTTATCGATCTCTTCCCCTTCAAAACTTTTGGTCGCTAGAACCCTTATGCCCCTAACCACTGGATTCCTTGTAATCCTCGTGGATAATCAAGAAGGAAAATGCCTTGCCAGACATTCACCCACATCTCCTGAACACAAGATTGGCGACATCACAACAAGACGATACCAATAGAAGATGCATCCTCGAGGAATGAGGACCTGAAGACCCAGGAGATGGTGACACCCTTGACACTGCCCCAAGATAATGCAACCTTAGCCTACGATGATCAGGGCATAGGTTATGCAAGAT
Source organism: Aegilops speltoides (assembly GCA_021437245.1). Taxonomy (NCBI): domain Eukaryota; kingdom Viridiplantae; phylum Streptophyta; class Magnoliopsida; order Poales; family Poaceae; genus Aegilops; species Aegilops speltoides. The sequence continues at coordinate 222,717,730 of CM038142.1, read as the reverse complement.
CATGATATACATCGCTAATAGGGTAACCCTGTCACTACCGTTGTTGTATTGGCAACCGCCGGCGGATGAGAACCTAGCCATTTGGTCCGCCTCACTATTGTGAGCAGGAAAACGGTTCTCTTCATCCCCCGCTCTCGGTGAAGATATTGTCAACAATGTGTCTAACAGATTGGGCCTCTATTATGCCTTGTTAATGTCATTGCATAAAGGAGTGCCACCTGGAACCGCCAACACCCTAAAATGGCAAAAGTGGTCGCCATGATTAAGAAGACAACAGAAGATCAAGTCAATGCCAGTTACGAGGAGCCACCTTCGCCCCATCACTTCAACAGGAAAGAAGTTGTCGAAGATTCTTCAGCTCAACCCATCATTTCAAACAAGAGATGTAGCGACACCTAAGGAAACTCGAAGATCGCATGAGGCACAAGGCACGACTATGGAGTCCGAGAACCCCTAGGGTAGGATGAGTCGTGTACCCCCTATGCGCAGTCGAGTCCGTATGATGGTTCGAGTAGAACCATGATTGTGTGTTGCTTGTTTTTATTTGTCTGTGTTTTTTTATATCAGTCGCCCTTTTTGCCCTAGGCAACAAGTATGCAACTATATCACCTGCCTTATTTTGTTGTTTGTGTTTGGCCCCTTCTGGCACTTGTTTGTTTGCACCTGCACTATAGAACCCCCTTTAGGCATCCCACCTCCTCTATGCTACTTTTCCCTCTCGTCTCTCTCTCCTCAACTGAAGACCAACAAGACAAGATGCACCAAGAAATCTGCTTCGGCGACCAACAAGCACTGAAGACTTTTGCTACAACCTCCTCGACCTAGTGCAACCCCTTAGAGTTGTGGTTTCCCCTCAAGACTAGAACCCATCCCTAGACCCTTCGAGACTTCACGAGATACCCCAGCTCGAAACCTTAACCATGAGCTTAACCTACGGAATTGCAAGAGAACCGGATAAGCCTCCGTAACCTTGCTTATCACTGGGTTCATTATGGAACTAGTGGACATAGTGAACGAGCACATTATCTTCCTAAGATAGCACCAAAACGATGATGCCATAGGGAAGGCCAATTTGAGGATATAGGAATAGAGGACAAATGACTTGATGAGTTTATACCAATGACTTGGGGAGACTATGTATTATGAGGCTTAATTTGGTAGATGAACTCATGAATATAGAGTACATAGCTTTAGATTTGGATTTAAGTAGGTGATTCTAGTTGAATATATTGTTATTGATATTACGAGATTTGGGGAACATGTCTACATGGATTTAAGTAGGTGATTCTAGTTGAATATAGTAAATTGGATTTAGACTAATGATCTCGATCGTGATACCATGTTTCTCGGTGGATGATAAACTAGGAGATTGGACTAATTGTCGGAGTTGATTTAGGAATCTATATAAGCCTGACCTTGGAGTTTACTTGACCATGATAATGGGAATCGGTGGACTAACTATAGTAGAGATAGCCTTTTCAAGTATCTGGGGATTATAGGAACATTAGGAGATCATATGGAACACCATAGACATTGGATTTGTGGAATTAATGGATCGTGTAGTGATTGATGGAAGTTAACAGGTTGTTGGAGTTGATTCATAGGAAGGAAACAAGATCTTGGAGTGGCATACGACGTGTTTCCTTAGGATAGAGATGCACTAGCATGGACCTTGGAAAAATAGGCTGAGCACTTGGATTGTCACGTTCAAGCTTAGCATCTTATATGTTCTACCCATGGATTTTTAGGGGTAGACATACATATGAGTTTGGGGATCGTAGACATATATGATGTTGTTAGACCTCCTCTTGGGAGTCATGAGGATATGAATAGCATGAGTGATGATTGGAGTTGGCCTATCTGAAATGATGTTTGTCGGTGATATGATGTGATTTGTTTAAAGGACTAGATAGACTATTGGCATCTCGTAAACCGTGCTTAAAGATAGGATGATAAATGTTCATTCGCACACTAGAATCCTTGAACCCCTTAAGCCCTACCAAGCCATAACATGGTCAGATCATGACCACCGGCTTTGGTTCTAGATCATAAGACCTTGGCCAATGCTCAACCATGGCCACCACCAATGCCTCAGCCCACTTTACGTACCCCATAGATCTCATGGAGTGCTTAGACAAGATAATTCTCATCATCATTTGGTGACCTACTTGTCCACCTGAAGACAGAAGAAGAGCCGTTCAGCTAGTCAAGGAACATTTGAAGACCGCCATGCCAAGGAGGAAGCACTACACCCCCCACCACCTTCAAGAAGTAAACCTCCGCCTCGAAGACCAGGTGTACCTACAAGCCACTTCTCTCGGAGGAACCAAGCATTCCCATGACAAGGGGACCCACACCAAGATTCATCGGCTCCCTTCAAGATCACTCCAAGATTTGACAACCCCCTCCGAGATCACTACGAGATGAAGAGAGGACAGATACCAACTAGAGTTACCACCTGACTCACCCACTGTGCACAATGTCTTTCCACACGACACCTCTCCGGAAACATTTCTAACATCCTGACTTGCCCGATCTCTACGAGGACATTGACCACCAAGCCATCGACCCCTAGCCCAATCTAACCTACCGCGAGCTACCCATTAGCAACCTGGATCAAGAAGAACGTCATACGCGAAGCCACACCATCAAGTATTTCAAGTTCAATGGAGCACCAAACAGAAGCAGAAGCAACATGAGGACTTGAAGACTACCCAAGATCCAAGTTTCCATACTCCTTTCCGCGCCTAGTCTGGGAATCTCGGGGACGAGATTCTTGTAAGGGGGGTAGGTCTGTCACACCCTGATTTTCATGCCACAACACTTAAGTCAATAGATCATGCTAAAATGTGGTTTGACAAAAACTTTTGAGTGTTTTGTCTTTGCCTTGATTTGATTTTTGTCTGCTGTTTGCAAGTGCTCTAAAAATCAAATAAATCCTCCAACTTCTATACTTCATCTCCTTGCTCCAAAAACCATTCCGAATGATCATGCCATGTGTATAGGACATAAAAATAATTTCTTGCAAAAATAATTTGGCCAAAAAGTATTTTCTAAAATTAGTTTTTCAAAAACCCCTGAATTGAGGTTTGCACTGCAAGTACTTAATTAAGGGCAGTAAAAATCTTTCCAAAAATATATTTGACTCCCATTAGATATAGGATACCCATAAACCACAAAATTATAATTTTAAAAGTTATTTTCCTATTTTATTTAAAAGCTTTTTCTTAAGGCCAGAAATGGTCTTTAATAGGGAAAAATTATTTTATTGCTTCAAAAATATTTGACAAAATTTAGGGAAACTCATAGGACATATATTGTCCATATATAAGAGTTTTAACACATGGTCATGTTCAAAATATTGGTCAAATACCTCAAAAACCCTTTCTGGATATTTCAAGCTTTTGAAATATTTACAAAGTAAATATTCTCCAAAAATTCCAAGGAAATTCTATCATGTCACATATGACATATGTGGTGATCTTGCCAAGTCTCATGTCTTGGAGAACAAGATAACATCATCAAATCCCCTCAAAACCACTTCTGTCCATTTTGAAGTTTGAGCAACTTTACATTGCCAAACATGTCCAAATGTTCCCAAACCTTGTGAACATGCTAAAATGGTCTAATAATTCATCTAGACCAAATGGCACAAGTTGGAGAACAAGTTAACTTGATCAAAGTTCCCCAAAACCCTTTCTGACCAAAACCAAATTTGGACAACTCTACATTGCCAAGTGTGTCCTTTTGATCTTAATTTTTGTGGACATGTTCAAATCCTCAAATGTTGACACTACACCAAGTGGTGCACCAAGGAGAACATATTTTCATGACTAAATCTTGGGAAACCCATTTCTGTTCATTTCTAGGGTTTACCAAAGTTGCATTGTCAACTTGCTCCAAATGAGCTCCAAATTGGTGGAAGGAACTAATAGTGTGTGTCATTTCACCATGTGGAGCCTCATGACAAATGGAAGCCATCTTATTGCCCAAACCATTATCAAACACCTTCTGACATTTTGCAAAAACCACTATTTTGACCCCTTCCACTATTCTTGGTGAGCTCAAATTTTTACCACAGCCCCTGAGAGTCCCCTTGCACCTCCAGTAGCAATGGCAAATCCATGGCTCAATTATTGGGGTGTCAAAACCCTCATTTCCTTCTCTGGACAGCAGCATCCTTCTCCTTTCTCACCTCCCTCCTCATTCTAGTGGTTCACCAGGGCATCCAAGGCCACCTCCCCTTTGTTTACTCCTCCCTAAACACCCTAGACACAAGTGGCCACGCCCTACAAGCCAAAGGCATGCCCTGGCATGCAATTGGCGTGCTCGAGCCCTTCTGAGTGCACACCAGCTGTAGCCGCCCCTTCCAACCGCCTCCGCCACCTAGGGCCTCCCCTCGTGTCCCCGAGGTCACCTCGGCGTCCATGACCACTACTGCTGTCGTCCCCTCCTCTTTCTCCCTCTTCGGCTCTCCTCGCGTGCGGACAGAACGCCGCCCGAGCGCGCCAGTCGCTGGCCACGGTAGGGACCCGCCTTGCCGCATTCCCCGCTCCCTCTCTTCTCCTCTTGGGCATAGTCCACGCCCACGAACACCCCGGACATGGCCGAGTGTGCCAATTCGGCCTCCAGCATCGCCTAGGCCGTGGCCATGGACGCCGTCCACGGTGCACCGTCACCCCGCCTTAAACGACCATCCCGAGCCCCTCCTCTGGGCGCCATTCTCTCTATCTTCCCCTCAGAGACCTACTCGAGCAGCCAGCTCCCCTCCCCGTGCCTTCCATCCACCGCAATGGCCGGAGCCTTGCCGTCGGCCCCCGCATAAATCCGCACCCATCTCCCCTCCTCCTTCCCTCTAGACCGAACTAGAGCACCCCACTGTCACCTCGAGACCCTCCCGTACTTCTCCGCCTCCTCCCCGTGGCTGTTCGGTCGAGCTGCATCACCACCGTCAGCCTCGTCCGCCGCGGTCGACGCCTTGCTCGACCCGGTGCCCCTGGGCGACCATGCCACCCATGGTTGGATGCGGCTGGGTCCCCTGAGCACGCCGGTGGGCAGAGCATCGCCGGAGATGCCCTGCAGCGCCGGCAAGCCGCCATCGACGCCGCCCTTGCCTCTGCTCTGTTCGAGCGGGAGGTTGGGGATGAACCCGACAGGTGGGCCCCGCTCGTCAGCGGCACAGTGGGGCGGGCCCATGAGTTAAGTGAACACGGCCTCATCTCGCTGACGCCTTCACTCGAGGAAGGCGTATTTCCCAATCGCCTTCTCGTCATCCCCACTCACAAGACGTGGCGAGCCACTGGGCGGCCCAATGCACCGCCTATCCTCGCCTTGCACTCTGCTGCCGCCCAGATTTGGCCTATTTAGGTAAATCCTCTCCTTTTTCTTTTTCTCAGAGACTTCAAAAATCCATAGAATATTCATATTATCTCCCAATTTGATGATTCAAATTTCTAATAGTTCATAAATTCCTGATCTATCACATGGTGCAAATTGCACATTTTTCCATAAAGATTTTCTTCACAAATATTTATCAAATCCCATTTTTCCATTTCTGTCATAAACTTTAGAAAATCACAGAGGGCTCATATTGATCCAAATGCCATGATTCAAATTCCTAGATGCATCTAAGTTCATAACTTAGTTTATGAACATTTTTATTAATACTTTCTGAACCCCACAAAATAATGAGCCATTTCTTCATATTTGACAACTTTGCAAATTCATAGGAGAATCATCTCAACTCCAAATCCAGTGAAACCAATTCCTAGATGGTTCTAAAATCGCCTTTGATAAATGGGTGCCTTTGCTCATTTTTCAAAAATATATTTCTGTACACTTCTTGCAAATCCATAAACCCCTTAATTCCACCATATCAAAATGTTCAGAGATATCCATTCATCAAATCCAAATGAAACCACTTTGGTCATCCCTCATATGACCAGAGGTATCCCATAAAAGTCCAACTCACATTTTTAGAGCACTTTTTCTTTTGCCTTGTTGTGTTGCTTATTGTGTTTGTTTCGGCGTTAGTTGACGAGGTAGACGGAGTACTTGGAGAAGGACCAGAAGATTTCAAGACTCTGATGAACCAGGCAAGCAGCCCTTTGACCATGTCTACGAAACCCTTTTTATGCATGTCATATAGCTCTTTATTATTGCTGCATTGGAATCATGATGAGGTGGTAACCACTTGATGGCTTGCCCCCGAACTTTCTCATCGATACTTGCATTGTGCATGACCCTACCTTCTTATGAGGGTTATGCCGGTGGGAGTAGATAGGATGCTAAGGTAGTGCTACGCAAAAAGGGACGGGTATATGCATGGTGATGGAGACAAAGTATTTTCAGAATTCTTTTCGAAAACCCCGTCGGGTGCCACTTATGCCCGAGGGAGATGATGAAATGGGTAGCCACTTGATGACGAAGTGGTGTACCGAGGCAAGTGTGTGTGTGTTGTTTTCAAAAACGGATTGGTTTAAGTTGCGACCGTTATTCCAACCTTACATGTGCAACCACTCTACCCTTATATGGGAAAGGGCATTATTTATTACCTAGACCGATACTAGCTTGGAGCCCGCATTACTAGTGACGGGAGAGTTGTTGGTGCGCTCTCTCGGGACGGGGTCGTGCCAGGTAGGGCGGCCAAGAACATTTTTATGGGGCACCGGACACACCGTTGGTACCCCGTGCCAGTATGTGATGTATATCGGAGCGATGCTCCACGATTTTAAGATGTGAAATGTTGGGCACGGGGGTTACTACCAATCGAGTGGACTCCATGATAGTGTTGTCTAGGGAAAGGTAGTGATCGGGTGCTTACCCCGGGTACTTGAGGTACTGCGGGTCGTGGATGACACGGAAGTTTCCCGGATCTTGTGGGTACAGTGTGCAACCTCTGCAGAGAGTAAAACTATTCGTATAGCCGTGTCCACGGTCAAGGACAGTTGGGTAACCGCTCTTGGGCTACGTCCACATGTTTTCAACCGTGTGTGTGTGTGTGTGTGATAAAACTACTTGGGTCAAGTCAAGGACTTGACATGTTTGAGATGGGTTGGTGCCCTCTATTTATGTTGGGTTGGTGCCCACTATATTTATGTTGATATCGTAACCTGTTCTCATGGTTACCTGAATTCTCTTGATGCATGCCTTACAAAGTTGTTGAACATGTCATTGCACTCAAAACTAGCTTTCTGCAAAAATTTACCTATATCATGCATTGTTACATCTTGAACCAAAACATGGGTTTCTTGCGAGTACATTCAAAGTACTCATTGGCTTGCCACTGGTTATTTAATTGACCAGGCATGGAAGAACAGGATGTGATGAAGAACACTTCGGTGACGAACATGCGAGCTAGGACGCTTCCCAGTCAGAATGCCTGTAGGGTTAATGTGGGGACCCCGACTTGCAAGTCGTGATCACCGAATGCACGTGTACAGTGATCCCAGAGATCAATGCTCACTGAACACACAGAAGCTGAATAACAAGAGTCTTACATCCATACATACCGTCTTACACAAATAGTGACCATCCTGGTCAAGTCTTACATCGATAAAGCCTTAAGGGCTGAACATCAAATGAAACTTAGCAGCGGAAATCATCATCGATAAGTAGAACCCATGCCATCTGCCTTAACCCTACAGCATTCCGACCGGAAGCGCCCTAGTTCGCATGATCGTCTCCAAAGAACTCTTCTTCGAACTCCGGTTCTTCCATGCCTGGTCAATTAAATAACCAGTGGCAAGCCAATGAGTACTTTGAATGTACTCGCAAGCAACCCATGTTTTGGTTCAAGATACAACGATGCATGATATAGGTAATTTTTTTGCAGAAAGCTAGTTTTGAGTGCAATGACATGTTCAACATCCTATAAAGCATGCCTCAAGAGAAGTCAAGTAACCATGAGTACTGGTCACAGATATCAACATAAATAGAGTGGGCACCAACCCATTTATCATAAACAGTGTGGGCACCAACCCATCTCAGTCGTGTCAAGTCCTTTGTCTTGACCCAAGTCATTTCCATCATCACACACACGGTTGAAAACCCTGGACATAGTTTAAGCAGCACCGCCCAACCGTCCTTGACCGTGGACACGGCTATTCGAATAGTTTTACACTCTGCAGAGGTTGCACACCTTACCCACTAGATCCGGGGAACTTTCGTGTCAAACCACGACCCGCGGTACCTCAAGTACCCGGGGTAAGCACCCGATCATTACCTTTCCCTAGGCGACACTAACATGGAGTCCACTCGATTGGTAGTAACCCCCGTGCCAAACATTTCACATCATAAAGTTGCGGAGCCTCGCTCCCATATTCATCACATACCACAAGCACGGGGTACCAACGGTGTGTCCGGTGCCCTGTGAAAACAGTCATGGCCGCCCTACCTGGCACGACCCCGTCCCAAGAGAGAGCACCAACTCTCCCCCGTCACTAGTAATGCGGGCTCCAAGCTAGTATCGGTCTAGGTACTCAACAATGCCCTTTCCCATATAAGGGTAGAGTGGTCGCGCATGTAGGGTTGGGACAGTCATCAAATCTTAAATCTAATCCGTTTTGAAAACAACACACACTTGCCTCGCACACCACTTCGTCATCAAGTGGTTACCTTTCTCATCATTTCCCTCGGGCATAAATGGCACCCGATGGGGTTTTCGAAAATACCTTTGAAATCACTTTGCCTCCCTCATCATGCACAACCCATCCCATTTGCGTAGCACCTACATTTGCATCCTAGCTACTCCCCACCGGCATAACCCTCATAAAAAGGCAGGGCCATGCACCATGCAAGTATCAACGAGGGATGTAATCGTGGCAACCACCCACGTGGTTCACCATCTCGTCATGATTCCCAATGCATCATCGATAAAGAGCTAAAAATGACATGCATATAAAAAGGGGTATCATAGTCATGGTCAAAGGGCTGCTTGCCTTGGTTGGCTTGGTCTTCAAAGTCTTCCCAAGATCGCTCCTCCTTCTTCCTCAGCTACCTCACAACACGGGATCTAACGCTGCAAGGAAACAACGGAAAAATAAGGCAATAATAAAACAGAAAAGTCAAAGTGCTCAAAAATGTCAACTTAATTTTGTAAAATACTAGGAGGAAAGCTAGGAAGGGGGCAACTTTTGGTTTTGGTTCTGGAGTAGCAAAATAGGAGTTATGGATTTTCAGAGGCTCATTTAAATGCCAAAAACCACATTTAAATATTTACAGAAAAGGAAAGGTGATTGGATCTGAGTCAAAGTTGCACCATTAAATAGATTGCAATATTCTAGGAATTTAGAAATTGGAATCAAAGCATTTGGACTATTATTCTGCCCTGTGGAATTTTTGGAAGTTTCACAGAAAAAGAAAAAGGGAAACGGCGCTGTGCCACTGGGCCAGAGAGGCCACAGCAGCAGCAGGCCCAGGGGGGAAACCCCAGCCCACGCGGCCGCCACGTCGAAGGCGTAAAGGCCGAATACGCCTTCGGCCGACGGCGGGTCTGTCTTGCCACAAGACGTTTCTTTCGACGGTGGATCCCACCCGTCAGGGCGTGAGGCTGACCGACCGGCCCCACGGCGGCCGTCGTCTACCTCCGGCCAGAGGCGACGCGAAGCTTCGCCAATGGGCGATACAGGCACGGAAGCGGAGCGGAGACTACCGTTGGATTCAGGAGGGAGTCGCGGATCCAGTGGTGGTGGAGATGGTCGCCGGGGTGGCCTGCTTCGCCGGCGACGAGGTCCCGCGGCGGAGGTGCTTCGGGTGCCGGTGGCTCCGGCCGTTCCCAGCTGCAAAACGAGGGGGAAAGCGAGGGGAAGACATCAGTGAGGTGAGGGAGGCCGAATCGAGGGAGAAACGGGCGGAGGAGGTCTCAGACTGCAGATCGACGGCGACCCGAGGCGGCGGAGCTCGAGCTCGATCTCGAGCTCGGGCGGCTCTGAGCGAAGGGGTGGATCCAGGTGGATTAGGTGTGTGGGAGAGCGACAGAAGGAAGAGAAGGGCTGGGAGTGCCTTAAATAGGCTGGCCACGGCTCACCGTGGGCGTGGCCTCTGGGCACCAAGGGATCTGCTCTGGGAGCCATTGGGGAGAGATTGAGCTGTCCACGGCGCTGTGGGAGTGGAGTAGGGCGCCAGGAGAAGGAGAGAGAGCGAGGAGGGCTCTGGCGTCTGGCGTGTGAGGCCAGCCATTGGCCGAGCCGGGCGGCGGCGTCGCTACCTGCAGGAGGGGAGAGAGAGGGGAGACAGAGGGGCGGCACGGCGGCGTGTAGCAGACGCCGAGGCACATCACCGGTGCGATGGGATGGCACGGCGGTCGGGAGGCGCGGCGCCAATGGTCGGCGCTCTGGCGGCGCCCAGAGCGCGACTTTGGCGGCATCCGCGGTTTTTCACAAGCCTTGGCTGTCCTTTTAAGTCTGGAAGCTACAAAGCGGGGGACACGACGGAGAAAGGCCAGGATGCCCTGGGTGCGAAGGAGAGAGAGAAGCTGGGAGAGAGGAGAAAATGTTGTCCGAGAGGACAAACTTGATTCCCCTTCCTCCACATTGCTTCTTCGGTAAGAAAGTGTCCAAATGACAGAGGGAAGTGAGGAGGGGTTGTGGCAAAGAGATTAACTGAAGGAGATTAGTGAAAGTGGCAAAAAGAGGCCTTTTAGTATTTTGCCAGAAGGTGTTTGATGGAGTTTTGGTTAAGTTAATGATCTTCACTGGCCAAGATGCTCCAAGGGGTGAAATGTCACATAAATTTAGGGCCTTCCACCCATTTTGAGCTTGTTTGGACAAAGTTGCCAATGCAACTTTTGCAAACCCTAGAAATGGGCAGAAATGGGTTTGTGTAGATCCAGTGGACTAAATCATTTCTCCTTGATGTGCCACTTGGTGTGGTAGCCTTATTTGGTCACATGATCAGGCTCACCAAAGTTGGGGTCTTGGAGAAAAAGTTGGTAGTGCAAAGTGGTTCAAACTTGATTTTGGTCAGAGAGGGTTTTGAGGCACTTTGACCAAGATTTCCTCTTCTCCAACCTGTGCCATTTGGTCCAGTTGCATCATTAGACCAATGAAGCATGTCCACCAAGCTTGAGCACATTTGGACATACTTGGCAATGTAAAGTTGATCAAACCTTAGATTGGACAGAAATGGCTTTGAGGGGTTTTGATGGTGTTATCTTGTTCTCCAAGTCATGAGACTTGGCAAGATCAACAGATATGTCATATGTGACATGATAGAATTTTCCTGGAATTTTTGGAGAATATTTCCTTTGTAAATATTTCAAAAGCTTGAAATATCCAGAAAGGGTTTTAGAGGGATTTGACCAATATTTTGAACATGACCATGTGCTGAAACTCTTATATATGGACAATATATGTCCTATGAGCTTCTCTAAATTTTGTCAAATATTTTTGAAACAGAAAAATAATTATTTCCTATTAAAGACCATTTCTGGCCTTAAGGAAAAGCCTTTAAATAAAATAGAACAGTAACTTTTAAAATTATACTTTTGTGGTTCCTGGGCATCCTACATCTAATAGGAGTCAAATATATTTTTGGAAAGATTTTTACTGCCCTTGATCAAGTACTTGCAGTGCAAACCTCAATTCAGGGGTTTTTTGGAAAACTAATTTTTAAAAATACTTTCTGGCCAAATTATTTTTGTAAGAAAATTCTATGTAGCACTATTCACATGGCATGATCATTGGTCAGGAGCTTGGGGTAAGGAGATGGAATATAGAGGGTAGAGTAGTTGACCTCAAGAAGCACTTGAAAAGAAGCATAGAGAAAACCAACTTCAAATAAAAAGCCAAATAATGCAAAAAGTTTTTGTTGGTCCAAATTTTCATGCTTTATTGATAAAAATGAAATGTTACAAAATGCAGGGTGTGACAGTTAAGGTAGATGGCATGGGTCCAAGTTATTGACGAAGATTTCCGCTGCGATGTTATACTCAAGACTTGACCATAATGGTCATAATTTGTGTAAAACGGTATGTATGGATGTAAGACTCTTGTTATTCAGCTTCTGTGTGTTCAGTGAGCATTGATCTCTGGGATCACTGTACACGTGCATTCGGTGATCACGACTTATGAGTCGGGGTCCCCACAGCAAGACATGTATTCAAATAACCGGACTGGGATTATATGTCCATGTAGAAAATGCAAACTAATCGTCATCTTGGACCCCTTTGACCGTGGCAGTTTGAAGGCACACCTGCTCATGCATGGTTTCATGGATGGCTATACTTGGTGGATAATTGAAGATGATGATGAGGATGTCCACATGGCAGAAAATAATGACATGGGGGTAGACGAAGAGATGCCCGACGATGGTGGACTCTGAGAAGAGGGCGCGGGACATGGAGGCGAAGAAGAGGCTGTACATGATGGGGAAGAGGGTGACGTACATGGTGGAGAAGAGGCCGGACACAGCGGAGAAGAGGTGGATACGCAGCAGTCTTCGACGCGACAAAGTTCAATCGTGCAGGACTCTCATGTTTGAGAGCTGCTTCGTAAGAATACAACTAGCGACAGAGCCGCTTCTAGAGAGGAGGCCAAGTTGGCGCAACTGGAGGTAGACTCGAAGACTCCATTGTATGATTGTTGCAATCCCGAGGTGACCTGCCTGAGTTTCACACTCGAACTACTTAAGACGAAGGCCAAAAACAAATGGATAGACGGAAACCTCGATGAGGATTTGAAGTATCTACATAATAACGTTCTTCCTACGGGGAACCTGTGTCCAACTAGTGTCGATGAGGCCAAGAAGATTGTGTGCCCTCTTCATCTTCCCCATATTAGATACCATGCATGCATCAACGATTGCATCATCTATCCAAAGGAGCACATGGAAAAAACTAGTTGTCCCGTGTGCAATTCTTCTCGATACAAGAAGGCCAGGAAGAGATCTCCTCGGAGAGTTGTATGGTACTTACCTCTCACTCCCCGCCTGCAGCGCTATTTCGTAGATCCTAAGGAAGCAAAGCTCATGCGCTGGCACGTGGAGAGGGTGAAGCCCGGCGACGGAGATGATTTGAAGCTGAGACACCTCGTGGATGCTAGCCAGTGGCAAGCATTCAACATGGAACATAGATATTTCGTGGTGGATGCAAGGAACATCATGCTTGGCACGAGTACCGATGGCATGAATTCGTTTGGCAACCAAAACACCAACCATAGCACATGTCCCATGTTTTTATTGATGTACAACCTCCCCTACTGGTTGTTGATGAAGTCAAAGTACATACACATGAGCATGCTGATTCAAGGGCCGAAACAACTTGCAAATAATATTAATATGTATCGGGGGCTACTTCAAGCAGAGTTAGACACATTATGGAAAACACCGGCCAGGACATGGGACGCCAGCAAAGGCGAGCATTTCTATATGAGAGCCGGGTTGATCACGACGGTGCATGACTATCACGGTTACGGATATGTCGCAGGCCAGGTGTGCCACGAATATTGTGGATGCATGCGATGCATGGATGGTACGACATCTCAGCAGCTAACGTCCATGAAAGATGGCAGGTCTGGAAAAATCATGTACATGGGTCATTGAAGATGGCTAGAGAAGGACGACCCATAGAGAAACTGTGGAGATATATTCAATTGTGAGGCAGAGCATCGAGGACCTCCACGTAAGCGGAGCGGTGCAGAAATCGACGAGCTGTTGAAAAACTAGGAATAGTGCCCCGCGCTGGGAAAGACGACGAAGAAGGCGTTGGATCCGCTGCTGAAGGTATGGAAGACGAGGTCTATTTTCTGCAACTTGTATTACTGGCCCAAACTAGACATGCCTCATTTCCTTAATCAAATGCATATCATGAAGCATGTCCTTGAGAGCTTTCTAGCAACACTGATGAACATGCCGGATAAGATCAAGGATGGGCCGAAGGCAAGAAGTGACTTGGAAGATTTGAAAATCAGGGCAGATCTCCACATATCGCCCCGTAAAAAGTCGGAGGAGACGGAGATGGGGGCGGGGGCAGGGCCAAAAAAGTAAACAAGAAGGAAGAGAATTATTGGCCCCCTTCTTGCTTTACCCTAAGTACAAAGGAGATAGATCAATTCTTCAAGTGCCTTACCGGAATCAAAGTTAGTTCCGGTTACTACGGGGAGATAAGTAGATTTGTAGACACCAAGAAGAAAAGGTTCAGTGGGATGAAGTCTCATGACTGTCACATGATGATTACGTAGATCCTTCTGATTGTCCTTAGAGATATAATGGACGAGCACGTCCATGAGACGCTTGCTGGTCTCTATAACTTTTTGATGTTATATCTCGAAAGTTGATCAGTGTGAAGCAGCTCCGAAGGCTATAGGAAGAGATCATTGTCATACTAAATGAGCTTGAGATTTACTTCCCGCCCGCTTTCTTTGATGTCATTGCGCATCTGTGTGTCCACATTGTGGACGACATCATCGACCTCAGGCCGTCATTCCTTCACAACATGATGGTGTTCTGGAGGATGAATGGGGTCATCAAAGGATTCGTTTGTAACATGTCCTGTCCAGATGGAAGCATCATGCAGGGCTATCTGACCCAAGAGTGCGTCTCCTTCTGCAAGAATTATCTAGCCGGCAAAAACCCTGTTGTTGGTTTGCCCGTCAAAAAGCAGCTTGGGAGGCTGGGAGGATAAGGTCACACGAACGGCCGTAGGGACTTGCATGTGGACTAGTTGGGTCGACGAACGACTTGGACATAGCAAACTTAGTAGTGCCACAACACCTAGACAAGGTAGATTCTTTCGTGGAGGTGCACAAAGAAACCATCATAAAGAAGTATCGTGACTAGAGGCTAAACAAGACGGACGCCAAAGTTACTAGAGAGCACAATTTCTTGCGTTGGTTCAAAGAGCATATTCGTGCTAATCCCCCAGAAGAGGGCAGTGCGTACGGATTGCTCATACACGCCTTAGCACATGGCCCCGCGGCCAACCTCGTGACATATCAGGCGTATGATATCAACGGATACACATTTTACACGGTGGCCAAAGACATACACAGTGATTACCAGAACTCAGGGGTGATGATGGAATGCATGACCGGCGACAGTGGCGTAACTGAAAGATTCTACAGAAGGGTCGAAGAGCCCCAAAAGACGTAGTAAAGGATCCTATCCTATTTCTTGTATTACCTTGAATTTTTGGTATATTTTGTGAAAAAAAGAAACTCCACTCTTCGTTGTTGATAAATCAAAATCCCTATTCACTCCTTTGGGTATCATTTTCCCCATAAGGATATTGAATACAAGGAACTCTCTTTAGTGCTACTGTAATTTTGAAAATGAACACGCAAATACCCATCAAATGTAAGTAAATATATCCAAAACAATCTGGGAGCTTGGCTACGCTGGACTGCACAATGCGACAATCTTCTGTGCCAGAAGGGCTAAGGCAGTCCAAAAACAGAACCGGTACTTCACTACCATGTGTATACCCGATGCGAAGAGCGCAGCTACCGTGATCGTCATCGCTAAAACTGAGCCATGGGTACACGCTAAGCACGTGACACAATGCTTGTTCATAACCGACCAGAGCAATCCGAGCCATGTTATCATGAGGAGAGGCAAAAGGAGCATCGTCAGAATGGACGGGGTCGCTAACGAGGAAGACTACGACTAGTACGATGACCCGATGAGGGAAGATGATGATGACGATGAAGCATATGTCAAAAGAAGAAGCAAGACTACATTACCTAAGAAAAATTGCACTCCATGGAAAAGGAAAAGTCACAACGAGGGGCTCAATTATTCGGCACCGAATAAGAAAGAAAGAAGCTCACTCACAAACTTAAACGTCGACGCTGAGAAACTGTTATCGGTCAAATGATGTAATATATATGTTCCTATTTTGTATATGCACTTAATCGTTATCGGTCATATAATGTAATATATATGGTTCCGGTGTTGTCGTCTTTTGGAAGAGAAAAAGAAAAAGGAAAGGAGAAGAAAATAAAAATAGAAAGAAAAGGAAAGGAAAAGAAATTAAAAATAGAAAGAAAAGGAAATTAAAAGAAAAGAAAATAAAATAAAAGAAAAGAAAAGAATAAGAAAAGGAAAAGAAAAGAAAAGAAAAGAAAAGGAAAATAAAATAAAAAGAGAAAGAAAAGGAAATTAAAAGGAATTTAAAAGAAAAGAAAAGAAAAGAAAAGAAAAGAAAAGGATAAGAAAAGGAACGAAAATGAAAAGAAAAGAAAAGAAAAGAAAAGAAAAGAAAAGAAAAAGATAAGATAAGAAAAGAAAAAGAGAATAAAAAGAAAACAAAAGAAAATGAAAAGGAAAAGAAGGTGAAAAGGAAAAGAAAATAAAAAGGAAAAGAAAAAGAAACGAAAAGATAAAAGAAATAGCAGTAGCACTCGTTTACAACCAGCTCTATAGCTACTTTCTGTAGCGGTAGCGCTGTCCGCCAACCCGCGCTATTGCTAAGTTAGCTATAGCGCGTGTTGGAAACCCGCGCTATCGCTAAGTTGACTTAACCCCACCCCCAGCGCACGGGCTTCCTTCTCCTTTCTCCCCAAATCCCCCCCCCCCCAGCCGTCTCCTGCCTCTCCCTCGCCGCCCCTGCTCCATTGCCGCCCCGCCCCTGCTCCCTCGCCGGCCCTGCCTTCCTCAACACCCTGCCTCCGTCACCGTCACCGGAGCCGCCATAGATGCCACCGGAGCCACCCTCGACGCTCTTCCTGCCACTGTCTCTCCCGAGCACCTCCCTGCCAACCTCTCTGTAAGCCCCCACCCCTCCTCTCTCTGCCTCGGTTCTTCCTGCCATTCATTATGGTTCATAGATGTTTTTCTTAGGGTATAGTAGGTGTTTTTCTAGTTAGGGTACTAGTAGATATTAATTAGGTTAGAGATATCTTCATATATGTTTCTAGGGTTTGAACCTAGAACTAGCTAGGTTAACTAGTTAATTAGGTTAGCTAGGTTAACTAATTAATTAGGTTAGCTAGGTTAACTAGTTTAATTAGGGTTTTAACAAAGAATAAGCTTGCTGCGGACAGAGGAAAAAATTCATTTTAGAGCAAAATTTTGGTTTAGAAAAAATATAACATCGAAAGGATGAACAGGGTGCAAAGAGCTAAGTATCTTTGAATATTAGATGATCCAAATTTGCTATATATTTATGTGCTACAAAAGTATCGCAATGGCCCAAGTGGCCTATATGAATTTTTCGATTGTGCCCAAGTGGCCTTTTGTCCTTTGCATGGATGTTATGCAAGTGGCCTATGTTTTGCCGGAATGTTGATTCATTTCTGTTCCGGCAAATTTTAGGCGCTTGATTTGTCCACTTTTTATCAAAGGTCATGGCGAAATTTTCCGTGAATTTTGGCTTGACTTGTGCTAGAAACTAGGACAAATCGAGTGCATGGGATTTGCCGCAACTTGAATGAATCAACATTCCGGCAAAACATAGGCCTTCTTATTTCATTATTCATTTTATTAGGTCTAGAATTAATTGACTAGACTTAATCGTAGGAAACATGGCTAACAACGATGAAGGAGGGGGTTTTGGTAATTGCAACATCTACGAGGTAGTAGACAACTATTTGGACGAGCAAGAGTTGTTGTTGTAACCCCCGTCACATCCAAGGGTTGCACTGAGACTGATACCAGCATCGATATCCGGGCCAAGAACGGTGCCGATGCTGGCGAATTAGCCGGTAAAGAACCGCCACCATAGAGGATACGGCGCCCAAATCAGCTCGTCACTACTAGACTGGTGGTCATGGCGGTGGACACCGGCAATTTCGAGCCAACAAAGCCTAAGGAAGCGCGCATGTGCTACCGCAATCAACTAGGTCGTATCCTATGGGAAACCGCCACCATCAACGACGAAAAATTAAGGAAGATACCAAATATGCAGAACATCCTCCTAACGAAGCAACACCAGATATTCTTGTTCCCGGGCCGGGATGAAACCAAATATCCTCGACCGTGGCAAGACCCGACAATGAAGAAGATAAACAACAAAGCCATGGGCAAGTTTAGCGGCGCATTGTCCGCCTGGAAAGTAAGGGTGAAACATCGGATCATCGTCCAAAAGGAACCCTACTCCGAGATTGTAAAGGATAATCCGACAATTACAGAAGATCAGTTCGAGATATTCAGAGTAGATGGAGGGGCTTCAAGAAAGGAACATGGGGTACCACCGCCTAGAAAGATGTTGTTACGTGGGGAAGAGGCCCATATGGGCCAAGGAGGACGCGGAACACAAAAGTGAAGGGCTCTGAGACCCCTTGGCGGAGTTCACCGTCCTGCAGGAGCGTGATGTCATCAGCACCCGATACCATTGTGACCCAGTTAACAAGGTTTTCAAAATGGACGCGGTCACGAGGGAGTTCATGAGACTGCTGGTAATTATTAATTTACCCCCTAATTTTAGCTTCTGATCAATACGACTACATGTTTAGTCACATTTATAAATGATCCATGTTCCTTTGGCAGAATGAGCAGCACAGGATTGCAGCCGAAAGCGACTTGCCGTTTGAGCATTGGCTAGGCCCAAGTAGGACACCCCTTTCAACCGGGCATTGAATATATTGAAAAGACTCACGGTGGACACTCGGGCGTCATATGGATGCGTGCACGGCATCGGAGACAACACCACGTGGAAGCACTACTACCGTGAGGACACCGAGGAGAGAAAGCAAAGATGGAAGTTAAAAGAAATAAACATCGACAAGAAGGTTGAGATTGTAGTTGATAAGAAATCAGTTGAGACCAAAGAAGTGATACGACCTGAGTTGCTGAACGAGGCAGTCAAAGCAGCGGTAGCTGCCGCAAGAGAGGGAATGGCATCTTAGTTTGGTGCCTTGATTCCGGTTGTCATCAATTGGACCAAGCAAAATCCAGATAAAGAGGCAGCAAACTTTCCCCTTCCCAGCTTCGTTGGGAGCACCTCATTTAGCATTGCACCAGCACCTGCTCACTCAACCGCACCTGATAATAGCAGCGCGTCCTCCATCTTTGGGTGCTTAGCGGGGCTTCATCTTTGGCTGAGCTCGACGCCCTAACAATAACTACCTTTCACACCGGCCCTCTTGAATATATGTATAATCTCCTGTTTTTGTTGCCTTTCAGATGTTTCACATCACAAACATGTCTTCATAGGATGACGAAACCCCATGCACCATACTGTACACCATCAGCGACCAGAAGGTGGATGTGGGAAAGGTGACGATAGTGAAGCTGCAGTAACAATTGTTCCACAGTCGTCTGATGCACCCTGGCGTCTTCAAGGTTTCATGGCCAGTGTCAAAGTGGGCTACGAGAATTTGGCATACCACTAGGGGGAGATGACGGCGAGACCTCGCCACGGCTTGACAATTGCAAGAGTTGGGTCCTGCTATGGCTGAAGAGTCTCCTTCGCCTAGAGGCGGCCGGGAGCACACGAACGACCAAGAAGCCTCAGGAAGGTATGAACACCACCACCCCACCTACCCATATAGCAGCGCCTATCGTGCCGGGTGATAGCAGATGGCGTGAGGAAGATCAGGCTCCATTAGTGGCTGATGATGTCACTGCCGTCGAAGAAGCCATGAATGATGCCATGGACGAGGATGATGACCATCTACAGTATCCCAATACGGGCGTCTATGGAGACGAAGGATTGATGGCTCAGCAGTATGACTCGGGGTTTAAGCATGATGAGTCGCAAGACCTTTGCCTGAATTGCCGAGCAAGATCGTCTTAAGGCTGATTGAAAGAAGTCTCTCTTCCTGCAATCCTCGCAGGACACGCCTTCAGATGCCGCCTCAACCCAGCAACAATAACGTGCGGCTCATGCATTAATGCTGAGCCCGATAACACTAGGGGCGGTTGATACGTGGCTAACCCATTGTAGGCAGATATTTCACATTTGGAGTGGGATCCCTCGAAGAACATGGGGAAGAACAGGAAGAAATCACAAGGGGAAACACTCAAGAACAAGTCCAATCACACATCCACTAGACAATCAAACACACAAGATCCACAAGGGTACATGAACAACAAAAGGAAAGCTACAAGTTACAGTTCATCTCCAAGAGGAGGTCTTGATGGTATCCTAGACGGATCTTCCCACGAGGGGGTCTTGACGATATCCCACAGGATCTTCTCACATGGAGGTCTTGAACTCCATGGGAGTGGTCACTCTCTCTCAAGAGGAGGAGGTAGGAGCAAAGCTCACCTAAGAATGAGCTATCATATTTGCTAAGCCTAGAAAGAAGGTGGAGGTGGTTTATTTATAGTCTAAGCCACGAAGGGGTAAGTGGGAGAGGGATACAAGGCCAAAGGCCCACGACTGCGCACACAGGCTTCGGACGTCCGGTTGGTGTCGGACGCCCGGAGGCTCGGGACGGTCCAGACGTCTGGAAGTCTTCGGACTTCCATAAATATCGTTCTGTCACCATGGCACCGGTCGTCCGATGGCGCTCGGTCGTCCGTGGCTTGGGAGGTGTCAGACGTCCGGTCTCGGTCAGTCGTCCAGTCGTTGTAGATCTCGGCAGGGACTCTTGGGCTGGCTGGAGTTCCAGGTGTCAGACATCCGGCGTAGTCTGGTCGTCCGGTGGCTGTAGATTGTCGGACATCCGGTGGCACGTCGGTCATTCGGCCTCTGGGGACTCCGCAGCTCTGTCTTCTTCCGTCTTTGCTTCCACGCTTCCCTCACGGATGGTGTAGGTGTTCCTTGGCGCTTGCACTCCTCCTCGTCATCCGTAGCATTCCGACAATACCTATGCATGCACACGAGTGGAGTGTCAAGTAGTATAACCTTCCTCGAAGGGGTCAAGTGAACACGTGTAAAGGAGAAGATTCACCTTTATGTATGAGAAGTAGAGGTCGCACGTGTCACTTGCCAAATGGACTGTTGACATGGTGATGTCCGTAGGATACTCCGCATCATCCCCTCCCCCTTGGAAAAGATCTGACCTTGGATCGAAAGCCAAATCACCATGGGAAAGAGATGGCGTCGCCGTGTCAAAGTGGTCAATCACCAAGCACTCATCATCTTGAAGCTCAAAACGGGCACTCTCCAATGGCGCACCGTCTAGTGATTCCTTCAATAGGAGCAAGTACAACAAACACTTTGAAAAAATAAATGTGGTTAGCGTTAGTGCAAAACCAAGCATTCAAGAGGTGATTCACCCAACAAGTGTCGTCATCAAGCATATCATATGGTGTGACAAAGGATTGTGACATGGCATGTAAGCACATAAATTGAGCACAATCAAAGATATCATGGGGACAAGCATGCAATTTTGAGGTAGTGATGCAAATATGTGTTACAAGAGAACAAGCATCTACCTCGAGGTCATAGCAAGCATTCACAAATTTCTCAATGAAAGGTCTATGGTAGGCATAAGAATCATTCACAACACCAAATAAAATGAAGTGTCTAAACACATGGGTCAAGTGCAAGACAATCCAAGCATAATGTGCATAGGGTGTAATGAATATAGTGTGGCACTCAACACAACAGAAAGAGCAATTGTTCATCATGTGTGAGGCAATCAAGTGAATCATGTGACAAACAAAGGGACATGGCATACGTGAAGAAATGATATTGGTGCAACCAACCATATGATAGTGGCAAGTAGTCCAAGAATTGGATGCAACACACAAGGTATATATGTCATGAGGCATGGAAATGCGAAAATGGCAAGTCGAGGCAAGATCTCTAACATGTGCGCCATCAAGTGGTCTAAGATGACCAATAAGCTTCATGGTGCAAGCAACACAAATAGCATGATCCTCAATATCCTTGCTCAAGAAGGATGTCACCTTGAAAGCGTGTCCTTGTGCATTCTTCACAATGCCGAAATGGTAGGAAATGTGGTGTAGAAGCGAGTCGTGGTAGAATATATGAGGCTCGCTCTCAAGAGCTCGAATGGTCAACTCACGTGAAGTGGAAGTCGACACAAAGTCCAAGTATCCTACACATGCACACAACAAAACAAAGAATGTATGCGCATGGTAGATAAACACATCATCCATCATGATGGTTCACATCTTTTGCACATAACCATTAGAAGCAAAAGTGCATGAATAATATGATGCAACAATGGCGATATTCATGGCACTAGGTATATGGTGCAAAGAAGTAAGACAAGCATGCTTCACAAGTAATATGTCAAAATCTCCAAATATATGCGAGAATGCTATGGGGGCAATCTCATGAGCAAGAAGATAATCATTGTTGCACTCAATACATGTGTCGGTGTCAAAACCGGCGGATCTCGGGTAGGGGGTCCCGAACTGTGCGTCTAGGCAGATGGTAACAGGAGACAAGGGACACGATGTTTTACCTGTGTTCGGCCCTCTTGATGGAGGTAAAACCCTCGTCCTGCTTGATTAATATTGATGATATGGGTAGTACAAGAGTGGATCTACCACGAGATCAAGGAGGCTAAACCCTAGAAGCTAGCCTATGGTATGATTGTTGTAATGGAGGTTATGTCCTATGGACTAAAGCCCCCCGGTTTATATAGACACCGGAGAGGGCTAGGGTTACATAGAGTCAGTTACAATGGTAGGAGATCTACATATCCGTATTGCCAAGCTTGCCTTCCACGCCAAGGAAAGTCCCATCCGGACACGGGACGGAGTCTTCAATCTTGTATCTTCGTAGTCTTGGAGGCCGGCAGACGATGATAGTCCGGCTGTCCGGACACCCCCTAGTCCAGGACTCCCTTAGTAGCCCCTGAACCTGGCTTCAATGATGATGAGTCCGGCGCGCATAATGTTCGGCATTGCAAGGAGGGTTCCTCCTTTGAATAATCCGGAGAAGATTGTGAACACCCGGATAGTGTCTGGTTCTGCAAAATAAATTCCACGTTCCATCGTAGAGAGAATAATATATACACAAGTTCAATCTGTTGACGTATTTTGCGGCATGACGTCACACCACTACCAAGCCTTTACTTGAATCGTTTTTTATTATACCACCTTAGCGCGTTTAGCGAAGCGGTTTCCTTGGCACGTCTTGTCGAAGAAGAGATCATGTTCCCCTTATTCCGGGATTCTCATCAATACGGGCGTGGGTAACCCAACCGCGCCCGTCGCCACGCCTCCTCTATCGAAGGCGAATCACGAGCGGTCATGGAGACGGCTCTTGGTATTCCCCCACTTTATAATAGGATCAAGGATCGTTTCTTCTCTTCAATCTTCCATCGAATCCTCTGCTCGCTCCAAGTTCCAAACACTCAGAGCTCCAGATTCGAGCGCTTCGGACCTTCAACAATGTCCGGCTCCGACCTTCAGGGCCGGTGGGTGCCCTCCTCCGTCACGGAGGAGGACGTGCTAAAGCTGCGTGAGGCCAAGTACCTGTCTTTCGAGGTTTCGCACAGGCTGCCTGCCAAAGAGCAGGCCATCCCCACCCCTGAGCCCGGCGAGTATGTCGTCTTTGTATCCCACCTCCGTAGGGGTTTAGGCTTCCCGATGGATCCTTTTGTGAGAGGGCTCATGTTCTATTATGGGTTAGAATTCCATGACTTGGCTCCGGAGTCCATCCACCATATCTCCGCATTCATCATTTTCTGCGAAGCCTTTCTCCGTGTCACCCCCCACTTCGGCCTGTGGCAGAAGACCTTCAATGTGGAGCCGAAGATGGTCGGGGGGCGTCAAGCTGAATGCGGCGGGGCGGCCGTAAGCAGGAGGGCCGATGCCCCGTGGCCTGAGGGCTCCTTCCAAGAGGAGCTCGGCTTATGGAAGCAGGAGTGGTTCTATATCACCGCTCCGAGGGGCAGCAGGCAGAAGCCGCCGCCTCCGTTCCGCTAGGTACCTCCACGACGGTTGATGTTGTGGGTCAACCAAGGGTTCAATTGGGGGCCGTCAAAAGACGTGCCCCTATTGCAGGGCCGAAGTCGAGACCTCCAAGCGAGGGAGATCGATCTGATCGTGGTGGCGCAAGTTATGCTAATTAGGCGTCTCCTGCCCTGCAAACGCCGTCCTCCCCGGCCATGGGAGTTCAATCCGGAGGGCCCAAGGATTCTTCAACACTTCATGGGTATGACACCCATGGAGATGTACAAGTTGTTCTTCGGATCACAGGTGGTGTGTCCGGAATTGACCGACGATGCCGGCCTAAGCTGCAATCGCCCGGATACTCGAGTAAGTAGCTCCATGCTTGGACGTACCGTTTGTTTGCTTTTCATAATTCGCTTTTCAACCCGTTATCCTCCAACAGGAGTGGATTGCGCAAGCAAAGCTGACAAGGTGTTCGGCCCCCCTCCCAGAGACCGCACCGGAGCCCATGCTGGTCGAATGTTGGAGGTTGCGCCTTGTAAGAAGGCGAGGGGAGAACAGAGGAGTTACCACCCCGCCTAAGGGGCTTGAAGAAGGGGGATCGAGAATCCTCCCTCCGGGGGGAGAGAGGACCGCCTCAAGACTCGAGGCCAAAGCCCTAAGCGGGGTAAGAAATCTTGCGGAGGGTCCTGCGTCTGGGAGGCCCGCCGCACAGTCTTCTCAGAAGAATCAGCCCTCTAGCGAGCCGTGAGTAGGAAAAGGGGAATTCATTAATGAAAAACATCCCTATTTGTGCTTCTGAGGATAACCGAAATTTTTACCTTGTAGTTCGGATCTGCAACCTTCTCGAGATGAGCTCGTCTTGAGGATCTTCGTGGGAGATGATGGAGAGCGAGACGCCTCCCTCTGCTCTTGCCGTCGGATAGGGCGGACGAGCCACAAGTGTCGCCACGGAGGGTATCCCGAGCCGGCAGAGCCGAAGAGTTCGGCGCCGACTAGTGTTCGGCGGGAGCCAAGGATCTGCTTGAGAGGGCGTCATCTCGAGAAGATCACCGTGCGTTGATGAGCATGGTGATCGGTAGGATTTCGTCCGCCGAAAGCGGATTGCACAATGCCGTCAGGAGTTTGCTGGCGGGGTTTGAGGTACGTAAAAACGACACCCTGTGTAGATAGTAGCCCCTGAGACTCGGTAGGTTGTCGAAAGCGACAGCGTGCCGAGGATCAAAATCGCAGGTATTGAGTGTTGCCTTTCCTATGCAGGTGGCGGATAGTCCGGGGGCTGGCCGGACTGATGGAGTTGCCGAATTAGTGCGGCAACTCGATGTAGCGGATGCGGACATCGCACTAGTCAACAAGCGACTTGACGAGTCGCAAGGTAAATTGATTCTCCGCAGTCACCTATTAAGGGAGCTAAAGCTCACTTCTTACAATATTTATGCTTGACGCAGATGGTGGTGCTGCTGTGGAGAGCCTTCGGGCAGAACTTGCTCAAGCCAAGGAGCAGGCCAGAAGAAGCAACATGGCTGGCTCGAGGGTGGTCGAGGAGTTAGAAGCCGAAAGGGCTGCACACTGCCGAAGCAGGGAAGAGGTGGCCGAATTGGCCGTTAAATTGAAGGATGCTACCGACCGCAATGATGCTCTTGAAAAGGAGCACCTATCGGAGCGAGAAGGCCTGGTCAAGGCCACCGCCGAAGCCAAGGATGCCCGTTCTGCAATGCGGGCTATGAAGGAGGAGCTGCGTCAGGCCGGAGACATTGTGGCTGGCAAGCCTTTTCTGCTACACCGCAGGTTTACGGATCCAAAGTATGTCCAGCTTGGCCAGCTGTGGGGTCCGAGGGATCCATATATGGACTTAGCGGTGAGTGTTGCAGATGCCGTTGTGCACTTCCGAAGCCAGAAGGATCACAAGACAGAAGGGCTATTTTGGTCTCAATTCCATAGTCCGGATCGTTCACTTCCACTGACCGATCGGTTGGCCGAATGGGCTGAGCTGAACAGGCTGTCCGGACTTGCCATGACGGATATCGTGGCTCATGTCTGGCCAGAGAGGCCCAAGGCGACGAGCTATTTTGGCTTATTGCAACAATTTCTTGGGGCGGTGCCGCATATCAAGGAGATGAAGCGGTCGGCCTGCATAGAGGGTGCGCGGATGGCCCTTGCCCGTGTGAAGACACATTGGACAGAGATGGATGCCGCCGCTGTAGCAACCCAGGGTTCGGACGAAAGCCGGTTACCCGCCGAGCACTATTTTGGGGAAGTTATGTGTGGTTCTCGTGTAATAGAGTCGCAGTGCTCGAAAAATGTAACGTTCAAATGAACGTTTTTATTTTGTAAAACAATGGTTATGATGTAATCGCTTTTTATACTTGTGCGTTCCAAGTATTGAAATATCTTCTATGCGGCCGTTTATGTATACGTGTGTATAACCTGAAAGATGGCAGTCTTCGGCTTCAGCCCCCACGCACAAGGTGTGGGGGTGTTTGCAAAAATACGCATTTTCACACTTAATCCGACGTCTCGGTCCTGTTAAGGAGGTGGTAGCGTAGCAAACGAGGCAAGCGGACTATAACGCTTTATCACTTTCACTTAGCCATTGGAGTTCGAGGGTGGGGCTACGATATAGCCCCTGGGGGCACCGCGCTCTCCGAATTCGGGGCGTGTATGTGCCTGACCGGGAAACGGTCCTTCGTCAAAGCAGAGGAATTCTAAACATTCCGGTGGTCGATCGAGTGGTTGACCAGTCTCTCGATGTATCATGACAGTCAGTTTTTGCCTTTCTCTCTCGAGGTGCTTGCCCAAATTAACCGGGGCACAATCGCAGAGTTCTCCGATGCCGCGTTAGCCGATGATCTGACGTAAGGCAGCAAAACACGGAGCCGGGCAAACCCAACATTTGACCAAAGACACGATTCGAGCTGATGCATATAAGGCCTAACTTCGAGGCGCCAACACTCCCTAAGGTGTTCGGTCTTTATAATAATGGGCAGAACAATGCCCTAAGCCCCTAGTGTCCAGGTACGGGCAAAGTCTTCTGACGCGGCCGATGCCAAAACGTCAGGCTCCACTCTGGTTATAATGAGAAGCCAGGGGATTATAGCAACAAGAGACAGTAAAAAAGGTTTACGCAGGGTCTTAATCTGAAAAGAATCCTTGCCACGGGTCCCTACTGCACGTCTGCGCCTGTGTCTACGTTGTGCCGTTGTCCTGGACGGGTGTGCACGTTGTCATCTGTAAAAAGAGAGGAACTCAGTTTGAAAGGAAATCGTGCGAAAAAAGGTATGTGAAAAATATTAATAAGTAAAGAGGAGTCTATATTAGCTCGTTGTTGCTTATACGCTCAGCCCCTTGTGAAGGGGCTTGCGGCTAGGGAGCCCCTAGCTTATTTGTGCCGGACTCGTCTAGCCGTGTCAGGGGTCTTTACCTGACCCTCGCAATGAAATGATGCCACGTGGACCGGGCATTTCATGTGTAAGAGACGTGTAATGTGGTATGGTGTTGAAGCGGACAAAAGCTTCACGTCCCAATAGTGCTTGATAGCCACTTTCGAATGGGGCGACATGAAAAATTAGTTTTTCGCGTCGGAAGTTGTTCGGTGACCTGAACACAACTTCTAGTAATAAGGAGGCCGTGCACTTGGCGTAAGGGCCTGGCGTTACTCCTTTAAAGGAGGTGCGGCTATGTCGAATTTTAGTAAGGTCTAGCCCCAACTTGCGGATTGTGTTTGGATATAGCAGGTTTAAATCGCTGCCGCCGTCCATCAGGACTTGTGTAAATTGTAGTCCGTCGATTATAGGATCCAATATCAGAGCAGTCCATCCTGCATTCCGAATACTTCTGGAGTAATCCAGGTGGTCGAAAGTGATTGGTTTTGACATCCAATCTCGAGGTTCCGCTGGGGTGGACCGTGCGAGACCCGTCTTAGCGGGTGCCGCATTGTTTTTCCGTATTATCACATGAAGTGAGTTTACTGCTTTGACTTCTTGTGGGAAAGTCTTTTTTTTCCTGTGCTCTGCTTATGGGGTTTATCATCATCCTCGCTTGATGCGTCGAGCCCCTTGTGTTCGGCATTTAGTCGGCCGGACTGTTTGAAAACCCAACAATCTCGGTGGGTGTGGTTTGCAGGCCTTCCGGGAGTACTGTGGATTTGACATATCCGACCCAAAATTTTGTTTAAGTTGGATAGCTCATCACTGTTATCCTTAACAGGTAGTGATTTGTTGTTTGGCCGCGAGCTTTTGAATCCGGCGTTGACCGCCATATTCTTTGGGCTTTTTCTTTATTCCGGCGCTGATCCTTTCTGCGCCGTGATTTTCCGTTTCCATCTCTACTCTCGGATGTACTCGGGTCGCTGGTGTTGCACCTTGCTAGCCAGCTATCCTCCCCCGCGCAAAAGCGGGTCATGAGGCTTGTTAGCGCGGACATTATCATCGGCTTCTCTTGGCCGAGGTGTCTGGCAAGCCATTCGTCTCGGACGTTGTGTTTAAAAGCTGCTAAGGCTTCGGCGTCCGGACAGTCGACTATTTGGTTCTTTTAGTAAGGAACCTGTTCCAGAATTTGCGCGCTGACTCTCCGGGCTGTTGAGTGATATGACTTAGATCATCTGCATCCGGAGGGCGGACATAAGTGCCTTGAAAATTTGCTCTAAACGCCTCCTCAAGCTCTTCCCAACTTCCAACAGTGTTTTCTGGGAGGCTTTTGAGCCACTGCCGAGCTGGCCCTTTGAGCTTGAGGGGTAGATATTTTATGGCGTGGAGATCATCTCCTCTAGCCATATGTATGTGTAGTATGTAATCCTCTATCCGTAATCCGAGTGCATTGTTCCGTCGTAAGCCTCTATGTTTATGGGTTTAAACCCTGCTGGGAATTCATGATCCAGCACCTCATTGGTGAAACATAGTGGGTGTGCGGTGCCCCTGTATTTGGGTGTGCCGTTGTCTTCGAACACTTGACGTGTTGTGCTGCTTCCTGGGGCCCTCTTTTTTGGCCCGTAAATGGACCTGGCTGGGCCATCTGTTTTCCCAGGGTCATGAGTCGGCTTATGTGCGGCATCGCTTGTAGATTGGGGCCTATCATCTGGTCGTCTATCCGGCCAGGCGGCCTTTTTGTTTTTTGACTGTGGGGGCTCTATGGCTTTCTCGTCAAATTCTGGCAGCAGCTTGCGCTTCGGATAGCTCTTTGATTGATGGCCATTGCCGTATTTGTCTGCGGTTTTGAGCACTTTGCTCCACCTCGCTCTGAGTATGTCTTCCGCTGTTTTGAGCTTCCGTTTTTCCTTCTTCAGGCTTCTTGCGGTGGCGACGAGTCTTCCGTGAAGGTTTTTGTGTTTCGGTAGTATGTCCGGTGTGAGGTTGTCCGGACTGTTGGTTTCGCCGGGATTGGATTGATTATCCGATTCGTCCTGTTCGGACGGTTGCTTGGTTGCATGTTCGTCGTCCACTGGTTTGCCCTGCTCTAATGCTGGGTCATTAGGAATGCTGTCTTTGTCGAGGCGGGTCTTAGGGCGGCGCTTGCGTCGCTACTTTGGATGTTTATCGACGGGATTATCCTTTGCCGCGCCCCGTTGTTCCTCGTCGCTGCTTCCTCTTGGGGTATCCACCATATATACGTCATGTGTTGGGGTGGTCTTCCAGTGCCCTGCAGGCGCTGGTTCTTGAACGTCTCCGGCATCGTCGTCCATACCGTCGATGTCTTCGGAGTCATAGTCTAGCATGTCTGTTAGATGGTCGACAGTGGCTACAAAGTGGGTGGTGGGAGGGCTTCGAATTTCTTCGTCGTCCACATCCCAACCATCCTGGCCATAGTCCGGCCAGGGTTCTCCGGATAGCGAGAGATGTTTTAGCGAATTTAGGATGTCAGCAAAGGGTGAGTGTTGGAAGATGTCCGCGGCGGTGAACTCCATGATCGGCGCCCAATCAGATTCGATTGGCAGGGGCGCAAGAGGTTGGGTCCGCAGGAGTCGGCACCTCGAGTCACGAGCTTTACAAGGGACAAGGTTAGTGTTCGCTCCATCGCCGTGGAAGGTGCAGCCCGAGGGTGTCCAGCCACCGGTCCTTGATCTGGGCAATCGGCTCGGACCGAGGGCGGAGCGGATTCGTGTCAGACCACCAAGGCCTTGTCCGTGGCGAGCTAAATCATGCCCATCGTGACAGCGGCACACGCCCCGATGGCTCGAGTCCGTCGAAGATCAAGTCCCCGCGATGTCGGCCATGAAGTTTAGGCTTCGGACCTGACACGATGGCGGGGCATAGCTTCGATCTGCTCCAGATGGCCAAGTGAGTTGGCCCGCGGTCGCGGCCGCCCGAATCTGAAGATCATGCGGGAGGAAAGTCTCACCCTGGGCGGTGTTGTTGATTGAAGAAGCCATCAAGCCTATCGGTGGCGACACGGAGGAACTCTCAATGAAAGCACCAATGTCGGTGTCAAAACCGGCGGATCTCGGTAGGGGGTCCCGAACAAGCGTCTAAGCGGATGGTAACAGAGACAAGGGACACGATGTTTTACCCAGGTTCGGGCCCTCTTGATGGAGGTAAAACCCTATGTCCTGCTTGATCAATATTGATGATATGGGTAGTACAAGGGTGGATCTACCACGAGATCAAGGAGGCTAAACCATAGAAGCTAGCCTATGGTATGATTGTTGTAATGGAGGTTATGTCCTACGGACTAAAGCCTCCCGGTTTATATAGACACCGGAGAGGGCTAGGGTTACATAGAGTCGGTTACAATGGTAGGAGATCTACATATCCGTATTGCGAAGCTTGCCTACCACGCCAAGGAAAGTCCCATCCGGACCGGGACGGAGTCTTCAATCTTGTATCTTCGTAGTCTTGGAGTCCGGCGGACGATGATAGTCCAGCTGTCCGGACACCCCCTAGTACAGGACTCCCTCAACATGGCAAATCATCTAGCATGAGAGAGGCAACACATGGAGATATATGCCAAGAAACAATATGAATCATGTGCAAAGCATATAGATGGTTGTCATCAACCGCATGAATTGAGCAAGTATGAATCATGGGTGATGCAACATGAGCAATCATAGTAATCAAGTCGTGCGAACTAGTGGAGCGAAGATGCAACACACGAGAGTAAAGCATGGCAATCATGTCATGTGAGAAAATAATAGGCATAGGTAATGCACATGACATCTCACAAGCACGAACACAAAGCAAGATCATAGTACCATCATAGGGGTGGGTCACAAATGGAACATGGCAACAACAAGCAATGTCTCCACCAAGCTTGCAAATACACATACAAGTGCTAGAATCAATCATCATGTGTAATGCAAAGCATGGGTCAAAAGTGCATGGCAAAGGCATAGTAATGAGCATATCATGCAAAGTGAACATGGAAAGATGGGCATATAATATGTAATGGATAATAACCCATAGCCAAGTGAGGGCCATGTAGAAGAAATGCATGAAGTCTTTGCGCGAAGAGAGCGGTGGGAAAGACAATCCATGGGATCCCCAGTCATCATTGCTCTCCAGAGCTCGTTTTGTCAACTCGTGGGATTGCGAGGTTGACAAGTAATCATGGGTACCTACACAAAAGAGACACAAACCAAAGAAATTGTGCGTGTGGTAAATGTACACATCATCCATCATGATGTGTATGTGCACATGTGAGTTAGCACAAGATAAGAAATGATCAAAGAAATTTGATGCATGGTATAAGATCATGTCATCCACCATGAAAGTATAGTTGTTATGTATAACACGATGGGGATGCAAATTGAGCATACAATTATATGGCACATTAACAGCATTTTCATTCAAGGGAAACATATCGTGCACATAATTATTGGGATCATGTAATGAATGTGATGGATCAAAATCTCCTAAAATGTATTAGGAAACTATGGGGGTCTCCTCATGAGCAATATCGGAAACATCATATGGAGAAAATGGACAACATCCAAAACAATGCATATCTGAAGCTAGGTGATCATGGCATGGCATATGAGATAAATGATGCAAAGGGAGCATATCAATATCATCACAAGAAAAAAATGCCAATAACCATGGGCTTGTCATCCATGCCATAAGTGCAAATTGTGATTATTTTAATGGCATATGCATAGTCACTATGAAGAGATTGCAAATAAGACATATGGTTGATCTCATGCATAGCAAATGACAAGTCAAGCGGATTATCAAACATGATGTGACCTAAATAATTATCACAAGAAATCATATGTAACATGGCATCACAACTAATAGACTCCACATGAGAATCATCATATTCATCATAAATGGGCAAATCATCACATGGGGAAATCATACTAGCATGAAGCAAGGTACTAGGTCGATCAACATCATGCAAGCAATCAATGTCAAGAATGTCCACTAGTGGGACTAGAGCATCACCGTCACCTATGTTACCTTTGTCATTCCACTCAAGTGGTGTAGGTGAGGTGGGAAAGACCAAATGGTGGTCATCTTCATCTTGATGGAACCATGTGGGGGGTGCATCATATTCCACCATGGCCATCGTCTTGTCCAAAGGGAGGACGAAGTCGTCGAGGATTGGCACGTCATCATAAATGGGACCTAGCACCGAATGAGAAGACACAAAAGAGGTAGAGGTCAAGTTGTTAGAAATGCAAATGGCCTCATGAGACCTATCAACTATCACACTCTCTCTATGTGGTGGTTTACTCACTCCCTCAAAGTAGGTGCACTGAAAGTCGCATATGGTGGAGTCATTCATCTCACTCAAGTGGTGAGGGTTGTGGCTCTCCTCACATGGGAATTGGGGCAACTCGTCATATATGGGGCTAGTGGTGAAGTCACTCTCACTCTCAACATGGTGGCAAAAGTCAGTCAAGTCATCATACGTCGCCATGGTCGAAGGGAGAATCCCATGCTCAACCATCTCGTCGTCGTCGCCGTGGATGAAGGCCGAAGATGGCACATCATCACTCTCCTCCATGACCGAAGGGAAAATCCCATGCTCGATCATCTCGTCATCATTGCCGTGGATGAAGGCCGAAGATGGCACATCATCACTCTTGCCTCCAAAGATGGAAACATCATCCTTGCTCGCCACCTTGTCGCTCGCCTCCAAAGCTTGGTCCTTGAGGGTCTCCATAGTCGTACTTGTCGCTGCACCATCTTGAAAAAGAGTCGAAGTAGACTCGGCATCATCAATGCCACAAAGAGAGATGGCAGTGAAGTCGAACTTGGGAGCATCGTCTTGGAGCTCGTCGGGCTTGGACATCGTGGTGGTACTAGCCTCATGCTTGTCATAGAGCTTGGTTGCCGCGAAGTGTGTTTGGGGTGGAGAAACGTTGGCATTCATGAGTTCTTGTTCCTCCTTGAGAGCACCAATGTACTAGTCATCGAGGGACTTGTAGTTCTCAAGGAAGATAGTCTTGGAGATGTCGTTGTTCAATCCCATCAAGAAGTGGAACTTCATCGAAATGGGGTCGTCCACGCCGGCTCGTCGCAAGGCAATCTTCATCTCCTTGAAGTACTTGTCGATGGACTTGGATCCTTGGATGGTGTTCTCCAATTGGTGTCGAAGTTGTTCTGTGTAGGTTGGAGGCACAAACTCTCGCTGCAAAGCTCTCTTCGTCTTGGGCCAACTCATCTCGTAGCTCTCCAAAGGTGTGTGAAGCCACCATGTCAAGGCGTAATCATGGAAGTTTCTTGTGGCGCACTTCACTTGATCTTCGGGACGAACTTGATGTAGCTTGAGGTAGTCGTCCATCAAGTGCTCCCACTCGAGATACTCCTCGGGTTCTTGAGTCCCATAGAAAGGAATCTTGTGGTCGATTTCGAGGTCATAGCAGCTCGGTGAAGTCGCGGACTTGAACTTGGGGAGCTTCTCTTGAGCATAGCCTTGGGCTGCTTGTTGGCGAAGATGCCGTATGTCCGTAGGCGAAGATGCCTTGAAGTTGCTTGGCAAAGATTCCAAGGGAGATGGTGAAGTCGTTGAGAGGTTGTTGGTGTTGAGCTCTTGACCTTCACGTTCTTGTTGGTGATGGTGTTGATGCCGATGTGATCTTGCCAGAGATGGTAGCTCGGAACCATGTGCTCTTGAGCGTCTTTGATCTACTCCATTTGAGCTTGCATCTTGGCGTTGGAGTTGTTTGTCATAGCATCAAACTCGTCCTTGTTGTAGACCGAAGATGCAATGCCTTGCCTATCCATCACAAGACTCAAGCAAAGGTGAGTAGGAAATGATATAACCAATACCAAGTTACCTTTTCCCAAAGTTGAGGATGTATCCCATTTCACTCAATGTGAAGTGAAAGAATAGTGGAATTGGTACCAGACTTGTTCACTCACACCTATCAAGTAAAGCTTAGGGTAGAGCTCGGCGAGGATAGTGGCACAAAAATTTGATGCAAAAATGTTAGCAAGAGTCAATAATGTTGAAAGAGATTCACAAATTTGCAAGAGAAACAAGTAGACCAATAGCAATATGTGGCACACGGAAACACACACACGGATAAACAAATGGAGTCGTGCAACCAAGGAATGAGCACAAAATGTGGAATCCACGGAAATCGCTCGTGTTGCACAACTCGAGAGAGACGCTAGCACGATTGCTCAATAGGCAGATACGACACTTGTGCACAACCTATAAGATGCAAAATGGATATACTTTCTATCCCAAGTATGCTATGTATGTATGCCCGATGTTTCTCTCAAGATGATGCAAGATGATCGGATATGACAATCTTATGTGCAATGTGGTATGATGCTATGGCACTTGCTTACAAGCTTCTTTGCTCTCTTTCTTTGCTTAAAAGCTTTTTTATGGCCAATTTTGTACAATGCACAAACCAAGATAGCAATTGTGTATATGCGGGAACAAACTTGTGACACAAGATATGATACCAATATATGCACCACGTTGATATGGTATGTATGCTATGGGAAGTATGATCACTGATGTGCACAAGTCACGTTGCCGGCAATACTCAAATGGCTAGTCTCGATAGGCAAGGGACGCAAAATGGGCTAGAGGTTATCAATGCAATTGCAAGGGGAATGCACAATGGTGTCGTCGAGGTTACCATCCTTGGCGATGATGAGAGGTGGTGTTGCTGAAGTCGACCCATTCCTAGTTAGCCGAAACACCCTAGAAAACGGAAAAACCACAACTCAAAATCTCAAAGGCCAATGTCAAATGGTGGTAGCGGAAAAAGGTGGTGGTTTGCACTTGGCTATGCGGAAGTGGAATGATGGGCTATACACGTGTCGGAGGTGAAGGTGTCGTCCCTAAGTAGCCTAAACACCTTAGGAGACACAAGCCACAACACAAACAAGCTCAAACAAAAATTGGGTTAAGTTGTGTTAGCGAAATGTATGGTGGGCAAGGTTATGTGGAAATGGTGGTGGTGGTTGATGAAGAAGCGACCGTCCCTAAGTAGCCGAAACACCTTAGGAGACTCGAATCACTACTCAAGCACCACGAATGCTATGGGGAACAAAATTGGTTAGGTTCCGGAAGTCGGTGGTGGCTATGCCGATGATGTGGTGGAGGGCCTAGGTAAACTTGCCAAATTTTCGAAAATTTGATGGACTCAAATGGTGTTGGTAGTATTTTTGTGGGATGGGGGATGTCAATAGCTTCAAAACAAGCTAAAGAACGTCAAAATCGGAGTTCGGATGAATTAGTTATGGACAAAAAAAAATCAGCCGAAGTCTGAAACTACAGGTTACGGACGTCCGTAAAAGGACGGATGTCCGGTTGGGCTCGGAAATCCGTAAATTTGGTTCTGTTGGGTGACACCGGTCGTCCAGAAAGTTGCGGACGTCTGATCATTCCAGGGGCTCCGGATGTCCGTAAAAGCGTCGGTCGTACGGAGTATCGGGGTCAACGCGGGATTTGAGATCCGGGGCGCGATTTTGGGCGGAAAATGGGGATTTTGGTGTCAAAATTGAAGAGATTTCGTGGATGAAAGATGGGGAAACTTGGGGAAATGTCAGATCCACTCGAAACCAAGCAAATCCATCGATCAAAATCAACAACACATCATCAAACCAACAAATCACAAAAAAATTTGGGGCTATTTTTGGTGGGGATTTTTGAAATTGGGGAAGAACACAACAAAATCAAGCTAGAAACCAAGGAGGGGAAGCTCCAAATCCATGATAAATGTGGCTCATGATACCATATGATATGGGGCTAACCCGGTGTAGGCCTATCTTTAACGTTTGGAGTGGGATCCCTCGAAGAACACGAAGAACACGGGGAAGAACGGGGAGAAATCACAAGGGGAAACACTCAAGAACCAGTCCAATCACACATCCACTAGACAATCAAACACACGAGATCCACAAGGGTACATGAACAACAAAAGGAAAGATACAAGGTAGAGTTCATGTCCAAGAGGAGGTCTTGATGGTATCCTAGACGGACCTTCCCATGAGGGGGCCTTGACGATATCCCGCATGATCTTCTCACATGGAGGTCTTGAACTCCATGGGAGTGGTCTCTCTCTCAAGAGGAGGAGGTAGGAGAAAAGCTCATCTAAGGATGAGCTATCATATTTGCTAACCGTAGGAAGGAGGAGGAGGTGGTCTATTTATAGTCTAAGCCACGAAGGGGTAAGTGGGAGAGGGATACAAGGCCAAAGGCCCGCGGTTGCGCACACAGGCGTTGGACTTCCGGTCGGTGTCGGACTACCGGAGGCTCGGGACGGTCCGGACGGCCGGAAGTCTTCGGACTTCAGTAAATATCGTTCTGTCGCCATGGCACCGGTCGTCCAGTGGCGCTTAGTCGTCCGTGGCCTCGGAGGTGTCGGACATTCGGTCTCGGTCGGTCATCCTGTCGCTATATGTCTGGTCGGCAGGACTCTTGGGCTGGCTGGAGTTCCAGGTGTCAGACGGCCGGCATAGTCCGGTCGTCCGGTGGCTGTAGATTGTCGAACGTTGGGTGGCACGTCGGTCGTCTGGCCTCTAGGGACTCCACAGCTCCATCTTCTTCCGTCTTCGCTTCCACGCTTCCCTCGCGGATTGTGAAGGTGTTCCTTGGTGCTTGCACTCCTCCTCGTCATCCGTAGCATTCCAACAATACCTATGCATGAACACGAGTGGAGTGTAAAGTAGTATACCATCCTCGAAGGTGTCAAGTGAACACGTGTAAAGGAGAAGGTTCACCTTTATGTATGAGAAGTAGAGGTCGCACGTGTCACTTGCCAAATGGACTCTTGACATGGTGATGTCCGTAGGATGCTCCACATCAGCGGTGGTCAGGGACGGTATGATAGGCTCACTTCTGAAACCAAAGAAGCATAGGAAGAGATGGAAGAAAGGATCTAATGCCGCCAAAGCTGCTTCTATGAGCCAGCCACCTCCTCAGCCTCGGGTTGTAGACCGTATGCTGGTACGTCTCCAACCTATCTATAACTTTTGATTGTTCCATGCTATTATATTATCTGTTTTGGATGTTTTATATGAATTAATATGTTATTTTATATTACTTTTGGGACTAACCTATTAACCTAGAGCCCAGTGCCAGTTTATGTTTTTTCCTTGTTTTTGATCTTCACAGGAAAGGAATACTAAACGGAGTCCAAACGGAATAATACTTCATGATGATTTTCCTTGGACCAGAAGACACCTAGGATACTTGGAGTTCAAGTAAGAAAAGCCACAAGGTGGTGACAAGGGTGGACGTGATAGCACAAGTGCTCCCTCGATGATTTTTGTAAGTAATGACAACATATATCTTG
Source organism: Aegilops speltoides (assembly GCA_021437245.1). Lineage (NCBI taxonomy): Eukaryota > Viridiplantae > Streptophyta > Magnoliopsida > Poales > Poaceae > Aegilops > Aegilops speltoides. Next base: position 222,680,334 of record CM038142.1, on the reverse strand, counting down.
TTGGACTAATATTTTTATCAAGTACATTCCTGATGAGTTCAACAATGGCGTGGCAAGGACAAGAGGATGTGGAACTCCTTCAAAATGCTAAGGACAAAGATTCGCAAAGGCTCAAGACTCTTCGTTTTCATTTTAGTATCCAAGATCACATTGAGTCCATAGGAAATCCAATACTATTAAAAGTGGATGAGGTGTTGCTTAATGGTCTACTTTCTCAAAGTGCTTAGTGATATTGCTCCAAAATCCTCAGCCACTTTCTCATTTCCACATATGTCCAAAACCTAAAGTACAACTCAGCCCCACCAATTTTGTCTATCCGGCGCCACTGAGTTCTGTTGATATAGCCACTGCCAGAAACCCTAGACAATTTGGTCTCACAAATATGGCTCTCGGTCTCACTGAGATGACCTTGCAAACTCTCTATTGCCTGTTGTGATTATTTCAGTCTCAGCAAAATATGCAATAGGTCCCACCGAGTTTGCCTGACCAACTCTCTGTTTGCTCATAGCTAAAATCAGTTTCACCGAGTTCATGCGATCGGTCTGACCGAGATGTGGTTTTTCCCTAGACCTAGCACATCGCTCCCACCGAGTTGATCACATCGGTCCCACCGAGATTCCTAACGTTCACATTTTGAACTGAATCGGTCTCACTGAGTTCCTCTATTCGGTCTGACCGAGTTGGGTGAAATGTGCGTAACGGTTGGATTTTGCGTGGAGGCTATATATACCCCTCCACCCCGTTCTCCATTTGAGAGAGCGCTATCAGAAAGTTCCTACACTTCCACTACTCATTTTCTGAGAGAGAACCACCTACTCATGTGTTGAGACCAAGACATTCCAATCCAACCACAAGAATCTTGATCTGTAGCCTTCCCCAAGTTGCTTTCCACTCAAATCTTCTTTCCACCATAGCTAAATCAGTGAGAGAGAGTTGAGTGTTGGGGAGACTATCATTTGAAGCACAAGAGCAACGAGTTCATCATCAACACACCATCTATTACCTTTTGGAGAGTGGTGTCTCCTTGATTGGTTAGGTGTCACTTGGGAGCCTCTTGTGGAGTTGAACCAAGGAGTTTGTAAGGGCAAGGAGATCGCCTACTTCGTGAAGATCTACCCGAGTGAGGCAAGTCCTTCGTGGGCGATGGCCATGGTGGGATAGACAAGGTTGCTTCTTCGTGGAACCTTCGTGGGTGGGGCTCTCCGTGGACTCGTGCAACCGTTACCCTTAGTGTGTTGAATTCTCCATCAATGTGGATGTACGATAGCACCACCTATCGGAACCAGGCCAAAAATCTCCATGTCTTCATTGTGTTTGCACACTCTAATCCTATCCATTTACTTTCTTGCAACTAGCATGCTTTACTCTTTCCGCTGCTTATACTCTTGCCATGCTTGCTTGAAATGTATTGGGAATGCATAAAATTGTGCTAAACCTCTACTTCAACTTGAAGAACATAAAAACTGCTACTTTTGCTTGTTGAGGGTCTAATGAAGCCCCCTCTAGACACCAGTTCTCGATCCTTTCAATTGGTATCAGAGCATTGGTTTCCTTACTTTGGTTTAATCACCTTTGGAGGAAGATGGATGAGTCTACGGTTGGGAGTATTAGACGTAGAATGCCTATGCTTGACGGAGAGTCTATAATGCTTGGAAAAATGAGAGGCTTGAGATTTTCAATGTATATAATTTGAACAACTATCTTACTAGCCCTTGTGCGTCTCCTATTGATCCCTTGCATCCTACCCCCAATGTGTATCTTGACATAACCCACAATTTTAGAACTATTAATCTTATCATAAGAGGATTGCCTAGAAATTTGCTTGTATGCTTGCCTACATTTGAATGTGCTTATACTATATGGGGATATCTTGAGGAGCGCTTTCCAAACTACTCTTTTAAAAATTTAGATGCTTCAAAAGTCCATAGCTTTTCATAAAAAGAAACCTACTGATCATAAATTTGATGATTGTCTATTTGAGCTTCGTGATCTCATGCGTGCCAAAGGAGATGTTGGAGTCACTAGTAGCATCATTTCTCAAGTCATTAGAATTCATAAAGATGTACATTGTCATGATCATAAATCTAATGAATCACTCTCTGAAGTCTGCCCAAATGGTAATCTGGCCAGCTGGGCACATAGACTCATAGTTTTCCCACCAAAGGCTAGTGGGGCCCTCAAGGTGATAAGCAATGTAAGTGACCATATTAGCTTCGGATACATGGGCAGAACGTAGGTTGCAAAGCCAATCATCCGCATCGAGGGGCTCGACGGAATGATAGAAGTTTGGTGGGTACAACTTGATAAAGTCATTGAGATACACCAAGTCATTCCTTTGGTAATGTGCAGTGTTCTGCTTAATGCATTCCAGGAGTCGGTTGGTCTCGCGTTTATTCCTTTCTACCTCCAACATGACCTCAGCCAAGGAAGGTGGATGGGGTAGATTCCCATCCCTAGCCCCACTGGCTTCACCATGCTCCTGGATAGCAAGGGTACTTCGGGTGTTGACCATCCTAGGAAAACAAAGCTACGGTTTAGACAAGGACGGCAAACTCTGACATAGGAGTGCAGAATGTAATGGATGACACAGAATGCAGAGATGTACATCTGTATGACATGGTAATATAGAAACTGCCATATATAAACCATTGGTCATACACACCATACATAGTTTAATTAGTACAAGCCCAGGCTAAAGTACAACTACGGTGAAAGGACGATACATCTCATCAGAGGCATTCCAAGCTCCTATACATTATTTATCTACGCCTCTAGAACTCGATACACACTAAGTCATATTCCACAAGACACGTAGGACTCTGGAGATACAACTATTACAATACTACTACTGCCATGATCTAGCTCAGTCATCTCCGTCTCTATAGTAATCTCCATAAAGATTACCCTGTATCCTGGAAGTGGAACATGAGGATCTAGGAACTCCCGGTCGCGTGGGGCCTATGGACCATAAGGACATGGATGAGGCCTTTTTCCCACGGCTGGTGGCAAACGACGCCCACGTGGAGGTGTAATGCCTCCAACATCAGGGTAGTCAATACGGTTTGGCAGACGAGACTATATGGGGTATAAATCCCGCATATCAAGATACCCAGTCTGCACGACGGGTGCAAGCTATGTCAGAGTGGCCCAGTGGTCCGCTCGAGTGTTGTAAAGCTCCATCCGGTGGGCACGGACCTCACGGTCCCTTTCCTCTAGCATCTCTCTGGTAATCTGAAGGCGCGGCTCCTCATGAGCGGCGTCAATGTAAAGACCAGTGTAGTATCCCTCTTAACCAGGAAGTGTTGCTAGCATGTAGCAGAACTCAGTGTCCTAAAGCGACGCGTATCCAGCTCGAATGATAGTCATCATGGACTAGGCAGCATCTTGAACAAACATCTCCACGGTAACTCTGAGCCCATATGACCAGTGAATGGGGTCGGTAGCTCCGGGGTAGGAAGTATATATCCTCACTCTGCAAATGTACTGGCTTTGCTTGAAATCTCGATAATGCTCCTCTACAGTATACTCTGGATACCATCGATAGCCAGTCTCGGTCATCACGCAAACCACATGGCTGTGTGACCAGGCACATCAATGCACCGGGTCAGATGAACCACCTGATGTGGGGTGCGGGAAGCCATCTGAAACACGAAGTAATGCAAAGGCATTAGAATTTCTAAGAGAAATTGGACAACATAACAGTTGTAAATGCTCAAAAAGGATTTTGAGACATTTTTCAAAGGATTGCATAGTCACTCAACAACATCATATCAAGGCTCTGGGTCCAACTAACAACATACTAAAGTAGTACAAACTGAACTGGGGCTTGAAACCAACAATCCTATAAGAGTCGATGGATTAGCAACAAGTGAACCTGATAGAAAGATGAGATCCTATTCCTTAACTCCCGCGGAAAGAATAGGGTGACTCAGATCAGAATGACATGAGGTAAAGGAGTAAAAAGAGCCTTACGTTCCTTCCCACAATCAATTCCCCTACATATAAATAAAGCATTTCTAGACTCGACATCGACCAGTTTGGCTTGAAGAACCAACAGGCAGTCCAGCTCAGATGCCAATGCTGTTAGGACCCCGATTTTAGGTCACACTGACCTAGCATGTAACACATCATATCACTTTGTGGCCTCACGCACAGTATTCCCACAGGTGCCACCTTACCCGCCCCGGGACCTTTTGCGCCATTTGGCTCACGTATATGATAGTGTCGCTAGCATACATATGACAAAGAACCCGGGCCGACATGACTAGTCATAAACCCAAGGTGGCACTAACTTACAGGGACAGGCATACATGACCCAGCAACGAACGTGTCGATCAACAACGTATGAACCCAAGTCGTAGCACGCTACAAGGACTTAAAGGAACAACGTGTGACATTTCCCTGAAGGGACAGACACAGGAACGAAGAAGGACACATGCCGGCCAGCCTAAGTGTTCCGGAGCAGTAGCAAGCTACCAGGGCTCAGTGGAAGCACTAGGAGACATTCCTCATAAGAGAGGCTACCAAGAATAAACAACTAGGTTGTCAGATCCCACACATACCAAGCATTTCAAATCATACATACAATATGCTCGATATGTGCAAATACAACATGGCATCTATAACTCAAGTACTTTATTTAAAAGGCTCTAAGAAGCCATACATAACATATCCATACAGATAGGGGTCACACGACCCGACACTCAAGTCATACAAACATACAAGCACATGCGGAAGCAAACTTGTCTGTGTACAGACAACTAGAAAGCAAGAAGGCTTGATGAAGCCTGTCTATCTACATTGGCCCTTCACTAGCTCAGGGTCACCACCTAGGCATCAAGTTACTCATCAACGTCGAGATCTACATAAAACCCATCGGAAGGGGCAGTTTTCTCCTCTGCAATAGTAATTAAGCAAACATGAGTACAAAGGTACTCTGCAAGACTTACATCAGATCCTACATACATGCACATTATCAACAAGGGGTGGTGGAGTTTATTGCAGCAAGACAACTTTGACTCTTGGCTAAACTATCCTACAAGACAGCATCTTGTAAATGATTTTGTGCACACGAGTCCACTACTCACCACAACAATACTCTACCGCGGATCCTCTCCCGTCATCCTACAGAAGGGCCATCCATGGCACTCACACTTGTCTCGAGGATTTTATAAGTATCCATTAACTTGTCTATGAACTATATAGGCAACAAAGTAGTCCTTTACCGCGAACGTGACTATTCGAATAAATGATGTTAACCCTACAGGGGTGCTTCTTCACACACACTCCCACCACTTATCGTCGTTTACACGACATGTACTCGGCAACCTTCAAGCGGAAGCCTAACGAGGGTGTCGGCCACGACCCGACTAAATACTCAAGTCCCTAGTCCAGGTTTATCGCCTATTCAGGTTCCATCCACAGGGAGTCCGGCCGAGGTTTCCACTTACGGACCCGAACGATGTGTGCAGAGTTCCCAAGGCACCAAACGGGCATCCCGGTACACCGTGCCACATACCTGCCACATCAAATCCCACCCCACGGGTCAGCACTACGCACGGCCTCCAGTATACTATAAACACAAGAAACTACTTGCAACTCCTGGACAGTGGACAAGGGCGGTTAATAAGCCGAGAGGGTCAATTAAAGATCCCAATGCGTGGTAGTAGTCTATCTTAAATCGCACATACAGATCTAAGTTCTTAGGGACGGTTCCAATGAAACAACCCACCATGTACTCCTACATGGCCTCTCATCGATACCTTTACCAAATCATGTTCAACACTTCACCCTCATCACCGACATAAACATTTCACTCTAGCGTCACCCAGATGAACAAGACCTGACACGACTCTAAGCATAGTAGGCATAGCAAGGTAGGAAACACAAACGTGCCTCAATCAGCTCTTACACATGCTAGTGGGTTTCATCTAGTTACTGTGGCAATGATAGGTCATGCAGCAGAAAAGGTTTCAACTCCCGCAGCACACAGTAGTTTGAAACATTGTTGTCTTAAATGCAGTAAATGAGAGCAGGAGCAAGAACATGGGATTTTATCGATATGATCAAACGGTGGTTGCTTGCCTGACGGAGTGGTCGAGGGGTACTGTCCTTGAGCTGGATACTCGCGAATATCCTCAGGAGCAGAACCTACCGCGGAGAACACACCGTAACACAATTAATACATGGCAATATGCAACAATATGATGCATGCATATGACATGGAAAAATGAGTGTGTTGGGCTAATGCAACTACAAACAGATGGGTTTGAGTTAGTTTGAACCAAAGGTTCAACTTCAAACTAAAACTATGAATTTAAATAGTGCTTTATCATGTTTTGATCTAAACATCAAGATTAAGTTGCTTTAACATGCATGAAACTGGCGCATATGGATAGATTGGATTTTTCTGATCATTTTTCATATATAAATCTTTTCATTTGGAGCTACAGATTAATTTCTATAATTTTTTGAAGTTTATAACAATTTCTGGAATTTTCTGAATAAGTTTAAATCCAGAAAAGTCTTTACTGCGTCATCACTGCGTCAGGAGGTCAACCCGCCATACCAGGTCAAACCTGACCAGTGGGGCCCACTGGTCAGTGACTTAGTTAGTTAAGTAACTGATTAAGGTCAGATTAGTGGCAAACCTAGGTTTGACCAGGACGGGTGTCGGTGTCAAAACCGGCAGATCTCGGGTAGGGGGTTCCGAACTGTGCGTCTAGGTGGATGGTAACAGGAGACAAGGGACACGATGTTTTTACCCAGGTTCGGGCCCTCTCGATGGAGGTAAAACCCTACTGCTGCTTGATTGATATTGATGATATGGGTAGTACAAGAGTAGATCTACCACGAGATCGAGAGAGCTAAACCTAGAAGCTAGCCTATGGTATGATTGTTATTAGTCAATGCGGACTAAAACCCTCCGGTTTATATAGGCACCGAAGAGGGTTAGGGTTACACAGAGTCGGTTACAATGATAGGAGATCTACATATCCGTATCGCCAAGCTTGCCTTCGACGCCAAGGAAAGTCCCATCCGAACACGAGACGAAGTCTTCAATCTTGTATCTGCATAGTCCATGAGTCCGGCCGAAGATGATAGTTCGGCTATCCGGACACCCCCTAGTCCGGGACTCCCTCAGTAGCCCCCGAACCAGGCTTCAATGGCGATGAGTCTGGCGCGTAGATTGTCTTCGGCATTGCAAGGCGGTTTCTTCTCCAAATCCTGTGTACCTGTTGAATAGCGTCCGGCTTCTTGTAAATATTGCACTCCTCGGCTTCCACGCCCAATAATTGCCATCTTCCACGTGTTGAACGAAGGCGAAAAGCCATGGTATTTTACATTTATCCCCCTAGCCGTGCAAATGAGCTGCCTATAAAAGAGACGAGGATCTAGATCCAAATCACACCATCCTCCCTTCGCTTGACATTCATCGGGCGCATCCGCAATCCATTCCATCATGGACGGTCGTGGCGGCTCCTCCTCTCGCCCTCCCAGCCCTCAGCACGGAGATTGGGAGAGATGCTCCGTCCCTTGCAAATGAGCTAGTGGTGCTCCAAACCAAGGGATTTCTTCCCCAGCCTTCATGCTTCGGTTCGAGCCGGACTCGCCACCTATAAGGCGCTAAAGCAAGCGGAGAGCATCCCGGCCCCTCAAAGGAGGCGGGTATGCCTTGTCTCTTATTTGATAAGAGGGCTCGGATTTCCAATTCATCCATTTCTCCGGGGCTCTGGAGTTCTATAGCCTCGGTTGCACAACCTTATGCCTGCCTCCATTTTGCATATTGCGGGCTTCGTGGCCCTTTGCGAGCTGTTTTTGGGCATCGAGCCTCATTTTGCACTGTGGAAGAAGCTATTCTGCCTTGTGCCCCATTCTCAAGAGGGGTCAATATATCAAGTGGGCGGAGCCGAACTATGGCGCATCACCGGGACGGGATATCTATCCGGAACCCCGAAGAAGGCGTCTGAAGACTGGCCTTCGGCATGGTTTATTATAGAAGATGCCCCCCTACCGGACCCTATTCGGGTCGGCCTCCCTGAGTTTAACAATGCTCCTTTGAAGAAACGCCTAAGCTGACGTCCATGGAGTCCTCAGAAGGAAAACGACAGGGACGTCCTTTACCTGATGAGTCGGATTAGGCTGTTAGCTCATTCCGGACTGACCATGATCGGGGTCATGGCCACATGCATTATGCGAGGGGTGCAGCCGCTCCAGTGTAGAGGCCACCCCATGTGGGATTTCAACGGGGAGGATGATGCCACCCGCTGCGGCCGTAAGGGGCCGGGATTGGTCACCGATGTGATAAAGATCTTGTCCGCATTGTACAAGGGAGAAGAGGAGGAATTTCTCTGCGTCAATCCGCAGGGTGGATTTTCTATGAACAATCCTCCAAGCTGGGTAAGCGGACATTTATTTTTGCCTATCTGATACGTACTCCCATACTCAAGTATCTCATTTTGTGATTTGGCGCGAGGCTGCTGCATCAGCCAGAAGGATATAAACAGCCTGCCTCCACAACCCGAGGATCCGGAACGGTTCCTCGATCTGGCCTCCCAAGAGGATCCGGACATATCAGTGGAGCTGATCGACGGGGTATTTCACAAACTGAGCATCGTGTGTTTTTGATCACCGTATACCAATGGTGTTTAAGTGGGGCGCCCTTGAGGCGAGGGCGAGCCAGCGGCTAGCCAACAAGGCGCAAGACGCCCGGCGAGCTAAAAAAAGTGCGGTCCGGATCGAAACTCCGGCGCAATGGTATGGCGCGTCACCTTACTCCCCGGCCTTATTCCCGGGAGGCATACTAACGCTCGTGCCCTTTCAGGAAGAAGAGCGCTCGCCGGACTGTATCCGGAGAGGTTGCCAATCAATCCTCCGCTCGCCAGGCTCCAAAGCCAGGTCCAGAAGCGGAGGCGAACACGGGGCGTGCGTCGGATGTTCCTCCGACAGAGGATGCCGACAGGTTATCTGCCACCAATTCCGAGGTGGAGAGTTCCATGAATCATAGGCGCCGCCGGACAGTTCTTCGTGACGCGTGTTTCTCCCCAGAGGCATTGGATGCCTTTAATTTGGGGGATGCACACCTCCGTGCCGCTCAAAATGGTCTAGCCAGAGCCACGGAGCAGTATGTAACAGACATACGGGTGAGAAAATTTGACAGCTTTAAAAGCCAGTATCCCCCGAGACTTGAAATAGTTAGAATAACTGATTTAAGGATCATTTATTGTGCAGGATCTTACAGAAAAGAATACCCAACTGTCCCAGGAGCTGGACGAGTGCAAGGCCCAACTTGAGGCTGCACTAGCCGCAGCGGGGGAAGCCAAAGAGACCCCCTCTGGTAATATATGCTTCAAAATATAAGTAATTTGTGAAGTGCGGCATGTGTATAAGTCTGACAATAATATTGCAGATGTCGCCGGGATAGATCCGGACAAGCAACAGCTCATGCGCTGGTTAAAGCCCGGTGAGAATGTGCTTACAAGGGTGAGGCAGGAGAAAAATAATCTCCAAGATGCCAACACCCAGCTGGGTGAGGAACTAAAGGATGTTCGTGCCCAGCTATCTGACTCCGTTAAGGAGAATCGGTGGATTCGACGCGGCATTTTTAGTAAGTGCTTGAGCGAACTTTGAAAAAGAGTTCGGCGAGGAAGTCGACTAACAGAGTTATGTTTGTAGGTATGCTCACAGGCCGTCCCGCAGAGGAAATGCCCGGTTCTATGGGTGACCTTCTTCTCAAGCTCTTGCAACTGCACGAACAAGTTCGGGAGGTGATGAAAGGCGTCGCCCAGGCCTTGTGGCCATCTGTCTCCCTGCCCGAAGGCCTTGGAGAGCTTGCAGAGAGGCTTTAGGGAGCGCGACAGCGCTTCCGCTTATGGAAGATATTGGCCTGCCGTCAAGGCGCCAGGGAGGCCTGGGCCATGGTGAAGACACGGTGCACGAAGGCTGACCCAAACCACATGGCCGAGGTCGGACCTGCGGGGCCCGATGGGAAGGAGATCCCTATGAGCTTAGTGTACGACCAAGTAGAATTGGCCGCAAAGTATTCCCAAAAGGATCAGTAACCGACAAATTCTTTGGATGGCATTGAAGAGGAATATGCCCAGTCAAGTTGACTATGTAATTTAAGATGACATGTAAAATGCCTTCTAGCCAGATTGTAGATGGTTTGTCATAGTGGACCTTTTCCCTTTAACCTCGGGACCCGATAGTCCGGAGTGTGTGCGAATACCCTCGCGGTTATATAAGAACTGGGGCATGCGTGGAGACCAGGCGTAGGGGTCATTAGTGTTGTATCATACAAGTGCCCAACTAGTTATGTTATATTACATGGTTAGTAAGAAACATCTTCCAGGGAGAATAGTTCCGTTAGGGGTTCCTTTCCCTGGGGGGGGGCATGCCCTAAAGTGCATGTCTGGACTGCGAAAAAAGCAGAAAAACATCTGGGGGCAGATAAATAAATAGATAAGAAATCGTCTTTTAGTTCACCGACCGAATATTCCCTTAAGAACGCTAGCTTTTGGCTTCACCCAGTCTGAGGTACACATCCGGCTGACCCAGCAGTAACAATTGCAGAGGTGCTCCCTTTACCGCCTAGCCGAACAATCGGGAACGTAGGGTTAAGCACAGGAGCCAGGCAACCCAGCTTGGTCAAAACTTAAGTCATATCGATGCATATAATGGTGAATAAAAGGTACATGCGGAAGTGTGACACATGTGTTGGGCAAAGCCCGTATAAATAAGCTTCTGTTAAAGAAGCCCCCAGGTATAATGAGTGCGGATAGCACGTCAAGTGTGTGCGAACGATGCACAAACAAGATTTCAAAGGCTATAATGGGAAACGAGGGAGAAGGAGAGAAACAAAAGACAACTAATATGTAAAATATAGATGGAGGAAGGAGATGAACTCAGAATCCGACGCTAGGCGTAGAATCTTCAGAGACGGGCTGCGTTCCATGGGTTCGGCTCGAGTCGGTTATCCGATGCATCCCGCAGACGGTACGCTCCACCGGTCAGGACTTGGTCGTTGATAAAGGGACCTTCCCATTTGGGCTTGAGTTTGTCCTTTTTCTTGTCTGGCAAGCGTACAACTAACTTGCCAATGTTGTAAGTTTTGGCCCGTACTTCTCTCCTTTGATATCTTCGAGCTTGCTGTTGATAGAATGCGGAACGGGCTTTTTCCACGTCACGCTCCTCCTCCAATGCATCCAAACTGTCCTGCCGATTGAGCTCGGCTTCTCTTTCTTCGTACATGCGCACGCGAGGTGAGTCATGAATTATGTCACAGGGCAGAACTGCCTCTGCGCCGTATACCATAAAGAATGGTGTAAATCCGGTGGTGCGATTCGGAGTGGTCCGCAGCCCCCATAGTACGGAGTCGAGCTCCTCTACCCAGTGCGTGTTAGATTCCTTAAGGGACCGCACTAATCGGGGTTTGATGCCGCTCATTATTAGACCATTTGCTCGCTCGACTTGAGCGTTAGTTTTAGGGTGATAGACTGAAGCATAGTCGAGTTTGATGCCCATTTTTTGCACCAGAGTTTAACTTCGTCGGCCGTAAAGTTCGTGCCGTTGTCAATGACGATGCTATGGGGGACGCTGTAACGGTGTATGACCCCTCATATGAACTCTATCACTGGTCCGGATTCGGCCGTCTTAACAGGTTTGGCCTCTATCCATTTGGTGAATTTATCCACCATGACCAGTAGGTATTTTTGCTTGTGGGTTCCTCCTTTAAGGGGTCCGACCATGTCAAGCCCCCAGACCGCGAAGGGCCAGGTTATGGGTATAGTTTTGAGGGCGGTGGGTGGCATGTGGCTTTGATTAGCATAGAGCTGGCAACCGACGCATCATTGGACTAAGTCTTGCGCATCTGCCCGGGCCGTCGGCCAATAAAATCCTGTACGGAAGGACTTGCCTACAAGGGCCCGGGCTGCGGCGTGGTGCCCGCCGAGTCCGGCGTGAATTTCAGCCAGAAGGTTCTGCCCTTCCTCTTCGGAGATACACCTTTGAAGGACTCCGTTGTGCTTTTCTTGTAAAGCTCTCCCTCATGGACCTTATAGGCTTTTGATCGCCGCACTATGCAGCGGGCCTCGTTTTGGTCCTCGGGAAGTTCCTGCCTGGTTAGGTAGGCTAGGAATGGTTCCGTCCACGGGGCAATGACTGCCATTATTACATGGGCTGAGGATGTTACTTCGTTGGCAGAACCACCAATTGTGTCAGAATGTTCGGTGTCGGGCAGTGCGGTTGGGTTCGGATTATTATTTCCGAATTCCCCCTCCCATAGTACGGATGGCTTGAACAGCCTCTCTAGGAAGATGTTGGTAGGGACGGCATCGCTTTGCGTAATCGTGCTATCGTCTCTTCGCTGGTTGTTATCCCGAGCTATATGGTGAAATTCGAGCCCCTCAAACCAAGCTGGCATTTTTAGGACGGCGTTGCAATAAGCTGCCATTTTCGGATCCTTGGCATCGAAGTCTCCATTTATTTGGGATATCGCGAGGTTCGAATCCCCACGCACCTCTAGGCGTTGAATGCCCATGGAGATTGCCATCTGGAGGCCATGTAGAAGGGCCTCGTATTCGGCTGCGTTGTTGGAGTCCGTATACATTATCTGGAGTATGTATTGAACCGTATCTCCGGTTGGGGACGTCAGCACGACACCAGCCCCAAGACAAGCCAACATTTTTGAGCCGTCGAAGTGCATGATCCAGTTGGAATATGCGCCGTACTCTTTAGGGAGTTCGACTTCGGTCCATTCGGCGATGAAGTCAGCCAAAACCTGCGACTTAATAGCTCGCCGTGGCTTATAGGTTATGTCGAACGGGAGGAGCTCAATGGCCCATTTGGTAATCCGGCCCGTCGCATCGTGGTTGTTTATGATGTCATTAAGAGGTACTTCAGAGGCTACTGTTCTCGAACACTCTTGAAAGTAGTGTCGCAGCTTCCGGGATGACATGAACACCGTGTACGCTATCTTCTGATAATGCGGGTACTGTGACTTGCATGGAGTCAGGACAGTGGACACGAAGTAAACAGGTTTTTGAAGGGGGAACTTGTGTCCGTCCGTTTCTCGTTCGACAACGAGCACCGCGCTCACCACTTGATGAGTTGCTGCGATATATAATAGCATTGGTTCGCCTATGTTGGGCGCGGCCAGGACCGGGTTTGTTGCCAATATGGCTTTTATTTCTTCGAGTCCGGCCGTGGCGGCATCCGTCCACTCGAAGTGTAAGGTGCGTCGGAGGAGGCGATAAAGGGGTAATGCCTTTTCTCCTAAACGGGAGATAAAGCGGCTTAAGGCCGCCATGCATCCCGTCAATTTTTGTATTTGTTTGAGGTCCTTTGGGATATCCAATTGTGATAGAGCTCGGATCTTGGCTGGGTTTGCTTCAATCCATCTATCAGATACAATGAAGCCCAGGAGCTTTCCGGCTGGTATGCTGAAAACACATTTTTCCGGGTTAAGCTTAATGTCATATGTTCGAAGATTATCGAACGTGAGCCTCAAATCGTCTACTAGAGTTTCGACATGCTTGGTTTTGACGACCACATCGTCTACGTATGCCTCCACTGTTTTGCCGATCTGGTTTGCGGACATGTACGAATCATCTTGCCGATATGTTGCGCCAGCGTTTTTGAGCCCAAAGGGCATTGTGTTGAAGCATAATGGGCCGTATGGGGTGATGAATGCCGTTGCGGCCTGGTTGGGCTCTGCCATCTTAATTTGGTGGTAGCCGGAGTATGCGTCGAGGAAACACAATGAATCGTGTCCTGCGGTAGCATCGATAATTTGATCGATGCGGGGGAGGGGGAAGGGATCCTTTGGGCAAGCCTTGTTAAGGTCCTTGAAATCGACGCATAGGTGTTAGGATTTGTGCTTCTTTGGTACCATCACCAAGTTTGCTAGCCAGTCCGGATGTTTTATATCTCTGAGGAATCCGGCCTCCAATAGTTTGGCTAGCTCCTCTCCCATGGCATGTCTCTTGGGTTCGGAGAAACGCCGAAGAGCTAGTTTGACTGGCTTGAATCCTTTTAGGATGTTTAGGCTGTGCTCGGCCAGCCGGCGTGGGATTCCTATCATGTCTGAAGGGTACCAGGCAAAAATGTCCCAATTTTTGCGTAGGAATTCTTGTAGTGCGGCATCTACATCAGGGTTTAATTGTGCCCCGATGGAGGCCATTTTTGTAGGGTTCGTTGGATGGACTTGGAATTTGACTATTTCGTCTGCTTGTTTAAAGGAGGTGGACTTGGATCTCTTATCGAGTATCACGTCATCCCTATTCACCGTGGAGCGCAGCACAGTGAGTTCCTCGGCCGCTAGGGCTTCGGATAGTGCTTAAGGGCGGTCTGGCTGTCTTGTTTTTCGTGAGTGCTATGTCCGGTCCTGGCGAGAGTGATGATTCCGTTGGGCCGGGCATTTTGAGCTTCATGTACCCGTAATGGGGTATAGCTTGAAAATTTGTGAATGCCTCTCGTCCTAATAGGCGTGATATCCGCTGCTGAGCAGGGCCACTTGGAATGTGACCTCCTCGGACCTGTAATTATCTGGCGTGCGAACACCACATCGGTGTGATTTTTCGATACAACATGCTTCCCGGTAGGGATTATTCCTCTAAAGGTTGTGCTGCTTTGCTCAATGCGACTCCAGTCTATATCCATTTTTCAGAGGGTTTTCTCGTAAATGAGGTTCAATCCGCTGCCACCGTCCATGAGGACCTTGGTAAGGCGAAAGCTGTCCACTATTGGACTAAGGACCAATGTGGCTGGTGCTCGGGCTGTTCAGAATTGAGGTTCGTCACTGGCATTAAAGGTAATAGCCGTGTCACTCCATGGGTTTATTGTTGCTACTTGGTAGACTTCGGCAAGGCTGCGGAGAGTTCGTTTCCGCATATTATTTGATGCAGAAGTCTCGAAGACTGTTAATACCATACTAGTATCCTTGGGCTGGTGCTCTGGAGTTAGAAGCTCTTCGCCAGTTTTGGCCACCTGCCGTAGTATCCAACATGCTCTAAGGCTATGATTTGGAGTGGCGCCCTCTGTACTATGAATTTTGCAGGGTCCATTGAGCCATCCTTCGAATACGGTTCCATGCCCTATATTGGGTTTTTGCTTTTTGGTATTTAACCTAGGTGCCTTGCGATGATGCACCCTTTTATTTCGGACTGGGATTGTATTCAGGGCCGGATTGTCCCAAAAATTGATTTCGGTTTTCCAGACGCTTTCCATCGCACAGTACTTTCATACTATGGACGCCAAGTCAGCGAAGCGTGTGATTTCACGACGACTTAAGGCGTTGAGGATTCCCTTGTCCGTGCAATTATTGCAGAAGAGTGAAATTGCGTCCTCCTCACGACAATCCTTTATCATGTTTATCACCAGGAGGAATCTGGCCCAGTAATGGTGTACTGTTTTTGCGGGCTCTTGCCGGATTTGGGATAGATCGCTTGTGTTTGGGTGGGCGGGTGGAATTAAATTCGGAACCCCGTCCAATCTAAAACTCAGGGGCAAAGAAGTTTCCGAACTTGGAAGCTTGGGTTCTTGGATGTTGTCCAATGAATCTAGCCCGCTGCCTGACTTTAGGTTCAGGGCTTGAGTGACATCCTCCCCTCCGCGGGAATCCGGCATGGAGGGATCGGGAATCCGGACATAGCTAGTCCTTAAGACAGAAGAAGGGTCGCCGCATTGTTTCTATGGAAATCACTTTAGAAGAAGCTACTAAATTCCTAGATAACATTATGGTTAATTATTCTCAATGGCACACCGAAAGATCTTCTACTAGTAAAAAAAGTGCATACGATTGAAGAAATTAATGTTTTGAGTGGCAAGATGCATGAACTTATGAAATTATTTGCTAGCAAGAGTGCTTCTATTGATCTAATTATATACCTTTGTCTACTTTGGTTGAGAATAATAATGAATCTATGGATGTGAATTTTGTTGGTAGAACAATTTTGGTAATAACACGTATAGAAGCAGTTTAAATCCTAGTGTCAGGGGCCAAGAAGTTTCCTCTAATAATTATGGTAATTCCTACAACAATTCTTATGGAAATTATAATGAGATGTCCTCTGATTTGAGAATAGTGTTAAACTATTTATGATTTCGCAAAAGAGTTTCAATGCTTTGGTTGAAGAAAAATTGCTCAAGATTGATGATTTGGCTAGGAACATGGATAGAATTTCTCTTGAGATAAATTCTTTAAAAATTAGGTCTATTCCACCCAAGCATGATATTAATGAGTCTCTAAAAGCTATGAGAATTTCCATTGATGAGTATAAATAAAGAACTGCTAAGATCTGCACTAAACGAGATTGGTTTGTAAAAGCGTGTTCTTCTAGTTTTTGTGAAAATAATGATGAAGATCTTAAAGTGATTGATGTGACTCCTATTGAATCTTTGTTTTCCAATGTAAATCTTGATAAAGATGGGACTGGAGATGAGTCAACTTTAGTTAAAAGGCATCCCAATGATTCGGATTTTATAGATATAGATGCAAAAATTGATAAAAGTGAGATTGGAGATGTCAAAACTTTAAGTAGCAATGAACCCACTCTTTTGGATTTCAAGGAATTTAATTATGATAATTGTTCTTTTATAGATTGTATTTCCTTGTTGCAATCCATTTTTAATTCTCCTCATGCTTATAATCAAAATAAAGCTTTTACTAAACATATTGTTGATGCTATGATGAAAACTTTTGAAGAAAAGCTTGAATTGGAAGTTTCTATCGCTAGAAAACTTTATGATGAGTGGGAACCTATTATTAAAATTAAGATTAAGGATTATGAGTGCCATGCTTTGTGTGATTTGGGTGCTAGCATTTCCACGATTCCAAAAACTTTATGTGATGTGTCAGGTTTCCGTGAATTTGATGATTGTTCTTTAAATTTGCATCTTGAGGATTCCACTATTAAGAAACCTATGGGAAGGATTAATTATGTTCCTATTATGCAAATAGGAATTACGTGCCCGTAGATTTCATTATTCTTGATATAGATTACAATCCTACATGTCCTATTATTCTTGGTAGACCTTTCCATAGAATGATTACTGCAATTATTGATATGAAAGAAGGAAACATTAGATTTCAATTTTTGTTAAGGAAGGGGATGGAACACTTTCCTAGAAAGAAAATTAAGTTGCCATATGAATCTATTATGAGAGCTACTTATGGATTGCATACCAAAGATGACAATACATAGATCTATGTTTTATGCCTAGCTAAGGGCGTTAAACAGTAGCGCTTGTTGGGAGGCAACCCAATTTTATTGTTTTTCTTACTATTTTGGTTCTGTTTTTCAATAAATAATTCATCTAGCCTCTGGGTAGATGTATTTTGTGTTTTAATTAATGTTTGTGCCAAGTAAGACCTTTGTGATGGCTTACGGTGATAGTTGATTTGATCTTGCTGAAAAACAGAAACTTTGCGCCTACAAAAATAATTTTCATAATTCACAGAAGCGTTCTTTTGGTCTGAATTTTTTACACCAGATTAATATACAAATTCCCTAGGCTATCCTAATGTTTCAAAATGTTTGGAGTTACGGGAGTATTTGAAGTATTCGGATTGCTACAGAATGTTCTGTTTTTGACAGATTTTGTTTTCTTTGTGTTGTTTGCTTATTTTGATGAATCTATGGGTAGTATCGAGGGATATGAACAATGGAGAAGTTGGAATACAATAGATATTACACCAACATAAATAAAGAATGAGTTCACAACAGTATCATAAAGTGGCGATTTCTTTTCTTATACTAATGGATCTCATAAGATTTTCTATTGAGTTTTGTGTTGTGAAGTTTTCAAGTTTTGGCTAAGGTTTTGATGGACTATGGAATAAGGAGTGGCAAGAGCATAAGCTTGGGGATGCCCAAGGTACCTGTCGTGGAATTAACACGTCAGATGTCCTAGCAGAATGACTTAGTCGTGGAGCCATCGCAACAAGATTAGCTTAAAGGGGTTAAACCGGACAAACGACACGAGAGTTTTATACTAGTTCGGACCCTTACGATGAAGGTAAAGCCTACGTCTAGTTGTGATGGAATTATTTGGGTTTCGATGACCTGGGAGCGAATACGCTTTGCCTGGGTCTCGAGTTGTTGTTGCTTGTCCATGAACCGCCGCCGGGTCGTCCCTGTATATAAACAGGTTGACGCCCAGCCGGTTTACAGAGTTCCGAGGCCGGCTCATACAAGTGTCCGGCTCGATCTCTTCCTTTCCCTAACTTACAATACAAGTTATACGACTATGGCGGTTTACAACTATGGGCCATAAACCGCCTTTGGGCTCTAGGCCTCTAAGCTTTACTAGTAGAGCGCCATCTTCTTTTATCTTCATGGGCTTCAATATGGATGAGCGTAAACCGGCCCCTCCTTGGAGGTTTACACTCAGTAGTTATATCCTGAACATTAGGCCCCAGATTGATTTGAACCTATTCATGTCAATCTTCAATACCTAGAAAATTCCCTGAACATCATCTTACGATCCTCATAAACCGCCATGATATCTTCTCCCTGTAAACTTTGGTAAACCGCCATGACGTCATCTTTTGAAATTGCAGTAAATCGTCATGATGCCATCTCTGTATAAAAAGGTTATAAAGATTCCATTCATTAATTAACTTCTGAAGATCGAGGCGACAACTGCGCCCCATTTTGCTGCTTCGGGCTCCTCGATTCTCACGCCTATCACTTATCCTTTTGGCTTTATAAATAAGACCGGGGGTCCTTTCCATTTTCCCCCTTGCCTCTTCGCATCTTCTTCCTCCTCGCGACCCCGAAGAGCTCAATCATCGTCGCCGCCGTCGACCCTTGAAACTGCACCGACTAGGCCGCTGCATCAACCTGTTCGTACCAGAGACCTTGCGACACCCCTCCGCCGCTACGTGGCCCTGGTAAGTACTCCCTTCCTCAACTATCAATTCTGCATTAGGGTTCCAAGGTTCTTCGGTGTTTATCAGCGTTCATCGGTGCTCATCTGCTTTCCTTCAGCATGTTATTGAATCTAGCTAGGCCTGACAGCTTCTTCTCATGGCCAAAGTCGTAGTTTTAATCTGTCCCACCATAGCATCTCGTTTTTTCCTGGATAGATCCCATTTAGAATGTTAATGTTCTACCGTCGCCATTTTTAGGGCTCAGAATTTTTTTTCACTAGGCCGTGGTAGATCCAAAGTAATAATACCATCTTGCGAAACCTGTTTCTTCAGTACTTAGTAAATTTCAGGTGTGCTTTTCCATTTGTAGGTGGTTTAACCTTTAGAAAATGATAATCCGCCAGGTACCATTAGCCTTCATGTAAACCGCCATCTTAACTTGAGCATCAAAATCCGGTTTATCATACATATATGCTCCAATTAAATCCCCCGGTTTAACACCGGTTTGTGCACATCAATCTTGAACCGTGAACCGGCTTTTGCACTTCCTTTACAGTTTGTCCTCCAAAATGGCCAAGCAATTCTCCTCTTGCCACTGGGTTCCTTCCCGGATCACAGAAACACAACTTAATGGATACGTTCTAACTGGCGCTTTAGCAAAGAAGGAGGTCATTCATTGGCGAGTCCCTGGCCCTAAGTGCCCTCCTGAACCTCAAGATGGAGAAGTGGTTGTATTTATGCAGCATCTAGACCAGGGATTTAGCCCTCCCGGATCAAAGTTTTTCCGGGATGTGCTTGACAACTTCCAACTCCATCCTCAAGATATTGGACCGAACTTTGTGTCCAACATCTGCAATTTCCAAGTGTTCTATGAAGTTTACTTTCAAGAAGAACCGACTGTTGAACTCTTCAGGGACTTCTTTCACTTAAACCGCTGCACGGAATTTTCTGATGGCCCCAATACTGAACATGGCGGAGTATCGATTCAGAAAAGGAAAGAAGTCGACTTTCCTCATGCCAAACATCACAGCCACCCCAAAGATTGGAATCAAACATGGTTCTACTATCAGAACACCGCTCCTGCTGATGAAAACCATCTGCCGGGTTACCGTGCTCACCGGCTCAGTAATGGCCATCCACTGCCTCAGCGGCTTACTACCAAAGAACGGCAAACTTACGCACCTCAACTTGCTAAGCTCCGGGCTCTCCTAGCAAACGGCTTAACAGGCATTGATCTCGTCCGTTGCTGGGTATCATGGGGTATCCTGCCCTTAAGCCGCCGCACTAGGTTAATGCATGAGTATAGCGGGGACGTCAAGGACCCTCAATGTCACCATGAAATACAGATGACTGATGATGAAGTTACTGAGTCTGTGAAGAAGATGTTGGATGAACCGATCGCTGAGTGCAGCAAGACTGGGCTGCGTCCCTTTTATGCCTCCAACAAACCGACAGCTGTAAGACTTTATCTTTCTACCTTTTAATCTGTCTCTGCTATAACATTTTGTCTGATAACCTTTTGTTTACTCTTACAGGCCAAAGATCCTTTCGGGAATAGAAAAACTCAAGATAAACCGGCAAAAGCTCAAGACAAACCGGCAAGGGCTGCTCGTGCTAAGAGCAAGGCCATCAAGAAGCCAGCAAAGAAGAAGACCGTTGAATCCTCTGATCCGCCCGAAGATGTTGATGATTCGGAACAAGAGGTAGAACTTGACCCCCTCTGTTCATTTTTCATACATCTTATTGACAATGACCATTACCAGGATGATGCGGAAGCTAGCCGTGCTGACCATGAAGAGGTAATCTCCCTTTCCTCCAATTCCGATCTTGTGCCAGTACGAAAAATATGTCGCGCAGTCCAGAAAGTGAAGCATTCACATCCTTTCACTCATTTGGATCCACAACATCCTGAAGCTCGTCGCACAACCCGGCATAGTGGCCAGCAAGTCACTTCCTCCGGTTTACCGGACACTCCAATTCTAACAAGTCTTATCCCTTGGCGGGTTACTTCTGATACCCTCTTAATCTGTCTGACTCAAATTATCAGTTAACTTCCAATTCGTCCTCTGGCGATTCATCAACCACACAAATGCCTCCCATCAAGACCGCCCCTGGGTAAGTACAATAATCTTAGGTTTGCCATCTTGCACCGGTGTCGGTGTCAAAACCGGCGGATCTCGGGTAGGGGGTCCCGAACTGTGCGTCTAGGCAGATGGTAACAGGAGACGAGGGACACGATGTTTTACCCAGGTTCGGGCCCTCTTGATGGAGGTAAAACCCTATGTCCTGCTTGATTAATATTGATGATATGTATTACAAGAGTGGATCTACCACGAGATCAAGGAGGCTAAACCCTAGAAGCTAGCCTATGGTATGATTGTTGTAATGGATGGTGTGTCCTATGGACTAAAGCCCTCCGGTTTATATAGACACCGGAGAGGGCTAGGGTTACACAAAGTCGCTTACAATGGTAGGATATCTACATATCCGTATTGCCAAGCTTGCCTTCCACGCAAAGGAAAGTCCCATCCGGACACGGGACGGAGTCTTCAATCTTGTATCTTCGTAGTCTTGGAGTCCGGCGGACGATGATAGTCCGGCTGTCCGGACACCCCCTAGTCCAGGACTCCCTCAGTAGCCCCTGAACCAGGCTTCAATGACGATGAGTCCGACGCGCATAATGTTCGGCATTGCAAGGCGGGTTCCTCCTCCGAATAATCCGTAGAAGATTGTGAACACTAGGATAGTGTCCGGCTCTGCAAAATAAATTCCACATTCCACCGTAGAGAGAATAATATGTACACAAGTTCAATCTGCTGACGTATTTTGTGGCATGACATCACACCACCACCAAGCCTTTACTTGAATCGTTTTTTATTATGCCACCTCAGCGCGTTTAGCGAAGCGGTTTCCTTGTCATGTCTTGTCGAAGCAGAGATCGTGTTCCCCATATTCCGGGATTCTCATCAATACGGACGTGGGTAACCCAACCGCGCCACTGATGGTGGTGCTTGGGAGATAAGCGAGTTTTACCAGGCCGGTGGGGATGTATAGTCTTCGTCCGCATATATATAAGGGGATAAGGATCCACCTTTTCACCTACGCCTTCTTCCTCCTTTGCTTATCCATCTCCGCGCACTCGAGCTCCAGCGCCCAAGTTCGCGCATCTCGTCTCAACCTTCTCCGACCATGTCCGGAGCGGGAGGTAAATGGTTGGCCTCCACCATTAAGGATGAGCACGTCGCCAAACTGCGCAGCGCCGGATACCTTTCCAGCGACATCGCGCACCGGCTGCCCGACCAGGGGCAGCTCATGCCCACCCCCAGGCCCCATGAGAGGGTCGTATTTCTCCCCCACTTCCTCCGCGGACTGGGCTTCCCACTTCACCCTTTTGTCCAGGGGCTCATGTTCTACTACGGCCTAGATTTCCATGATCTGGCCCCGAACTTCATCCTCAACATCTTGGCGTTTATCATCATGTGCGAGGCCTTCCTCTGCATCCAGCCCCACTTCGGCTTGTGGCTCAAGACCTTCAACGTCAAGCCGAAGGTAGTGAAGGGCACGCAGGCGGAGTGCGGAGGCGCCATGTTGGGCAAGATGCCCAACGTCCTCTGGTTCGAAGGGGCCTTCGTGGAGTCCGTCAAGGGGTGGCAGTCGGGGTGGTTCTACATCACCGAGCCGCGCGACCCTAAGTGGGCGGCGGCCTCCCAGTTCAGATCTGGTATCCCTGCGCAGCTCACCTCCTGGAAAGAGAAGGGCTTGCTATGGGGTAGTTCGAAGGAGCTGACGGGACTCCAAGCCTGTATCCAGAAGCTGGTGAACAAGAAGCTCAGGCTTGTTAATGTGGTCCAAGTCATGCTCGTCTGCCGGATTCTCCCATGCCAAGAACGGGCATTCAACCTGTGGGAGTTTGATCCGGCGCAGCACCAGGCGTTGAGCGAGCTCTTTGAAACGACGTACGAAGGCGCATGGAGGGTGCTGTTTAAGGGCGCCGAAGCCCCCGCATCCGCGACGGAAGATCGCGGATTTCACTCGCAGCGTCCAGCTGACGAGGAAAGTGATTCTACCCCTTTACGGGACACTTGTTGTTAATAGTTCGACCCTAAGCGGGTTTCAATCTCCCTTTTCCTTTGACAGGACTGGATGAAGAAGGCCGAGCAGCTCGTCTGCCCGGCTCCCATGCTAGAGGACCCAGTGGACGCCCGTTTAGCGGGGCTGCTGGTTCCGGCACCATATGTGGTGCCGGAGAAGAAGGCCAAGAAGGTGGCCACGAGTACTCGAAAGAGTTCCCGTTTTCAGGTGTCCGACGACTCCGAGGCAGATTCCTCCCTCGAAGACGAGGAGGAGGAATAAGACTCCCTCCCAGAAGAGGGAGAGAGAAAGAGGAAGGCCTCCCGGCAGAAGGCGAAAAATCAGAGGGGAAGAACCATTCCCCCGGACAGCTCCGCCAACGCCAACGTTGGCGAAGAAGAGTGGCCCTCGAGGACCAGGCCTCCGGCAAGATCGTAAGTATGCTGATTCTGTAATTTCTTTTGTGTCACATAGTGTCCTTCTAATGCCGCATACTGCCTGCAGTCCGGCCGACGATGATCTCCCCGCTTCGTCGAGCGAGTCGTTGGCTCCGTCGGATGTAGATTCCATCCCGGCTGCCTCCACCCCTCGCGCCGATGAGGACGCCGAGGTGGGGTCCCGAGAAAGGACCCATCAGGAGGAGGCTCCTGAGGCGCCACAAGGCAGCCTCCCGGACTTTGCGCCGGACTCTACGACGGAACCTGCAGTGGTTCCAGAGTCCGGTAGGTGGCCCCTTCGCAAGATGGGCAAGACCATGACACCGGCGGCCCCCGTCCAACCGGAGGCACCGGACAACTTGTTGGAGGCGCTCCAAGGCGCCTCCATTGAGGAAGAACACCGCACTATCATGAGTGCGGTGATTCAGAAGGTTCAGCTCGCCAAGAGCGGGCTGACCGGAGCCTGCAGTGGCCTTCTAACAGGCTTTGAGGTAAGAAGTTAAAATTATGTAATGTAATACCGCATAGACAAGAGCCCACGATGCTCAGTTTGGTGTTGGAAAGAAAATCCTGATGAGGATCTAACAAGATATCTGTGAGGTTGCTAAAAATTATGTCAATATGGGTTTGCAGGTTGCGCTGCTGACCTCTGCCGCACTAACTGCAGAGGTTGGTGCTTTGAAGCAGGACCTCGAGCGGTCCGAGCAAGAGCTCGGCCGTGCCAAGAAGCGGCTTGAGGACAAAGAAGGTGAGTAACACCACTTTGAATAGTTACCTTCTGAGAAAAGGATTTAGGTTGCAATAAAATAACAAGGATAACGTGGGTACTGCAGGGGCCACAAACGAGGTGGCAACCCTGAAGGAGGCTGTGTCCGCGGCCGAACGCAATGCGGCCGCGGAACGGGCAGAGCGAGAGAAGCAAGAGGTGCTGGTGGCGGAAGTGCGGCAAGAGCTCCAGGCTCTCATGGAAAAGCATGAGAGTTTGGAGCGCGACTCAAAGACTCAAGAGTCCGAGCTTGCCTCGGCTCTCAAAAGTGCCAAAGCCGCCAAGGCCGAGGCCCATAAGGCCCTTCAGGAGGTTGAGGATGTGAAGAAAATAGCGGCGGGTAAGGCGTTTTTCATGCAAAGCAAGCATGTTAATGTAAACTACCTGACACTTACCTGAATTCGGAGCTCTCCAGGGGCATCTGCAGATCTGCCTCGCAGTGTATCCGATGCCGCCGCATTCTACCGTGGCAAGGAGGGGAGCTCAACGGAGAAGGTCTTCTGGTCTCAGTACGCTGAGGTCGGCCTTCCGGTGCCCCCTAGCGACCAGCTGAAGCAGCTGGTCGAGCTCCTAAGGTAGTCGAGCAGGCCATGAAGGGCCTCATAGTCGGTTGTGGCTCGGAGAGGTCATGCACAGGAGCTACTTGACCTCGTCGGCGGCTGGTGGATCGTGCCCTCGGTGGAGGTCATCAGCGCTCCTTTGTATTGAAGGTGCTCGTCGGGCCCTTGCCGCGCAAAGAGGGGCACCGGGCAAGCTGGATGCGAGAGGCTTATCCTCGATCGCCGCCAATGGCAAGGAGTATCGTCGCCCGAGATGTACTATAAGACTGTCTGAAGGGTGCCCGCAAGATTGCGGATGAGTGCCCAGAGAGGTAATTATTGAGTAGACTCGCTATGTATTATCCTCATGCGCTGAAAACTTTGTTCATATCGCTAAGCAACGCTTGTTTGATTTAAAATATTACCTTCTGTGCGGCCGTTTATAAAATCTGAGAGATGGTAGGTCGTCGGCTTCAGCCCCTAAGCCACGAGTGCTGGGGTGTTCGGGATAAACTTGAGCACTCTTGTTCCCATTTTTGGGTCCATCTACGGAGGCGCTCAACACAACGAACAAGGCAACCGGACTTATAATACTTGAACACTCTCACTTAGCCATAGAATTCTATAATTTTAAATTTCGGCGAAGCCCCTAGTATTCGGAAGACCGAGTTCGGGGTGCTATCACGCCTTGGCGGACATTATCCGTTCTTCCTTAAAGCGACATAAGTCTTTAAGGACTCGAAAAGACCTCTTGAGCAGTGACCAGTCTCTCGCCTTATCATGACAAATCGGTTTTAGCTTTCTCCGAGGCGCCGCCCAGCTCAACAGGCGCAATCGCAGTGGTTCTCCCAAGCCACCTTAGCCGACGAGCGGGCGTAAGGTACCAAAACGTGGGAGCCGGGCAAACCCAACTATTGACCCAAGACATGATTCAGAGCCGATTCATATAATGCTATAAGTTCGGGGTGCCCACTTGTGTAAGTGTTTGGACTTATCACACCATAATGCGGGGAACATAAGCCCCTAGTGTATTCGGCCGTACCAAAATATACGGGTGCAAGATGCCATTAGTGAACATATATGTAAAGTAATGCAATTACGGGCAAAAAGTGCTGCATTATTTATTCAAGGAATTCTGCTATGAGTGTGGAATGATACAAATAGTGTGGTAAGTAAGGGATTGGACTAAATAAACATGTCCCCCTCCAGGGGTGGGCTGCGGACTGGTGTATATAATCAAATTTAATGCTCGCAATGGAGACCACCTGATTGTTCGTCGCAGCCTTTTTCCCTCCCTGGCTGTTGCATCGCGAGTTCAGCGGGTTCGCCGCCGGACAGGGCCTTTGGTGAATGGAGTCCTGTGTATACAAAGAAGGAAAATAGAAAATAAAAAAGAGCGACACACTTGTGAGCCCCTGGTGTGGTCGAGCCGCACTCTGGGTCTGTTGTGGTCGTGCCCCACCCCCTAGGCCCATGGTATCTCCAAAGCGTAATGATGTACGCGGAGGGTTGGTCTTGCAATCATGCGATGGCTGGGGTTGGGGCCGCATTACTCTGGCGATGCTTTGAGCGTGCTGTGGTCTTGGTTGATGTTGCTCGGTAGCGTTTGGCCATGTCCGCCGTTTAACGGCGGACTCAAAATTGCCTTAGAAGGCTGCTCAGTACTTACGCCATGAGAGCCGCTGTGTTCCTTCGTTCGGAGGGCGTTCCGTATTTCCGTTGATCGTGATGACTCCACGAGGGCTGGCATCTTGAGCTTGAGGTATGCGTGTCTGGCACGCGTTGAACTTTGCGAACGCGTTCGTCCGGCGAGCGTGATAGCCGCTGCGAACGGAACTATGTCAAGATTAACTCCTCGCTCGGAAGTTATCCGGGATCCGAAGACCACTTCGGTGTGGTGAGCCCGTACAATTGGCCTCAACACCTGGTATGACGCCTTTGAAGGTCGTCTTTGTAGGTTTAATCCTTGAGGGGTCTATGCCCATCTTGCGCACTGTATCTTGATAAAGCAGGTTCAGGCTACTGCCGCCGTCCATTAGGATTCTCGTGAGGTGAAATCCATCGACGATTGGGTCTAAGACCAATGCGGCAAATCTGCCATGGCGGATACTGGTCGGATGGTCTCTTCGATGGAAAGTGATCGAGCAAGAGGACCATGGATTGAACTTAGGGGCGACTGGCTCCATCGCATATACGTCCCTTAGCGCACGCTTTCGCTCCCTCTTGGGTATATGGGTTGCGTATATCATGTTTACCGTCCGCACTTGTGGGGGGAAACCCTTCTGTCCTCTACTGTTCGGCGGTCGGGTCTCTTCCTCGTCATCGCTATGCAGCCCCTTGTCGTAGTTTTCGGCAATTAACTTGCCTGCCTGCTTAAATACCCAACAATCTCTGTTGGTGTGGTTAGCTGGCTTTTCGGGGGTGCCATGTATCTGGCATGAGCGGTCGAGTATTCGATCCAAATTAGACGGACCGAGTGGTTCTTTTGAATAGCTTCCTTCACGACGGGTTTAGAGCCTCGAATCGGCCTTGACCGTCAGATCCTCCTTGTAAATGCGCCGTTAACGCGCGTTTATTTTTGCTTCGACGCGACCTGCCATTGTGATCCTTAGTATCCGGACTACCAGCATTTTTGCCGAGGTTGTTGCCGAGCTAGCCAGCTATCTTCTCCCGCACAGAAGCGGGTCATTAATGATGTGAGGGCTGCCATGGATTTGGCTTTTCTGTCCTAGGTGCGGGCTAGCCACTCGTCGCAGATGTTATGTTTGAAGGCTGCAAGGGCCTCTACATCCGGACAGTCGACGATTTGATTTTTCTTTGTTAAGAACCGTGTCGAATTGCTGGCGATTCGTCGCTGCTGGATTATGTGGCTTAGGTCATCGGCGCGCTCGGTGGTCACATATGTGCCCCGAAGTTATCGAGGAATGCGGCTTCCAGGTCCTCCCAACACCCAATTGACTCTACGGGCAGGCTATTAAGCCAATGCCGAGCTGGTCCTTTAAGCTTGAGCGGGAGATATTTGATGGCGTGGAGATCGTCGCCGTGGGCCATATGGATGTGAAGGAGATAATATTCAATCCAAACCGCGGGGTCTGTCGTGCCATCGTAGGATTCAATGTTTACGGGTTTAAACCCTTCGGGGATTTGATGATCCATTACTTCGTCCGTGAAGCATAACGGGTGTGCGGCGCCTATGTATTGAGCAATATCACGACGTGGCTCAAGGGAGCGTTGTCTGCAGTGTTCGGACCGGTCGGAGTTGTTGTGTCCGGCTCGACGGTATTCGTCATGGGTCGTGGGGCGCCCACGTGATCCATAGATGGATCTGGATTGTCTCGCCTTATCCTCCAATATATCCCGCAAGTCCGGCGCGTTCCCTCGTGGCTTCGTACTTTTCGAGCGATGCCGGGGTACGGTCTTGATGGAAGGCCTGGATGCCTCTCTGTCGCGACCACGGGGTGGTCGATCGGCCGTATTGTGCGCTGGTGATGAAGGTATGTATGCTTCCTCTTCTAATCGGGGAGCAACTTGCGTTTTGGGTAGTTCTTGGAGGGGCGTTTGAGTTCATACTCTTCGGCCGCGAGGACCTCGGTCCATCTGTCGGCCAGCAGGTCTTGATCAGCTTGAAGTTGTTGCTGCTTTTTCTTTAGGCTATTTGCTGTGGCGATAAGCCTGCGTTTAAAACGCTCTTGTTCGACGGGATCTTTAGGCACGACGAATTCGTCGTCGTTGAGGCTTGCCTCATCTCCGGAGGGAGGTATGTAATTATCATCCTCGACCTCTTCGTCTGCCACTCTCTCGTGAGGGCTTGCTTCTGCATCCTCCTGCACTGAATCTTGCAGGAGGGGATTGTCATCGGCACTCTCTGGGGTGTTATTATCCCCTGTGCCGGAATCTCCATTCTTGCTTTGGCGGGATTTAGAGCGGCGCCGCTGACGTCGGCGCTTGGGCTGTTTCGTTAAGGAATCTGCCTCCGCTGCTTCTTCGCCGTCCCCATCCTTTGGGGTGTCCACCATGTATATGTCATATGACGAGGTGGTCTTCCATTGCCCTGTAGGCGCTGGTTCTTGTTCGTCTCCGGCATCATCGTCCATACCATCGATGTCTTCGGATTCATAGTCTGGCATGTCGGTTAGATCGTCGACAGTGGCTACAAAGTGGGTGGTGGGTGGGGTTTGAATTTCTTCGTTGTCCGCATCCCAACCATCCTGGCCATAATCCGGCCAGGGCTCTCCGGATAGCGAGAGATGCTTTAGCGAATTTAGGATGTCGCCAAAGGGTGAGTGCTGAAAGATGTCCGCGTCAACTCCATGATTAGTGCCCAATCGGATTCGATTGGCAGGGGCGCAGGAGGTTCAGAGTGCGGCAGGGAGTCCGGCACCTCGGAGTCACGAGTTTTATAGGGGACAGGGTCAGTGTTTGGCTCCATCACCGCGGATGTTGCAGTTCCCGAGGCAGTGTCCAGCCACTTGTCCTCGATCTACGCGATTGGCTCTGAACTATGGGTCGGAGCGGATTCATGTGCGGCCTCCAAGGTGCTGTCCGGTGGGAGAGTTAGATCATGCGCATCGTGGCGGTCGGCACGCGGCGGTATGCTTCGGATCCATCGAAGATCAAGTCTCCGTGGATACCCGCCGTGAAGTTTAAGCTTCCAAATCTGACCTGACGGCCAGGGGCGTAGCTTTCGATCTGCTCGAGATGGCCAAGTGAATTGGCCCGCAGTGCAAAGCCGCCGAATACGAAGATCTATCCGGGGAGAAAAGTCTCACCCTGGATGACGTTGTTGATTGGAGAAGCCATCAAGCCTATTGGTGACGACACAGAGGAACTCTCAATGAAAGCACCAATGTCGGTGTCAAAACCGGCGGATCTCGGGTAGGGGGTCCCGAACTATGCGTCTAGGCAGATGGTAACAGGAGACGAGGGACATGATGTTTTACCCAGGTTCGGGCCCTCTTGATGGAGGTAAAACCCTACGTCCTGCTTGATTAATATTGATGATATGTATTACAAGAGTGGATCTACCACGAGATCAAGGAGGCTAAACCCTAGAAGCTAGCCTATGGTATGATTGTTGTAATGGATGTTGTGTCCTACGGACTAAAGCGCTCCGGTTTATATAGACACCGGAGAGGGCCAGGGTTACACAGATTCGGTTACAATGGTAGGAGATCTACTTATCCGTATTGCCATGCTTGCCTTCCACGCCAAGGAAAGTCCCATCCGGACACGGGATGGAGTCTTCAATCTTGTAACTTCGTAGTCTTGGAGTCTGGCGGACGATGATAGTCCGGCTGTCCGGACACCCCCTAGTCCAGGACTCCCTCAACCGGTTTACCATATTAACCTCTGTGCACCATTTTGTAGCGCCAAAGCCCGATTTAGCAAGAAGGCAAAAACAAAGGCTCCTACTGATGATATTGAACCGAATAGGACCTCACAAGGTGCTTGCGGGGATGTTGATATTGCCATGGATGATCCTATGCCACAAGGTCAGGCCACTGATGCTGATCCGTACGAAGTTAACCCGGCAAGCCCGCATATCGATCCGCCAAGCCCGCAAGCCAATCCTCCATGTCCAACTGCTGATCCGCCTAGCCCTGCCAAGGCCTCAGATAAACCGGCGAGCCCAAATGCAGCAACTGATGATGTTGTGATTACTGGGGTTGGCCATACTTCTCCTGGTAATCCTGTCTCTTTACCAAAGCACTGTGCCAAAGTGGAATCTGCTGTTGAAGAGAAAGGCATATGGAAGACTGACATGTCAAGTTATGCTCATCTCCCTGTGCAAGAACTTCATTCTGGATACCTAAACCGCCTGTATACAAGCCGTGACTACGAGGCTGGTTTGGTCAATTTGATGAAGGAGCGTTATGAGGTAACTTCCAAACACTTTATAAATTTTCATTGCACTGTATATCAACTCCATTGTAGCCCCCAAGGGCCAGTTTATCTCTTCAAGATGAACCTGGACTTTAAACAAAAGTACTTTCAACTGTGTAGCCCCCAAGGGCCAGTTTACCTTTTTAAGATAAAATCAGGACTTTCTGCTTCAAACTTGTCCTTGTTGAAATCCTTCACCTTTGTGTTTTCTGATCAATTATGCATTAGCCCCCAAGTGCCAAGATTAATACTTGTATTGAGCCTTGGGACTTTGAATGGTAGTCAAAATAAAAAGCAATCCGCATTAGCCCCCAAGTGCCAAGTGTATAACTTGTTATGTGTTTGGGACTTTAAGAAAAAATCCTAACATCATCATCATCTGTCTTTTGCAGGCTGACTTAGGTAACAAAGATTCCCAGATTGCTAATCTTCAGGAGAACATTAAGTCCCAGCAAGCAGAAACCTCCAAGGCAAAAGATGAACTGAAGGGCGCTTTGACTGCCAAGGAGCAATTGAAGGATAGTTTCAAAAGTGAGCGAGCGGATTGGGAAACAGAGAAGGCTGCTCTTTTAAAGCGGGCTGAAGATGCTGAAGCAGCTCTTAAACCGGTGGCAGAGGAGCTAACTGGGCTGATGTATCAAGTCAATGCTATGACTTCAGCAATATTTGGTAAGTACCCTTTGTCAACACCTTCCTTAAACATTTTTGAAGTTGCCGGTTTAACAGTAAATTCTCAAACCGTGTGTAGGTAGTCATGTTGCTCATCTGGGCTCAGATATGCGGATGAAGTTGAAAGCAGCCTACGCATTAATAGAACAATTGTATACTGGAGCTCAACGAGTCATCAGTGCGGCCTCTTTCAACAAACCGGCACCAACTTTGATCAAAGATACGTTGACCAAACTATCTATGACACCAGCCCAGATGGAAGAGGTAAAGCGATCTGCTGCAAGGGCTGGCACTTTAACAACACTGACTCGGGCCAAAGCGTGGATTGCTGGTCTTGATCCGGCAGATATCGCAAAGGGCTATCCTGGTCAACAAGAAGATGGATCAGACTTTGATAATGAAGCCCTCAAAGTCTTGACAAAAGAGATGCACCCACTGGCAAGCCAATTGGCTAAAGAGGTTGACTTGTCTATCTACCGGTCCAGCTATGACGTAGATGGCAAACGGGTTGATGCAGCTGTGAAAGTAGCTCAGAATCTAGTCCCTCCAATCCGTAAGCACACCTATGCCCCTGACATTGAACAGTTCAACCTTATAATCAACGAAGCTGTCTTTCAAGCCTTAACCAAGATTGATTGGACCACCCTTGACTTCCAGCCACTGGGTGAGGAGGAGGAGGTTGAACCGATGAAAGATGATCCTTCAACTTCACATCAGCCTGGTGATGAATCATAATCCATCAGCCGGTTTGATGGACAACAAACAATTATTCTTTTGGGCATCAAAGCGCCTTGTAATAGGCTAGTTGAAATACTTTGATCTTCTGCCATCGTGCACTGCCACTTGATATTGTAATCCAACATAATTGTTGCTATGCTTGCTTTATTTGCCTTGGTATTTCATATAAAATCCTGCCTTCTGCATTTGAAACACTTAAACATGTCCTGGCGGTTTACCACCGGACGGGTTATGATACCCAATAGAGAACTAGAATTCTCATAACCAAGCTTATAAAATAATGAAATATGAAATATATCATACGTGTGATATGAAATCACTTTTGTTGCTTTACCACCTTGTGTAGTAAGGGTGATAACCCAAACCTTGAGTGTTTGAAAACGCCCACCGCATTGTGCTGGTGTGTAATAAGCCATGTCGGGTTATAATAAACACCGGATGATCATCCTGGCAACTTATAGACAATGCCAGACCGGATTAAGAAATGCTAGTTCATAATTGATTGTGCTAACAGCTGATAACTGTAAGCCACGCCGGGTTAAGAAACACCGGGTTGATGTGAAGACATATAGTCTGGCCGGGTCAATAGACACCGGTTTAACTTAAAACTTGATCAAAAAGAGATAAAACTTGCAAAAAACAAAAGAAAATAAAACTTGTAGTCGAGGCTTTTCGAGGGCTGCCAGGCCCAAATTCGAGGCTTTTCGTGGGCCGCCAGGCCACTGAGTTAAACCATTTGACAAAGCCTTTTAAGATGGGCCTCCAACTAACCAATCGTTGTTTTAACTTTGACAAGTTCAGGATCTGTATAAGAGTAACTTGTCAAACGTTCGGTGGGTCATGCCAGGATTACCTGGATAGGAGTGGCTTACTTGATGAAGGCAGGTTAACCCAGGGTTTTAGGTGAATACACCAGGCTTCCAAGGCGTGGGTAAATACCCAATTACAAGGGTCCTTTCAAACTCTTTGTTACTTTACACAAAGAGCCCCTAAGTAACTTTGTGAGATGTGCTCAATGGGTGCCTATGTTTGAGTTGTGCTTTTAGCAACAATACTCTCTTTGGCCCCTTGGGTGTGAAGCTCCCAAGCTTTTATTGTGGGATGATAGCCAGTTTAACGGACAAACAGGGCATCACTTTGTAAACAGAAGCCCCCTTGTAACCAAGAAATATTGGAAGAACGGCATAGGCCCTGATTGTAGCAAGGATGCCGGTTTATTATATTGATCATAATATATACATTGTCAAAAATATGTACATAATGAGAGCCTATAGCTCAGGTGTAGTAAGGCCGTAGAAGAGCGATATTCCACGGCCGACGGGTCTCCTCCTCCGATTTGCTTGAGTCTTTGTGCTCGCGAACGTCGATGAGGTCGTATGCTCTGTTGTGCAGATTCTTGCTGACCACAAAGGGCCCTTCCCAAGGTGGGATAACTTGTGCATATTGGTCTGATCCTGGATGAGCCGGAGCACTAAGTCGCCTTCTTGAAAGGTTCTTGTTCTAACTCGACGGCTTTGATAACGTCGCAGGTCTTGCTGATAAACCGCTGATCGAGCCAACACGATGTCCCGTTTTTCATCTAATAGGTCCAGTGCTTCCTGACGTGCTTGCTCGTTGTCCGCTTCAACATAATTGGCAACTCTGGGCAAGTCATGACAAATATCACTTGGGAGTACCGCCTCTGCCTCGTAAACCATGAAAAAAGGTGTATAACTTGTAGATCGGTTTGGGGTGGTGTTTATGCTCCATAACATAGACGGTAACTCCTCCACCCAACAACCCGGCGTCCGCTTCAAAGGAACCATAAGCCGGGCATGATACCCTTCAAGATTTCCTGATTGGCTCTCTCAGCTTGACCATTAGATTGGGGGTGAGCACAGATGCCACATCAAGCCGGATGTGCTCTTGTTGACAAAAGTCCTCCATCTCTCCTTTGGAGAGGTTTGTGCCATTATCTGTAATGATGCTGTGTGGAAAACCTAAACGGAAGATCACTTTTTTGATGAATTGAACCGTCGTGGCTGTGTCA
Source organism: Aegilops speltoides (assembly GCA_021437245.1). NCBI lineage: Eukaryota > Viridiplantae > Streptophyta > Magnoliopsida > Poales > Poaceae > Aegilops > Aegilops speltoides. The sequence goes on along the minus strand of CM038142.1, from coordinate 222,646,331 downwards.
CACTTGCTTACTAGCTCCGCTTCAACCCATTTAGTAAACATGTCAACTGCCACCAACATGTGGGTTTTCTTATCTTTGGATTGCTTGAAAGGTCCTACCATGTCAAGACCCCAAGTAGCAAATGGCCAGGTGATGGGAATCATCCGTAGCTCCTGAGCCGGAACATGAGCTCACCGTGAGAATTTCTGACAACCATCGCACCGCCTCGCCATGTCTTCAGCATCAGCATGAGCCGTCAGCCAATAGAAACCATGACGAAACACTTCAGCAACCAAAGATTTTGAACCGGCATGATGACCACGGTCTCCTTCGTGGATCTCTCGTAAAATCTCACGGCCTTCTTCAGGAGAAACACAGTGCTAGAACACACCAGAGACACTGCAATGGTGTAACTCGCCATTGTGAATAACCTTGGACTTGGACCGCCGGACTATCTGTCTGGCCAAACTGCATCTTCTGGTAACTCGCCCCGGTTCATATACGCCAAGTAATGAACCGCCCAATCCAGAATAATGTGTAAGGCGGCCACCAACTGTGCCTCCGGATCGGAATAGCGAGGTCCTCCTCTGTAGGCTACTGAACTGACGGGTTGTGCAAGACAACTTAACCTTGTGGTTGTGGGTTCGAGCCCCACGATGGGCGCCAACTGTCGTGGAATTAACACGTCAGATGTCCTAGCAGAAGGACTTAGTCGTGGAGCCATCGCAATGAGATTAGCTTAAAGGAGTTAAACCGAACAAAGGACACAAGAGTTTTATACTAGTTCGGCACCTTACGATGAAGGTAAAGCCTATGTCTAGTTGTGATGGAATTATTGGGGTTTCGATGACCAGGGAGCGAATACGCTTTGCCTGGGTCTCGAGTTGTTGTTGCTTGTCCCTTAACAGCCGCCGGGTCGTCCCTTTATATACACAGGTTGATGCCCGGCCGATTAACAGAGTTCCGAGGCCGGCTCATACAAGTGTCCGACTCGGTCTCTTACTTTCCCTAACTTTCAATACAAGTTATACGACTATGGCTGTTTACAACTATGGGCCCTAAACCGTCTTTGGGCTTTGGGCCTCTAAGCTTTACTAGTAGAGCGCCATCTTCTTTTATCTTCATGGGATTCAATATGGATGAGCGTAAACCGGCCCCTCCTGGGCGGTTTACACTCAGTAGTTATATCCTCAACAGTACCCCAAGGTAATCTTCAAGGACAACCAAGAGCCTAATCTTGGGGATGCCCCAGAAGGCATCCCCTCTTTCGTCTTTGTCTATTGGTAACTTTACTTGAGGCTATATTTTTATTCACCACATGATATGTGTTTTGCTTGGAGCATCTTGTGTGCTTTGTGTGACACCCAAAATTTTGACCTTGTTTTATTAATTAAAATTTTTCCAGGGAATTAAAACTTTTATTTTCTGGGCTTCCATTTGATTTTTGAAACTTTTTCTCCCTTGCTATTATGGAGTTTTCCCCATAGAGAAAACTTTTCAAATATGTTATTGGACTTGTTTAACCTCTCGAGAAAAACTTTTCTTTTAATAATAGAACTAATTACATAATTATTTTTGCTTGATCTTTATTTTCTTGAAAAATGGTTTTCAAGGTTATATGGCCCTATTTGAACTACAACCATTTGATATATTTATCTAAAATCCCACAAAAATTTGGAGATGTCATGTGATGTTTTAAATCACTTTTAATCAAAAATATCCTTTATTCTTGAAATATTTTGAGTGCTACACATGTTTTCCTCTCTGTCCAGAGAGCAATTTTTGCACTACAACCTATTTAAATATCTCTTTAAAACTTCTACCAAAATTAGGGGAGGTCAGCAGGAGCATATTATTCCACTTTGTGCAAAAACCCAGTTATGTTCTTTGAAAATTTTGAGTGAATCATCCTCATTTCCATTCGGTCCAACTTGATGGTTTGTACAAAGAACCATAATTTTTCTTACTCTTTAGCCCTTGATTATTTCTCCTACTGGTAGTACCCCTTGCCAAACCACTAAGTCCAGAAGCATGCACTTATGGGATCATTTTTAGTTCATGAAATGATACCATTCACTCCCTGCCCAGAAGTGTAGTTTTGCAAAACTTGCACTAGCAAGTTTCTCATTTCTGCAAACTAACTTCACCACTCCCTCTTGCATCCAAAGAGACACCGACCTGGAGATTTTGGCCACTCCAAGAATTGCCTAGATGCCTTTGGCATTTTGACAAACACCCTATGTGCATGTCCTGAATTGGCATGATCTCAAGTCTACACTATGAACTTGCACCTCCGATCAAACAAGCATGTCCACTAGACTCCCCGTTACTCCTAACCTAGAACGCTAAATGCCAGCCTCACCCAAGCTCAGAGCATGCTCGGCATTTAAATCGAAAGCACGTCCGTGCACGCCCAGCCTTGAGCGAGCGTGCGTTTAGCACGCACATGCGCCGAGCCGACACGCTGCCCCCACGGCTTTGTCCCGCTCTGCAGCACCACGCGACGCGCTCCCGTGTTCGCAGCAACGCGCCAAGCCACCCTGGCGTGCCTACAGCGCCGCCGACAGGGCTTTTTATGGCGGCACCGGCGTGACGCAGCGCGCCTCTGCGGTCGGCGCCGCCCAAGCCACCCCTGCTCGCCACCTGCCCCTAGCACAGCCCGAGCTCATCCACAAGGGTCGCCTAGCCCTCGTCTCCACGTTGCCTGCAAGCTACAGAGAGGCGGTTCGCCGCATCCTCATCCGCCGCCCATGAACCGACCTCGACGAGCTATAAAGGAGGCCCCGAGCTTCCCGAGCACGCATGCAGCCTCGAGCCACCCAAGGACACCCCCACAGCCCGCAATCGTCCGGAGGCGCCGTCTTCCTCATCTCCGCAGCTCCTCGCCGCCGCCACCGCCCGCCAATCCGGCACCCCTAGTACTTCCCCCTCCCTGTTCTCTTCGCCAAGAACTCCCAATTCCTCTCGCGAGCGCAACCCCTCGATCAATTTTGGCAGGAGACCACCGCAGCCCAAAATCACTCCGTCACCGAAGCTCCCTCCGCCGCGGAGCTCGCCGCCGACGAACCCTCCGTCCCCGCCGCCGATCGACCACCGGGAGGACCGCCTAGGAGAGGTGGATCCATTCCTGGCCTCGGATGCCCTCGACGAGCCTCCATTCGCCGGCGACGATCGCCGGAGCTGCGCCTCTGCTCGGCCGAGGAAAAGGGAGAGGGAGGAGACCGGTCAAACCTGACCAGTGGGCCCTCTGGACCCACTGTCAGCGACCCACCCCGCCGCCACGTGTTTAAGTGAAGGCGTACAACCCCCCTAGTACGTTTCCCTACACCGAAAACGTATTTCGTCCGAAGCGCTTTCTGTTATAGTTTTCTTTTTAAAAACCAGATTTGACCAGAACTTTGACTGGTTATATCCTTTTAAATACAACTCCAAATGAATTAATTCTTTTTCCCACCTCTCTCAAATTTCACCTAGTTTATTTTAAGATTTATTTGAAAAATTTTCCAAACAACTTTTGGTGCTGTTTTATTTTGTGTGTTAATTCTTTATATTGCTAAAATAGGAATTTTGAAGAGAGGAGAAAACATTCAAATGTTTTGAAGTGCACCCTGCCTTTCCACACATTGAAGGCAAGCATTCTGAACCCCGGCATAATGTTTTTGGTGTGTTCGTTGACACGTTTATAACACCACCTCAATTCGAAGGTCTTGTTATTTCATGTGATAAGATCATTTGCATGGATGCATATTGGTGATTTCCATGCTGTTGGAAATGAGTATACTTGGGATGGTAATCATCCTCATGTATCTTGCATGCATGCCGGAGAGGAATCCGGGAAAGCCTCGGCCTTGGGTAGGCATGAGCTTGTCGCCGGTCTCCGTCGGGACGGGTATGTCCGGTATGGCATGGTAAGATATAACGAGTGTTGGTTGTATTGGTTGACATATATTTGTTATACATGTCATGCAGGAAACTATGAACCTCCTAAGTCGACCATAGATCGAGTCTTGTGCCAGTAATCCCCCATACTTGTTTCGTACTACCACATGTCTCTACAGCTAGTAGAGTACGGTTCAGTAAGTTGTCAACCCCTTCCTAGCACACACCATACAGAGAGGCCATGATGGAAGATACGGTTGTAGTGGTAGGCGAGCCACCGGTCCGGGGCATGGGTGTTTCGGTTGGGACCGAGAGGAGGCCACCCCTTAGGCCTTGATATAAATTTGATCCCATGCTACGCGAGGTTGTAGCCTCCCACTTAGAGTTTGCTTAACAGTGTCGTGGGTGATTCCAGACACGTGTGAGTTAAGCTGGTGTGTGCAAGTTAGGTGTGTTTTCAACAAAAAGACCGTAGACGGAATTAGTTCCGATGGACTAAAGAAATCCGTTACTCGTGGGTAAAGAGTACACCCTCTGCAGAGATTAAAAACCTATTCGAATAGCCGTGTCCATGGTTAAGGATTACAGTCTGGGACGGGTCAAGTGTCGGTCTTAGTGTCGGTCTTCGGAGGTGAAGCTGTTAACCAGTACTGAAACAACATGGACTGTGACTTGTGACTTATGATGATTATGATTATTATTATTGTTGACTAACCCGTGATATTATTGTTATTAGTGAATATCTCTGGGATGGTTCTACCTCCGGGATATTCACTATGATTGTTTTTCTTTTAAAGCCCTTTATGTGGTGTCGCCGACGCCTCGATCGTGGCATTTCTTTTAAAGCCCTTTATGTGGTGTCGCCAGACGCCTCGATCGTGGCATTTATTTTAAAAGCCCTTTATGTGGTGTCGCCAGACGCCTCGATTATGGCATTTATTTTAAAAGCCCTTTATGTGGTGTCGCTCAGACGCCTTGATTAATAACATTTTTTAAGCCCTTTATGCGGTATCTCTGGGATGGTTCTACCTCCGGGATATTCGCTATAATTGTTATTTTTAAAGCCCTTTATGCGGTGTCGCCCAGACGCCCGACTGTGGCATTTCTTGTTATTTATTTCATAATTTTAATACTTACGTGACATTGCATTTTCATACATCAGAGCTATATTTATCTTTGTGACTGACGTCATGAGCATAAAATATTGTCGGCACATCATTGTTATATTATACCTGTGTTCTAAATGTTTGCGAGTACATTCAAAGTACTCACTGGCTTGTCCCTGGCTATTGTCTTGGCCAGATTTTCTTGCACGGAGAGGAGCGACGCGATGACAGCCCCGGAACCTAAGCAATGGAGATAGCAGCCTCACGAAGATAGGAGTTAACCTGGTCAGCTGTTCCTGTGGGAAATGGAGTCCCATAGATACTGATGATCCACAAACCGCTTCCGCCATCAACCACTAGAACCCTTTTGTTGTACTCACAGGCCAGATTGGTCTTGTACCACACATTTTTTTTGTATTTTGCTTGGAATTTCTGTATCAAGTTGGAGCCTCATCAGCTAACAGTAATCCTGGGGCTGATGAGCACGACGGTCTTTTCTGGAAATTTATTACCCGGAAAACCGGTCGTGATGACTTGGTATCGAGCCAGTGACCATTGGCTAATCCTATCTTAGCCAGTCAATAAACTTAGGCAAACCAACCCACCGACCATAACCAAAACCCAGCCAAGCTTCTCGTGCAAGATAGCCACACAAAGGACCCGACATTTTTGGCGGTGGTGCCCAACCTACCAACCTAGCGTGTCGATCTCGCGCCAGTAACCAGCACCCAAGATGTCTCCCCCACAAGCGTGCGAGGGAAGACTCCGTCCCCTTTTTCTATAAAAAGGGCACGCTAATCCCAACCCAGCACAGCACAGCGTCTTCCCCCAACCTAGCCACAATGCCTGGCCCCATAGTGCACAATGAGACCACAACAACCAACCTTGGAGGTTTTGTGACCATCCTCGCAAACCTCACCCGTCGTGCCTATGCATTAGAGGAGCCACCAGAATATGTTGTGTACCAAGGACCCATGAGCGGTGAAGACCGTCAATTCAGGCCATCAGACACATCTACGTAGGGGTCTAGCGCCCAACGCCCTACAGTTCACCGAAGAACAACTTCCTTTGAGCCACAAGCCATACAACTAGCTGCTCGAGAGGCTATAGTTCATCTCAGGCACTTGTCGCCCAGAGTTAACTGTCGCTCGTTCCACTACTACCCCAAACGCGAAGGGTATGGTAGACCACCCCAAGTTGCCAACGGAGATCACGAGATGGATCCCGCATTGTTGCACCTAGTGCGCTATGTAAGTGCACTAGAAACACTATTCGACCAGATCACCATTGATCTGATCGCAGCTCGAGGAGAGCTGGTTCGTCGGACCCCAGCTAGAAGAGAAGACGAGCCCGACGCCGACAACCCAGTCGTGCTGTTTGGACAGCCGATCGAGACCCTGAGGTCAGCTCCAGCCATCAACCGAGATGCTTTGATGACCCCAGAAGTGCTTCGTCACCTTTTGGGAGCACACACCAACGGGGTTGTGGCCAACAATCCCCGCGATGGTCATCATCGCTACCCCGACCCTGTCGTTCCTCCGCCATCTCCGACTGATCCCGGCAGTGAGACACGTGGAGAAGACTCAACATCCACCAGGCACGCCCGTTTAGACATAAACGAAGTAGACTAAGCCGTACGAATGGTACCGAGTCTTAGTGTATCCTTACCTTGTAATCGTGCGACCTTGTATATTAACGCAGCCTGTTGATGTGCCCCTATTTTAATAGAATGGCCTTGCGTATTTTGTCAGCACGCAATTGCATAATTTCCGGGCATAGCTACCAAGACCAACCTTGACGACAACCACAGTAACACGCCTCTTTATGAGATATGTGTATCTCCGGCACGGACCCCGACTCTTGAGGAAATCTGGCAGATTTATTACCTTTCACCACGGTAAATAAACCAGCCCAGATGCTATATAAGAAGGCCACCTTGTGACCTTGCCCAGCAACCCACACCTCGTGCACCACTCTCACAACCATCTCTCATCATGCCGAACCCCAGCATTCATCTGAGAACCCCAGATGCAACCCCAGGCAGCTTTGTCAAAATATTGTGGGACTTTACCCGCAGTACCATGGGTTCTACCCAGCCACCCCAGTACGAGCTGTTCAAATCAAGGATCACCCCATCCACCTCGTAATATTGGGCAGCAAGACACATTCCTCCCATAGACCCCAACCAAGATCCAACAAGTTTCCTTCATGGGAAATCTATGCCAACCCCACAACCGCCATAGAAGATGCTGCGAAGAAGCGATTGCTGCCCGATCCGCGAAGACCCTATGCCATGCGAACGCGATATCATTATTTTCCGAGTCGTGCAACACCCGGAGGAGTGACGCCTTTTCCGTGGGCGATTGAGAAAGACCCGCTTCGCCAACCTTATCCAATACATCATCGCTCTAGAGCATCCGAACCAGCGGGTGATGGATTATCTCCGAGTCTCGCTGATTTAAATCCTCGATTGCAATCGGCAGATCGCTAAGGTCCGACCGGAGAGACGATACATCGATTGGTCAATCCATTGCCTCCGATAGACGAGGAGTGTATCCTCTACCGAGACATTTTATCGGGACCACACCCGCCACCGCTTTCCTTTTAGACGCCATCGCTGTATTTGTTTTTGCAGCATTTATATTTGCATTGTAACTTACGCGTGGTACCTCAGATTTGTGCGGTGAGTCGCGTATTTAGTTTCTACTAATATGAGTAAGTTCCTTCGTGAATAATCGGTGTAACCGCGAACAATCCTAGTATGAGTTTTCTCCTTACGGATTGCTGCATCATACATTTCTCCCGACATGAATTATTTTATTTCACACAAAGACGACCACTACGACACTCGACCATAATCATCCGAGTGCCTACACTGCTTGCAAAACATTACAACAGTGTTACATCCGCTAACCACCCCTAACAACAGTTAGCACCGGCACACCCCACCTACTCCTCGTGTTTACCGCCACCACGGAGAGCCAAGACCGAGCGGCGGCATCACGGCGATCATCAAGGATCATCACGACAGAGCACGGAGAGCCCCAAAGACCGCCCCTCCGCACAACAGATCACGTATCAGTCCGGCACCACCTCCGCCATTAGAGCCTCGCCTCGAGCTCCGCCAGCAGTAAACAGAGGAGAAGAAGAGAGAAGGAGGAGCGAGGCCAGTGTGAGGAAGAAGAGGAGAACGCCATGGTCATTTTATAGCTCGAGCTCGGTGTACGGTGGACGAGGTCCACCAGCGCCGTTCGTCGCCGATCGCCGGTGTTGAGGCGAATCATGAAAGCAGGCCGACAGCAAGACAGCCCGCGAGGTGAGTGCACACTGCACCGGCAGCAAACACGCACGCCACTACCGCGATCGGCCTAGATGCCCTACGCGCTAGACGTCGCCGGTGGAGAAAGCCGGGAAAGCGCGCGGGAGAGAGGAAGAAGAGAGAGCTAGAGGAAGAAGGAGAGACTGACAGTGGGCCCCGGTCCCGCTTGTCAGCCAGAGAGAGCATCTGTTTCGGCACGACCAGCGTATTGTTAAATTTAGAATTTATTCTAAATTCACGACGTCCAGCGTAGAAATCGCCCGTTTTCATAAGCATGGATTTTTTTTCGCAGCGTCGGTACCACACTGTAGTTACTCACCACTTATTGCTCTCTCACTGTAGCATCCTTTTTACCGCCTGCGTAAAATGATCTTTTGACCAAGTAAAAGTATTTTTTTTGTTTAACAGCTCCTAACAAATCTCGAGGACGAGATTTTTTTTTTTGGGGGGTAGTGTTGTGACACCCAAAATTTTGACCTTGTTTTATTAATTAAAATTTTTCCAGGGAATTAAAACTTTTATTTTCTGGGCTTCCATTTGATTTTTGAAACTTTTTCTCCCTTGCTATTATGGAGTTTTCCCCATAGAGAAAACTTTTCAAATATGTTATTGGACTTGTTTAACCTCTCGAGAAAAACTTTTCTTTTAATAATAGAACTAATTACATAATTATTTTTGCTTGATCTTTATTTTCTTGAAAAATGGTTTTCAAGGTTATATGGCCCTATTTGAACTACAACCATTTGATATATTTATCTAAAAATCCCACAAAAATTTGGAGATGTCATGTGATGTTTTTAAATCACTTTTAATCAAGAATATCCTTTATTCTTGAAATATTTTGAGTGCTACACATGTTTTCCTCTCTGGTCCAGAGAGCAATTTTTGCACTACAACCTATTTAAATATCTCTTTAAAACTTCTACCAAAATTAGGGGAGGTCAGCAGGAGCATATTATTCCACTTTGTGCAAAAACCCAGTTATGTTCTTTGAAAATTTTGAGTGAATCATCCTCATTTCCATTCGGTCCAACTTGATGGTTTGTACAAAGAACCATAATTTTTCTTACTCTTTAGCCCTTGATTATTTCTCCCATCGGTAGTACCCTTGCCAAACCACTAAGTCCGAAGCATGCACTTATGGGATCATTTTTAGTTCATGAAATGATACCATTCACTCCTCGCCTGTAAGTGTAGTTTTGCAAAACTTGCACTAGCAAGTTTCTCATTTCTGCAAACTAACTTCACCACTCCCTCTTGCATCCAAAGAGACACCGACCTGGAGATTTTGGCCACTCCAAGAATTGCCTAGATGCCTTTGGCATTTTGACAAACACCCTATGTGCATGTCCTGAATTGGCATGATCTCAAGTCTACACAATGAACTTGCACCTCCGATCAAACAAGCATGTCCACTAGACTCCCCGTTACTCCTAACCTAGAACTGCTAAATGCCAGCCTCACCCAAGCTCAGAGCATGCTCGGCATTTAAATCGAGCACGCCCGTGCACGCCCGAGCGCTTGAGCGTAGTGCGCTTACACGCACATGCGCCGAGCCGACACGCCGCCCCCACGGCTTTGTCCCGCTCTGCGGCACCACGCGACGCGCCCCGTGTTCGCAGACAACGCGCTAAGCCACCTGGCGTGCCTCTGGCCGCCGACAGGCTTTTTACGCACCGGCGGCGCAGCAAGCGCCTCTGCGGTCGGCGCCGCCCAAGCCACCCGGCTCGCCACTGCCCCTAGCACAGCCCGAGCTCATCCACAAGGGCGTCGCCTAGCCCTCGCTGTCTCCACGTTGCCACTGCAAGCTCTGAGAGGCGGTTCGCGGCATCCTCATCCGCCGCCATGAACCGACCTCGACGAGCTATAAAGGAGGCCCCGAAGCTTCCCGAGCACGCATGCAGCCTCGAGCCACCCAAGGACACCCCACAGCCCGCAATTGTCCGGGAGGCGCCGTCTTCCTCATCTCCGGCAGCTCCTGCCGCCGCCACCGCCCCGGCCAATCCGGCACCCCTAGTACTTCCCCTTCCCTGTTCTCTTCGCCAAGAACTCCCAATTCCTCTCGCGAGCGCAACCTCGATCAATTTTGGCGGAGACCACCGCAGCCCAAAATCACTCACACCGGCTCCCTCCGCCGCGGAGCTCGCCGCCGACGAACCCCTCCGTCCCCGCCGGCCAGTCGACCACCGGGAGGACCGCCTAGGAGAGGTGGATCCATTCCTGGCCTCGGATGCCCTCGACGAGCCTCCATTCGCCGGCGACGATCGCCGAGCTGCGCCTCGCTCGCCGAGGAAAAGGGAGAGGAGGAGACGGTCAAACCTGACCAAGGGCCCTCTGGACCCACTGTCAGCGACCCACCCCGCCGCCACGTGTTTAAGTGAAGGCGTACAACCCCTAGTACGTTTCCCTACACCGAAAACGTATTTCGTCCGAAGCGCTTTCTGTTATAGTTTTCTTTTTAAAAACCAGATTTGACCAGAACTTTGACTGGTTATATCCTTTTAAATACAACTCCAAATGAATTAATTCTTTTTCCCACCTCTCTCAAATTTCACCTAGTTTATTTTAAGATTTATTTGAAAAATTTTCCAAACAACTTTTGGTGCTGTTTTATTTTGTGTGTTAATTCTTTATATTGCTAAAATAGGAATTTTGAAGAGAGGAGAAAACATTCAAATGTTTTGAAGTGCACCCTGCCTTTCCACACATTGAAGGCAAGCATTCTGAACCCCGGCATAATGTTTTTGGTGTGTTCGTTGACACGTTTATAACACCACCTCAATTCGAAGGTCTTGTTATTTCATGTGATAAGATCATTTGCATGGATGCATATTGGTGATTTCCATGCTGTTGGAAATGAGTATACTTGGGATGGTAATCATCCTCATGTATCTTGCATGCATGCCGGAGAGGAATCCGGGAAAGCCTCGGCCTTGGGTAGGCGTGAGCTTGTCGCCGGTCTCCGTCGGGACGGGTATGTCCGGTATGGCATGGTAAGATATAACGAGTGTTGGTTGTATTGGTTGACATATATTTGTTATACATGTCATGCAGGAAACTATGAACCTCCTAAGTCGACCATAGATCGAGTCTTGTGCCAGTAACCCCCCATACTTGTTTCGTACTACCACATGTCTCTACAGCTAGTAGAGTACGGTTCAGTAAGTTGTCAACCCCTTCCTAGCACACACCGTACAGAGAGGCCATGATGGAAGATACCGGTTGTAGCTGGTAGGCAGGCCACCTGGTCCGGGGGCATGGGTGTTTCCGGTTGGGACCGAGAGGGGAGGCCACCCCTTAGAGCGCGCGATATAAATTTGATCCCATGCTACGCGAGGTTGTAGCCTCCCCACTTAGAGTTTGCTTAACAGGTGTCGTGGGTGATTCCAGACACGTGTGAGTTAAGCTGGTGTGTGCAAGTTAGGTGTGTTTTCAACAAAAAGACCGTAGACGGAATTAGTTCCGATGGACTAAAGAAATCCGTTACTCGTGGGTAAAGAGTACACCCTCTGCAGAGATTAAAAACCTATTCGAATAGCCGTGTCCATGGTTAAGGATTATAGTCTGGGACGGGTCAAGTGTCGGTCTTAGTGTCGGTCTTCGGAGGTGAAGCTGTTAACCAGTACTGAAACAACATGGACTGTGACTTGTGACTTATGATGATTATGATTATTATTATTGTTGACTAACCCGTGATATTATTGTTATTAGTGAATATCTCTGGGATGGTTCTACCTCCGGGATATTCACTATGATTGTTTTTCTTTTAAAGCCCTTTATGTGGTGTCGCTCAGACGCCCGACTGTGGCATTTCTTTTAAAGCCCTTTATGTGGTGTCGCCGACGCCTTGACCGTGGCATTTATTTTAAAAGCCCTTTATGTGGTGTCGCTCAGACGCCTCGATCGTGGCATTTATTTTAAAAGCCCTTTATGTGGTGTCGCCGACGCCTTGATCGTGGCATTTATTTATTTTTTAAGCCATTTATGCGGTATCTCTGGGATGGTTCTACCTCCGGGATATTCGCTATAATTGTTATTTTTAAAGCCCTTTATGCGGTGTCGCCGACGCCTCGATCGTGGCATTTCTTGTTATTTATTTCATAATTTTAATACTTACGTGACATTGCATTTTCATACATCAGAGCTATATTTATCTTTGTGACTGACGTCATGAGCATAAAATATTGTCGGCACATCATTGTTATATTATACCTGTGTTCTAAATGTTTGCGAGTACATTCAAAGTACTCACTGGCTTGTCCCTGGCTATTGTCTTGGCCAGATTTTCTTGCACGGAGAGGAGCGACGCGATGACAGCCCCGGAACCTAAGCAATGGAGATAGCAGCCTCACGAAGATAGGAGTTAACCTGGTCAGCTGTTCCTGTGGGAAATGGAGTCCCATAGATACTGATGATCCACAAACCGCTTCCGCCATCAACCACTAGAACCCTTTTGTTGTACTCACAGGCCAGATTGGTCTTGTACCACACATTTTTTTTGTATTTTGCTTGGAATTTCAGATTGTTGGAGCCTCATCATTAACAAGAAATCCTGGGGCTGATGAGCACGACGGTCTTTTCTGGAAATTTATTACCCGGAAAACCGGTCGTGACACTTTGAGTCTTTGCTTTTTAGTTTGCCACATTCATCCTTGCTGTACACACCTTTTTGAGAGGGCAGCATGAATCGTGATTTATTAGAATACTCTATGTGCTTCACTTATATCTTTTGAGCTAGGCAATTTTTCTCTAGTGCTTCACTTATATCTTTTTAGAGCATGGCGGTGGCTTTACATTGTAGAAGTTGTTGAACTCTCATGCTTCACTTATATTATTTTGAAAGTCTCTCTAAACAGCATGGTAATTTTCTCAGGTTATGAATTTAGTCCTAATATGATGGGCATCCAAGAGGGATATAATATAAACTTTCATATAAACTGCACTGAATACTTTGAGAAGTTTGATTCCTTATGATTGTTTTGAGATATGAGGATGGTGATATTAGAGTCATTCTAGTGAGTAATTGTGTATTGTAGAAATACTTGTGTTGAGGTCTGTGATTCCCGTAGCAAGCACGTATGTTGAACCGTTATGTAACGAAGTTAGAGCATGATTTATTTATTAATTGTCTTCCTTATGAGTGGCGGTCGGGGACGAGCGATGGTATTTTCCTACCAATCTATACCCCTAGGGGCATGCACGTAGTACTTTGTTTCGATGACTAATAGATTTTTGCAATAAGTATTTGAGTTGTTTCTGACTAATGTTGAGTCCATGGATTATACGCACTCTCACCCTTCCACCATTGCTAGCCTCTCTAGTTCCGTGCAACTTTCGCCAGTACCATACACCCACTATATACCTTCCTCAAAACAGCCACCGTACCAACATATTATGGAATTTCCATAGCGATTCCGAGATTTATTGCCATGCAAATTTCCACAGTTTCGTTTATTATGACACGCTTCATCATTGTCCTATTGCTTTGCATGATCATGTAGTTGACATAGTATTTGTGGCAAAGCCATCGTTCATAATTCTTTTATACATGTCACTCTTGAGTCATTGCACATCCCGGTACACCACCGGAGGCATTCATATAGAGTCATATTTTGTTCTAAGTATCGAGTTGTAATTCTTGAGTTGTAAGTAAATAAAAGGTGATGATCATCATTTTTAGAACATTATCCTATGTGAGGAAAAAAAGAGGCCAATGAAGCCTAAATAAAAAAATAGGCAAAAGAAGCAATTCAAAAAAAGGAGAGAAAAAGAGAGAAGGGGCAATGTTACTATCCTTTTTCCACACTTGTGCTTCAAAGTAGCACCATGATCTTCATGACAGAGAGTCTCCTATTTTGTCACTTTCATATACTAATGAGAATTTTTTATTATAGAACTTGGCTTGTATATTCCAAAGATGGGCTTCCTCAAATGCCCTAGGTCTTAACGAGCAAGCAAGTTGGATGCACACCCACTTAGTTTTTTTTAAGCTTTCATAAACTTATAGCTCTAGTGCATCCGTTGCATGGCAATCCCTATTCACTCACATTGATATCTATTGATGGGCATCTCCATAGCCCGTTGATACTCCTGGTTGATGTGAGACTATCTCCTTATTTTTGTCTTCTCCACAACCACCATATTCTATTCCACCTATAGTGCTATGTCAATGGCTCACGCTCATGTATTGCATGAAAGTTGAAAAGGTTTGAGAACATAAAAAGTATGAAACAATTGCTTGGCTTGTCATCAGGGTTGTGCATGATTTGAATATTTTGTGTGATGAAGATGGAGCATAGCCAGACTATATGAATTTGTAGGAATAGCTTTCTTTGGCCATCTTATTTTGAGAAGACATGATTGCTTTATTAGTGTGCTTGAAGTATTATCGTTTTTATGTCAATATTAAATTTTTCGTTTGAATCTTATGGATGTGAACATTCATGCCACAATGAAAAAGATTACATGGATAAATTTGTTAGGGAGCATTCCACATCAAAAATTATGTTTTTCTCATTTACCTACTTGAGGACGAGCAGGAATTAAGCTTGGGGATGCTTGATATGTCTCCAACGTATCTATAATTTTTTTTTATTGTTCCATGCTATTATATTATCTATTTTGTATGTTTTATATGCATTAATATGTTATTTTATATTATTTTTGGAACTAACCTATTAACCTAGAGCCCAGTGCCAGTTCTTGTTTTTTCCTTGTTTTTGAGCTTCGCAGAAAAGGAATACTAAACGGAGTCCAAACGGAATAAAACTTCACGATGACTTTTCTTGGACCAGAAGACACCCAGGAGACTTGGAGTTCAAGTCAGAAGAGCCACGCGGAGGCGACAAGGGTGGAGGGCACGCCCAGGGGGTAGGGCATGCCCCTCTACCTTGTGGGCCCCTCGGTGACCCCCTAACCTAGATCTTCCTCCTATATATTTGCAAATATTCCCAAACCACGAGAAGCATCCATGAAAACACTTTTCCACCGCCACAACCTTCTGTTCTCGTGCGATCCCATCTTGGTGCCTTATCCGACATCCTGCCGGAGGGGGATTCGATCATGGAGGGCATATACATCAACTCTATTCCCATCCGATGAAGCGTGAGTACTCTACCATAGACCTATGGGTCCAGAGCTAGTAGCTAGATGGCTTCTTCTGTCTCTTTGATTCTCAATACCATGTTTTACTCGATGTTCTTGGAGATCTATCCGATGTAATCTTCTTTTGTAGTGTGTTTGTCGCGATCTGATGAATTGTGGATTTATGATCAGCTTATCTATGAATATTATTTAAGTCTCCTCTGAATTCTTATATGCATGATTTGGTATCTTTGTATTTCTCGTCGAATTATCGGTTTTGTTTGGCCAACTAGATTGGTTTTCTTGCAATGGGAGAGGTGCTTAGCTTTGGGTTCAATCTTGCGGTGTCCTCACCCAGTGACAAAGTAGGGGTAGCAAGGCACGTATTGCATTGTTGCCATCGAGGATAAAAGGATGGGATTTACATCATATTGCTTGAGTTTATTCCTCTACATCATGTCATCTTACTTAATGCGTTACTCTGTTCTTTATGAACTTAATACTCTAGATGCAGGCAGGAGTCGATTGATGTGTGGAGTAATAGTAGTAGATGAAGGCAGGAGTCGGTCTACTAGATATGGACGTGATGCCTATATTGAATACTCATTGCCTTGGATATAGTCATAACTTTGCGCTTTTCTATCAATTGCTCGACAGTAATTTATTCACCCGCCATATTATTTGCCTTCATGAGAGAAGCCTCTAGTGAAACCTATGGCCCCCGGGTCTATTTTCCATCATATTAGTTTCTGATCTACTACTTTCCATCATATTAGTTTCCGATCTACTATTTTGCAATCTTTTATTTTCAGATCTATAAATCAAAAAACCCAAAAATATTTTATCTTTTGTTTAGTTCTATGTATCTATCTCTATCAGATCTCACTTTTGCAAGTGGTTGTGAAGGGATTGACAACCCCTTTATCGCGTTGGGTGCAGGTGTTTGATTGTTTGGGCATGTATTGGTGATTTGCATGTTCTTCTCCTACTGGATTGATACCTTGGTTCTCAAATTGAGGGAAATAGTTATCTCTACTTTGTTGCATCACCCTTTCCTCTTCAATGGAAAAACCAACGCAAGCTCAAGAAGTAGCATATACCTGTCAAAGGTGCGGCGAAATACCATATCCCCGGTGATCCGATCCTACCTAAGGCAGCGGTAGAGGACATAGACGGCGATCTAAGGAGACTTCATGATGATGTATTGTTGAGAGAGAAAAGCCTTATCGCCTCCAAAAACCCGGGATACCCGCTCTATGTGGTTAACGTGCCACAGCAAAGGTCGCTATACGTCCACACATTCCCCGCGGATAAGTTCTTCCTTTGATTTGATTACATCTTCGACGTGTTTCACATGACAAAGCTTGATTTTATGTTCGTCCGCTATGCCTTCTACATGAACTACGTTCAGGCACGTGCAAATATCTTCTATTTGTGTTGTTGACACGTACTTTATGCACGAGGACTTCTTGGCAGTCTGCTCAAAGCACCGTGAATATGCGAGGAACTACATCGTCGATTTCATGATTGCCAATAAGGACAAGGAGACGATTCTCGTGCCTTATCATCCCATTTAAGTCATCCGCGGATAACCTTCCTTCGATTTCAATCATTTATTTGCACGCGTGGAGGCTAATTTGAGGTGTACTTATTTTGCACAGAGAGGGGCGCGTCGTCCTCATCATTCTTTACCCCCAATTCTCCCATGCTCTTTACTTAGACTCGTTGAAGAACTTAAAGAAAAAGGATTACACCCACATCAAGGCTGTTTACGACAGTGTTATCTTAAGCTACGGCCACCGGGGTTCCAGGAGTGCTACGCCGTGTATGTAGGGAAGGTTCCAGGAGTATACCACGACTGGCTAGAGTGTTGGGCCCAGGTGTCGGGGTACTCAGGCGGCAGCCAGAAGGGGTTTAATAGCAGAGCTGAAGCGGAATCTAGTTACTTGAGGTTCATGCTAGCACGAGAGAGGGATCGGAACCGGTGCCTCAAAAACTGCTACATTATCGCGCTCTTGCTCATATTGATCGCTCTTCTCTTCAATGTCTTAGTTTACATATAGATGATGAAACATGTGTATGTGATGAATGTGATGAGACACGTATGTGTATGCAATGAATAGTGATCACACTCTTGCTCATTATATGCTTGTATTCAAGACATGTCACTTAACTTGTATCGCTATATCGAGATTATGATAAGAGACGGCATCATTTGTGTTGGATGATGTGATGAGACTATTATGTGTATGATATGATGAGCATATTGTATCTTTATGATATGACTACACTATTGTATAAAATCTGTACAAATAGATCGCAAATATGTAGTAAAAAATACATATAAAGTTAGCTGTAGCACTGGTCTACAGAAAGCAGTAGCGCTAGTTTAGTAGTAGCTATGGCAGGGAGCAGCGCTACAACTATCTAGCAGTAGCGCTGGGCCAACAAACGCTACCTCTAGGTAGGGATAGCAGTAGTGCGTTTCAACAAACGCTACTACTACAAGTTAGCTGAAGCGTCATAGTGGTAGCACTGGTACCCGCACTACTGTTAGCACTATTTCCAGCACTACTGCTAGGGTTATCCCTAGTAGTGGGCTTCCTCCAGACATCCGGCACAACCATCATAGAACGAAAATGACAAAAGTATAAAGTCCACCGGACGACCAATGCACTGGACGTCCGACTGTATCTGGAAGCCTGATGCCACCTTCACAGTACCAAAATGCCGGAAGTCCAGACGTCCAGACCCTTGTGAGCCACCGGACGACCAGTAAAGACCATACGTCTGATGCCTTTCTGTGCATAGTGACTAGGGTCAAGGCCTATGTACCCCTTCGCCCCCTTAGACTATACATACTCCAACTCCGCCAATGTTTTAGGGTTAGCATTATGATAGCTCATTTTGGAGACAGAGCTTTGCTCATCCACTTGTTACCTACTTCTTTGGGGATCAAGACCTCCTAGGAGAAGATCCCCCAAGTGGATTCAAGACCCCGTCTAGGGAAGAACCCCTCGTGGATTCAAGACCCGATCTCCTCACAAATTGGGACAAAAATAGCTACTATTGTATCGTCCTTTATTGGGTTTGGATCGTGTATCTCTATTTGTGTACTTGGATCTAGCACCTGTGTAATCGAATCTCATTGATTTGAGTGTTTCCTCTCGTTTTCCCTCTTGTGTGTTCATTGTGTTCTTCAGAAATTCTCCTCCAAATCGTGAAAGATCGGCCCCTCAGGTTTCACCCTACATCATAGACCTACTTCAATCCTACAGTAGTCTACAACATTTGTTGTATGTGGTGAATTGGAGTTGCCATGTGTAGTCCACGGGAATTGCCATGTGTAGTCTACCGGAATTGCCTTGTGGAATATATTGAAGTTGCTACCTGCATTCTAATAAGATTATTATGTGCATTCTAATGCGCACGGGAGTGTGGATCCGCACTTAAGAAAATGAATCGGTCCACTACAAATAGATTGACACCATTACTTAAAGATATAATTGCCATGCAAAGTATGGTAACTCAAAAAAGTTATGTACCCAAAAGGTCACTTAATAAATTGACACCAGTGATTAAGATGCCAAAGAAAGCAACGGTTCTACCTCCTGTCTGTTTTCCTCAAGTCCTGCAGAACAACAAGATATCCCGTGTTGGATGATGCTATACGAGGAGACGAGCGTGTAGACGTGATATCAGCCACATGAGGGTGGCCAATCCAGTGGAGGGCCTCTTCTCCAACCAAAGAGATGCGCAGGAAGGCAGATCCACACTTTCCTGTTTAGACGCTCTTCCACCAGCAGTCTCCTCGCTGACCAAAAAAATAAGGAAATACAAAACAAAAGAACACCGAGAGAGAATAAGTGAGAGCTTGTGATGGAGAAAAAATTGGGAAATAAAAGCTTATGACAACAGGAAAGAAACCAAACCTCCTCCTAGCAGCAATTTGGTCAGTCCTCACCCTGTTGTTGGCAGGAACTTGAGCAACATCATGTGGAACCATTCCCCTTTTCAAAGTTGAAACCCCGGTGTCACTTGGGTTGGCAGAGGCATTTTGTCCCCTGTCAGCATGAACAATCGATGAAGCCTTGTCAATTGGATCTCCATCATGAATTTCTCAAGATTGATTGTGGAATGCATCCTAATGCACATTGTCCATTTGGTCATCTCTGTCCTTGTCAAGACCAACAGCATCACCGCCAATATTAGCACTGAACATCTCTTGTTGGGTATCGGGTAACCCCTGAGAACTGTTGTAGTCATACTGGCCAAGACAGCCAATTAGATGAGATGTACGTTCTCCAACTAAAGAAGTGAAATGCCTTGCAACTGCATCGCCATCGCCACCCAACATTGTTGTCCAACCATGAACCAAGTTGCCAAGAAGGTTGCTCATGCTAGATGCAAACTTGCCGACTAAATGCTCAACATTACCCCTCGCCTAATTCAGACAAACAAAATAGATTAACACATTGGGAGGAAAGAAGAAAACAGAAAAATGTTAGATGGCATGGATCATGTAAGCATGCGTGAAAGAAAAGCATGTTGAATTACCTCAAGGAGACAAGATGGACTTGAATGGACATCCATCCACTTGGTGAAATTATGTGCGCCGCCAAAAAAGCTATAGTCGATAGAATGTTGCATTAGCTGTAGATAGCGGAGAGAGTCAACACTACAGAAGAGAAAACAATAAATTATAGAAGTAAAGAGAGGTTTCGGGCACAAATAGTGAAAGGAACAAAACTTATGTTAAAAAAGGAAATGCCTTTTGCAATCTAGTAGATTTTCCATGTGCGCACTTATAGTCTTGCCATGTGTAGTCTGTAGGAGCAAGAGTTGCCAGGTGGAATTTTTAATTTGATGTGTGTGCTAAGCGAAATTGCCATACGTTGAAGTTTCCATGAGGAATAGGCTTACCAAGCGAAGTACCATCCGGCGAGGTGGGCTTGGCATATGCCCTAGACACAACACTTGGGTTTGTTTCGTAACACCGACCGGACTCGCCATTACGGCAATAAGCCTTGTGAGTGATACCCTCGACTAGAGTCAGTGCGTGAGTGAAGTGGCGTGATAGCATCCTTGCCAGCAGTCGCTTGAAGGGTGCCATCCTAAGGCGGTAACTGATGAGACATGTATGTAGGAGTATACCCCTATAAGGTTGAAACCTATTTGAATAGTTGTGTCCATGGTTAAGGGCTACTTGGAGATCTATGCTTGGTCATAAAAACTTTAACGGATACTAAAAAATTGTCCAAATAGGTATTTACTCCCTCCGTTCCTAAATATAAGTCTTTGTAGAGATTCCACCATGAACTACGTACGGGTGTATAAAGGTGCATTTTAAGTGCGGATTCACTCATTTCGCTCCGTATCTAGTACATCAAGTGAACTCCCTACAAAGGCTTACATTTAGGAACAGAGGGAGTAGTTGTTAACCCGCGGGCGGTCTTTCTTACACAAGAATATGTTTGTGTTTTGTGAGCGCAGAAGTTTATCACACCTGCTAGGTGCTGACACTTCGGTTTCAACATGTGCACTGCAATTGCATTGTGTCAAACCGTTGTACGATCGAGCCCACCTGAGTTATATGACTAAAAATGTGGAGTCAAGATTTTTGTTATTGATTGCTAGCGGCCGATTGCGTATAGAATGCGGACCAACCAATGTAAAGTGACAGCTGTTGTTCCGGCACAAGTCTCATGTTCCTATATGACCTGCTACAGCTAAAATAACATGCTTAGACCCTCGAGCCTGACCACGACCACTGGCACACACATGAAAAAGGCCGCCGCATATGCGGCACACAGCGACATGAATTTTTTCTTCAAAACGGATGCATTTTAAGATCTGTCTCATCGATTATATAAAGAGAAAATAGAGTAAAGTGCCCGCAAAACACGGCATGACAATCACGCATCACGATTTGTATAGCTCTACGCAATGCTCCTTGCCAAAGCCAGAGTCCAAAGCGACAAAGAACTATGACGAGACAAGCGACTAGTAGTCCTGCTATGTTTCTGAGTAATGTACTTGTGATGTTCATGCTAGTAAGTATGCCATGCTCAGTCAGATACATGATTTGTTGTTGTTGATATGTTAAGAAATAATGTTGCACAACCATGCTTATGTTGATATCCTGCTCATGCATTGTAGTTGCATCATGTTATTCTCATATGACTCATCCTATTGCATTCAAGTTTAACCGGACTTAATTGGACTTGAGCAACTGTTGACTGAGTCATGGTGCCACCATATCGAGCTGACAAGTGCAACCACATTTGCCTTTGTATGGGGATGCCCTGATGGGTGTATTGCCATGCCTCCCGCCGGTGCCTCCAACTAGGGTGGGTTATGGGCGTGC
Organism: Aegilops speltoides; assembly: GCA_021437245.1. Lineage (NCBI taxonomy): Eukaryota > Viridiplantae > Streptophyta > Magnoliopsida > Poales > Poaceae > Aegilops > Aegilops speltoides. The sequence continues at coordinate 222,624,598 of CM038142.1, read as the reverse complement.
GCTACCCTGATCAGTCAGGCGGACATAATCCTTGTGGACCTGTTGTTCTTGTGTACCCAGGTTGTCCCTATTTGGGATTGTTTTGTTTTGCCATGACAGTGGTTGTGTTGCCTTCGGTAGGCTCGGTCATCCAGGACTGAACCCAATAAGGGGTGTTGGTCGGACTAGCTGGGAGAGTGTCATGGACAGTAGATCGGTTTTGTCGGATCGTCGTTGGTCCACCCGAATGGGAGTGCGAGGCCATAGGTTCTGTGGTGTGGGTACAGTGTGCTACCTCTGCAGAGTGTATTAATCTATCGATAGCCGCGCCCACGGATAAGGGCCCAATTCGTAGTTGGTTACACTATGGGTCAACAATAATAATAATAATGATGATGTGCTTAATAACAACCCCGGTTCAATGATGAGATAAGTTGGATATGTGATCCGTGATTGATCACCATTTGGTTACGCGGTAACCCGTTGAACCAAGTGTGGTTCTGTTTGTGATCCGTGAATGATCACCATGGTACCAATGAGGGAGTCCGGGATTAGGGGGTATCCGGATAGCCGGACTATATGCTTTGGCCAGACTGTTGGACCGTGAAGATACAAGACTCAAGACTTCGTCCCGTGTCCGGATGGGACTCTCCTTCGCGTGGAAGACAAGCTTGGCGATCCAGATATTATATTTCTTCTTTGTAACCGACTCCATGTAAACCCTAGCCCTCTCCAGTGTCTATATAAACTGGAGGGTTTAGTCCTTAGAGACAGAATCATAATCATCATAGGCTAGGTTCTAGGGTTTAGCCTGTACGATCTCGTGGTAGATCAACTCTTGTAATACCCCTATCATCAATATCAATCAAGTAATAAGTACGGTTTTACCTCCATCAAGAGGGCTCGAACCTGGGTAAACATTGTTTCCCTTGCCTCCTGTTACCAGTAGCCTAAGACGCACAGATCGGGACCCCCTACCCGAGATCCGCCGGTTTTGACACCGACACTGGTGCTTTCATTGCGAGTTCCTCTGCGTCGTCGCTGCAAGGCTTGATGGCTCCTTTGATCGACAACAATATGGTCCAGGCTAAGAGTTTCCTCCCCAGATAGATCTTCGTGTTCGGTGGCTTCGTACTGCGGGCCAATTTGCTTGGCCATCTAGAGCAGATCGATAGCTACGCCCCTAGCCAGCAGGTCAGGTTCGGAAACTTGAACTACATGCCCGATATCCGCGGAGACTTGATCTTCAACGGGTTCGGACCTACACCCGGAGCGCCGGACAGTCACGATGAGCACGGCCTAGACCTGCTGTCGGACAATGCTTGGGATATAGCCCCTGCAGAAGCTCCGGACCTAAATCCGGATCAGATTGCGTCGCCCCGAGGACGGATGGATGGACCCCGCCCCGGAGCCCGCACACTCATTGACGGTAGAGCGGAACACAGGCCTCACCCCCAAGAAAGCATGTGAAACCGGACCCCCGGACTCGTATCCGGCTATAGGTTCTAGTCCGCGCACTCCCGAGCCTGCCGAATCTGGTTGGGTTCCGGTAATGGAGTCCACCGCTGCGGATATCTTCCAGTGCTCGCCCTTTGGCGACATGCTGAACTCATTAAACTCTTGGCTGAACTATGTCCGGCTCAAGGGGGAAGAAGGTGACGAAGAAATCCGTTGCCCACCCACCACCCACTTCATAGCCACTGTCGACGATGTATCGGACATACTTGACTTCGACTCTGATGATACCGAAGGTATGGACGTCGGCGCAGGAGACGATTCAGAACCAACGGGGCGCTGGACTGCCACATCGACATATGATATTTACATGGTGGATACGCCTAAAGAAGACGAGGCGACAAACCAGAGGATAAAACCCCCGGACAAAAGTCAAAACGACGGCGCAGACGCCGCTACAAGTCCAGCAATAGTAAAAATAGCGATAACAGCGCTAGAAAGATTGACACCCTAGTCAACTCCGAAGGCAACAACGAACATATGGACCCAGCAATGGAGCAGGATGAGCCAGGTCACGCCGAACACAGCTCGGAGCAAACGCTCGATCACAATGATCCCGAGGGACGAACTCATCAAACCTCCCCGGGGCAAGAGCACAGTCCGAATGACGATGTACTCGTCATCCGGGAAGAACGCTTGGAACGAGATAACCTCCACAGAGGCTTATGGCCACTGCGAAAAGTCTAGAGAAGCAGAAGCAAAGGCTTCAGGACGCACAGGAAACACTCAATCGCAGATGGAATAAAGTGCTAGACACTAAAGAAAAGTACGGCGACGATCGCCACACAAAGAGCTATCCAAAACGCAAGCTGCTGCCAGAATTCGACGATGATGCCGTTCCACCAAAGAACAATACGGCCATGAAGCCGGACAAACCACTTCGTAACTGCAATACAGCAGCTACCGACGCTGCACATGATTTACGCGAGCTCCTGGATAAAAAAGCCGGCGTGGCTATGTCCATCTATGGATCTAAAGGACACACCCCGGCGCAAGACTATGGCCACCAAAATGATCATACTGATCGGATACCAGTTCGGAATCAGCATCGGACACAACCACAGCCGACGGCATGCCACAGCACGTCCAGATACAGAGGGGCTGCACACCCCCTGTGCTTCACCGAAGAGGTGCTGGACCATGAATTTCCACAGGTTTTTAAACCTGTGAACATAGAGGCATACGACGGAATGACAGACCCAAGGGTCTGGATCGAGTATTTTATCCTGCATATCCACATGGCTCGTGGGGACGACCTCCATGCCATCAAATACCTTCCACTCAAGTTGAAGGGACCAGCTCGACACTGGTTGAAAAGCCTCCCTGAAAATTCAATTGGAAGTTGGGAGCAAATCGAGGATGCTTCCAGGGCCAATTTTCAAGGGACCTATGTCCGGCCTCCGGATGCGGACGATTTAAGTCATATAATTCAACAGCCCAGAGAGTCCGCCCGCAAGCTTTGGAACAGATTCCTCACTCAGAAGAATCGAATCGATGATGGATGCCGAAGCCCTAGAAGCCTTCAAGCACAGCATCCGGGACGAGTGGCTCGCCAGACACCTCGGCCAAGAAAAACCAAGGACAGTGGCAGCCTTAACAAGCCTTATGACTCGTTTTTGCGCAGGCAAAGATAGCTGGTTCGCCCGTAAAAGCACCAGCGACCCAAGTACATCGAAATCAGGGGTGGCAATTGGAGGCCACGGAGCAACAAAAACAAACGTCAAAACAAGGAAGAAAGTCCGGACAACACAACGGTCAACGTCGGATTCTGTGGCTCTCGACCCAGTCCTCAAAAGAAGCCACTTAAAGGCAGCAAAGAAGGACCGTTCGGCCTCCTGGGCAGACTGTGCCAAATTCATGGCACCCCCGAAAAACCTGCGAACCACACTCACAGAGAATGTTCGGTCTTCAAGTAGGCCGGCAAATTAAATACCGAACACAAGGGAAGGGAAACACCAAGTTAAGAGGAGGATGAGCCTCGCCAGCCGAACACTGGGGGACAGAAAAAAATTCCCACCGGAGGTAAAAACAGTAAACATGGTCCACGCGACTCACATATCCACAAGAAGGCGCGAATGTGCGATCAGAGACGCATACGCTACAGAGCCCGTCGCACCCAAACTTAACCACTGGTCGGCTTACCTGATCACTTTCTATCACAGGGACTACCCGACTAGTATTCGGCACGAAGGATCAGCTGCCTTGGTGGTCGACCCAATAATCGACGGATACCATCTTACTCACGTCCTCATTGCTCGCGACATTAGTCTTAATCTAATATACCAGGACACTATCCGCAGGATGGGGATAGACCCATCCAGAATCAACCACAGTAACACAACCTTTGAAGGGGTGATACCAGGCGTTGAAGCCAACTGCAGGGGCTGCCTCACACTGGAGGTAACATTCGGTTCCCAGGCAACTCCAGAAGCGAAGAACTACTCTTCACCATCGCACCCCTCCAAAGCGGCTATCATGCATTGCTTGGGAGAACGGCCTTCGCCCGCTTCAACACAGTACCGCACTACGCCTACCTTAAACTCAAGATGCCCGGTCCACGTGGCATCATCACCGTTAATGGAAACACAGAGCGGTTCTTACGCGTGGAAGAGTACGCGACGGCTCCAGCCGCCGGACTATAAGCGGCCTCTGATACCTGAAAACATAACTGGTCGTTAAGACCACGGACACGATTAGACGAGTCTGGCAGCCCAGATAAACCTTATCTAGGTGCCACACATTTAATCCCATAGAGGACACCAGGGGCTATAGATAATTAATAAAGCCCACTTTTTGGCCTAACCTTATTAGCAGACCACTGTTTTACACTTTTACTATCCATTAGTGATAGCCAACTTTTCGCACTCTTACGTCATACTCTTCTACATGAGTTTTTCTTTTTACAGACACCATTCGTGCAACACCCTCCCAGGACACGGCACAACGGTGACAAAGGCGTAGACGTGCAGCAGGGCCCCGCTCAAAGGTTTCTCTTTAGATTAAGCCCCTGCGTAAACCTTCTTTATTGTCTCTTATTGCTTACACATCCCACGAGTACTACACCCACAGGTGATACTGCCGTTATTGGCATTTCGCCACGACAGACTAATGCACGTACCTGGGAACACTGGGTTCATAATAAAGGGCGTTACTCAGCTCAGTATATGTTATAAAGTCCGAATACCTTCGGGAGTGTTCGGCGTCACGAGTTTGGCCTTATATGCATCAGCTCCGATTCATGTCTATGGTCAAATGTTGGGTTTGCCCGGCGCCTGGGTTCGCCGCCTTACGATCTGTTCTTATTGGCTAAGGCGACCAAAGGAGAACTACTGCGATTGTGCCCTGGTTATTCCAGATGAGCACCTCAGTAGACAAAGCCGAAAACTGACTGTCATGATATAGCGAGAGACTGTTAAACCACTCGAAGACTTATCGGAATCTTTAGGATTCCGCCGCATTAATGAAGGTCCGTTTTACGGTCATCTACACATGCGCCCATATTCGAATGCACGCAAAGGTACCAGGGGCTACATAGTAGCCCCACCGTCAAACTCCTATGGCTAAGTATAAGTGTTACAGCTATATAGTCCGGTTGCCTAGTTCGACGTGCGATCACCTCCTTAATGGACCAAGACGTTGGATCAAGTCTTATTACGCATATTTTTTTCACGAACACCCCCGCATTGTATGCGTGGGGGCTGAAGCCAATGACTGCTAACTTTCAGATTCCACATATACATAAAAACGGCCGCACAGGAGGCACAATAATACTTTCGGGCAAAAAGTATAAATATAGCCTCATAATCAAAATAACATTGTTTTAACAATGACACGATTTTTCACTCAAACATGACATTCTTTGAGCACTGCGCCTCTATTAAGCGAGCTCCTGCCGCTACCTGCTCCAAGATGTGCTCGGCCGAATCCTGGCCCCCCGCCGGATTCTGGGTCGCAATGACGGTGGCCTCCATATCTGTCCAGTATTCTTTAACACGGGCAAGAGCCATCCAGGCACCCTCTATGCATGCCGACCTCTTCATGGCATCGATCCGCGATACGGCACAAAGGAATTATTGCACTAAACCAAAATAACTGTCCGGCTTCGGCCCCTTCGGCCATAGATGGTCTATTACAGACCGCATTGCAAGACCGGACACCCTGTGGAGCTCGGCCACAGCAGCCATCTTCTCACTCAAAGGCAATTTGCGCGTTGGAGCGCTGAACTGCGACCAGAACAGCTTTTCCACTTCATCATCTTTTTGATGCTCAAAAAACTTGGCTACATCAGCCGTACTCTTTGACAAATCTGCATAGGCGTCTGCAGGACTCCAGTGTTGATCCAGAGGAGCGTACTTCGGATCTAAAAACTTCATCCGCAATAGATAGGGGTTTCCAGCCGTGATCTCTCCGGCCTGTCGAAGATCCTCCCGCGCATCCCTAAGGTCGGAACGCGTCTCCTTGGCCGCATGAAGGGCCTTCTTCAGGTCAGCCTTATTCGCACGATTTTCTTTTTCAAGAACTCATAACGGTTGGTGGTGGTTCTTAGCTCCACATCCATTTTGACTATTTTCTCTTCGCTTCGGCGATGAGCAGCCTGTTCGGCTCTCAACTCTTCGGCCGCCTTTAGGGCAGCCGCATTGCTCGCCCGGGCCTGTTCCTTGGCTAGGGTAAGTTCCGCCCTCAGGGCTTCCATGGCAGTAGCACCGTCTGCAGTCCAAGCATATCGCATTAATATTATGCTCCTCTCAAATTTTCCTATAAAAAATAATATAGGATAGCAAAGCACATACCTTGTGACTCATTAAACCGCTCGTTCACCAATGTGATATCGGCATCAATAACCCCAATTTGCCTCCTTAGTTCGGCAACTTCAACGGACCAGTCGGCTGCTGGATCCTTGGACACCTGCGCATAATTACAACGCAATCGTTACTTAATAATGTGATCCTCCGTTTGCCGCTGAGGGTTGGCAACCAGAGTCTTAGGGGCTACTATCCATATGGAGCACACCTAGCACGTGTGTCACAGCCAAAAAATTATGTATTTTTCATTACATACCTCAAAGCCTCTGAGCAGGCTCGTAAAGGCTTCATTCAAACCGCTTGTGGCGGATGAAATCTTCTCCAGCACCGTGCTCATTAATGAACGGTGCTCCTCCGAGAGAGCAGCTCGCTCTAGAAGACACGTCAGGTGTCCGGCCGGACACCGAACTGTGCTGGACCCTTCTCATCGCCCCCCGTGGGAGCCGAACGCTCCGTGCTCAGGGTGGCCGAAGGATTAGCTTCTAGCTTCGACAAATCCGGACTCCTCCGTGACGACACCTCGGGGTTGCTCGCCTCATGAGGCGGAGAGGTTGGTGGGGTCTCACTCTCCATCATCTCCGGAAGGAGATCCGCCAAAGACAAACTCTGTTGAGAGAAGCTGCTAGCCGGACTGCAAAGAATGGATCCTGGTTATTGTTCTCGGAGAAAAGCATTACCTTCGTATTTATGATTAACATACAGCTCCGCTGAGGGCTGGCCCGTTGGCGGGCATGACGCGGTGAGGACGCCCTTCGGGGCAGGGCCCCCTGGTGAAGCTTTCTTCCCCTGTTTGGGCACCTCCATCTCCAAGTCTTTGGAGGCGGCCCTGTTCTTCCCGCGAGGGGAGGAGGCCTTAGATTCCCCTTCCCGGCTATCCTCCTTTGGGGAGGTAGCAATTCCCCCGGTTTGGATGCGCAATGTGTGAAGTTCTACTTCCATGTTCTTACCTTCATCTTTCCCTGAGGGCATTTTGCTTAGCACACGGCCAAGCATCATGGCTATGGTGGGACTTGGCGAGCCTTCGGGAAGTGGCGCTGGACACCTGATTCTCTCCGCCTTGCTGAGCCATTCCTGGTCACGGAGGATTTTCAGAATAATGACTATGACAAAAATAGATGAAGTGTTCAGCTTGTCGATTACTTACTTGGGTATCTGGGCGATTGCAGCTCAGGCCTGCATCTTCGATGGTATCCAGACACTTTACTTGTGGTCCGAAGAATAATTTACACATCCCTTCTAGCGTCAGGCCGAAGAAGTGCAGAATAGTCCACGGACCTTCCGGATTGAACTCCCACATCTGGAGAGGCCGGCGTTTGCACGGCAACATCCGTAGGATTAGCATTACCTGAATTATGCTGACAAGGCTAATGTCACTCTCAAGAAGCTCCCGGATACGGCTCTGCAGTATTGGTACATCACTAGCAGATCCCCAATCCCGTCCTACATTGGTCCGTGATGCCAGTTGAGGAGGGCCTGGACGGAAGTCGGGGGCAGCCACCCACTTTGTGCCCCTCGGAGCTGTGACGTAAAACCACCTCCGCTGCCATAGATCGGGCACCTCTAGGAAGGAGCCCTCTGGCCATGGGGCGTCGGCATTCCTGCTTATTACAGCACCTCTGCACTCCGCGTGTCGCCCCTCAATCATCTTCGGCTTCACATTGAAGGTCTTGAGCCATAAGCCGAAGTGTGGAGTGACATGGAGAAAAGCCTCACACACAACGATGAATGACGAGATATGGAGGATAGCGTCCGGAGCCAGATCGTGAAAATCTAACCCGTAATAGAACATGATCCCTCTCACGAAGGGATCAAGGGTGAAGTGTCGGTGTACTAAGGTAGGGGTACCTCAGTACCCCAACTTGTGCATCGGCATCAGAGCTCCCGCAAGTGGCTCCACCACCGCTTGCCGGAGACCATTCTGCCCATATCAAGCCATTCAAGAACAAAGTGTGCAAGATAGAAGATCAAGGCCCGGCAAGAGGAGTTTGCCGGGAAGGCTGCGTTCAGGCTCAAGATTACGCCACTCATGTAAGCCCTGGCGAGAGGAGCTCGCCGGGAGATTAGAAGACTACATCACGGGAGACACGCCTCGGCGCTATCGCGCGTCCCTGGTGAGGGCCCGGAGCGGCAAGTTACGGAGCCCGACAAGTTCCCGGCCCCAAAGATTAAGACCCGGCAAGGTACTTGCCGGAGAGCTGCGCCACAGCGTTCCAGCTCCAGCTCATCCGCCCACGCTCGCCTTTAGCCTTCTCCAGAGACGTGGCGGATGGCTCAGGCAAAGATGAGTGGTGCGGTGGCACTCCACGGTGGTGGCTCCACCGCCCGTGCAAACGGAGACGCATATGGCGGGAGCTTTTGGGGTCGACGGCGACGGGCATTAAATGCTCTTGTCCCCTCTGTCAAAAAGTAGGTGGAATCCTTTGTTCAAGCAATCGTGTAGCTGCACTGCTCCCGACTGCTCCAACTACCACCTCTTTTACGTTTTACCCCTATCTCCCACGCTGACACTGTCGCTGACCCTTGCCCTATAAAAGGAGGCACATGCACAACGTAGGGGAGGTTCGGATCCTTGGCAACTCTAGCGCCTGGGGTTCGGCTAGTTGGATTCATTCAACACCACACCACCATACGCTCGCATTCTTGAGCAAGATCAAATACAACACAAAGCAGCAGTAGGGTTTCTGCGACCATCGCGGCCAGCTGGGTAAAATCCCAGCACACAGATCGCCTCGATCTGCTCTCCGCGCATCCTCCGCCCTCCTACCGAACTCACGAAGGGGCCTCCCCGGCCCCATAGGTGTCCGCACCCGTCGCCGACATCTTTAGGCGCCCGGTAGAAGCGCCGAGGTTGTGCGGACCTGATCCGGCGTTCGCGCGGCTGCGTTCTTCATCAACCTCTCCAAATTTAGTCAGCGACTTCATCAACAACTGCGCCATGGCCCCGAAGACGAGGGCTTCAAGGGTTGCAGACCCGTCTGCGTCTCACCCGCCGCCACCGGAGCCAACGGTGGGCGGAGGAGACGCCGTCGAAAGGGTGGACACCGACGAGGGCACTCGCGGTGCCACCAGATCCAGGGACAGGACGGATGACCGCGCCTCGGTCTCCGTGGATCCGCGTCCATCTCAGCGCGCGACGACCCAGCAGCGCCATACCACAGGAGGTGGTATCCGCCTACTGGAGCAGGGACATACCGGAGGCTCGCGGGATGTTCCGGACCCCCGTCCAGACACAGGCAAAGCAAAAGCGCCGGGACAGGACCCTGCTCCTTCTAACATTGTTAGAGTCCGGCGCGTCGATCCCGCTGCGCCGCTCGCTTCCCTCCACTCCTGCAGAAGCGCTCACAAGGGCGCAATGCTCTCGACTTCCCAAAGGCGGACAAGGTCGAGGATCGGAGGGCTACCATCGAGCCTGGTCGCCGCGCAACAACAATCCACTACATCGGCGGCGGCCTCACCGCCTTGCTGAGAAGACGGAGGCCAACGGCAACCAGACCGCCGGGGGTGCAACCACCGTGCACTCCCCGCCGCGGAAGCGAAAGACGCCACCCCGCCGGAACAACGCCGACGACGGCTCCACGGCATCGTCGGACCCGCGGGCTCGTCGGGATCAACGCCAAGTCCTTGACGATCGGGCGGCGAAGACGCTTCGACCACGATCGAGCGCCGCCGAGACTCCGGGCGACAATCGGACCGAGAGCTGAAGCACTATCGACGCAGCGCTACGGGCGAGCCAGCGACTTGTCAGACGCGGCGGGCTGCCCTGCTCACCCGTGAGCTGCGGCGCGGCCCAAAGGCCCAGCATGAAGAATTTCAAGCCCGACGTGCGGAGAAGTACGACGCAAGACGCACCCTCGAATTCTCAAGATCTACACCATCGCGGTGCAGCGTCGGGGCGCGACGAAGATTTCTCGCGAACTACTTCCGCTGCGTGCTTAGGCCGAACGCTCGTTCTTGCTTATGCACTTGCGGAAGGCTCCATTTCTTCTTGGGCGCACCTTTGCCACCAGTTTGTTGGCGCCTTCACCGGGCGCCACAAACCCCACGCCGTGAGAGCGATTCCATATTTTGGCCTGTATGAAGGAGAATCCTGCGCAAGTACATCCAACGCTTCAGCCGTAAAAGCACAACATCCTCGACGTCCACCTGCCGCGTTATCGTGCGTTCCACCGTAACATGCGTAACCGACGATGCGTGAAGAGATGGCGATGACCAAGATCCGGGATGTCGTGAGCTTTATGCTCTGGCGATAATCGCGACGCTGCGGAAGAGGGGAGGAGGCTCCGGGGAGGATCTTTGGCGCAGGAGGAAGCGACTCGACGACGCCGCCCGGCAAGAAGCGCCGCGGCGTAACTTTCGGAAGAAGAACAAGGAACAGGTGCTTGCCGTCGAAAAGTCCGGCAGAAGCTCCCGCCAAGCGGAACCGGGTGACAACTCCGGCAAGGAGCTTGCCCCTGTGGCGGCAGCCGACAAGCAGGACGGCCCCGGCAAGCAATACTGCAAAATCCACCGCACCAAAGGCCACGATCTTTACAATTGCAAGCGCGTCGACTATCTCGTCGAGCAGCAAAGAGCTGAGTACGAGAGGCGCGACAAGGAGAGGGCCCAAGGTGGCGGGGAGAACCGAGCAAGAAGCCGTTCTCAATGGTCGGGAGGACCCCGGCAAGGCCAAGCGGCGACAAGGAGATCGACCTCCCCGGAGCCGCGACAAGGACGAAGATGATGACGAGGATATGGAGGATGAGGATGACAGCGAGCAGGAGTTCCAGAAGGCCACGGAGGTCCTGTGCGTCGACGGCGGCGCCTCACTGCACACCTCCCACCGCCAGCTAAAGCAGTGGGTGCGTGAAGTGAATGCAGCGGAGTCGCCCGTGAGTCGCCTTGAGCTCCTCAAATGGTCCAAAGACGCCCATCATTTTTGACCTTGAGGATCACCCTGACCGCACCACCACGGTCGGGTGCTTGCCGATGCTGGTCTCGCCCACCATCCGCAACCTCAAGGTCACCAAAATGTTGGTTGACGGCGGAGCCGGGCTGAACTTGATCTCCTCTGCTGTGATCAAGAAACTCCAAATCCCAGATGGCGAGCTTGAAGAGACCGGTTCTTTTCAAGGAATCAACCCGGGACGGAGCAAGCCCAAGGGAAAGATCACTCTGCCGGTGACCTTTGGCGGGGAGCTCAACTTCAGGACCGAGCGCGTCACTTTCGACGTTGCCGATATTCCGCTTGCGTACAACGGAATACTCGCCGCCTGCTCGCCAAATTCATGGCAGCTTCCCATTATGCTTACAACGTGCTCAAGATGCGGGGCCGATAAGCCGTCATCACCGCCCACGGCGACAAGAAAGATGCGCTTATCTGCACCGACAAGATCTACCGGATGCGGCGTGGATGACCCGGCAGGATACGCTTGCCGCTGAAACTCCCGGGGAAGGAGACGAAGACCAAGTCCGCAAGCGCCCGGCCCACTCCGGCAACTCGCACCTCTTCGAGTGTTGCGCTGCTCCGAGGACGCCCGTCGAGCTCCACCGGCAAGGGTAAAAGGAATGGCTGCTCGCCGGCAACCAAGAAGGTGCCCGCCATGGAGGACGGCACGGTGGTACCTTCACCATCGATGCCACACTTGACAACAAATAGGAAAGCGCCGCCGTTGCTCTCATGGGCGAATGTCGGCGTGTTTGCATGGCAACCATCGACATCCCGGTGTTCCAGGAAGGTATTGAGGACAAGCTTGCCGTTTGCCCTCATCTTGCGCGGCCCGTCAAGCAAAAAGTGAGGAAGCAAGCCGTGAGCGCCAAGAATTCATCGGCGAAGAAATCAAGAAGCTAGAGGCAGCAGCCTAGTCGAGGTGTGATCCATCCGACGTGGTTAGCAAACCCGGTCGTCGTGCGCAAGGCCAACGGAAATGGAGGCTGTGTATAGACTTCACCGATGTGAATAAAGCATGTCCCAAGGATCCATTCCCTTGCGGCGCATCGACCAGATTGTTGACTCCATCGCGGGATGTGAGCTACTCGCTTTCTTGATGCATACTCAGGCTATCACCAGATCTTTATGGCCAAAGAGGATGAAGAAGACTGCGTTTATCACTCCATGTGGCACCTATTGCTTCATCGCATGCCATTTGGATTTGAAGAATGCAGGGTCAACATTTGCAAGGGTAGTGTATACTGCTTTTGAGCCACGTATCCACGTAAATGTAGAGGCTTACATGGATGATATCGTGGTGAAGAGCAAGAGCAAGGATACACCGATTCAAGATTTGGAAGAGACATTTCAGAACCTGCAAGATACGGCTAAAGTTGAACCCCGAGAAGTGCGTCTTTGGAGTTCCCTCCGCAAGCTTCTCGGGTTCTTTATGTCACGAGAGGGATTGAAGCCAACCCGACAAGATTAAAGCCATTGAGCAGATCGAGGCCCGGCGAGTCAAAGATGTCAAGACTCGCAGGGTTGTGTGGCTGCCCTCGGAGGTTTCATTTCAAAGTCTGCGAAGGCCTCTACCTTTCTTCAAAATCTTGAAGAAGGCAGGCCCCATGAAGTGGACTCCTGAGCGGAGACAATACACTGCAAGATTTGAAACGATACCTATCCTCCACCCCAATACTTGTCACACCTAAACCACAAGAGAAGTTGTTGCTGTACCTAGCGGCAACCAACCAAAATGGTTAGTGCTGCGCTTAGTAGCGAGAGGAATCCGACGAGGAGGCTACACCACCGGCAAGCGAGCCCAGCGACAAGCAGGGGGCTGCCCCGACAAGCTCTGGCCCCGACAAGGATAATTCTGCGCAGGAACAGGATGAGGTGCGGAAAAAGATGGTGCAGCGCCAAGATATTTTGTAAGCTCCCTTCTCCAGGGGGCTAGGTCAAGATACTCTCGTGTGCAAAAGCTGCTTTTGGCCTCCTTATGGCCTCGAGAAAGCTGCCCATTATTTCCGAGCACACGAGATAACAGTGGTCACTGCTTTCCAGGCTCAAGAGGATATTGCACAACCCGTAGCAGGCAGGATCATTGAGTGGGCCTGAGTCTGTCGAGCTTGACTCAAGTTTGAAAGTACTTCAACCATACTGAGCCGGGCCTTGGCAGAATTCATAGCGAGATGGACCCCAACACCGATGAAGAAGTCCAAGAAACAAGTACACCTGCAAGAAGCGGCAAGTGAATGGGTAATGTACTTTGATGGTGCCTTCTCGCTGCAAGGCGCCCGGTGCGGCGTGGTACTCATCAGCGCCCACCGGGAGCACCTCAAGTATGTCATCCAGATGCACTTCCCAAGAGAGCAAGCGACAAACAACACCGCTGAATATGAAGGTTTGCTCACGGCCTCGGGATTGCGGCCGAACTTGGGATCAAGAAGTTGATTGTCGGGGAGATTCTCGGTTGGTGGTCCGGCAAGTTAACAAGAGCTATCGAGCCCTTTGATGGAAGCTTATGTAGATGAAGTGAGGAAGCTTGAGGAGCTTTTGAAGGTCTGCAGATGGAGCACCTCGAGAGCTCGTAATGAAATCACAGATGGCCTTTCAAAGTGTGCTTCATGAAGTTACCTGTGGAACCAGGACCTTCTTGCTCAAGCTGACTCAACCCTCCGTCACACCATCAATTGGGCAGTCCAAGAAGAGAAGTTGGTCTCCGCGACTACTTGCCGGGCGGGTCTCCCCGAGGCGCCGCCAAAGTCCCTGTGATCAACGGCCGAACGCCGAGGAACAGTTTGCTCCTGCAGATCCTCGGTTCATGCGATCGAAGCAAGTGTTCCCGACAAGCCTTGCCCCTGCAAGCTTGCTGGGAACCTTCAGCCCGCGAGCCAGAGATCCTTGCCGAGAAGCCGAGGTTCCCGCGCCCTCATGCCTTTAGTCCTTGCCGTCGAGCCTCAAGCTCCGGCATGGGCGCAGCAGATCGTCCGTTTCTTGCAAAGCGGAGAACTTCCCGGCGACCGGAAGAAATAGAAAAGATAACCAGCAAGTCAAGTATGTACCAGTTAAGTGGACAACGAGGTTATGCTGAAGAAGGCTCAATGGTGTCGGTCAAGTGCATCTCCAGGAAGATGGATGAGTTGCTGGCAGAGATACATGGAGGCATATCGGCCACCACATTGGCGCAAAGGGCACTTGCCGGAAAGCTTTCCGCAAGGGTTCTTTGGCAAGAAGCTCCAAGATGCAACTGCACTAGTAACCAAGTGTGAAGCGTGCGAGGCCCATGCAAAGCAAATTCATCAACCAGCCTCAAGCTCTCCAAACAATCCTTTATCTCCGGCCCTTCTCGATGCTGGGGCTCGATATCCTCGGCCCCTTCCCCGTGCTATCGGGGCTTTGAAGACTTGTACGTAGCAATCGACAAGTTCACAAAGTGGCCGAAGTGGAGCGGTGAGAAAGGTGACAACACGATCAGCGGTCAAGTTCTTTCAGTCGATTGTGTGCGTTTGGGATCCCTAACAGGATTATCACCGACAACGGTACACAATTCACTAGTCGCACCTTCATGCAAGACGTCCAAGACCTTGGCGCCAAGGTCTGTTTTCGCTTCATTGCTCACCCAAGGAGCAACGGTCAAGCGAAAGGGCCAATGCTGAAGTGTTGCGCGGACTCAAGACAAGAACTTTCGGCGGCTGCGCAAGTGCGGAAGAAATTGATAGAGGAGCTGCCGCGGCTCTTTGGTCAATCGAACGACACCAAATCGAGCCACCGGACGGACACCCTTTGCTCTAGTCTATGGAGCAAGAAGCGGTTCTCCCACGGAACTCAGATCACGGATCTCCTCGAGTGCTCGCTATGATGAGCTTGAGCAAGAGCAATCTGCGACAAGATGACGATTGCTCCTCGAGGAGGGGCGCCTCCGGCTGTCAGACGAGCTGCTCGATACCAGCAAGCCTTGCGCCGCTACCATAGCCGCAAGGTCAAAGCCAGAGTCTCGAGGAAGGCGACCTTGTTCTTGGCGTGTTCAGTCCGCCAAGAATTCCAACAAGTTGGCGCCGAAGTGGGAAGGCCCTTATCGGGTGAGACAAGTCACGAGGCCCGGCGCTGTCCGCCTCGAGACCGAAGAAGGCTTACCGATGAGCAACTCTCGGAACATAGAGCATCTTCGCAAGTTTTACCCATAAAGCGCGGTGCGTGATCCGCTCCGCAACCACCTTTTGTACAAAAGCTTTGCCATCGTTGCATGTAACCCTTTGTACAAAGCCGGCGCAGACCCCGTGCAACAATAAAGTTTCCGTGTCTTGCGCTATTTGCCTTTTCCCATGCTCTTCTTTGCTATTTGCATGAGTTATTTGGCATCTTTTCGTATGACACGCATATCCGGCAAGCAATAGCACGCCAAAAGGCCGTGTGCTGTTTCCTTCTTCTCTTTCCTGGTCTCTTAAGCGAAAGAAACATTCCTCGTGCACAAGTTTGCCGGGGGGGAAGGAAATGGAGGAAGAACCAAGTGCTGTTCAAGAAAGAGAAGCTTGCCGTATCACAGCCCAAAATTTTAAAATTTTCAGTTGCCTTCCTTGAACAACCACACTTCAGATGGAAACTTGTGCTCGGAAGAAACCTACGGTGGATAGCCGCACCTTTGTCTTGTCGTCGAGCACGCTTCAGCGATTTAAGTGAGCTGCGACAAAATGTTAAGCCCTTGTTTCGTTTTCGAGTCCGCTCGACAAGCTAAGTGCGTCGCTGACGAGCCCACGGCAAGGTTGCTTGCCGGTAAGACCACAGCCCGTGGCTGCTTGAGTTCGATACTCAGCGCTCAATGCAAGGGCTCCTTGCCGCAAAACTCCTAAACATAAAGTTGAAACATGCGGAGTTGAGAATCAAAACAAGGGAGATAACACTGCACCTGCTGATCAAGATAAAGGTAATATCTTACAAGGAATAACTTGTCGCAATAACTAATAAG
The DNA here is from genome assembly GCA_021437245.1 of Aegilops speltoides. NCBI lineage: Eukaryota > Viridiplantae > Streptophyta > Magnoliopsida > Poales > Poaceae > Aegilops > Aegilops speltoides. Next base: position 222,608,433 of record CM038142.1, on the reverse strand, counting down.
TTCGTAGCAACCTGTGCAGCAACAAAAGAGAGAGATAAAGATGAAGGAGGCCTAGTCTACGCGGTCGCCCTCCATCCTGGGGATTTTGTTCACCTTGGCGATGATGTGGGCGACCTGCTCTTTTAGAGCCTCCATGTTTGCGTCGGCCGACAAGCTGCGAAGAACGTTAGCAAGGTTTATGCGGGGTTCGGTATACAATCTTCGTCAACCGCGCTCCATGGTTCCAGCACATCCGGCGAGTCTCCTCGGCAAGTTGCTGAGGATCTTCTCCATGATTTGCAAGGGCAGTAGCGATCCCCAAGAAGAGGCTGAGTTTGGCTGTGTAGGCGAGGTTTGGATCCGGGGAATAGATGAGATGCTCCAGCTTGAGCGCCAGCAACTCCTGGTCGATGGCGGGACGCGAAGACACCAAATCCTCGGTCCATATCTCGGCGATGCGGCGGAAATCCTCGGCTGCTTTGTTGGCGCCCGACCACTAAGGTTCGCTCCTCGCGGAGCTCCTCCTTCAACTTGGTTTCCGGTCCCGGCAGCGTCGGCGAGTCCTTCAGTAGCGAAATTTTCTGCTCAAGATCCTCGGCGGAGTCCTTGGTAGCCTTCAGCGTCGCCCTTCTCGTAAAGACGCGCTGGAGCTACGAGTTGGTGTGGGCGTACTTCTCGCGCTCCGTGATGGCCGGCGATCTTCTCCGAGTCCACCTTCAACAGCTCCTCGGATTCTTGCTGACCTTGGCGGCGTAGATCTTCCTTGGCGGTCTCCGCGACGCCCTTGGCGTCTTCGCTTCCTTCAATTCCCGCCAAGGGCCTGCTCCCGGCAAGGTCTTCCTCGTGGCGTCAAGGTAAACCTTTAGCTGGTTGAGCTCTCCTTCTCGCGGGACAGCTCCACTCCGGCGAGCCGTTCTGCTCTTGACCTCGGCCTCTCCAGCCCACTTCATCTTGCCCGGCGAGCTGCTCGCGCTTCTCCACCACCTCGCGGAGAGCAGCTGATTGGCGGCGCTGAGCTCCGCTGCGTGCGCTTCTCTATCTCCTCCGCGGCCTTGGCGGCAAGGGCCTCCTGAAGCGAGCTTTGCTGTCAGCCCGGTAAAGGCCGAGAGCTGGTGAAGCAGCTTCTCCTCATCAGTCCGCCACTCCGCCGGGCCCCTCGGCGACCTTCAAACCAGCGGAGGCGAGGATCTCCCCATCGAAGGCCTCGCCCTCCGGGGAGCCAGCGACGAGGAACCCCACCAAGCACTGGATGAAGAGCGCCATTGGGGGCTTCAAGTAGTGGCCGGCCGCTCCCTCTCCGCGGAGGGGTCGGTGGCCGGCGCAGCACTTTCGATGCTCCCGCCGCCTCCGGGTCGGCGGTGCGGTCGCCATCCCCTCTCGGCCGCTGCATCTGCAGCCGAGCGGTCCACAGCACATCTCGGCCCGGCGGCTCGCCGCGTCCCGGCAACAGGCGTCGCCGCCGCCACCCTGCACGTCCTCCTCCCCCTCGATGACGACTTCCGTCTCCATCTGCTCGGGGGAAGGAGGAGGATCTAGAAGAAGAAGAAAAAGCAAAAGAAGTTCAAGCAAATATCCAAGAGAGACAACGCCAGAAGACAAAATCGCAGAAATTACCTTGGCGGACAACGTCAGCGGCGGGCTCTCTTGCCGGGGAACTATCCCTTGGCGGAGTGGCCGCCCTCGCCGGGCCGCTCGCTCTTGGTGGGCTACTCGCCCTTGGAGTGCCGCCCTTGTGCAGACGCTCTCCCTTGCCGGGAGTACCCTCTTAAGCGAGGATGGAGGGACTGCCCGGCTCCTCAAGGGCGACCTCCAGATGCTCCTGCGCTGCGGCTCCATCTCTGCACAAATCAAGACAAACACGTCAAGATCTTTGGAACAAGATGAAATCTCCAGACGCGCTGCAAGTGAAGGTCAGCGGGACCCAGACTTATGTTGGGGGCTGCTGCTGGGGGCTGCTCCTCGGGACAGCCTTTCGGGTCCGCAAGCTTGGATCTGCGCATCCCAGTCGCATGATCGGGCGAGTCGTCGCGACCTCGACCACCACGGGCGCTTGGCTTTCTTCGCCGCCCGCTTCGGTCAAGGTCCTGAAAACAACATAAAAAAACAAGATTAGCCTCGACAATAATCAAAGCGAAATTTAAGAAGATGAAGATCTCGGGTGCCCCACCTGTTCCTCCTCGTCGTCTTCGCTCAAGGCGGAGAAAACATATCACTTTGGGTTGCGTCGGCGCGAGGAGCGAGGCGGCGGCCCTCTCGGGCGCTGGTGGTCCTCGGGGCTGGGGGCTGCGAGACCTGGCCCCGTGTGGCGGGACCCGAGGCCAGGCGGAGCCGCCCGCTCCGCTCGAGAAGACCCCTGTCCTTCGGTGCCGACCTGCGGGCGCCCTTGCAGTACACTTCTTGCGGGTCGCTTCGCCATGTCTCGGTGCGCTGGTCGCCTTAAGCGTGCTCGACTCCCGAAGCTTGCGCTGCCAGTAGCTGATGCTGGTATTGCCGGGGCTTGCGTACTCGCTTCGTCGCCGCCTTGCAGGCTTCAGTGAAAACGCTTTGGGGCTCGCCGCAGGCGGGGAGGTTTCGGCGGCGAGGAGAGGTCGCTGCGTTATAAGGTCAGTGGACCCGCCGGCATCCTCGGCGATCGCGGCATCCTCCTCCTCCTCCTCGCCGGGCTGGCTCGGCCGGACCAAGCGCCCTCTGCTGCGACCCCTTCCTCCGGCGTCTCGCTCCCTCCGGCGCCTCCGCTCCTGCGGCGCCTCGGCTCCCTCCCGGCACCACCTCTTGCAGCGGCCTCGGCCCTTGATTCCGAGATCCCGGAGTGCCTCGGAAGAGGGACCCGGCGGCCGGCCTGGAGGAAGCAGCAACTGCAGATCTCCGCCGCCTCCGTTTGGTAGGACTCCTCCGCAGCCTCTGCCTCCTCGGGCAACCGGGGCCTCCACGCTCTGCAGCTGGCAATGCCCTCTTCACCGAGAAGCTATGTGCGCGAGCTCCTGGTCCGTAGTGTCCCGTGTCAGCCCCCGGTCTCGTTCTTGTCGCCGCCACCTCCTCAAGGGTGTCGAAGAAGTTGAGGACATCTATTGGTTCGGGCGGAATCCATGGCGCTCACGCCCGTGCGAATCGCGCGGGCATCATGGCGAGGCGATCGAGCCGTCTTGTTGGAGGGGCACTACCCCGAGGAGGTTCTGAACCACTCTGGGTGGTCGGGTCATATCCCGAAGAGTTCCCGGACCATCCCCTCGCCTCGGCAGTCGTGAAGTTAAAGTTTAGCCCGGCGCAGCCTCATTACATCCGCTGCGCCGCCGTACTCCCTGGCCGGCCTTTTCCTGTTTTGGAGAGGGCAATGCGGCGGAGGAAGTCGGCGCCTACCTGCACTGTGGACAGCCCGCTTCGAAGGCGAAGAATCCGGATGAGGCAACATCGAGCTTGATGTCGTCCAATCCAGCTATCCGATCTCTGCGCAGCGCAATGGGCGTTGTGGCTTGGCGGCGGGTGAAGCTGCGGCTCGTCTTGACGATCCGGCACTCGATCTGCCGCCCACTCTTCCCACTTGACGGAGCTCCCGGCAAGTCTGACCCCTTCAAGTTCAGACGGAAAACCCAAGAAATCCCTCCGGAGAGGGGGAGCGGGCTCTGCTCTAGGAGTGAAGAAGTGCCTGAACAGAGCTACATTTGGATGTATCCCTATGAAGTTTTCGCACATATGTGCGAAAACCGCCATGGTGAGGATGGCATTGGGGGTGAAGTCAAGAAGGTGGAAGCCGTATGTGTGCATAATATCGTAGAAGAAATCAGAAAAAGGGGGGCAAAGACCACAGTGGAAGAAGGCTGCGAAGAAATAGTACCCGCCAGGATAGTTGTCCACGGTGGCGGCCGGATGGGCCCCTGTCGGGGGTGCGCCGTGGTCTTCTTACGCCTGAACAGGAAATACTTGCCCCTCTTTGCACGCGGGCAGCGGCGGAAGGCGGCGTTCTCCCTCCGCATCTGGGCGAGCTTTTCCGCTGCTCGGTTTCTCCTTCCTGGTCTTCTCCGCTTTCCCTTCCCTTCCTGGTCTTGGGGCCATGGTGGAAGCGGCGAGGAAGGAGGGGCGAAGAATCCGGCGGCGCCCCGAGGCAAAAAGCAGCGGAGGAGATCTTGGAGCCGAAGTGCGAGGAGGATCTCGGAGGAGGAAGAAGAAGCAATGAAAGCGGAGGAGGGAACCGCGCTGCTTCCTTTGTTTTATGGGGAAGTGGGGGCGTTCCGCTCTCCTCATAAAAAACGTGGGCACGTCCCATCCCGATCTGCAATCGGCGCGTCTTGTTGCGGGGGGCGGCAAAAGCGAAGCAATTGACGCGCCATGGGCGCGTATGCCTGTCTGTATCTTGGGCACAGGCCCAGCGGCCTTCGGCACCGTGTGTGGCCCAGGCGGGGCTCTGTCGGTGTACTAAGGTAGGGGTACCTCGGTACCCCAACATACTGAGCGATCGCAGCTCCCCGCAGTTAGCTCCACCACACTTTGCGGAGACCATTCCTGCTCCATATCAAGCCATTCAAGAACAAAGTGTGCAAGATAGAAGATCAAGGCCCGGCAAGAGGAGTTTGCGGGAAGGGCGTTCGGAGCTCAAGATTACGTCACTCATGCAAGCCCTGGCGAGAGGAGCTCGCCGGGGAGATTAGAAGACTACATCACGGGAGACACGCCTCGGCGCTATCTCAGCGTCCGGCGAGGGCCGAGGCGGCAGAGATTCTGAGCCGACAAGTTCCGGGCCGGCAAGATCAAGACCCGGCAAGGTACTTGCAGGAGATGCGCCGCGTGCCGCACTCGACTCATCTGCCGCTGCAGCGTCGCCTTTAGCCTTCTCCGAGGCGCGTGGCGGATGGCAGTGCAACATGAGGGGTGCGGTGGCACTCCACGGTGGTGGCTCCACCGCCGTGGCAACCGGAGAGCAAGGGCGGGGAGCTTTTAGGGGTCGGCGGCGGCGGGCATTAAATGCTCTTGTCCCCTCTGTCAAAAGTAGGTGGAATCCTTTGTTCAAGCAGCATGCAACTGCTTGTTCCCTTGTTCCAACTACCACCTCTTTTACGTTTTACCCCTCTCTCCCTCGTTGACACATGGGTGACCCTTGCCCTATAAAAGGAGGCCCATGCACAACGTAGGGGAGGTTCGGATCCTTGGCAACTCTAGCGCCTGGGGTTCGGCTAGTTGGATTCATTCAACACCACACCACCATACGCTCGCATTCTTGAGCAAGATCAAATACAACACAAAGCAGCAGTAGGGTTTCTGCGACCATCGCGACCCTGACTGGGTAAAAATCCCAGCAAGCCGCCTCGATCTGCTCTCCGCGCATCCTCCGCCCTCGTACCGAACTCACGAAGGGGCCTCCCCGGCCCCATAGGTGTCCGCACCCGTCGCCGACATGAAGCCCAAGCCGCGAAGGAAGTGGGAAACAAATACGACGCTCTCGTTGGGCTCGGGAGTAGGGATGACCTGTCGTGGAGCCGGAAGCCTATGCTTGATGTCGGCGGTCAGATATCCGACCTCTCTAAGCTTCGCAATATCCTCCTCTGTGACCGAGGAGGCCACCCACCTGCCTTGATGGTCGGATCCAGACATGGTTATGGATCTGAGGTGCTTGAGCTTGAGCTTAGGGTGTTAGAACTCGAGATGCGAAAAGGCGCAAGGGTGGTGTAAAAGAGGGATAGGCCTTGCCCCTTTATATAGAGGGTGAATATCAAGCGTCCTCAGCATAACCTCTCGGGACTTACCTAAAAAGCACAGAGTCATACCAGCAGACATTGTGGGGATGTGTGCACCTATATTAATGGAAGATCCCGCGCTAAGGGGAGCACGATCCCTACTCTGGCAAGGCGTGCCAGTAAAACCACAACACGTATCGGGGGAGGCCAAGTAAAACCGGTTCGTGTTGGGCCGGGCGAGGATGCAGGAGCACGCCGTGCAAAAATTGCCAGCAGATCAGGTTTATGTAGTGCTATGTTGTGAAGGTCATCTTACACATCCGGACACGATCTAAGTGTTCGATAAGTACTTTGGAGTATTCGGAGACGGAACCCGCCTTGCTATGCCGAAGACAGAACTGCGCGCCGAACTCATCGTCATTGAAGCCTGGTTCAGGGGCTACTGAGGGAGTCCTGGATTAGGGGGTATCTAGACAGCCGGACTATATGCTTTGGCCGGACCATTGGACCATGAAGATACAAGACTCAAGACTTCGTCCCATGTTCGGATGGGACTCTCCTTCGCGTGGAAGACAAGCTTGGCGATCCTGATATTATATTTCCTTCTTTGTAACCGACTCCATGTAAACCCTAGCCCTCTTTGGTGTCTATATAAACCGGAGGGTTTAGTCCTTAGAGACAGAACCATAATCATCATAGGCTAGCTTCTAGGGTTTAGCCACTATGATCTCGTTTGTAGATCAACTATTGTAATAACCCTATCATCAATATCAATCAAGCAGGAAGTAGGGTTTTACCTCCATCAAGAGGGCCCGAACCTGGGTAAACATTGTGTCCCTTGCCTCCTGTTACCATTAGCCTAAGATGCACAGATCGGGACCCCCTACCCGAGATCCGCCGGTTTTGACACCGACAACCGAGGATACCCAGTTGTTGGATATTCTTGATGTTGTGCGAGAATTGTGGGTAAAGATCAAGCTCCTTGTGGTCATGTAATGATTACTGTGATATTGTTTATACCAAGCTTGTTTTGATCCTAAGATGATCGTGTGATGTCCGAGGTTGGTAAGTGATGCATGCGATGGTTATGAGGTAACCCAAGTAAAATAAGTGGTGCGTGATTGTCGGTGTACTAAGGTAGGGGTACCTCAGTAGCCCAACTTGTGCACGGGCAGTTGCAGCTTCCCGCGGCAGGGTTTACCACGTGCTCGCCGGGGACCTTCCTACTCCATATCAAGCCATTCAAGAACAAAGTATACAAGACAGAAGATCGAGACCCCGGCAAGCGGAGCTTGCCGGGAAGGCCGTTCCAGGCTCAAGGTTACATCACTCACGCAAGGCCCTGGCGAGAGGAGCTCGCCGGGAAGACTAGAAGATTACATCATAGAAGACACGCCTCGGCGCTACATGCGTCAGCGAGGGGCCGGAGGCGACAAGTTAAAGAGCCCGGAAGCTCCGGGCCCGGCAAGTCAAGACCCGGCAAGGTGCTTGCCGGGAGGATTCTTGTTGTGTACTGCGCTCCGCTCATCAGCCCACGCCTGCATACAGGGCCTTTCCAGGACACGTGGTGGATGGCTGTGCAGCCTGGGGACACGGTGGCACTTCCACGGTGGTCGGCGGCTGACGGGCATTAAATGCCCTTGTCCCCAACATCAAAAGTAGGTACCAACCACTGTTCATGCCTTTGTAGCTTCACTGTTCCCTTGCTCCAACTACCACCTCTTTTACTTTTTACCCCTTTCTCCTCGTTGACACTGTGTCGGTGACCCTTGCACTATAAAGGAGGCCCATGCACAGCGTGGGGGCGTTCGGCTCATTCGGTTCATTCGACACATAGCGCCACTATCGCTCGCACTCTCGAGCAAGCTCAATACAAACACAAAGCAACAGTAGGAGTTTTATCTCTCCGGAGAGCTCCGAAGCTGGGTAAAAGTCCGCCCGCGTGCTCGCCTCGATCTGCTCTCTGTGCTCCCTCCGCCCTCGTACCGCACTCACAAGGGGCCCCGGCCCCATAGGTGTCCGCGGCGGGCAGCCTCCCCCGCGACATCTCTGGCGCGCCAGGTAGGGGGCGTCGAGGTTGTGCGGACCTGATCCGGCGTTCGCGTGGCCGCGTTCTTCATCAACCTCTCCAATTTCGTCAGCGACTTCATCAACAACTGCGCTATGGCCCCGAAGAAGAAGGCTTCGGGGGCTGCAGGCCCGTCTGTATCTCTTCCGCCGCCACCGAAGCCAACGGTGGGCGGAGGAGACGCCGTCGGAAGGGTGGTCGCCGGCGAGGACACGCACGGCGCCACCAGATCCAAGGACAAGACGGATGACCGCGCCTCGGTCTCCCTGGACATTCCGCGTCCATCTCAGCACACGACAACCCAGCAGCGCCATACCACGGGAGGTGGTACCCGCCCGCTGGAGCAAGAATAGCTCTGGTGCCTGCTCCGGCAAGCGCACCTCTCCGGAGTGTTGCGCTGCCGTCGAGGACGCGCCATTGAGCTCCACGCCAAGCCCGGCAAGAACAGCTCTGGTGCCCACTCCGGCGACCGCACCTCCCCGGAGCGCTGCGTTGCCGTCGAGGACGCGCCATCGAGCTCCACGCCAAGTCCGGCAAGGACAGCTCTGGTGCTCGCTCCGGCAAGCGCACCTTTCGGAGTCTTCGCTGCCGTCGAGGGCCTTTCGAACTCCGCCGGCAAGTGCGAGGAGACAAAGGCAGATCTGCCAAAGACTAAGCCCGGCAAGAATAGCTCTGGTGCCTACTCCGGCAAGCGCACCTCCCCGGAGTGCTGCGTCGCCGTCGAGGACGTTCCATCGAGCTCCACCGGCAAGTATAGCAAAGAAAGCAGTCGGTTTCAAACTTTTGAGCCGTGTCCCTTGAAAGTCCGTACCTTGTATGGAAAACACATGCGCAAGAGGGACGAATCGTGGCTAAGTTGCGCCCTAATCCGTTTTGAGTCCGCTCAGCGATGAAGGCGCGCCGCAACTAGCCCGACAAGTCCTTCCTGCGGAGGCAACACCGCCAGACTGCTGATGTTCCGCACTCAGCAAGTGTGTTTCGCGCCGCAGAGTTCCACAGGCGTGAGGGTGGCGTTACAAGGGAGAAATCAAGGGAGAAATGCGGCCTTGCGGATCGCGAAGAATGGAAAAGCTAAGTTGTCCAGAGCTTTTATGCGAGCACTCCTTAGTTCCATGCTTTTTATATTCTACGTTCCCGTGCGTTAGTCCTTTATCGCAATACACATGCGCGGAGGAACCTACCATGGTAGCCGCACCCTTATCTTGCTTCGAGCACGCTCAACGACTTAGGTGATCTGCGACAAGTGTCGCGCCCTTGCTTCGTTTTCGAGCCCGCTCAGCAAGCTAAGTGCGCTTGGCCATGACTAGTCGCGGCAAGGTTGCTTGCCGGGAGGACCTTGGCCAGCAGGCTGCTTCGAGTTCAGCACTCGGCGCTTCGCGACAAGGGCCCTTTGCGGCAAGTTCCCTAGAAGCGTGGGGTAAGGCGCACAAAGGGTGTAAAGTAGAGGATGTAACGTAGCAAGCCTTGCCATGGGGCGTCCTTTGTATGAGAAACTTGTCGCGGAGGAGCGAGTCATGGTTAAGTTAACGCCCTTGCTTTGTTTGAGTCCGCTCAACAATACAAGTCTTATTGCCCGGGCCCGACAAGGTTTCTTGCGGGAACAGACACCGCCAGGCTGCTTGATGTTCCGCACTCAGCAAGTGTGCTTCACCCGGCAAGTTCCTAAAAGCGTGAAGTATGAACATACAAGGGATGAAACATGGCATTGCATTGCCCAAAGATGAAGTTACGTTACAAAAAGTAACTTATTACAGTTATGTCTAAGTTGTTCTCATGACTGGAATAACAGCGGCAAGGAAAGAGCAAAAGGGCGCACCGGCACTTGGGCCCCGGCAAACCGGCGTTGCTGGGGGCTGCGAGTACCAAGATCCCTCCGCGGCAAGCCAGGGTCGCCGGGGGCTGCGATGCCAGCGGCAAGAACGATGCAAGGAGCGCCACAGACTGGTCCCAGCGAGCCGGTGTTCTTTGGGGGCTCGACGACAGATTCATCCCGGCAAGCCAGAGTCGCCGGGGGCTGTGATATCAGATAAGTTTTCATCCCTCATCATGCATCCTCTTATGGACTGGGAAATGCAAAACCGCGTCTCTTTCCAGAAACTGCTGTGCCTTGTATGCAAGACACGTGCGTGGAGGGACGGCGTCGTGGCTAAGTTGCGCCCATGATTAGTTTGAGTCCGCTCACGATACAAGTCTTGTTGCAACTAGCCCGACAAGGTTCTTGCCGGGAGCAGCACCGCCAGCGGGCTGCTGATGTTCCGCACTCAGCAAGTGTGCTTCCTCCGACAAGGTTCCCCGAAGCGTAGGGGGAAATCATACAAGAGACACAACAGAGCAAAGGATATGACCCGGCAAGCATTCCCCTTTTTTCATTAAAAAACATCCTAGTTTAGTACAAGTCCATAGAGGATGAAAAACATGATAGAGAGGATTACAAGTTTTAAATGCAACTAAGGCCCGAGGGCTTACAAATTGAAAGGTAAGATGCCCGTAATCCCCCTCCTGTTTCTCTGTTAGGAGTTCAGGAGGTAGGTCATGAGGCCCGGCAAGAAAGCTTGCCGGGAGAGGGGCGCCTAGGAGAGCTACAGGCGCCAGAGACACCAAGAGAACTTCCCGGGGCCGGCCAGAGCTTGGCGGAGGCGGAGGCGGGGAGGCAGAGCTTGAGGCAGGGTGGTGGGGCGTCGGCCTGTTGTCGAGGGCTCCTCGCCCTCGTACTCGATTTGACGGCCTTGCCGCCACCCCTCTTCCTCTTCCATAGCCCCCCTGGCCGCCCAGGAGGCGGCCCGGGGAGTTTAGAAGGCCGGCGACCGGATGATGGGAATCAGCGGTGGCCTTGAGCAGCGTCCGACGCCTGGTCGGACCCGCCATCCTCCTCGCCGCCTGGCGCTCCCCTCCTCGTCACTCGCTCGAGGAGGGACCTTCGCTAGCGGAGGAGCTGTCCACACAACATCTCGCCCGGATCCGGAGTCCCGAAGACCTTGGCGGCGAGAAGGTCGCCTCCATTAACTTGAAATGGAGGGTAAACCCCGCCGTCAAGCTGTGGATTGAGCCGACGTCTTCCACCTCGGTGAAGTACATCACGCCAGGCTGGGGACACGACACTCACTCGAGTGCCGCTGATCCGCAGCCCCTCATCTAACTCCATCACCTCGGGCGGATCCGGTTCCATCGCCATTGAGAACGGGCCGGCAGCCGGAGGCGGCGACAGGCGCTCGGCGCAGCTTGATGAAGAACTCCCGAGGATCGTCTCGGTATGGACCGCCTCGAGGCCAGGAGCCACGGAGGGGCCGGGAGGCACGTCGCCACGACCGCCTCTCCGACCGCCTCGACCACGCCCTCGGCCTCGTCCATGCTCGCCCCTTCCTCCCCCTCGTGGCGGCTCCGCCGCCAGGTCTTGAGATAGGGAGAAGTCGCTGCACAGGCGACCCTCGCTGCCACCGTTGAAGAACTAGGGTTTCCTCTCTCCATGGCGAAAGAGGAGCGGTGAAGACGAAGGGAGAAGAGGAAGTGCGAGTCCATTGTGCTCCCCTTCCGCCCCTTTTAAAGAGGCGGGTGGGGCTCAACCGCCTGCTCGGCCAATCAGAGGCGAGAAGGGCGGAAGAGCGGGTCGACTCGCCATCTCCGCCTCGTGGCTCGGTCTCCCACCTTCGCCGCCCACGACCCCGTGCATGAGGGCCGCGTGGCGGGGCGGGCGGGCGACGGGTGAAGTGACCTCGCCCTGCACCACGATCACAGGCGTGGATGCCTTAAAGACCGCCGCGCCGCCCACTTCTCCCACGGCGCCATAATCGACGCAGGCGTGCGAATTCTGAGGGATGCGGCGGATCGGAAGTGGATTCGCACGCCGTGGGCGCGTGTGCCCGTGCACTGTTTTTGGCCTGGCCCAACAGCTGGCACCGCAGTGTGGCCCAGCCGGGGCTCCCTGTCCGGTGTACTAAGGTAGGGGTACCTCAGTACCCCAACTTGTGCATGGGCAGTTGCAGCTTCCCGCGGCAGGGTTTACCACGTGCTCGCCGGGGACCTTCCTACTCCATATCAAGCCATTCAAGAACAAAGTATACAAGACAGAAGATCGAGACCCCGGCAAGCGGAGCTTGCCGGGAAGGCCGTTCCAGGCTCAAGGTTACATCACTCACGCAAGGCCCTGGCGAGAGGAGCTCGTCGGGAAGACTAGAAGATTACATCATAGAAGACACGCCTCGGCGCTACATGCGTCCCGGCGAGGGCCCGGGAAGCGACAAGTTAAAGAGCCCGGCAAGCTCCGGGCCGGCAAGGTCGAAGACCCGGCAAGGTGCTTGCCGAGAGTTCTTGTTGTGTACTGCACTCGGCAAATTCATCAGCCCACGTGCATACAGGGCCTTTCCGGGGGCAGCGTGGCGGATGGCTGTGCAGCTGGGGACACGGTGGCACTTCACGGTGGTGGATCCATCGCCGTGGCGAGCGGAGACGCAAGGCGGGAGCTTTTGGGTCGACGGCGACGGGCATTAAATGCCCTTGTCCCCATTGTCAAAAGTAGGTAGCAACCCTTTGTTCATGCCTTTAGCTTCTTTGTTCCCAGACCGTTCCAACTACCACCTCTTTACTTTTTTACCCCTTTCTCCCTCGTTGACACTGTCGGTGACCCTTGCACTATAAAAGGAGGCCCATGCACAACGTGGGGGCGTTCGGCTCATTCGGTTCATTCGACACCACGCAGCGCCACTATCGCGCCGCACTCTCGAGCAAGCTCAATACAAACACAAAGCAGCAGTAGGAGTTTTATCTCTCCGGAGAGCTCCGAAGCTGGGTAAAAGTCCGCCCGCGTGCTCGCCTCGATCTGCTCTCTGTGCTCCCTCCGCCCTCGTACCGCACTCACAAGGGGCCCCGGCCCCATAGGTGTCCGCGGCGGGCAGCCTTCCCGGCGACAGTGATAGTGTCATCATGTTGCATGCTAGCATCGTCAGATTCATATGTTCATGCCATGCTCATATTGTTCTAGTTGTACCTTGTTCATGTTGTTCATGCCATGTTGTTTGGATGATATCATGTTAATCATTGTTAACCTGTAATTTCCAAGTTGTTGTTTGTCTTGAATGCTTATGGTTATTGTGAGCTTGCAAGCACATTCAATGTACTGACCTGGCGTGTTATGCCAGTTTGCAGGTCATGCCGGATTTGATTGCTTGTTTGCCTTGGATTCCTTGTTTGTGAGCTAGGGTAAATGTTCTAGCCAGAGTCCCTGCGGAGTGGAGTTCACCACCGCCGTCGTTGTTCCGCTGCTAGAAGTTACTCCACTGCTTCGAGTTGTTCTGTTGCTTGCATAGAGCAACAGTGGCAGGCGTAGTGTCGCCGTACCGATGTAACCCTTGTAACCAAATAGATTGTAATAAAGAGCTGATTTGTTCTATACTAAGCAATGCCGTATTCCGGAAGACTTCATCTCGATCTCTCGGCTGGAATACAGGGCGTTCCAGTTTCTTTGAGCCGGGGTGCCACAAATTGGCATTATTAAGGGTTCATTTGGACATTTTTATACGTTAACTGGGTTTTCTAGGCATTTAAGGTGCATAATTCGAAACTAAACTACATGCACATGGTGTATTGCACCAAAATGGGTTGTAAAAATCAGATATGTGTCCATGGGTGGATGCTTTATCCCATGCAAGAACTGGGAATGAATTTAAAACACATCGACACCATGGCTCACCAACAAATGTTGAGATGTTCGGTTTTAAAATTCTAGTAAATACAAAACTCATCTGAAATTCATGAAACTTGGCATGCTATCATGGAATGACACCAACATGTTGTGGTAAAAAAATTGTCCAATTTGGGGTAGGTTTTGGTATATGCTTCTCACAAACCAGAGCTTCTCACAAGAAGCCTCATGGTTCTAGTAGGGAAAGTGTCACCTTCGGACGAAACGATATTCGTTGCCTCTTCTTCCTTTCAAATTTTTTCTAGTGGCAACATAGACTAACGGGAGTTTCGTGTTAAAATTTGGAATTATTTGGGGTTCCTTTGGACATTTTTATACATTAACTGAGTTTTCTAGGAATTTTATCTGCATAATTCGAATTTGAACTACAGCCGCTTGCTCCAGTGATGAAAATGGGTTGAAAATCAAATGTGTGTCCTTTGGTGCAGGCTTAGGACCCATGCAAGAAATGGGAATGAATTTCAATCACCTCGGCACTATCGCTCGACCGCAAACATTGAGATACTTGATTTTTAAATTCTAGTAAATCCAAAACGCGTCTAAAATTCATGAAACTTGGCATGCTATCATGGAATGGCAGCAACATGCTATGGTAAGAAAATTGTCCCATTTGGGGCAGGTTTTGGTATAAGCTTCTCACAAACCGGAGCTTCACGTAAGAAGCCTCATGGTTCTGGTAGGAATAATGTCACCTTTGTGGATGAACCAATATTCATTGCCTCTTCTTGCTTTCATTTTTTTTAGTAGCAACATAGTCTAACATGAGTGCTGTGTTAAATTTTGGAATTTTTGGGGGTTCGTTTGGACATTTTTATACATTAACTGAGTTTTCTAGGCATTTTATGTGCATAAATCAAATTTGAACTACAAGCACATTCTCTAGTGCGAAAAATTGGGTTCAAAAATCAAATGTGCGTCCTTGGGTGCATGCTTAGGTCCCATGCATGAAATGGGAATGAATTTCAAACACCTTGGCACCGTCGCTCAGCCGCAAACATTGAGATACTTGGTTTTAAAATTATAGTAAATCCAAAATTCGTGTGAAATTCATGAAACTCTGTATGTTATCATGGAATGGCACCAACATGTTGTGGTAAAAAATTCCCATTTGGGGTAGATTTTCGTATGCACTCCTCACAAACTAGAGCTTCTCAAAAGAAGCCTTTTGGTTTCGGTAGGGAACATGTGTCACCTTTCTGGATGAAACGACATTCGTTGCCTCTTCTTGCCTTGAATTTTTTTCTAGATACAACATAGACCAAGATGAGTGCCATGTTAAAATTTGGAATTACCCGGGGTTCATTTGCATATTTTTATACATTAAGCGAGTTTTCTAGGCATTTTCTGTGCATAATACAAATTTGAACTACCGGCACATGCTCCAGTGCAGCAAAATGGGTTGTAAAAACATATGCATTTCCTTGGGTGCATGCTTAGGTCCCATGCAAGAAATGGGAATGAACTTCAAACACCGCGGCATCTTGGCTTGGCTGCAAAATAGATACTTGGTTTTAAAATTCTAGTAAATCCAAAACACGTCTGAAATTCAAGAAACTTGGAATGCTATCATGGAATGGCACCAACATGTTTTGGTGTTTTTCATGTCCAATTTTAGAGAAGGTGCACAAATTAATAGCCAACAAATGCATTTTGAAACAAATAGCTTCCACATAATCATCTCACACTTTAGTATAATTTAAATCATGGGTTTTCTGCTAACCATTCACGTGATGCCTCGTGTCACAGTTTTATTAGCTGGGAGGTGTCGTGCGGACAGCTGCTTGAGTAGACGGCAGGCATGCAAGCGCAGTCCACTGCACAGGCTGACCAGAAGGCGAGCAAGGAGTCCTGCGCTATGCAGGCTCAATGGGAAGCATGCGAGATGTACGCTACATAAGCTCCCAAGGAAGCGAGCCCTTCGACTTCCATGTTCACCCGCCTCGCTCCCGACCTCTCCATTAACAGCACCCAAGCCGCTGTCTAATACAGACGGCCTTACTCTTCGCCTCCCATTCCCCTCTCATAGACCTCCACCAACGCCATGGCGAAGAAGGATCATCTGCCACTAGTCTTATAATTTGGTGAAGTCAACTCCGAGTTGGAGGAGATAGAAAATAAGGAGAAATGGGTCCTCATGGACATGGCCCTGAACGAGCTGGCCGCGGCGAATGTTACCCCCGTGCCCTTCCAAGCACCCATCCCCGAGCATGTGCCAACGACCATCCCTGTAGCATAGACGGGCTGGTTGCTAAGCACTATCATAGAGCTGGAAGCCACGCGAGTCGGTGAGGTCCCCATGTACATGCCCGAGCATGCGTACATGCCAGCGCCAGCACCAAGCCTGTGCCCGTGCTCACACTAGAAAAAAAAGACACATCCGTGACATTTTGGGCCAAACGAATTTTTTGTCATACTTTAATTGCGACAAAACCCGGTATCATCATAGATGTTGTGGGCTACTACTTCTATGACAAAAAATCATGACAAAAAATGAGTTTTTTATCCTGGGCGGGGTGGAGACGCGGCGGCATGACATTCTTCGGGCCGTGCATGACGGAAAAAACCGTGGTATAAGCGAGGGCGAGGAAAATATTGGGGAGTTCCCGGTAACGGTGGGTGGTCGGGGGCCGAGCGATGCGCGTTTCTCTTGTACACATCTGGCGTGGAGTGCGGCGTTGGGCTCTAATCGAACCCGGCGGCGTTAGCCTCACGAACCCGAGCTATTGCCTGCGAGCTACTGCGTTCTTGAACCCGATCGGCGATTCGCCGTTCGCTACTGCTGCTAACTAATGTCGATCAAACCTGCTGCCTCCTTCCCTTGAAGAACAGTGAGCATTGTTGACGGGTTGGATGAATAGTTCCCGATGGGGGGTTGGATGAACATGACCCTATGGTGTTGCTGATGGATGAACAGGACCGCGATCGATCGATTCGGTTGGGCATGGATGAACAAGACCCCATGGAGGGCTGCATGAACAGGACCCCATGGAGGGAAGGTTGAACAGTAGCCGGTGGAGGGCTGGTTGAACATTATCCGGTGGAGGATTGGATGAACAGTATCCCATGGAGGGGTGGTTGGACAGGACCCGTGGAAAGGGCTGGTTGAACAGTAGCAGGTGGAGGAGCGCACGATGGAGGCTCGATGAACAGGAGCCCGTGGATGAAGAGTCGCAGGTGGAGGCTGGAGGAGGTCGACGGTGGATGAACAGTAGCCCGTGGAGGCTAGAGGAGGTCGACAGTGGAGATGAACAGTATCCCGTGGAGTCCCGTTTTGCGGTACGCCACACCCCTCCCGATGAACAGGAGCCCCGTTTCGACCGTAGCGCTCCAACACAAGTCCGTTTCCTCCGTTTTATGGTACGCCACACCCCTCCCGATCAACATGACCCCATTTCGACCATAGGAGGTCCAACAGAAGTCCGTTTCCTCTGTTTTGCGATACGCCAGACCCCTCCCGATGAACAGGATCCCGTTTCGACCGTGGCCGGTCAAACACAAGGTCGTTTCCTCCGTTCTGCAATATGCCAGGCCTTGTTTCCATCGGCTGTTCCATCCAAGCCGGTTGGCTCCCTATGAATAGCACATGTTCTGTTGCCTCCCGGTGAACATGACGCATTCCGTTGCCTCCCCATGAACACGACAATGACGTAGTTTCTCCGTTCCGACCCAGCCATGTACACGAGCCCTGGACGTACATATGCACGAGTTGGTGTTCGAGACCCCGCCCGTATGTGGGCAGGGGAAGTTTGGCGCATGGTCGGTTTCTCCAAGTGCAGTCTCACGTGTCAGTGAAGAGGCAAGCCGAAGCGCGTTCCGTTTGCGTGAGCCGTGTGCAGGACAGAACGTGTGTGGGGTACAATGCGACTGCAACAGGGGCGCTATGAGTGTACCACCTTTTTTCCTTTTAAACTAGGTGCTTCGCCCCCTCAAAAAAAACTTGGTGCTTCGCGCGATCCATTGATACTACTACTAGTAACCCGGTAATCCCGACTAAAACGACTCAGCCGGGTCTTTTTGTAACACCCCCCAAAAAAATTTAACCAGGTTTTAGTTATCAAAATTTTGCCAAGAGTTTAAAATTCTTGCCTGCAAGAATATCTCTGTTGATTTCAAAACTTTTCTTTTAATATTAAGGAGTTTTTCCCAAGTGGATCCTTCCAAATCATATTGGACTTATTTTCCATCTCATTTAAAAACATCTCTCAATCAGTAGATTTATTTATTAAATTATTTCACCCTGAGCTTTATTCATTAAATGACTTGTTTTAAAATTTGGACCTCTTTTTGAACTACAACCATTTGATATATTTATCTGAAAATCCAACCAAAATTTAGAGATGTCATATGATGTCTCTAAATCACTTTTGGGCAATAATATATTTAATTCATTACATATGTTGAGTGCTACACCTGTTTTCCTTCTCTGGTCCAGTGGACAGTTTTGCACTACAACCCTTTTAAATATTTCTTTCTAGCCTCCACCAAAATTTTGGGATGTCAGTAGGAGCATATCATTCCATTATATGCAAAAATCCAGTGATGTTCTTTGAAAATTTTGAGTGAAACAACCTCATCTTCATTCTGGTCCAACATGATGGTTTGTACATCAACCATATTCTTGCTTACTCTTTGGCCCTAGATTCTTTTCCCTACTTGTAGTCCTCCATGCTAAACCCCTAAGTGCAGGAGCATGCACTCATTGGATCATTTCTGCTTCATGAAATAATGCCCTTCACCTCCTGTCCAGATTTGAAGTTCTGCAAAACTTGCACTAGAAAGTTTATGCTTTTCACCAACTAACCTCACCACCCTATTGTGCATCCAAAGAGACACTGATCTGGAATATTTGGCCCCTCCAAGAAAAGCCTAGGTGCTGTGGCATTTTCTCAAACACACAGGTGCATGGTCGAGTTGGCATGGATTTTAGTTAGCGGTGTGAACTGATCCTCGACCCCTCAAGCTCATCCATTGATCTCCTTGCAAGCCATAGCCTAGACACTGCTAACTCCTAGCTCCAACCAAAGCGCTCTGAGTGCCATGGCATTCATGAGCATCTGGTGTCGCGTCTTGTTGGCGCGCCAGGCCGCGCAAATTGCAACCAGCCACGACACGCCGCCGTCGCGCCCTGTCTTAGCCCTGCTGCAGAACCTCGCCACGCACTCCCCGCCTCGCCACAACACGCCAGCCCGCCCAGGCGCCCTAGAGCGCCACCGCCAGAGCACTTTTGGCGGCACGCCGGCATCGGCAGTGCGCCTCTGCCATGGGCAGCGCCGCCCAAGCCACCCCGGCTCGCCACCTGCCCCCTTGAGTTTTGCAAGCTCATCCACAAGGGTGTCGCCTAGCTCTCGTCGCCGCCATGTTCCCCTGCCGCTACAGAACGTCGGTTCGCCGGCGATCTTATCCCCACCGCCACGGAACCGACCTCATCGCGCTATAAATGGACGCCCCAAAACAATTCGAGCACGCAGGCAACCTCAGGCTACACCCGTGGCACCCCCACAGCCCGCAATCGTCAGGGAAACACCGTCTTCCCCTACTCCGACAACCGCAACTGCCGCCACGTCCCAGCTCCGTTCACCGAAACCCGAGCCCCTCCCGTCAAACTAACGCCACCAAACAACTCCAATCCATCTTGCGGAGCCGCCCAGACCCCCAGCTGCGACGGGGAGCCACCGGAGCCACAAAAGCACTTTGCTCCCGAAGCCTTCTCCGCCGCGAAGCTCGCCGCCGGCTGCTCCCTCCGTCCCCACCTGCCTGGCGACCACCGGAAGGATCGCCCTTGCGTGGAGGATCCACCCCCGCCCTCGGGGCCCCGCGAGGAGCCGCCAGTCACCGGCGACGATCGCCGGAGCTCCTCCTCCGCTCGGGACAGAGGAAGGAGAGGGAAAAAGACTAGTCAAACCTGACTAGTGGCCCCCCTGGACCCACTGTCAGCAACCCCGCACCTGTCCACGTGGGATTAAGTGGAAGCGAAAACTCCTCGATCGTTTTCCCTGCACCAAAGCGTATTACATCCAGGCGTTTTCTTTTATATCTTTATTTTAGAAACAGATTTGACCAAAACTTTGACCAGCTGTAATTTTTTAAATATAAGTCCAAATGAACTGATTCTTTTTCCTACCTCTCTCAAATAATGTCTAGTTTATTTTAATATTTATTTGACAAATTTCAAAACAACTTTTTGTGCTGTTTTGATTTTGTGTGTTAATTCTAATATATTCTTTAATAGGATTTTTGAAGATTTCAAGATGTTTTGGAATGCACCCTGTTTTCCCATGACCTGAAGGCAAGCATTCTGAACCCCGGCATAATATTTTTGTGTGTTCGATGAAACGTTTATAACATCACCTCACTTCGAAGAAACTTGTTATTTCATGTAACATGATCATATGCATGGGTGCATGTTATTGATTTCCATGCTGTTGGAAATAAACACACTTGTGATGATAATCAACCTCATGTGCCTTGCATTCATACCGGCAGGAACCCGGGGAAAACCTCTGCCTTGGGTAGGCATGAGTTTGTCGCCGGTCTCCGTCAGGACGGTTATGTCTGGTATGGCATGGTAAGGTGATATGAGCGGTTACTCTGTTGGTTGAAATATATTCGTTATGCTAATCATGCAGGGAATACTTAAACCTCCTGAGTCGACCGCAGATCGAGTCTTGTTCGATAACCCCCATACTTGTTTCAGATTACCACTCGTCTCTCTGACAAGTAGAGTGCGGTTCGATAAGTTGTCAACCTCTTTCTAGCACACCTTTGTCTGAGAGGCCGGGGTGGAAGATACCATTGTAGCTGGTAGGCGAGCCACACAGTCCGGGGCATGGGTGTTTCAGGTTGGGACGAGAGGGGCACCCTTAGAGCGCCTGTGATATAAATTTGATCCCATGCTACGAGGTTGTAGCCTCCCCATAGAGTTTTGCTTGACAGGTGTCATGGGTGATTCGGCACACCGTGAGTTAAGCTGGTGTGTGCAAGTTAGGTGTGTTTTCAACAAAAAGACCGTGAAGCGGAATTAGTCCCGATGGAGTAAAGAAATCCGTTACTCGTGGGTAAAGAGTACACCCTCTGCGAGAGATTAAACCTATTGAATAGCCGTGTCCATGGTTAAGGATTACGATGCAGGATGGGTCAAGTGTCGGTCTTAGTGTCGGTCTTGGAGGTGAAACTGTTAAACGAGCAGGAATTACTACTTGTGACTTGTGATAATTATGATTATTATTATTGTTGACTAACCCGTGATATTATTGTTATCATCGAGTATCTACGGGATGGTTCTACCTCCGGGATATTCACTATGATTGTTTATTTTAAAGGCCTTTATGTGGTGTCGCTCGGGCCTTGACCGTAACATTTCTTTTAAAGCCATTTCGTGGTGTCGCTCGGACGCCCGACGTAACATTTCTTTTAAAGCCATTTATGTGGTGTCGCTCAGGGCGCCTGATATGGCATTTCTTTTAAAGCCCTTTATGTGGTGTCGCTCGAGGCCCGACTATAGCATTTCTTTTAAAGCCCTTTGTGTGGTGTCGCTCGGGCGCCTTGATTGTGGCATTTCTTTTAAAGCCCTTTTTGTGGTGTCGCTCGGGCGCTTGATTGTGGCATTTCTTTTAAAGCCGTTTATGTGGTGTCGCTCGGGCCTTAAGCTATGGCATTTCTTTTAAAGCCCTTTATGTGGTGTCGCTCGGGCCTTTGGTAACATTTCTTTTAAAGCCCTTTATGTGGTGTCGCTCGGGCCTTGGTAATGGCATTTCTTTTAAAGCCCTTTATGTGGTGTCATTTGAGACACCCGACTATAACATTGCTTGTTATTTATTTTCATAAATCTTAATACTACTATGTTATTGCATTTTATAAATAACTTGCTTGCACGCATCGAGTTTTATTTATCTTTTGTGGTAGCGTCATCAGCATAAAATATTTTCAGCACATCATTGTTATATTATACATGTGTTCATAATGTTTGCGAGTACATTCAAAGTACTCACTGGCTTGTCACAGCTATTGTCTTGGCCAAATTTTCTTGCGGAGAGGGCGGCGATGACAACCGGAACCTAAGCAGCGGAGATAGCAGCCTCGCGGAGATATGAGTTAACCTGGTCAGCTGTTCCTGTGGGAATTGGAGTCCCATAGACACTGATGATCCACAAACTGCTTCCGCCATCAACCACTAGAAACCATTTGTTGTACTCACAGGCCAGAATGGTCTTGTGCTGCATATTTTGTATTTTGCTTGGAATTTTTGTATCAAGTTGGAGCCTCATCAGCTAACAGTAATCCTGGGGCTGATGAGCACGACGGTCTTTTCGAGAAATTTATACCCGGAAAACCGGTCGTGACACTTTTCCCGTGGGATATGCTGGGAGGTTGGCTTAGTTAAGTTTTTTAGTAAGACTAATGCTACACCTACGTAATCCCAGTTACGCAATTAATGTAATGTGAAACGTGTGAGCAGTTGATTGTAGATTGAGGGGAGGGAGGGTCCCATCAGCATGAAAATCAGGGAGATTATAGAGAGAGAGAGAGAGGCAATTTACGTTAACCCTTTCGTTGGTTCGCGTAGACGTAGAAAGATGTGAAATGCGTGAATGTGTAGTGGACCCTATGTTTTTATTTACTTTGCATGTTAGCTTTGTCTCGGTTCAATAAAAAGCATTGTTAGTGGTGATGGTGTGCCTGTCATCCTGCAATATAGGCTGTCCGATCTATATTTAATAGATAGGAAGGAAACTATGACAATTTACCCGCACTCCTCTCCACATTTGCAAATAAGGAATTCCCTCGTTCATCCTTTTCTCCCACAAGATCGTGATGTTCCATGCAACGCACGGGCATCTTGCTAGTTCTCCTACAATATACTATATTATTGTGAAAGTTCATATACACCGTCCGAGATTAATGCAAACACGGCAGATTTTCATTACATTTCATACTTTTATAGGACAGAAAAATAAAACAAACCCGACCCTAAACCTATTCTACAGCGGCAACCAACGTCCTCCATCTGCGATCTCTATGTACGGGGGCGGGGTTCAAGACCCGTGAAGTGAAGGTGCGGGATCCGGCGAGGAAGAGTAGAACACGGGATACTTACCGTCCAGTTGGCACACCATGCCCTGCCGCCTCCCATGCCCTACTCATCCTCGGAGGAGTCCCTGACCTCGGCGGTGCCGGATGTTGGACGGCGGCAAGTAGGATGCGTGGCTGATAGTGCTCCCGTCGTCGGCCACTAGCGTGGCCACCGCTTGTGAGGTCGCGTCTGCGTCCGGCTATGCCGCTATTGCGTCGCGAGCGGCGACTTGAGTGAGGGCGGCGACCTCGAGCTTCATCCCCAAAGACAAGCTCTCTCACAGAGCGTTCACGCTCGCGGTCATGGATGTGGTGCTAGGTAGCAGGACGATGCGCTACAGTGTGGGGGTTAGTTGGGCGTTGCTGCTTTAAGTAGCGCATTCGGTGAGACAAAGCGCCCGGTTAAGTCATAAATCGCGGCGGTGGCACCGGCTGGAACACACAGCGGCGGCGCGAGGGCGAGTTTTGGTGTGCGGGGTAATCAGCTACGGCCGTGGCAATGTTGGAGATGCCGTTTGCTCACATGCGATCCCGACATGTCATTGAAAGAGCACGACGACCCGGCATGGTCTTAGGTCCTGGGGATGCAGTTCGCCGCGCTACACCACTCCGCGGACGCGTCATGGCGCGCGCGCTCTTCTGCTCCCCGTGCATCCTCGACGAGCCGGGTGTTGATCTGCTGGTCGTGCCACAGCGCTAATGCCACCCTCGGCACACTTAAACCGACCGTGTCCAGCAACGATGAGCGTGTCGCTCATCGCGGTCACCGTGTCCAGAGGCGGTGCTGGAACTGCGCCACATTGATGGCCCCCACGACACACATGAATGGTTGCCGGTGGGGGGGGGCAGGTCTGTGCGGATCAGAGGGAGTATAATGTACGTTTATAAGCGAAACGAACGTTTTGTACCCACCCTAGTCCTCTTTCAAGCGATCTCCGGACCCTGAGATGAAATCGAGGGAGAGCGAGTGGAGGCATGTGTGATACCTAAGGCAGATTCAAAATTTTGAACCGGTGATCATAGCAGCCGCAAATCATATATAAAGGCTATTCAATGTTCTTTTCGCTTTTGAACGTACAATATACTCCCTCCGATCCTTCCTAGTTTAGATATAAGTTTTATGTGTAGTCAAAGTATCTCTACTTTGATCAAACTTACAGAAAAAAAGTGTCAACATTCAACAACGCCCAATCAATATTGTTAGATTCGTACGTACTCCTAGATTTTATTCACACAGAGATGGTTTCCAATTTGTTTCCAACCACGTGAATGTGCTTGTTCTCGCGCATGCTCTTCCTGCTAGGATTTTCCCATGTATAGCCAGTCCAATAATAACTTCTTTTAAGATCCCTGTCAAATAGTACTAGTGGAGTACTAACAACATCTGTATTAGAGTATGCAGTGCTCATAGTACTCCCTCCTTCCATTTATATAGGGCCTATGTGGAGGAGAGAGATTATTAAAAGTAAGGGGAGTGAGCTCTCATGCAAGAGCCTAGCTATATACACATTCCTAGTTAAATACAATCAATATGAAGAAAGAGATAGAGAGATGGAAAAAAGTACTAAAACAATAGCCAACCTTATATTTTTTGCGGGAAATAGCCAACCTTATAGCCCACACTACTGTATGAGTGCATATAGATGATGGCTATAGATGACATGGCAGTTCCTTATAGCCATCGGCTGGCTATATTACTAACCATGCTCTAATGCATTTTTCAAAACCGCCTTTGACTATTGACAAGACTAATAGTACATGAGATGTATAATGTGAAAATTATATCATTGGAAGCTCCTTTCACATACGAATTTGACCGCATGCTTTGTGTAAGTTGCATGTCATATATTATTACTCTTGTCGGAGTAATGGGCCACGGGTAGCCTCACCCGAGACCCCGAACATATCAAAACTTTGGGCCGGCTTCGTCCCACAGTGTCCCGAGCTGAAGCTCCGCCCTCCGGGGGCCGGCTGGCTCGAAGGCCGGCCACCGGAGAACGACCAGCACCAGCAGACGGCACCAAGAGCGGCCAGCTCCAGTCAGCCGACCTCTAGAGAGGACGGCGTCAGGTAGGCGGCCACCTGGCGCCCTTAGAGTTTGTGCCCCCATCAAGAGGATGAAATAGGGCGTGGCTATAGTGAAGCCCCTCACCTCCGAATCTTGGACTTGGTGTGGCCACAGTGCCCCGTACAAGCGGATATCTCTGCACGACGTGGCACTATTGCCACTTCCCCCGGACGTCACTCCGGATACGTGGAGCCCTGTTCCCCACGACGACCTATAGGTACAGCCCGCAGGCTGCGGGCCCTACTGGGCAGTGACACCTTGGAAGACGGCGTGCGCCGAACCAGTCGGACCGTGGGAAGGCCGGCCTCCAGCAAGAGACCGTCCCTTCCCTCAAAGCAAGTGCACCATTAACCTGAGGAGACCAGGTGTGGCTACAGTGATCTCCCACCAGGCGGCGGGACTGTATCCACACTGAGTTGACCAAGCCCGCGTCATTAGCAGCATGGCTACAGTGAGCCGCCACCAACCAGACCTGCTAGTGGCGGGAGCGGCCTGTCGGCTCCATACCAGACCAGTCGGCGGGGCCCACTAGGCGACGGGCCCCAATAGACGGTGGAGAAGCCGGAGGCTGGATACACTGACAGCCAGGCCCAACACCCGGCTAGATTGCCATTGTACCCCTTGGGGATAGGCCTATATATACCCCCCAGGGAACCCAAGCAAAGGGTTCCCACCCCATTAGACCTAGCCACTTCCCTAGACCAGGAGAGAGCTAGCCTTGCCTTCTCCTACCTCTAGCATATAGCTCAAGGAGCACCTTTGTATCACTTGTGCCTTAGTGATCATGCGGACAACCCGCAGAGTAGGGCTAGGGGTGTTATCTCCTAGGAGAGCCCCGAACCAGGGTAAAGTACGTTGGCGTTCGTGTCTACGGCTTATCCCGCCTCCAGGCACCGGCGACGTTCTACTCGCACCCAACCCCCGACATTTGGCGCCCACCCTAGGGCGAGGTGCACCGTCTCCCGGAGAACTGCTCTGGACGGGAACCTTGTTCCTTCCTAGCGAGTGAAGCCCGCCCAGCACGCCCGATGGCGTCAGCTTCGACGCATTGCACGGCACAGAGATCGCTTGTGCGGCGAGCTGCCTTGCCGACCTCGTTGGCGAGGTTCACCTCTCCGACGAGCCGACCTCCGACGCGGGCACCGGCTGCAACGACAGCCGTCTTGTCAGCCTCCTCGACCAGCTTCACGTCACAAGTGAGCCCACAGTAGACCTGGAGTCTGTTGGCTCCACCGACCCGATGATCGTCGACTCCGACACGGCGTCACTTGACGCGTTCCCCACCAATGTGGTGATCTACGACAAGCCGCCTCCTCGTGAGCACAGTGGTGGGAGCACCATCACGGAGGTGCTCGTCATCAACAGTGGCGAGCGCTCGGCTAGAGACGCTCAAGACCCACTCGATGCAGTGCTGCGAGACCTGATGGCGCCCATCCCAGAAGACATAAAGGATGAGATGCTGGAAGCACGCCGCGTCCAACTCCTCTAGAGTTCTGGCCGACTAGACAGCGTGCGATGCCTTTCGGATGCTTATCGGCGCGAGATGGACCGAGCTATTGGTGGCATGCTAGCTCCTGAGGGGCCTAGCCGCATTGGCTCTATCCGGCAGCGTGGCACGACCATCACCAACATGTTCAGGGCAGAACGCCCCGTCTACGCCATTGTCGTGGTCGCTGGTTTGCACGAGCACCTATGGGGCAGGGGCCCCTTCGGTCCGCAAGGGAGGCGGGCGGAGCGGAGCAGAGCGAAAGCAGCGGGGATTTTACCCAACCGGAGCTCTCCGGAGAGATAAAACTCCCTCTGCTGCTTTACATTTTGTATTTGTTCTTTGCTCGAAAGCATGGGTATGCCGTTGTCTCCAATCTGCGAACCGAAGCCAGCGAACCCCTTCTCGTGCGCGCGGGCCTCCTTTTATAGTCTAAAGGGGTCACCGGCAGGTAACTGCAGAGAAGAGGGTAGAAAAGTAAAAGCGTGGGTTGGTACAACTGCTATCTCTGATGCCCCCTACCTAACTCGGCGGCGGGGACAAGAGCATTTAATGCACATGCGGTCGCTTCAGCAGTCACGAGAAAGCGACCGTTAGGCGCCACCGATCGCCACGATGGCCTCCTAGTTACCTTCGCTCGCCACCTCGCACCGCTAGGCTGCGACCACCGCCCGTGCACGAGAATGGTCTGTGGCGACCGTGGATTGGGTGAGCTGGAGCGTGGGCGCGGGGTGGTGGCTTTGCGGCGGCAGCGCGCCT
Source organism: Aegilops speltoides (assembly GCA_021437245.1). Taxonomy (NCBI): domain Eukaryota; kingdom Viridiplantae; phylum Streptophyta; class Magnoliopsida; order Poales; family Poaceae; genus Aegilops; species Aegilops speltoides. The sequence continues at coordinate 222,581,643 of CM038142.1, read as the reverse complement.
TGCGGATCGTTATCTTGTCGCATCCATAAGCTTGCCGCTCGTCGGGTCCTGCCGGGGCAGCGGCGTCGTCGTCAACAGTTTACGAAGCGCCTTGGTTGGCCTTCGGCAAGCTCCTCTTGCCGGGTCTTCCTCTTCGGCAAGCTTCTTTTGCGGGGCCTTGTTCTTCTGGCAAGCTCCTCTTGCCAGGGCCTTGTCTTCAAAGTTAACACTTTGTTCTTGAATGGTAGTAATAGGAATGACGAAGGGTCTTGGTGGGCCTTGGCAAGCCTGCCTTGCGAAACCTGCAATTGCCGTGCCCAAGTTAAAGGTACTAAGGTACCCCTACTTTAGTCTAACAGACGAGAGCCCCGGGCCTGGGCCATACGATGCGGCGCTGTTGGGCCAGGCAGAAAAACGCGAGCCCGCGCAGCACTGGTCCAAACCAGATCCTTGCGAATCCACCGCGCCCTCCGTAGCAGCGCAGCGTCAATCGGCGTCGTGGGAGAGGTGGGTGGCATCTTGTTCCCAGGCGTCCACCCCACAGTGATCACAGGCGGGTTGAGGTCACCTCATCCGTCGCCTCGGCTCTGCATCTCCGCCATGCGACTCCCATGCGCTTGGGGTCACGGACGGTGGGAGTGGGAAACTGGGCCATTGCGATTCCCGTGCCTTGATTGGCTGAGCGGGGCGACCGAGCCCCCACCTCGCTCCTTTAAGAAGGGCGAGAGGGGAGCACAGAAGTCCGCACTCTCCCATCTCCTCTCTTTCTTCACTTCTGCTCCCTTTCTCACATTCGCCATGGAGAAAGGGAACCACAACTCTTCATCGGTGGCAGCGAGGTGCGCCACGGACAGCGCACCTCTCCTATCCAGCGCTGTGGTGGCGAGACAGCCACAAGGGGAAGAGGAGGGCGAGTCGTGGGCAGTCGAGGGCAGGGGTCGGGCCTTCGGGGAAGAGGCGGACGGGCGGGCGCCATCTCTGCCTCGCCCGCGGTTCCTCTCCCCACGGCGGTCCATACGGGGCGAACCTTGCGAGTTCTTCGTCGGAGGCTGCGCCAGGCGCCTTGTCGTCGCCTTGGCTTCCAGCTCCATTTGCAAGCGATGGAGTTGGACCCTTGAGACACTAAGATTGCACATGAGGGGCTGTGGCATCAGCTGCAGCAGTCGACATTGTATTCCCAGCCCTAATGTGATGTATCTTGATCGTGGGTGGAAGGCGTTCGCTTGCATCCACAGCTTGGCGGGGTTTACCCTCCATTTAAGTTAATGGAGGCGACCTCCTCTCCGTCAAGGTCTTGAGACTCCGGCATTGAGGCGAGTGCTGCGTTGACAGCTCCTCCGGCAATGAAGTTCCTCCTCGAGCAAGAGTGGCGGAGGAGGCGGCAGCGGCAGCGAGGAGTAGCGGGCGGCGGGATGGCGGGCCCGACTAGGTGTCGGCGTCGCTTGCGCGTCACAGCGACCCCATCATCCATGTCGCCGCCCTTGAACTCCCGGGTCGTCTCCTTGGCGGTGGCGTAGGGAGAGCTGCGGAAGAGGAAGAGGTTGGCGGCAAGGCCGTCAAGTCGAATCTGAGGCGTAGTGCCGTCGACAGCGTGCTGACGTCCCGCCGCCCCGTCTTCAAGGCCCTCTTCCGGCGCCGCCATCACCATCCAGCCTCGGGAGGCTCCCGGGATGTTCTCTTGGTGTCTTCTGGCACCCGTAGCTCGCCTAGGCGCCTCTTTTGCCCTTCTCGCCTCCTTGACCTACCTCCTGAAGAGAGGGACATAAAAAGGATTACGGGCATCTTATCTTTTTAATTTGTAAGCCTTCGGGCCTTCTCTGCATTAAGAACTTGTAATCCTCTCTTTCATGTTTTTCATCCTCTATGGACTGTATCTATGTGGGATGTTTTTTTAATGAAAAGGGGAATGCTTGCCGGGTTATATCCTTTATTCTGTTGCATCCCTTGTATGCTTTTACCCTACGCTTTTAGGGATCTTGCCGGCGCAAGCACACTCGGTGAGTGCGGAACATCAGCAGCCCGCTGGCGGTGCTGCCTCCGGCAAGAAACCTTGTCGGGGCTAGTTGCAGCGCACTTGTATTGTTGAGCGGACTCGAAACAAATCAAGGGCGCAACTTAGCCATGACGCCGGTTCCTCCGCGCTCAAGTTTTCCATACAAGGCACAGCAGTTTCCGGGAAGAAACGCGGTTTCACATTCCCCAGTCCATAAGAGGATGCATGATGAGGGACGAAAGACTTATCTGACATCGCAGCCCCCGGCAATCCTGGCTTGCCATAGATGAATCTTGGTACTCGCAACCCCCAGCAACGCCGGCTTACCGGGGCCCACGTGCCGGTGCTCCCTTCTTCTCCTTCCTTGTCGCTGTTATTTTAGTTATGAGAACAACTTAGTCAGTGCCGTAATAAGTTACTTTGTCATATAGCTTCATTCTGGGCAATGCTAGTTATGTTATCTCCTTTACTTGATTTCATCCTTGTATGTTTTACCCTCGCTTTGAGGAACTTGCGGCGCAAGCACACTTGCTGAGTCACGGAATATCAGCAACCATTTGGCGGTCTGCCTCCGACAGAAACCTTGTGGGGCTAGTTGCAGCGCACTTGTATTGTTGAGCGGACTCGAAAACAAATCAAGGCGCAACTTAACCATGAGTCGATTCCTCAGCGCCAGGTTTTCCATACAAAGACACGGTCATTCAAGGTATAACTTAAAATTTAAAACTGGCGTGCTCAAACTTTGGTAACAGCTTTTACGTCTTACTGCGTTAAGCAAGGCTGCATTCCTTTAAAAGCGCCAACTGCTATGTTATTTCCTTTACTTGATTCCATCCCTTGTATGTTTTTACCCTTATGCTTTGGGGAACTTGCGGTATAAACCACGCTTGCGCGGCGAGTGTGGAACATCAGCAGCTTGCGGTGTGTCGCCCGACAAGGAACCTGTCGAACTAGTTACATACGCTTTCGGTGTTGGCGGACTCAAAACAGAGTAAGGCGCGCAACAGCCACGAACCGATTCTTCTGCATACGGTTTTTCCATACAAAGGCACGGTCGTTCAAGGAATATAACTTAAAAATTTAAAAACGACTATGCTCTACTTGCCGGTGGAGCTCGATGGTGCGTCCTCGACGGTAGCGCAGCACTCTGAAGAGGTGCGCTTGGCGGAGTGGGCAACAGAGCTACTCTTGCCGGACTCGGTCTTTGGTGACGCTGTCTTTTCCTTCTTGCACTTGCCGGTGGAGCTTGATGGTGCGTCCTCGACGGTAGCGCAGCACTCTGTAGAGGTGCGCTTGCCGGAGTGGGCATCAGAGCTACTCTTGCCGGACTTGATCTTCTTCTTCTTCCCCCCGGGAGCTTCAGCGGCAAGTGGTTTGGGTTCTGCTGCGGCTGCTGCTTCCCGGTAGATCCTGTCGGTACAAATAAGTGCATCTTTCTTGTCGCCATGGACAGAAATAACACTTATCGGACCGGGCATCTTGAGCACATTGTAAGCATAATGAGAGGCTGCCATGAACTTGGCAAGCGCTGGACGGCCGAGTATCCCATTGTAGGGCAATGGGAAATCAGCAATGTCGAACGTGACTCTCTCTATCCTGAAATTCAGCTCGCTGCCAAACGTCACTGGCAGTGTGATCTTCCCCTTTGGCTTGCTCCTTCCCGGGTTGATTCCTTGAAAGGTACTAGTTTCTTCGAGCTCGCTGTCGGGGATCTCGAGCTTGTTGAGTACCGCGGAAGAGATCAGATTTAGGCCGGCCCCGCCTTCAACCAACATCTTTGTGACCTTGAGGTTGCGGATGGTTGGCGAAACCAACATTGGAAAGCACCCGACCGCAGTGATGCGATCAGGGTGATCCTCAACGTCAAAGACGATGGGCATGCTGGACCACTTCAGGGGTGTCGTGGATTTGTCACGGCAGATGTCCTAGCGAAAGGACTTAGTCGTGGAGCCATCGCTACGGGTTTACTTGAAGGGGTTAAAGCGGACACAAAGACACGAGGGTTTTATACTAGTTCGGCCCCTTCAATGAAGGTAAAAAGCCTACGTCTAGTTGTGATGGAATTGATGTGGTCTCGATGGCTAGGGAGCAAACAAGCTTCGCCTAGGCTCGAGTTGTGGTTGTCTGTCTCTGAACCGTCGCCGGGTCGTCGCCTTATATACATGAGTGACGCCCGTCGGTTCATAGAGTCCCAACAGTTCATACTTCGTATCGGTTGGTATCTCTCTATTCCTAACTTACAATACAAGTATACATCAGGCCGGTTTACGGCTACAAGTTCTAAACCGACTACAAGCCTTGGGCCTTTCTCTGCTTATACCACTAACGGAGTTAACTCGGCCCAGGCTGGCCGGTTTACACCTAGTGGTAATATCCCCAACATTAGGCCCCAGATTGATTTGAACTGGTTCATGTCAATCCTTCACAAGCTTGAATCTTGGACATCTTCTAGTGACTGGTAAACCGCCATGTCGTCATCACTTCTGGTTACTGTAAACCGGCATGACGTCATCTTGAAATTTTATCATTTATGACGCCCTCTTTTAATAGCAGTTCCTGGATCCACGCGCTTGACCTAGCTTGGCTGCCTTATAAATAGGACCGAAGGGTCATTCCTTTCTTCCCTTCATCTCCTCTTCTTCGTCTTCCTCGCGCCGCTGTTCTTGGAGCTCCGCCACCGTAAATCGACTTCGCCTCGTCTGCGCCACTGCGCCGACTGAGCGTGCGAACATTGCGGCCTCTTTCGCGTCTTCTCCGTTCCCGGTAAGCTTCTTCCCCTTCTTGACTTAGATCTGTTTTTAGGGTTCTAGCTTCACACTGTGTTCTTCACGCATTCCTGTCAGTTCTTTTAACTTTGAACAACACCGTGAACACATCTTTGTATTAATAGCGATCCTGCGCATCCGCTGTATTTTCTCATCTTAAGTCCATGGATCTTCGCATATATATCTGCTCCATAGTCCACTTCGCTTTACTGCCTTACTTAGTGAAATATTTTTCTGTTTACGTAAGCTGCGTTTGATCCGATCATAATAGGATCTTGTGAAACTTGTTTCTGCAAACTAACTATCCATAGCTTCAATTGCTTCCAAAGCCTAGATTATGCGGTTTAACTCACCATAGGAAAAGACTGCTAAACCAGCACTTATATATCATTAGTCCCCTTGTTGAATCGTCAGAATCCACCTGATATCATATCACAGGAAACCTGGTTTATAGACACTGCCTCCGGTTTATCATAACTTAGATCAATCACCTTGTATCAAGCATGCTCTTGAACCGGATCAATTATTTCTTGTAGATCTTGTCATGGCCAAACAAGTGTATGAATGCAACTGGGTTCCTTCTCGCATCACCGAGTCACAGCTGAATGATCTAGTCTCAATTGGCGCTTTAGATGACAAAGATACAGTCCACTAGAGGGTCCCTAGAGAGGAATGTCCTCCCACACCCCAGGAAGGAGAAGTTGTGGTCTTCGCAGATCACCTGGCCCGGGGCTTTAAACCGCCCGGTTCAAAATTTTACCGGGATGTGTTAGCCAATTTTCAGCTCCGTCCCCAGGACATTGGCCCCAACTCCGTCACCAATTTATGCCATTTTCAAGTTCTATCTAAAGTATATCTTCAAGAGGAACCTTCTGTTGAACTGTTTAGAGACCTCTTCCATCTAAATCGTCGCACTGAATTCACCGACGGCCCCAATACTGAATTGGGTGGCATGGCTATTCAAAAGAGGAAGGAGATCACCTATCCCCATGTCAAACTCCATACTCACCCCAAGGAGTGGAATGCGACTTGGTTTTATTGCAAAGATACTTCTCCTGAAGATGAAAACCCCTTACCTGGCTTTCATCCAGAGCGGCTAAGCAACACCCATCCATTTCCACAAAGATTGAGCGCCAAAGATAGAAGCAAATATGCCCCGCATCTGTCCAAGCTTCGAGCTTTTATGGCTAACGGTTTGACGGGAATAGACCTTGCACGCTGCTGGTTATCATGGGGCATACTACCTCTGAGCCGGCCCTCCGGTTTGATGTGCCAGTACATTGATAATGTCGACGACCCACTCCGACACACCAAACTCCAACTCTCTGATGATGAAGTTACGGACTCGGTAAAAAAGATGCTGAATGAACCGGAGCACCTCTGTGCTCAAACCGGTCTAGCTCCTTACTGCACCACCAACAAACCGCCTGCGCTAAGTTTCTAGTTGTTCCATCATTAAACCTGTTACTGCTTCATGAATCTAAATTTTAATTATTTCTGATCCAGGGTGATAATCCGTTTTGGAGCAAGAAACTTTCACAAGATAAAGCGGAGAAAGGAGGGCGGCCAACCCGGCCCAAAACCAAAGTTGTCAAGAAACCAGCCCATAAGAGAAAGACCAGTGCTTCATCTGACCCATCCATTGACGATGATGTGGGTAATCCAGATCTTGAGGTAGAACTTGATTCTCTTGGCTTGCTTTTGACACGCCTTATTGATGATGATGCTTGTCAGGACGACGCTGAGGCCAGCAATGCAGGATTCGCTGAGGTAACTATTTTCTCTTCCGATTCAGCAAATTTGCCCTTGCCAAAATTTCGCCAGGCAAACCGGAAAGTTAATTTTTCTCACCCTCTTGCTTATTTGGATCCCAAATTTCTTATGAAGACGCAGCAACATGAAGCTCGCCGCACAACCCGGCACAGTGGTCAGGTAGTTACCTCTGCCGGTTTACCAAACAGCCCGGTTCGAAAGCGCCGCTCCAAGGTCTCCGACCTTTTTATTGCTTTAAATTCTAAAGCGGGTTTCTTCCGTCAACCTTTTAATCCGTCCGACTCCGATTATCAGGTCACTTCCCATTCATCCTCTGGTGAATCATCGGCCACTCAGTTACCACCATTGAAGATAGCCGCCGGGTAAGCCAAACCGACCATATGCTTCTAATATATTGTGTAATGGTTACGCTTTTCCCTGACTCTTTGTCTCTTAGAACCAAGCCGAAACCCAGCAAGAAGGCCCGTTTGGATAAAACTGTTGAAGAAGATGCGCTTTAGATCATGAGAGAGCACGGATCTTGAAAATTTTGCCTCGAAGACATTCCCAATGATCCTCCGATACAAGATCTTGTTATTCGAAGAAAGGCACATTAACACTTCAACCTCTGCCGATTCACCTGCCAGCCCGTCCGGTTTGATAAATCCCGATCCTGGCGACAAAGCGGCCGTGCCCACACAATCTGTCGAGTCCAAAGATGATGGCGTTGTAATTCTTGGTATGGGCCATTACGAATCGGGAATCCTGCAACTTTAACCGGGCACATCTTGTAAAGAAGATTTTTCCGCTTTGAATAAAGGAAAATGGGATGTTGAGCTGGAGACATATCTGCTCTGGCGCCCAAGACCTTCATTCTGGCTATTTAAACCGGCTTTATACTAGCCGTGACTATGAAGCTGGCCTGGTCAAGTTAATGAGAGACAAGTTTGAGGTAACCCACTCCTTTACTTTACTGCCATTATATCAGTCCGTCTAGCCCCCAAGGGCCGGTTTGTAATCTTGATCAAACCGGGACTTGAATATATTCCTTCACAACTTTGAAATTCACCCGCATAGCCCCCAAGGGCCGGTTTAACTTTGCATACTTAAACCGGGGCTTCAATAAAAACTTCCTTTGGAAACATACGTAGATCAAATAGCCATTAGCCCCCAAGTGCCAAGTTGAATACTTGTATTGAGCTTGGGACTTTGTCATCTAGCAGATATATAAAAATCGAAGGTACATTAGCCCCCAAGTGTCAAGCATATAACTTTGTTGTGTGGTTGAGACTTTGACTTTCTTGAATTGCTTGCTGAACATACTATCGATACACAGGCTGAGGTGAAAATCAAGGAGGACCGGATTGCCGATTTACAAGCGGCGTTGAAAACCCAGCAGGCCGAAACAGAGAAGGCCAAGAGAGAATTAACCAGTGCTTTGAACGCCACTTAACAATTGAAGGAAGGCTTCAAGAAAGAACAAGCTGACTGGGCCACTGAGAAGGCCAATTTAATCAAACGAGCAGAAAATGCTGAAGCTGCCCTTAAACCGGTGGTAGATGATCTGACAGCCGTAAAGCGGCAAGTACACTCTATGACTGCGGCAATCTTTGGTAAGCTCCTTTGAACAGTTGTGATGTTTTGAACCCGCTGTAGCATAACTCCGGTTTGAGACTAACTCTTTACTGTTGTAGGCACACGCATTGGGCACTTAGGAAACGATGTGCGGAAGAAACTGAAGGCTGTCTACACCTTAGTAGAACAGTTATATACCGGAGCCCAGCGTATCATCACCACAGCCTCGCACAACAACCCGGCACCTTCCTTGATCCAAGATACTCTGAACCGGTTGTCCATGCTTCCTGCCCGGATTGAGGAGGTGAAAAAATCTGCTGCCCGGACCGGAGCTATTAATGCTTTGATCCGAGCCAAGGCATGGGTACCAGATTTTGACCCGGTGGAAGCAGCTCAAGGCTACCCGGTGTGAAGGAAGATGGTTCGATTTTAATGAAGAGGATTCTGGGTAATAAACCGTGCGGTCGCCCTCGGCTTGTCGGCTGGCGAAGAAGCAGATTTGGAGCATTATCAAGCACAATACAATGACCGAGAACAAGCGAGTGCCAGCCCCAACTTTTGAGCGGAAAATCTGATCCCTCAATCCGTAAGCATACCTCGCCCCGATATTGAACCGTCTTCCTGATCCATGAAGAAGCTGTTTTTCAAGCGTTAATGGGAATCGATGGACCCTTTGTTGATTTCCAGCCAATGGGTAGAGACGAGGAAGCGGAAGCGGCGGAAGATGAAGAGCAGGCTTGAACTGGAGGTCGTTTAAATATCTGTCGTTAGCGGTTGCTCAAAGAACAATGATCTTACTTGGGCACCGTGTTGCCTTGTAATAACTTTAGTTAATACTTATGTTTTTAATATGCCTTCGTGCATAAATGGTGACACTTTTGCTTGATTCGTACTTCCTGCAACCAGAAAAATTTGAACCTCGGTGGCGGTGATACCGCCAGCCGGTTTATGATATTGAATATATGTATCAGAAATCCAACAAATATGTGATACAAATACCTGCCATGTCTAGGCATGAAGCTGGCGTAGCCAAACTTAAAGCGGAGGCGTTAAAAACCATGACCGTCTGTAAAGCGGGGAGAGAACAACTCCCATATAAACCGTGCTGAATCAGCACAAGCCCCCTTGTTATTCAATGATGATAACAAGAAAAAGGTAAACCGGGTAAATAAACTCCGGATTAAGATTTAACCGTGTTCTGTCAATTTGTAATTGACAGTTGAACCGGATAAAAACGTTGTCGGTTTAAAAAAACACAACAAAAAATCGAATATCAATTATGAAAAAAATATGGCAACAAAGGCAACAATTTTTTGCAAAAGAAAAGATTTACTGAGCTGGTCAGATGGCATTACCATGGTCAGACGCAACCAAGCTCCCTGAAGGCATGGCGATGGTGCCAGTCGGCCAGGTCCCCAAAAGACTCGTGGCAATACGCCGGCCAAGTGGCATGACATTGGTTCGGGTTCGACCAAGCCCCCAAATGACTCTGGCCCTGGAGTCGACCAAGAGGCGTGACCGTTCGAACTTGACCGTGTCCCCAAATGATCTGGTGGCTTTCGCCTATCAAGAGGTGTTGCATTGGTTCGGACACGACCAAGCCCCCAAGTGATAAAAACAAATGTCAAGGGGTAAACGGAGGCCGCTTTAAAAATGAATCACTCCATGTAACCATGCATGATGAGAAAGACAGAGACCCGCTTTAAGCGAGGCTCCGGTTTATTATATCGAAGATAATATATACATTGTCATGATATGTACATAAATAGAGCCGATGGCTCAAGTGTAGTAAGGCCAAAGATGAGCTATGTTCCATGGCCTGTTGGTCTCCTCCTCTGACGTGCGTGAGTCTTGACGCTCTCGAATATCAATCAGATAGTATGACCCGTTGTGCAGATTCTTGCTGACCACAAAAGGTCCTTCCCAAGGTGGGGATAACTTGTGCATATCTGTCTGGTCTTGGATGAGCTGAAGCACCAAATCTCCTTCTTGAAAGGTTCTGGTTTTAATCCGGCGACTGTGATAACGACGAAGATCTTGCTGGTAAATCGCCGAACGAGCAGCTGCCATATCACGCTCTTCATCCAACAGGTCCAAAGCGTCTTGCCGTGCCGTCTCGTTGTCCGCTTCAACATAAGCCGCCACACGAGGCGAGTCGTGTCGGATATCGCTGGGGAGAACTGCCTCTGCTCCATAGACCATCAAGAACGGTGTGTATCCAGTGGACCGGTTTGGCGTAGTATTGATACTCCAGAGCATAGATGGTAGCTCTTCAACCCAGCATCCCGGTGTCCTCTGCAACGGAACCATAAGCCGGGGTTTGATGCCTCGTAAGATCTCTTGATTAGCTCGCTTTGCCGGTCCGTTGGACTGGGGGTGAGCCACCGATGACACGTCAAGCCGGATGTGCTCACGTTCACAGAACTCTTTCATAGCACCCTTGGATAAATTAGTACCATTATCGCGTAATGATACGTGTGGAAAGCCAAACCGAAGATCACCTTTTGATGAAGCGCACCGCTGTTGCTGCATCACACTTGGCCGACAGCTCGCTTCAACCCACTTGGTAAATTTGTCTCTCGCCACGGAAGGTGGGTCTTCTTATCCTTGGATCGTTTAAAGGGTCCAACCATATCCAGCCCCCACGTTGCAAACGGCCACGTTATTGGGATCATCCTCAACTCTTGTGCCGGTACATGAGCATGCCTGGAAAATTTCTGACATCCATCACACCGTTTAACCAAGTCCTCCGCATCAGCATGTGCTGTCAACCAGTAAAATCCGTGACGAAACACCTTTGCCACCAGAGACTATGAACCGACGTGATGTCCACAATCCCCTTCATGGATTTCTCTTAATATTTCACAGCCTTCCTCAGGAGAAACACACCGTTGAAATGCCCCTGATACACTGCAATGATGCAGCTCACCATTAAGAATCGTCATAGACTTGGAGCGCCGGATTATCATGCGGCCGAATCTCATCTTCGTAATTCCCCTCGAGTCATGTACGCAAGAAAAGGAACCGTCCAATCCGGAATAGCATGTAGTGCCGCCACCAATTGGGCCTCCGGATCAGGAATAGCCAAATCCGCTTCACTAGGGAGCTGGACTGACGGGTTGTGCAATACGTCCAAAAAGACATTAGGAGGGACCGGTTTACGCTGAGAACCCAACCGGCTTAAAGCGTCGGCCGCTTCGTTCTTCCGGCGATCCACATGATCCACTTGATAACCCTTGAAGCAACCCGCAATATTATCCACTTCTCGATGATATGTGGCCATAAGCGGGTCCTTGGTATCCCAAGTGCCAGATACTTGCTGAGCCACCAGGTCCGAGTCACCAAAGCACTTAACCCGGCTTAAGTTCATCTATTTAGCCATCCGGAGACCATGGAGCAAGGCTTCGTACTCAGCTGCATTATTAGTACAAGGGAACATTAAGCGGAGAACATAACAAAACTTATCACCTCGCGGGGAAGTTAAAAGCGACTCCAGCCCGAGCCTTCAACCGCCTGGATCCATCGAAATGAATAGTCCAATATGTGTGATCCGGCTTCTCCTCTGGTGCTTGTAACTCCGTCCAATCATTAATGAAATCAACAAGTGCTTGAGACTTCACCGCTGTCCGTGGTATATACTTTAGTCCATGCGGCCCGAGCTCTATGGCCCATTTCGCAATCCGGCCAGTTGCCTCCCGGTTCTGTATGATATCACCCAAAGGAGCTGAACTAACCACTATGATAGGGTGCCCTTGGAAATACTGCTTCAATTTCCGACTGGCCATGAAAACACCATAGACTAACTTCGCTAATGCGGATACCTTTGCTTGGACTCAATAAGCACCTCATCGATATAATAAACCGCCATCGAACACGATATTCCTTGCCCGCCTCCTTCCATTCTACCACAATAGCCACGCTAATCGCGGCGTTGGCTGCAACATATAACAACAATGGCTCCTTGTCAGCAGGGCCGCGAGAACAGCGGATTGGCCAATTGCCGTTTAAGTCCTCAAATGCTTCATCGGCAATTTGACTCGATTTAAATTATCTGCCTTCCTTAGCATCTGGTACAAAGGATAGCCTTTTCTCGAGGCGGCCGATAAACCGCTCAACAGCAGCGATTCTGCCCGCCAAACGCTGAACATCATTGATACACTTCGGTTTAGCCAAGGAAGTAATAGCTTTAATTTTCTCCGGATTAGCCTCAATTCCTCTGTTAGATACCAGGAACCCCAATAACTTGCCTGCCGGAACACCAAAGACGCACTTGGCCGGATTAAGCATCATCTTGTAAATGCGCAAGTTGTCAAAGGTTTCCTTCAAATCATCCACCAGTGTCTCCTTTTGTCTTGATTTCACTACAATATCATCCACATAAGCATGCACATTGCGGCCGATCTGTGTATGCAGGCAATTCTGTACACACCGCTGATAAGTAGCCTGGGCGCTCTTGAGCCCAAAAGGCATAGATACATAGCAGAAGGCTCCAAAGGGAGTTATAAACGATGTTTTCTCCTGGTCCTTAACCGCTATTTTGATCTGATGATATCCAGAGTACGCATCCAAAAAACTTAAACGCTCACAGCCTGCTGTGGCATTAATAATCTGAGCAATGCGGGGGAGGTCAAAAGGATCCCCTGGACAGGCCTTGTTAAGATCTGTGTAATCCACACACATACGCCAAGTGCCGTTTTTCTTAAGGACCAGCACCGGATTAGCAAGCCACTCCGGATGAAAGACTTCAATGATAAAGCCAGCTGCCAAAAGCCTGGCCACTTCCTCTCAAATAGCTTTGCGCCTTTCTTCATTAAACCGGCGGAGGAACTGTTTCACCGGTTTATACTTAGGATCCACATTAAGTGTGTGCTCAGCGAGTTCCCTCGGTACACCTGGCATGTCAGATGGCTTCCATGCAAAGATGTCCCGATTCCCACGGATGAACTCGATGAGCGTGCTTTCCTATTTGGGATCCAGGTTGGCACTGACAGTGAACTGCTTGGACGAATCGCCTGGTACGAAGTCAACAAATTTGGTCTCAGCTGCCGATTTAAACATCAGGTCCGATTCATGCTCTGTAGTAGGTTTCTTTAAGGGGGTCATATCTGCCGGATCAACATTGTCCTTATAAAACTTCAACTCCTCCATGGCACAGACCGCCTCTGCATAAGCTGCATCACCTTCCTCGCATTCCAAAGCGACCCGGCGGCTTGCATGAACCGTTATTGTTCCCTTGTAACCCGGCATTTTGAGCTGCAAGTAGATATAACAAGGTCGTGCCATGAACTTAGCATAAGCCGGCCGCCCAAACAAGGCGTGATATGGGCTCCGGATCTGCACTACCTCAAAGGTTAATTTTTCAGACCGGGAATCGTGCTCGTCTCCAAAAGCCACATCCAGGGCTATCTTACCGACAGGATATGCAGATTTGCCTGGTACTACACCGTGCAACACTGTATTGGACGGTCTGAGATCCTTGTCTGTTAGACCCATGCGACGGAAAGTTTCATAGTACAGTATATTAATACTACTTCCTCCATCCATAAGCACCTTAGTGAATTTATAACCCCCCACCTGAGGGTCTACCACCAATGCCAGCTGGCCCGGATTATCAACCCGGGGGGATGGTCCTCTCTGCTCCACACGATAGGCTGCTCTGACCAGCGTAAATAACGTGGCAAGGCCGGTTCAACAGAGTTCACTGCTCGTTTGTGAAGCTTTCGGTCGCTCTTATCCAAGCTAGTTGTGAAAACATGATACTGCCCACTATTCAACTGCTTTGGTTGGCTCTGATAACCCGACTGCTATTGCTGCTGCTGCTGGCCGTTCTGATTATTCTGACTATTGTGACTGCCTTGATTAAGACCTGAACCGGAAGCTCCATCGTGACCCGGCCCGTGGAAACCGGATCCTGAACCGCCACCTGACCCCTGGTCATACCGGAAAGCATTAGAGTTTTTGGACTCCTGCATAATATAACAATCTTTCCAGAGATGGTTCGCTGGGGACTCCTTCGTCCCGTGCTTGGGGCAAGGTTGATTCAACAAGTAATTCAAACGACTCGCATTAGGATTTGGACCCCGATTCGCTTTGCCTCTGCGCCGCTGAACCCTGTCCTGTGCATTAGTATTGGCCACGAAATCCATGTTGCCATCCGCTTTGCGCTTGCCTCCGTTTCCATGACCCGCCGGTTTGTACTGTTGCCCCTTGGAGTTGCCGTTCTTCTTTCCCTTCCCTGCTTCATCATCATCAGCCTCGGGATCCTTGGTACTGTCCGAATCAGCATACTTCACTAAAGTGGCCATGAGGGTTCCCATGTCATTACAGAACCGCTTCATGCGCCCCAATTTCAATTTTAAAGGCTCAAACCGGCGTTGCCTTCTAAGGTTAAGATTGCGAGTCGGCGTTGATCTGTCGGAGGAGTGCAAAATCTCCAAACACGGCGTACCCAGGGTCGTTGACTCCCCCTCCTCCTGGACACAAGCCGCTGGGTCTACTATGGATTTGGGCTGCTTACATGAATCCTTGAAATTCTGGATAAACCGGCCCGTGAATCGCCCATGAGCTGATAGAGTTGGGCGGTAGGCTCTTCAACCAAGTACGAGCCGTGCCTTCAAGCATCATGGTGAAATATTTTGCACACGCGGCGTCATCCACATCTAGCATCTCCATGGCCATCTCATAACTTTCAACCCACGCTTCAGGGGACAAATCGGCGGTGTAATTCGGCACCTTGCGCGGACCCTTAAAGTCTTTGGGCAGGCGTACATTGCGTAAAGCGGGGATCAAACAGGGCACCCCTAAAGCGGATGCGACTCCTGGTCCGGCGAAGGTGGTAGGGCGAACCGGTGTGTGTTGACCCGCGTCATCCTGCGCTGCTAATTCAGCCTCTCTTCGCGCCCGGGCCCGATCCACCACCTCCTGAGCATCACGAACACCACCCGCCGGGTTATTGCCACGGGCCGCTTCACGGTCCCGCGCGTTGCTTGATATGGCCGGTTCATCCACGCGCCTGCTATAGCTCCGGCTTGGACGGGGCGTAGAGTGAATCCGATCACGGCTATATGAATATGCCTCCTGTTGAATCAGTGCAGTCCGGAGAAGCTCCTTAACCCGGCGCGTCTCTACTGCTTGTGGGGAATCCCCTTCGACCGGGATAGCCTCCAATCGTGCAGCGGCTGCAACAAGGTTGTCCATAGGATTAGAATAATGACCTGGGGGTGTTTGAACCGGCGGGGGAACCACCATGTTCTGCTGAGGAGGCTCCATCTGGCGTGGTTGGACCGTCGCCCCTGGTCCCGGTGCCTCAATCCGGTTTGCCTCCGGTCTTTGGCGGATTCTTGGGTCCAGCTCACGGGTGCGAAAGAGATTTACGGATCAAACCCTAACGGTAGGCGTGATCTATACTTCCGCTTCAACACCTCCTGCGATGCACTCTGGTCAAGCATGAGTTTGTAAGCCTGGGCGTCCAGAGCGGCTCGCTCTGCAGCCATCCGCTCCTTTTCTGCCGCTAGATCCGCTTTGGCTTGTGTGATCTGCTCTTTCACTTTCGCAATTTCTGCATTATGAGCCTCCTGATCGGCCGGGTTGTCCTCTGCCATAAGCGCAGCTAGTGCATCAAACAGATCTGATAGAACTTGAACCGGCGGGCGCACCGGGCCTCCTGCCCTTGCTGCCACTGCCGCTGCTGATCCGGAAAGTATCGTTGCAGCGGTTGAAGAGTGGTTCGCTGCCTGTGTACCGGCCATGAATATTCCAACCCGGTTGATCGGCAGGGGGGTCCGAATCTTTAGCCGCCATCGGAACAGCCCCTGATCAAATCGTCCTGCAACTGGTACAATGACTCAGTCTCTCCTGTTGAAGATTCGTCGCCGGAATAAACGACAGTCTCACTACCGTGTTCTGAACCGGCGTCGTGTTCTCCTCCATGGATGACTCCAACGAAGACATGCTTCATGGCGGTTTAACCTGGGCAGGTCGTGCACGCTGAGCCGTCTCGGCGAGGTCGGTGCGAGATGTCGGCTCGGGCCCGAGCTCCCGATCTTGCCGATGAAAACATGTATGCCACCAAAGGGGTCCGGTACCCGTACACAATTGAATCGGCCTCGGGACCCCATCCGGCGTCGTCGATGTAGATCTGGCGCGACGACTCTTGGTCATCCGGCCACGGCGAAGCCTTGAGTCCTTTGAGCTTGCCCTCCAAGATCGTCAAACCATCGTCACGATGGCCCCACGGTGGGCGCCAAGCGTCGATGGATTTGTCACGGCGGATGTCCTAGCGAAAGGACTTAGTCGTGGAGCCATCGCTCGGGTTTACTTGAAGGGGTTAAGCGGACACAAAGACACGAGGGTTTTATACTAGTTCGGCCCCTTCAATGAAGGTAAAAAGCCTCGTCTAGTTGTGATGGAATTGATGTGGTCTCGATGGCTAGGAGCAAACAAGCCGCCTAGGCTCGAGTTGTGGTTGTCTGTCTCGAACCGTCGCGGGTCGTCCCTTTATATACACGTGGCGCCCGTCGGTTCATAGAGTCCCAACAGTTCATACTCGTATCCCGGTTGGTATCTCTCTATTCCTAACTTACAATACAAGTATACATCAGGCCGGTTTACGGCTACAAGTTCTAAACCGACTACAGGCCTTGGGCCTTTCTCTACTTATACCACTAACGGAGTTAACTCGGCCCAGGCTGGCCAGTTTACACCTAGTGGTAATATCCCCAACAAGGGGCTTGCGCGATTCGACTGATGGCTCTGCTGCATTCTCCTCCCGCACCCATTGTTTGAGTTGACGGTGCGAGGTGTGTAGAGAAGCCCCGCCGTCAACGCACAAAACCTCCGTCGCCTTCTGAAACTCTTGGTCGTCGGTCTCATCCTCATCCATCTCATCATCCTCATCTTCTTCTTCATCCTTGTCGCGGCCACGGGGAGGTCTATCTCCTTGCCGCTGCTTGGGCTTGCCGCGGCGCCCTCCCCGGGAGGGTAGCTTCTTGCCGGATCCTCCGCCACCTTCCCGGGCCTTCTCCTTGTCGCGATGCTCATATTCAGCCTTCTGTAGCTCTCCCATCTACTCAACCTTCTTGCATGCTTGGAGGTCATGGCCCTTGGTGCGATGGATCTTGCAATACTGCTTGCCGGAGCCGTCCTGCTTGTCGGCGGCCACCACAGCCTCGCCGGAGTCGCCAGCTTTGGCCTTGTCGTAGCCGCCTCCGTTGCCGGACTGCTCAACAACTAGCACATCCTTAGCCTTTCTCTTTCTGTTATTCCGCCTCCGGTTCCTCGTTGCCGGAGGAGCGTCCTCACTATCAGATCCTTCTGCTCCTATATTCTCTCCGGGGAGTTTCCTCCCCTCTTCAGCACATGCACACTTGTCAGCCAGAGCATTTAGCTCGCTGACATCTCTGATCTTGCACATCGCCATCTCCTCCCTCATCCTGCGGTTACGCACGTTCTGATGGAACGCGCTGATAACCACGGCAGGGTGGACGTCTGGGATGTTGCGCTGCACCTGGCTGAATCTCTGTATGTACTTGCGCAGGGATACTCCTTCCTTCTGGGCAAGCAAATGAAGATTGCTTTCCTGGCCATGGGGCTTGTGACCACCTGTGAATGCGCCGACAAACTGATGGCGCAGGTCCGCCCACGAAGAAATGGAGCTGTCCGGCAAGTGCATGAGCCAAGAGCTGACATTGGGCTTGAGCACCAGCGGGAAGTAGTTGGCCAGGACCTTCTCATCGTGCCCCCCCGCAGCCTGCACCGCGATGGTGTAGACGCTGAGGAACTCCGACAGATGTATCCTCCCATCGTACTTCTCGGGTACGTCTGGCTTGAAGTTCTTGGTGCTGGGCCACTGGACTTGCCGCAGCTCACGAGTGAACTTAGGGCAACCTATCACAGTCGGACAAGTCGCTCGGTTCCCCTGGCGCATGCATATCGACAGTGGGCCCAGCGCACTGGTCAGATTGACGCCACGCTTCTCTCCTGCGCTCGATGCGAGTACGAGCGTCTTCGTGTCGTCGTTCTTGGAGAACATGGCGTTGATCACGGCGAGCTCACGGGTCCGACGACGCAGTGGAGTCGGTGTCGAGGTTGGCCCGGCGAGTCGGCGATCTTGGCCAGGGCGGGAGTCGCGTAGTGGCACCCCAGCGGTCTTGTCGGCGTCGGCTTGCGCTGGCGTCTTGCCGGGCTTCGATGTGCTTTCGGTTGCGGGGCTTGTCAGCGTTAAGCGAAGCCGACGAGGCTCGAATGGTCATCCTCCGATCGTCGATCTTATCCGGCGCCGAGGGTAATCTAGAAGCAGCTGAGCTTGGGCCAGTGCTTCCTCTGGGGTCTTGGGCGGCGGTGGCGAGCGACGTGAGGTGCGGGACATGCTCGGACTCCCAACTGGGTTGGAAGGAGCAGTACCCCGTCCGGGCGACCGCACCTCACTCGTGCCAGCGTGCTGGCACGCACGCTGTTCTTGAACGTCTCGCGATCCGCCTGCTTGGCCTTGTTCCAACGCAAGCACGGTGCTAGGGGCACCGTGGCGTTGTCGATCTTGCACCTCCTGAGAGGGGTGCGGTGGATATCCAGACGCTGAAGCTTGCGGGGCCTTGTCCTTGGACCTGGTGACGACGTGAGTCCCACCGCCGGCGCCTACTCCTCCACCGACATCCACCCCACCGCCCGTTTGCTCCGGTGGCGATAGGACAGTCGCAGACGGAGCGGGTACTTCTGAAGCCTTCTTCTTCGGTGGCATGTCAATGAAGATGTTGATGTAGCGCGCGTAGACGCCGGATCAGATACACATGACCTCGACGCCCCCCTACCTGGCGCGCCAAAGATGTCTTGGTCGCTGGGTTGCATGAGCACCTATGGGGCAGGGGGCCCCTTCTGGTCCGGCAAGGGAGCGGGGGGCGCGCGCAGAGCAGATTGAGGCGAAAGCACGCGGGGGGATTTTTACCCAGCTTCGGAGCTCTCCGGAGAGATAAAACTCCTACTGCTGCTTTGTGTTTGTATTTGTTCTTTGCTCGAAAGCATGGGTATGCCGCTGTCTCCAATCTGCGAACCCGGAGCCAACCGAACCCCTTCTACGTGCGCACGGGCCTCCTTTTTATAGTCTAAAGGGGTCACCGACAGGTGGCAACGCAGAGAGAGGGGTAGAAAGGTAAAAACGCGGGTTGGTACAACTGCTATCTCTGATGCCCCCTACCTAACTCGACGGCGGGGACAAGAGCATTTAATGCCCGTCTGTCGCTCAACGGTCAGGAAACGATTAGGGTGCCACCGATCGCCACGATGGCCTCCTAGTTACCTTCGCTCGCCACCTCGCACCGCTAGGCTGCACAGCCACACGCCACGTGCACCAGGAATGGTCCTGTGGCGACACGTCGTTGGGTGAGCTGGAGTGTGGGCGCAGGGTGGTGGCTTTGCCGCGGCAAGCGCCTTGCTCTTGCCGCGGTCGCTATCTTGTCGCATCCGCAAGCTTGCCGCTCGTCGGGTCCTGCCGGGATGCGCGGCGCGTCGTGGCAAGTTTTCTGAAGCGCCTTGGTTGGCCTTCTCGGCAAGCTCCTCTTGCCGGGGTCTTGCTCTTCCCGGCAAGCTTCTCTTGCCGGGGCCTTGTTCTTCCCGGCAGGCTCCTCTTGCCGGGGCCTTGTCTTCAAAGTTAACACTTTGTTCTTGAATTGTAGTAATAGGAATGATGAAGGGTCTTGGTGGACGCCCGGCAAGCCCTGCCGTGGGGCGCTGCAACTGCCCGTGCCCAAGTTTGGGGTACTAAGGTACCCCTACTTTAGTACACCGACAGCCATGCCTGCAGAGAACATCCAGGCCGCCCAGGCGGTGACGGACGAGCTGGATAAGTACGAGGGCAACGAGCATCGCCACATGACAGAGCGAGTCCAGCAGCTCCTAGACGCGGCCACCGCACAGCACAAAGCCGGCTGCCGCGCTGAAGTGCCCGCCCCGCGGAACGATGAACCGCCCCTTCGCCAGGACCACGGTGTGACATCCCAGATGCCGATTGGCGGTGCCCGCGGAAGACAAGGCCACGAGCTGGCTGCCAGTCGAAGCCGAACTCGCCTCTCCATCGAGCGTGACGAAATCAGCCGCCCTCGAGCGCTAGAACGGCGAGGCGACCCTCCGCCTCCTCCGCCTCGTGGAGCTTGGCACCCCACTCCGCGGCCTGTCACGCACCCGACACTCCGCGACCGCCTTGGCCGCTGAGAGGGAGTCGGAGAGAATGACGCCTGCCATCGGATCGACCACCTCAACCGATCCCTGGCGCTAGAAGAAGAAGACGCACTGGGCCCGCCCTGTTTCGGCCCACGAATCCGAGATGAGCCCTTTCCCAAAGGGTTCACGCTCCCGAGAGATACGCCCAAGTACACCGGCTCCGTGAAGCCGAAGGACTGGCTGGTCGACTACTCCACAGCCGTCAGCATAGCGAACGGCAACAAGCGCGTTGCCGTGAAGTACGTCCCGCTCATGCTTCAAGGCACAGCCTGGACATGGCTTAATTAACAGCCTGAAGCCCTGCAGCATCAACAGCTGGGTTGATTTCACCGAGGCCTTCAGCTGCAACTTCACCAGAACGTACAAGCGGCCTCCCAAGCCCCGACAGCTCTCCTTGTGCGTCCAAGGGCCCAGCGAATCAACTCGCGACTATCTCACGCACTGGGCCGAGCTGCGCAACTCATGCGAAGGCATGCACGAGGTGCAGGCGATCGAGTACTTCACTGCCGGGTTCCGAGAGGGCACCCTCCTCAAGCATTGACTCCTCTGCGACGAGCCTACAACGCTCGACGAGCTGCTGATCATTGCCGACAAGCACGCCATGGCCGACTCCTCCATGAAGGCGGAAATCCTAGTTGACGCATCCAACTAGGTGGCACCTCAGGCCCCTCGGACTTCGGCTAGTGAGACCAGTCGGCAGCGGCATCCAGGCGACAACAAGCGGAAGGCCACTCACCCGGCTTCCACTAGCCGGCAGGTGGCGACAGTCGAGGACCAGTAGCCGGAGGGGCAGCTGGCACCCAAGCGTCAGAAGGGCGGCAAGCCCAATTGGTTGCTTGCCTTCTCTTATGAGCAGACCCTAGATGCACCTTGCAAATTCCATAGCGGCTCGAAGCCGTCCAACCACACCACTCCGAAGTGTCATTAGCTCACCAGAATCGCCAAGGGAGATGGACTCCTGCCTCCTCCGCCTGCCGGACCGCCGCCTCCTCAGCCCCAGCAGCCGGCGGCCTTGCCAGTCGGCGCCATACAAGACGAGTATGTGACGCCCGGGTAATCAAGCTACAGTAACCCTGCGCTAATGATGCCACGTCACCTAGGTTACTGTTGGTAAACTCGTGTTAGTTCAGAAACGATTCAAATTCAAATTTAAAATTATAGGCAAACAACAAAAGGTTTCAATTATTAAAACTAAAATGTTCGGAGTGAACCAAATATTGCATAAATAAAAATGGTGGAGAATCCACATTTTTATAAAAGGTTTAAATGCACTTAAATGATTAAAACAGTAGGTAAAACTATTAAATAAATGTCTTTTAAATATTATAAAATGCTAAACTATTTTAATTAAGGGGTAAAACTTTCTGTGAAAGTAGTTGGAATTGTAACTCTATTTTAGGCATGGGTTTTACTTTTTGTAAAACTATAAATTATTAAATAATTAAAAGAAAGCAGAAAAGAAAAGGTAAAAATAAAACAGAAACAAACCTAAAAAGAAAAACAAGCCCCCCCTGGCCAACTGGGCCAGACGGCCCAGCTCACAGGCCATGCCGGCCCACCTGGCCCAGCCGGCCGGCCCATCCCCACTCACCTTATCCCCCCACCTACCGAAACCCTAACCGCACCCCCCTCACTCCCCCCTCACGTCTCTCTCCCCCTCCTCGATCCAGATCGGATCGGGGGACCGAACCAGAGATCGCTCACTGCGCCCCCGACCCCGCCGATGTCGATGCCGTGCGCCACCCTGCCACACCTCGCCGGCGCCCCGATGCCTGCTGCCATCACCGGACCTCCCGCACCTCTTCCTCGTGGGATCGACCCGCCGCCGCCGCTGGAACCGCGTTGACTCCATCACCTCGAGGCCGTGCCCGTCGCCCTACGCCGTCGTCACCTCGACGTCGTCGCCTCGCCTCCTCATCTCCTCCTCATCGGCCGACCTGAGCCACGCCGACCCCTCCCCTTCAACGCTCGTGAGCACGCTCCCCTTCCCCCTCTGCTTGCTCGTCACCGAACGCGCCCGCGCTCCGGGCTGCACTCGCCCGCACGGCGCACCATCACGCGCGCACACGCTAGCCATGCTCCCTAGCCGCTCTCGCGGGCCTCTGGCCGGACCGGCGCGACCGTTGTCGCGCTGCTTTCCGCCAATCATACCCAATGCGCGCCGCTCATCCCCATCAGAATTCCATCGGCGCGCCGCTGCCTTTCCCCATCGCTGCTGGCCTCCGCTGCCACCGCGAGTCTCCTGCCTCGCCGTGTCTTTGCTCCCCACTCACCCTTGCGGCCGAAGCGCTGCGGCGTCCAACGGACCGGCGCTGCGCTCTACACCCGCACCGTTTGCCCGATCCGTTAGGCCCCTATGGCCCTATGACACATGGGCCCCGCCCAGATAACTTTTAATTAAAAAAAAGAATTTTAAAAATAAAAATAAAATTAAATAAATAAAATATTAATTAGTTAATTAATTAAAGATTTAATTAACTTAATTAATCCTGATTAGATTAACCTAATCATCTAGTTTAGTTAATTAATCATAGGTTAGTTAACGATCGATGACATGCGGGACCCACATCGTCACCGTTGACCAACACCTCATTGACTTGCGACGCCATGATGACGTCAACATACACTATTCTGGGTAATGTTAGAATTAAATAATTAAATAAATAATTAAAATCAGAAAATGATTTAAATCTTTAGAAAATCATATCTTTTAATCCATAACTCGGATGAAAATACTTTCTACATGAAAGTTGCTCAGAACGATGACACGATTCTGGATATGCAACCCGTTCATCCGCCACACCCCCCTAACCTATCGAACTCGCAACTTTCCCCCTCCGGCTCCTTTGCCCGAAAACACGGAACACCGGGGATACTTTCCCGGATGTTTCCCCCCTTCACCGGTATCACCTACTACCGCGTTAGGGCACACCGAACACCGCGTATTGTCTTGTTACGCTTTGTGATGCTTTGATTGCTCTGTTATTTATTGTGTTCCCTCTCCGCTACTTCTTTCCGATAGACCCGAGACTGCCAAGCGACCCCGATTCGACTACGGTGTTGGTGACTCGTCCTTCTTGTCTCGAGCAACCAGGCAAGCCCCCTTGATCACCGGATATCGCTTATTCCCTATATCGCTTGCATTAGAGTAGTGTAGCATGTTACTGCTTTTCGTTGATCCTATTCTGATGCATAGCCTGACATTGTTGCTACATCTGTTGATACCTTACCTGCAATCCTAAATACTTAGAATAGGATGCTAGTTTACCATCATTGGCCCTACATTCTTGTCAGTCTGCCTTGCTATACTATTGGGCCGTGATCACTCGGGAGGTGATCACGGGTATATACTATACATACATACATACTATACAGATGGTGACTAAAGTCGGGTCAGCTCGATGAGTACCCGCAAGTGATTCTGATGAGGGGGGCTGAAAGGACAGGTGGCTCCATCCCGGTAGAGGTGGGCCTGGGTTCCCGACGGCCCCGATCACATTACTTTAGGCGGAGCGGCAGGCAGGTTGAGACCACCTAGGAGGCAGGTGGGCTGGCCTGCTCGGCATTCATGGATACTTAACACGCTTAACGAGATCTTGGTATTTGATCCGAGTGCGGCCATTTGGTCTATACGCACTAACCATCTACGTGGGAGTAGTTATGGGTATCCCGCGTCGTGGTATCACCGAAGCCTTCTTGACGTCGCCGACGAGCGGCTTAGCGCCGGATTGGACTGCGTTAACGTAACTTCCTTTGTAATGGAGGTTGCTAGGTCTGCTTTCGGCCGCCCTAACGTCAGAGTGTGCTCGAGGCGATGGGCCTGCACCCTGCGGCTTAGGTTTAGACCGGCGGTTTGACCTCTCTGTTGTGCCTAGGTGGGGCTGCGGCGTGTTGATCTTCCGAGGCGGGCATGACCCAGAAAGTGTGTCCGCCAAATGGGATCAAGCGTGTTGGGTTATGTGGTGCACCCCTGCAGGGAAGATTAATCTATTCGAATAGCCGTGATCCTCGGTAACAGGACGACTTGGAGTTGTACCTTGACCTTATGACAACTAGAACCGGATACTTAATAAAACACACCCTTCCAAGTTCCACAGATACAACCCGGTGATCGCTCTTTAACAGGGCGACGAGGAGAGGATCGCGGTAGGATTATGCTATGCGATGCTCTTTGGAGATGCTACTTGGAGATGCTACTTGGAGATGCTACTTGAGGACTTCAATCTACTCTCTTCTACATGTCTGCAAGACGGAGGCTGCGAGCGTAGTCTTCGGCGTGATTAGCTATCCCCTATTATTCTCGCATTCTCGCAGCTTCGGTCCATCGATATGGCCCTTTACACATATACACATGCATATGTAGTGTAGCTCCTTGCTTGCGAGTACTTTGGATGAGTACTCACGGTTGCTTTCTCCCCTTTTCCCCTTTCCCTTCTTTACTCGTTGTCGCAACCAGATGTTGGAGCCAGAGCGACGCCACCGTCGATGGCGACTACTACTACTGGAGGTGCCTACTACTACGTGCAAGTGGCTGGCGGCGACCGGGAGTAGTTTAGGAGGATCCTGTGCGGGAGGCTGCGCCTCTTCGATCTCAGATCCCAGTTTGTGCTAGCCATCTTATGGCAACTTGTTTAACTTATGTCTCACTCAGATATTGTTGCTTCCGCGACTTCGTCTATGATCGAGCACTTGTATTCGAGCCCTCGAGGCCCCGGCTTGTATTATGATGCTTGTATGACTTTTTTACTTTTAGAGTTGTGTTGTGATATCTTCCGTGAGTCCTCGATCTTGATCGTTACGCTTTGCGTGCATGATTAGTGTACGATTAAATCGAGGCGCCTGAAGTTGGTATCGAGCCGATTGCTGTAGAATCCCCTTCCAACTCCTTGGCGAAGTTGAGTCTAGACATTGCAAAACCTTTACTAACTTGGCTGTGTGCCTTACGGGCCCACGCCGCCATTGGGTGGTATTAGGATCTTTTACTCCTCGATCTTTACTCGGGACTCGAGCTCTTTCTATTCGGGTTAAATGATTTTGCTAAAAACAAAACTAACTTTAGGTTCTCGCAAGTATTTTCTCCCGAGAGCCCCTTGCTACCGATGACCGCTTTCTTTGCACTGTAAGATTCGAAGATACTCTCGATGTGCTCTCGAGACTATGAGCCATCGCTTTGCAATTCACTTCCATCGATAAATCCCTCTGGATAACTACTTACACCTATCGCTCTTATTGTCATCCCCGCTGTTTTGTTATTACAAGATGTCCTAAAGTACTCTTCGATATTCCGAGAATTATTTATGCTTACTGCCCTGCAGTTCCTTGCTGCATGAATACCCCTATGGATGATTACTCGCGCTTGCCGAGTATCCATTTGTACAAAGTTGTTCATGTGTTTCACAAAAATACATTCAAATCCTGCCCGATCTTCGAAAATCCTGAGCAGCCTATTGCTCTTGGAATTCTTGCTTACTTGCATTATGGTTAATCCCATAAGTCTCGTAATCTTAATGACATCCCTTGTCATTATCATTTTGAGTCTGTTGACTCAATATGTGTGCGAATGCACACAATCATCTATCAACCCTTCTAAATTATCTTTCCGGCTCAGACGTCATTTTGAACATGAGCTGGTTCTCGACCAAACTATTTGTCGTTAATTGTGCCTCTGGTCTATCCAACTTATCCCTCTTTAATCAGAGCATTACTTCTGATCCTTCGATTTGGATTCATAATTCCTTTGCATTTAAGCTTTGAATTATTCAGATGATTCCATAACCTGTTGCATTTGCATTCCTTCCTCTTCTGGATGAGTATCGATACTCACATCAGATCCTTGGTGGACCATCAAGTCCTTTGTTGGATTGTTATCCGACAGTGTCCTTCACATTTGATCACTTTGTGAGTTCTTCCCCTGATACATAATGCCTTTGTTAAGTTGTATCCTCTGCTTGGCCAACCATGCTCTGCTTTCGGGCTTGTGTTATTTACTCTTGAAACTTGTGGTATATGTTTCTAAGAAGCCCCTATGGGTTGAACATATGCCTTCTCTAAAACCGTGTGAACCTGAAGGTTTTCACGAGCCATACTCTTCTGGTGTTTCGCCAGATAAAATTTCAACATTGCAACTTCATCGAACGCGAGAAGTGAATGGAAGGTTATGCATTGAAGAAGTGGGAGTCGACCTTGAACTTTGTGTTCATGCCCATGGACCCGATGTAGATCTTATCATTAAAAGCTTCTCTTAAATTAATTATTCCCTTGGTATAAGTTCATCTTATATCCGGATCCGCCTTTGCAATCGTGGTTCCGACCATATTGTTCTTCTTGTTCCCATTTCTCGCAAGTTTAAACATTTGTCTTCTGCGGATCAATACCCTAGTCCAACCTCTACTTTGATCCGCCTTGAGTATTACCCTTGGTATCTCAAGATTATCACGGAACTGCATAACTTCTTATGAATTCTTCATCAAGTGCTACATTCTCATTGATTCCAATTTTTCACGGGCTCTGAGTTATTAATCACTCAAAGACACTGATAACTGACATGAGTCCGCATCGCGATTAAACAACTCTTGGTAACCTTCATTACTTACGAGTTTGAACTCAATCACGTCATTCCTAGCCTGTTTGGCTATATCCTTGTCGTGCCGATTTTAACTGTGCTACCTGGTCCTTCCCAGAGCACAAATTTGCGACGATAGTTAAGCTTACGTCGATTTTCCTCGTCATACCCCTTCACCTTAAACAACAAGCTTGAGTTCGAGTTTGTGTCGTACCCATGGTTCCAATAACCTCTTGCTTCATCATTCTTTTGACTTGATGTGGTCGCGGATCGATTACATCTTCAGGCAATCTCTCGACAAAGGTGTCGTGATCATTATCAACATTCTGAGCTCTTCCAGAATATCAATCAAATTCATGATGAGAATTTCCATCCTTGCCCCTCGATGATTTGTGTTGTCATCGACTACTTCCTTGCCTTCTTTCCAACACAAACTTGTTCGTGTTGTGGCTATACCTTGAGTTCCTCGTTAACCGACTTATGTTATGTTCTACCTTGAAGTATTACCATCTTCTATGTCAAGAATGTCGTGAGAATTTCACCACCTCTTGAGAATTCTTGGTATGGTGATACTTCTCACCCTCACCATTCTTTTTTTTGGTACACGTGTTGTTTCTAACCGGAATACCGGCAATTGAACTATGATGTGTGAATTCAAAACTTCTAGCAACCCTATTGCTTTGAAGTTAATGGTCGGCCGTTCGTTCTTGGACTATTGATTATTGAATCACCATTCTGACATTGGTCGTGCGACCCGACCCATATTTCGGGTGCACCTTTCAACCAATGTTTAATTGCGTATGTTTTCCTTGAGCATACCCCATTATATCATTTGATATGAGAAATGTTATCCCCATGTTCACATAATTGTGGAAATCCATCTTGTAGGAAATCTTGATGAAGTGTCGTTGACTCCATCAGCTACCCCGTCATCATCTCCTTGGTTTAAATGATGAACTCTTGTGTCGATACTCACTCCCATAGATCATTTCCTGAGAATCTTGAAATGTCATTTCACCTAATTGTGTTGCACCTTTCTTCTCAGGCATCCTGAGTCTGAGGTATCCTGACACCAATCAGATCTGAATCTCGGTCAAATATGATGGTTGAAATATATTTTCAAGAATTATAACATTGGTCCGTATATGCCCCGGTAAGGTGATGTCATGCCTAGCACACCTGACCAGAGGACCTAGTGTTATAGTTTCCTTTTTAACAAGGTTAATCATTTTTCCATGACGAAATTGAATGCCTTGTTTAATAAGTTTATCCTGATGGATCCTTTGTGTATCCAAAGTCTGACCTTTGCTTAAAGACCATGTCAATGCTATCTCGAAGCATGTCTGTGGTACTCCGATTTTCAACAAGAACATTTGAAGCCCAATGCTTAATGTTTCTTGTCAGTTATCCAAACACCGTTGTATGGGTAACATCTTGATTCATCCTTGCCTCTTATCTAAATGGTTGGGTACTTGCTCTCCTACCCTGTATGCCATATTCTGCTTGTACATGGGAAGGATATACTCCTAATAATTGTGTGTAATCACAATTTTCCTTTCCATCGCTCGCTTAACTGATAATCGCGTTTTCCTTTCCATTCTTGACTTAACTAAGCGAGATAATTCCCGCTTAGGTAGGCAACTTGTTGTACCATTTTGTCTGTAAGATCCTGTTACTATTGTTGATGACATTCTGGTAGCCACCGATGGATGAGAACCTTGCCTATTGGTCCGTCACGTTCAACGAGCAGGAAAATGGTTTCTCTTCGTTCCTCGCCCTTGGTACCGACATTGTTGCCGACATAGTCGACAAGCTATCCATCGACATGCCTCCCTGTCGTGGCTGTGCAAGATGTCACCACCTTTCCTACTTTCAACCCACATGGTGGGCCCATAACCCACAGGTCCACCGGATCGAAACCTGACTATTCTTCACAACCCGGATTCTAATGTATCCTTTGCACCTGGCTTCGTATGTGATTCACGAGCTGAATGCTATACCATTATTCATCCTGGGATCAAACACCATGTTATTCTCGTTGTTCAAGCCCCCATTCCAGCTTCTGGCTAGTCATTGAATGATCGCCTACCCGTTTGAAACTTTGGTACCATTGTATATTGCACTCAACGAATTCACCGAAATACAACTCGTGGGGTACCTTGTGTATTTTCCATTGAGTTCACCGTCAGACGCCCATCTTAGTGGAGATGCGTTCTTCCGGAGTTTTTCCCCTTGATCACGTTCGTAGGACGATGGAGATCCCGAAGAAAGGATGACGAATTGATCATGATGACCTGGAGCAGAGAAATGAGGACTTCAACGTAATGGATCCACCTCTTCGAGAAGAGCAACCAAAGACGAGAAGATTCGTTAGGGTTTCGTAACCTGACCTTCCCCCTTAGTCCCCCTCTTAAATCTCGGGACGAGATTTCTTGTAGTGGAGGAGAATTGTGACGCCCGGGTAATCAAGCTACAGTAACCCTGCGCTAATGATGCCACGTCACCTAGGTTACTGTTGGTAAACTCGTGTTAGTTCAGAAACGATTCAAATTCAAATTTAAAATTATAGGCAAACAACAAAAGGTTTCAATTATTAAAACTAAAATGTTCGGAGTGAACCAAATATTGCATAAATAAAAATGGTGGAGAATCCACATTTTTATAAAAGGTTTAAATGCACTTAAATGATTAAAACAGTAGGTAAAACTATTAAATAAATGTCTTTTAAATATTATAAAATGCTAAACTATTTTAATTAAGGGGTAAAACTTTCTGTGAAAGTAGTTGGAATTGTAACTCTATTTTAGGCATGGGTTTTACTTTTCGTAAAACTATAAATTATTAAATAATTAAAAGAAAGCAGAAAAGAAAAGGTAAAAATAAAACAGAAACAAACCTAAAAAGAAAAACAAGCCCCCCTGGCCAACTGGGCCAGACGGCCCAGCTCACAGGCCATGCCGGCCCACCTGGCCCAGCCGGCCGGCCCATCCCCACTCACCTTATCCCCCCACCTACCGAAACCCTAACCGCACCCCCCTCACTCCCCCCTCATGTCTCTCTCCCCCTCCTCGATCCAGATCGGATCGGGGACCAGAGATCGCTCACTGCGCCCCCGACCCGCCGATGTCGATGCCGTGCGCCACCCTGCCACACCTCGCCGGCGCCCCGATGCCTGCTGCCATCACCGGACCTCCCGCACCTCTTCCTCGTGGGATCGACCCGCCGCCGCCGCTGGAACCGCGTTGACTCCATCACCGAGGCCGCACCGTCGCCCTCACGCCGTCGTCACCTCGACGCGTCGCCGCCTCCTCATCTCCTCCTCATCGGCCGACCCGAGCCACGCCGACCCCTCCTTCAACGCCGTGAGCACGCCCCTTCCCCTCGCTGTTTCGCCATCGAGCGCGCCCGCGCTCCGGGCTGCACTCGCCCGCCGGGCGCACCATCACGCGCGACACGCCAGCTATGCTCCCTAACCGCTCGCGCGGGCCTCGGCGTGACCGGCGCGACCGTTGTCGCGCTGCCGCCAATCATGACCCAATGCGCGCCGCCATCCCCATCAGAACCCATCGCGCGCCGCCGCTGCCTTTCCCCATCGCTGCTGGCCTCGCTGCTGCCACCGCGAGTCTCCGCCCCTCGCCGTGTCTTTGCTCAAGGCACTAAGACGGCCGAAGCGCCTGCAGCGTCCAAACGGACCGGGCGCTTGCGCTCTACACCCGCACCCGTTTGCCCGATCCGTTAGGCCCCTATGGCCCTATGACACATGGGCCCCGCCCAGATAACTTTTAATTAAAAAAAAGAATTTTAAAAATAAAAATAAAATTAAATAAATAAAATATTAATTAGTTAATTAATTAAAGATTTAATTAACTTAATTAATCCTGATTAGATTAACCTAATCATCTAGTTTAGTTAATTAATCATAGGTTAGTTAACAATCGATGACATGCGGGACCCACACGCCACCGACCAACAACACCTCATTGACTGCTGACGTCATGATGACGTCAACATACACTATTCTGGGTAATGTTAGAATTAAATAATTAAATAAATAATTAAAATCAGAAAATGATTTAAATCTTTAGAAAATCATATCTTTTAATCCATAACTCGGATGAAAATACTTTCTACATGAAAGTTGCTCAGAACGATGACACGATTCTGGATATGCAACCCGTTCATCCGCCACACCCCCCTAACCTATCGAACTCGCAACTTTCCCCCTCCGGCTCCTTTGCCCGAAAACACGGAACACCGGGGATACTTTCCCGGATGTTTCCTTCACCGTATCACCTACTACGCGTTAGGGCACAATCAACACCGCGTATTGTCTTGTTACGCTTTGTGATGCTTTGATTGCTCTGTTATTTATTGTGTTCCCTCTCCGCTACTTCTTTCCGATAGACCCGAGACCGCCGGCGACCCCGGGCCGACTACGGTGTTGGTGACTCGTCCTTCTTGTCTCGAGCAACCAGCAAGCCCCCTTGATCACCAGATATCGCCTATTCCCTATATCTGCTTGCATTAGAGTAGTGTAGCATGTTCTTGCTTTTCGCTGATCCTATTCGATGCATAGCCCGACATTGTTGCTACATCTGTTGATACCTTACCTGCAATCCTAAATACTTAGTATAGGATGCTAGTTTACCATCATTGGCCCTACATTCTTGTCAGTCTGCCTTGCTATACTATTGGGCCGTGATCACTCGGGAGGTGATCACGGGTATATACTATACATACATACATACTATACAGATGGTGACTAAAGTCGGGTCAGCTCGATGAGTACCCGCAAGTGATTCTGATGAGGGGGCTGAAAGGACAGGTGGCTCCATCCCGGTAGAGGTGGGCCTGGGTTCCCGACGGCCCCCGACTGTTACTTTGTGGCGGAGCGACAGGGCAGGTTGAGACCACCTAG
Source organism: Aegilops speltoides (assembly GCA_021437245.1). Taxonomy (NCBI): domain Eukaryota; kingdom Viridiplantae; phylum Streptophyta; class Magnoliopsida; order Poales; family Poaceae; genus Aegilops; species Aegilops speltoides. The sequence continues at coordinate 222,549,889 of CM038142.1, read as the reverse complement.
GAGACAGTGGGCCTGGCCTGCTCGCATTCGCGGATACTTAACACGCTTAACGAGATCTTGGTATTTGATCCGAGTCCGCCATTTGGTCTATACGCACTAACCATCTACGTGGAGTAGTTATGGGTATCCCGCGCCGTGGTATCACCGAAGCCTTCTTGACGTCACGACGAGCGGCGCTACCGGATTGGACTGCGTTAACGTAACTTCCTTTGTAATGGAGGTTGCTAGGTCTGCTTTCCGCCGCCCTCGCAACGTCAGTGTGTGCTCAGGCGATGGGCCCCTGCACTGCTGCTTTAGGTTTAGACCGGCGTGTTTGACCTCTCTGTTGTGCCTAGGTGGGGCTGCGACGTGTTGATCTTCCGAGGCCGGGCATGACCCAGGAAAGTGTGTCCGGCCAAATGGGATCAAGCGTGTTGGGTTATGTGGTGCACCCCTGCAGGGAAGATTAATCTATTCGAATAGCCGTGATCCTCGGTAACAGGACGACTTGGAGTTGTACCTTGACCTTATGACAACTAGAACCGGATACTTAATAAAACACACCCTTCCAAGTTCCACAGATACAACCCGGTGATCGCTCTTTAACAGGGCGACGAGGAGAGGATCGCCGGGTAGGATTATGCTATGCGATGCTACTGGAGATGCTACTTGGAGATGCTACTTGGAGATGCTACTTGGAGGACTTCAATCTACTCTCTTCTACATGCTGCAAGACGGAGGCTGCCGAGCGTAGTCTTCGACGTGATTAGCTATCCCCTATTATTCGGCATTCTGCAGCTCACCCACCGATATGGCCCTTTACACATATACACATGCATATGTAGTGTAGCTCCTTGCTTGCGTAGTACTTTGGATGAGTACTCACGGTTGCTTTCTCCCCTTTTCCCCTTTCCTTCTTTTTCTCGTTGTCGCAACCAGATGTTGGAGCCCAGGAGCGACGCCACCGTCGATGACGACTACTACCGGAGGTGCCTACTACTACGCAAGGTGCTGCCGACGGCGACCAGGAGTAGTTTAGGAGGATCCCGTGCAGGAGGCCCGCGCCTCTTCGATCTGATCCCGTTTGTGCTAGCCATCTTATGGCAACTTGTTTAACTTATGTCCGTACTCAGATATTGTTGCTTCCGCGACTTCGCCTATGATCGAGCACTTGTATTCGAGCCCTCGAGGCCCCTGGCTTGTATTATGATGCTTGTATGACTTTTTTTTACTTTTAGAGTTGTGTTGTGATATCTTCCCGTGAGTCCCTGATCTTGATCGTACACGTTTGCGTGCATGATTAGTGTACGATTAAATCGGGGGCGTCACAGAGTATCCAGAGGAACATAGAGCTTATGTCGTGTTCACCAGTGTAGCCGATGATAGACGCAGCAGACGGCAGCAACAGCAAGAAGTACAAGCAGTGGCCTCAAATACCCCAGAATTCATGCGTTGGTCTGAGAAGCCTATCAGTTAGAGCAGGGCTGACCAACCGGAATTGAGGCCTTCCCCAAGTTCATATGCCCTGGTCCTAGATGCTACCTTTGCAATGAAGACGCGGGCAGCGCGTTTCTCTAGAGTCTTGATAGATGGCGGTTGTCAGCGTTCTGGGAACGAGGTTCCCATACTTTCCTGCCTGCGGCCTGCAGCGTGGCTCAAGTGGTGGCCCAGTACGACCCATCTTAATCAGCACAACACTCAAGACCCTTGCGAGGGGCAAGCTTCACGGGGCGGACGACACAAGGCTTCCTCAGGAGCAGCCTTTCCAGGCAGGCTCGCGAGGAGGCGGAGAGATCAAGGCAGGGTACCTCGCGAGGTGCTCGTGACGCAAGCCATGACGATCGAGACCAGGCGGGCGCCGGCCTGTGCAGTGTCCTTGTTTCCTCTTTGGTGCAAAGGGGGCATCCACAGGCGTGGAGTACCAAGGTATCAAACAAAGGTTGCCATTTCAGTGCAACAAGACCAAGACCAGCAGAGCGGCAGGATGGAGGTCACCGTGGAGCCCAGGACGGCGTCATCGGCAGTGCCTTTTGGCAGCGGAAGACCAATTTTAGTCAGGATAACTTGTACTAGATGTTCCCCTTCGAAATGGCCGTTGTTGGCGCCCTTCCCGCTCAATATTTGGGAAGAGGCCTAGGGCCTCTATATATAGGGATAGCCACCACAGAATAGGATGATCTGGTTCGGCATCCAAGAGGCGGCTGAACTCACCCAAGCAGTTCATCGCGCCAGCTCAAGAACACCTCTCGTGAGGCTGTTCTCCCCTTGAACTGTTTTTCATCAGCCCCAGAGGCAATCCACCACACCACACACTGGGGTAGGGTATTACACCACAACGGTGGCCCGAACCAGTATAAATCTCGTGTCCCTTGTGTTGTTCATTGTTTTAGCTTAGATTCTCACGAGGCGATCGAACGTAGGTTGGTCGGGGAAAGATCTTCGTGCGCACCCCAGAGTTCGAACCTTGAGGGTCTGCCGTAACCCCATATCCGACATTTGGCGCGCCAGGTAGGTGTGCGCCGGAGTCTTTCTTCCGCCATTTCACGTCGATCTTCCGTCGTGTCCATGGCTAACGCCTGCCGGGCCCGAGAAGAGCGTCGGGCTGCTCTCGCCGCCCTCGTCGCCCAGACGGCTCCCGTCTATAGGTGTCCCCGCCGTTCCCCGTCGCCCTTCACCAACGCCGGCACCGGCCCGGCGGGGAAAGAGCAGCAGGCCTCGTCGCTACATCCTTCTGTGCGGCGGGAAGGCCGCACCGCCACCCCGTTGCTGACTCCAGCTGGTTCGTTGTCCCACACCCATCGCACCCCGCGGAAGCGCACGCCGCGTTTCTCCTAGCGCGTGACCTCCTGCACTACCGTCTCGTCGACGACCTCTACGAGGAGTGGCTCGGTCGCATCACCGAGCTCATCAGCACCGCAGGGGGCTCCCCTGCGCCGTCCCTCTCGCTGCATCGCCCTCCTTCCTGCGCAGGAGGCGCAGATCAGGAGGCGCCTCCGCCACCTCCTCCCCAAGATGGTGTCTTGGCTCCAAGGCGCACGGCCCCAGGACGAGTCCACCGTGTCCGGCGCTCGCGCGACAAGAAAGGAGCTGCCAAGAAATCCCCCATCCCCAAGAAGGTGCACGCGTGTTCCCGGCACCGGTGCGCCACGACGGCATCCCTGCGCCAGCACATCAAGACCCCACGCTGCTCCAGGCAGCAGCACGTGGGAATCTCCAGGAGAAAGCCCCGCATCAGCAGAGAGCTCCGGTGGTCACCGCAGGCTGCCGCGCCTTCACCACCGAGCTACGCAGCGTCGCCTGGCCAGGCAAGTTCAAGCCTGACCTGCCTCCTCGCTACGACGGCACTGCAGACCCCGCGGAGTTCCTACAGCTCTACGAGCTGGGGATCCAAGCCGCCAACGGAGACGAAAAGGTCATGGCGAACTGGTTTCCCATGGCACTAAAGGACGGCGCCCGCACCTAGCTCCTAAACCTGGCTCCTGGCACGATCTCCTCCTGGGACCAGATGCGCACTCGCTTCATAGCCAACTTCCAGGGCACGTGCGACCGTCCGCCGGCCGTGGGTAACCTGCGCCGCATCAAGCAGCAGCCCGGAGAAACCTTGCATAAGTACATCCAACGCTTCAACAACGCCTGCCTCAAGATTCCCAGAGTGACTGAGGAGGCCATCATCTCGTCGTTCTCTGATGGCGTCCGCGACGTCAAGATGAAGGAGGAGCTAGCGATCCATGAAGATCTGTGTACGTCTCTGGAGCTGTTCAACCTGGCGACCAAGTGCGCAAGGGCTATGGAGGGACGCCTCTCCCTTCTCGAGCTCCCAGCAGCAGACCCAGAAGAGAAGAAAGCCAAGGCCAAGGATGTGAAGCGCAAGGGGGCAGATGTGCTCGCAGCAGAGCCGGACACATAGCGCGGCAGGGACCAGCCAGAGTCGTCCAAGGGCAGCCGGTACTGTGTGTACCACAATCTCCATACCCACAACACCAACGAATGCCAAGAGCTCCGGGCCGTACGATCGGGGCTACGGCCGAGGCGGAGCAAGAGGTGGAGGACGATGGGACGATCATGGCCCTCGCCAAGGGTGGCGTGACCGGCCTCGCGAGGACCGCTGGCAGGACCAGCCTCGCGAGCGAGCTTGGAGAGATCAGCCTCGTGAGGATCGCCCGCAAGGCAACGCAGGACTTCCTCCTCTACCACCACCACCAAGAAGTAATGAAGACCATCATCAGGACGAGGGGGCTGGGGGCTTCCAGGAGCCGCATGCAATTGCTTGCATCTTGGGCGGCACTCAGGCCCCAGCCTCTCAGCGCATCTTCAAGAAGTTTACTCGCGAGGTGAATGCAGTCCTCCCCAATCTTGAGGCCACGCGCCCCCTCAGGTGGTCCATGTGCGCAATCACGTTCAGCTCAGCGGACCATCTCAAGTGCGCGGCAACAACCGGTGTCCTCCCGATGCTTTGCTCCCCAGTGTTCAGCAATGTGCGAGTTACCAGGACCCTCATCGACGGCGGGGCAGGGCTCAACGTCCTGTCCATCGAGACGTTCAACAATCTTCAAGTGCCATATGATCAGCTTCAGCCAGCCATGCCCTTCTTAGGAGTCACTGATGGTTCCACTGTCTCGATAGGGCAGGTCGGCCTCCCCGTCAGCTTTGGACAGTGCAACAACTACCACACTGAGCTCATTGACTTCGACATCGCCCACATTCGCCTGCTGTACAATGCCATCCTCGGGTATCCAGCCCTGGCCAAGTTCATGGCAGCGACTCACCATGGCTACAACATCCTCAAGATGCCATGAAGTGGCGGGGTCATCACGGTCCCCTGTGAAGAGAAGGATGCGGTGTGCTCCCCCGAGCGCGCCTTCCAAGCCGCGTCAATCGAGGACCCAGATAGCAAGAATGGAAACCTTCCTGAAGCAGTGCTATGTCTTGAGCTTGCGTTGGTTTTCCTCGAAGAGGAGAGGGTGATGCAGCAAAGTGTAGCGTAAGTATTTCCCTCAGTTTTGAGAACCAAGTTATCAATCCAGTAGGAGGCTCCTCAAAAGTCCCACGCACCTACACAAACAAACTAAGAACCCGCAACCAACGCAATAAAGGGGTTGTCAATCCCTTCACGGCCTCATGCGAAAGTGAGATCTAATAAAGATAGTATGAAAAGATAAATATATTTTTGGTATTTTATAAGATAGATGCAAAAAGTATAGATGAAATAAAGGTTGATTGAAAGCAAATAAGATAGGAGATAAACCCGGGGGCCATAGGTTTCACTAGTGGCTTCTCTCAAGATAGCATAAGTATTACAGTGGGTGAACAAATTACTGTCGAGCAATTGATAGAAAAGCGAATAATTATGAGATTATCTAGGCATGATCATGTATATAGGCATCACGTCCATAACAAGTAGACCGGCTCCTGCCTGCATATACTACTATTACTCCACACATCGACCGACTCCTGCCTGCATCTAGAGTATTAAGTTCATAAGAACAGAGTAACGCATTAAGCAAGATGACATGATGTAGAGGGATAAACACATGCAATATGATATTAACCCCATCTTGTTATCCTCGATGGCAACAATACAATATGTGTCTTGCAACCCTTTTTGTGACTGGGTAAGAACACCGCAAGATTGAACCCAAAGCTGAGCACTTCTCCCATGGCAAGAAAGACCAATCTAGTAGGCCAAAGCAAACTGATAATTCGAAGAGACTTGCAAAGATAACTCAATCATACATAAAATAATTCAGAGAAGATTCAAATATTATTCATAGATAAACTTGATCATAAACCCACAATTCATCGGATCTCAACAAACACACCGCAAAAAGAGTTTACATCGAATAGATCTCCACAAGAGAGGGCGAGAACATTGTATTGAGATCCAAAAAGAGAGAAGAAGCCATCTAGCTAATAACTATGGACCCGTAGGTCTGTGGTAAACTACTCACAACTCATCGGAGGGGCAAGGATGTTGATGTAGAGGCCTCCATGGTTGATTCCCTCCTCAGAGTGCCAATGAAGGCTCCAAGATGGGATCTCGCGGATACGTAAGGTTACGCCGGTGGAAATTTTGTTTCGTGGTGCTCCTGGATGTTTTCGGGGTACGTAGGTATATATAGGAGGAAGAAGTACGTCGGTGGCCGCCCGAGGGGCCCACGAGATAGGGGGCGCGCCCTACAGGGGGGGCGTGGCCCCCTATCTCGTGGGGCCCTCGGAAGCTTCTTGACTTGCACTCCAAGCTCTCCGGATCATGTTCATTCCAAAAATCACGCTCCCGAAGGTTTCATTCCGTTTGGACTCCATTTAATATTCCTTTTCTTCGAAATACTGAAATAGGCAAAAAAAACAACAATATGGGTTGGGCCTCCGGTTAGTAGGTTAGACCCAAAATGATATAAATGTGTAAAATAAAGCCCATAAACATCCATAAGTGGTTATATAATATCATGGAACAATCAAAAATTATAGATACGTTGGAGACGTATCAAGCATCCCCAAGCTTAATTCCTACTCGTCCTCGAGTAGGTAAATGATAAAAAGAGAATTTTTGATGTGGAATGCTACCTAGCATAATTCATAATGTAATTTTCTTTATTGTGGCATGAATGTTCAGATCCAAATGAATACAAAATAAAAGTTCATATTGACATAAGAAATAGTAATACTTCAAGCATACTAATCAAAGTAATCATGTCTTCTCAAAATAACATGGCTAAAGAAAGTTATCCCTACAAAATCATATAGTCTGGCTATGCTCTATCTTCATCACGCAAAGTATTTAATCATGCACAACCCCGATGACAAGCCAAGCAATTGTTTCATACTTTAATAATTTCAAACTTTTTCAACTTTCACGCAATACATGAGCGTGAGCCATGGACATAGCACTATATGTGGAATAGAATGGTGGTTGTGGAGAAGACAAAAAGGAGAAGATAGTATCACATCAACTAGGCGTATCAACGGGCTATGGAGATGCCCATTAATAGATATCAATGTGAGTGAGTAGGGATTGCCATGCAACGGATGCACTAGAGCTATAAATATATGAAAGCTCAACAAAAGAAACTAAGTGGGGTGCATCCAACTTGCTTGCTCACAAAGACCTAGGGCACTTTGAGGAAGCCCATCACTGGAATATACAAGTCAAGTTCTATAATGAAAAATTCCCACTAGTATATGAAAGGGACAACATATGAGACTCTCTATCATGAAGATCATGGTGCTATTCTAAAGCACAAGTGTGGAAAAAGAGATAGTAGCATTGTCCCTTCTCTCTTTTTCTCTCATTTTTTTTCTTTTCTTCTTTTTCTTTTTTCTTTGGCCTTCCTTTTTTTCTTTTTGGCCTTTCTCTTTTTTTTTCTTTCTTTTTTTTCTTTTTGTAAAGTCCGAAGTCTCATCCCGACTTGTGGGGGAATCATAGTCTTCATCATCCTTTCCCCACTAGGACAATGCTCTAATAATGAAGATCATCACACTTTTATGGATTTACAACTCAAAGCTAGAACAATATATGACTCTATATGAATGCCTCCGGCGGTGTACCGGGATATGCAATGAATCAAGAGCGACATGTATGAAAATTATGAAGGTGGCCTTGCCACAAATACAATGTCAACTACATGATCATGCAAAAAGCAATATGACAAAAGTAATGCGTGTCATATGAACGGAATGGTGGAAAGTTGCATGGAAATATATCTCGGAATGGCTATGGAAATGCCATAATATGTAGGTATGGTGGCTGTTTTGAGGAAGGTAGATGGTGGGTGTATGGTACCGGCGAAAGTTCCGCGGTACAAGAGTGGCTAGCAATGGTGGAAGGGTGAAAGAGTGCGTATAATCCATGGACTCAACATTAATCAAAAGAACTCATATACTTGTTGCAAAAATTTAGAAGTCATCAAAAACCAAAGCACTACGTGCATGCTCCTAGGGGGATAGATTGATAGGAAAAGACCGTCGCTCGTCCCCGACCGCCACTCATAAGGAAGACAATCAATAAATAAAATTGTGCTCCAACTTCATCACAAAGCGGTTCACCATACGTGCATGTTACGGGAATCACAAACTTCAACACAAGCATTCTTTATAATCACCCAACTAGCATGATTCTAATATCACTACCTCCATATCTCAAAACAATTATCAAGCATCAAATTGATCATAGCATCCAATTCACTTTCTATGATAGTTTTTATTATACCCAACTTGGATGCTCATCATTCTAGGACCAAGTTTATGATCATAGCAAATACCATTCTGTTCTAAAAGACTCTCAAAATAATATAAGTGAAGCATGAGAGACTAGCAATTTCTTCAAAATTAAGACACCACCGTGCTCTAAAATATATAAGTGAAGTACTAGAGCCAAAAACTATCAAGCACAAAATATATAAGTGAAGCACATAGAGTATTCTAGCAAATTCTAATCAAATAGGCTTCTCCAAAAAGGTGTGTAAAGCAAGTATGATTGTGGTAAACTAAAAAGAAAAGACTAATATAATACACGACACTCCAAGCAAAACACATATCATGTGGCGAATAAAAATATAGCTCCAAGTAAAGTTACCAATGAACGTAGACGAAAGAGGGGATGCCTTCCCGGGGCATCCCCAAGATTAGGCTTTTGGCTATCCTTGAACATCTTGGGGTGCCATGGGCATCCCCAAGCTTAGGCTCTTGCCACTCCTTATTCCATAGTCCATAAAAGCTTTACCCAAAACTTGAAAACTTCACAACACAAAACTCAACAGGAAATCTTATAAGCTCCGTTAGTGAAAGAAAACAAAACCACCACATAAGGTACTACAATGAACTCATTCTTTATTTATTTTGGTGTTAAAACTACTGTATTCCAACTTATTTATGGTTCATAGACTGAATTACTAGCCATACATGCATTGAAATAAGCAAACAACACACGAAAAACAGAATCTGACAAAAAACAGAACAGTCTGTAGCAATCTGTAACTAACGCAAACTTCTGGAACTCTAAAAATCATTCCAAAGTAGGAAGTCCTGGAAAATTTTTCTATTGAACGGAAGCATAAAGAATCAACACAAAAGCACATTCCTGTTATTTAACAAAATTATATTCATGCGCGCAAAGTTTCTGTTTTTCAGCAGAATCAAATCAACTATCATCGTAGGTTATCCTATAGGTTCTACTTGGCACAAACACTAATTAAAAGATAAAAACACATCTAAACAGAAGGTAGATGCAAGATTTATTACAAAACAGGAGCAAAAACAAAAAACATAAAGAAAAATTGGGTTGCCTCCCAACTAGCGCTATCATTTAACGCCTCTAGCTAGGCATAAAAACAAAGATAGATCTAACGAGTGCCATCTTTGGCACTAAATTCATAAGTAGCACGCATGATAGATTCATAAGGTAATTAAACTTTCTTTCTTGGAAAGTGCTCCATGCCTTTCTTTAATGGAAATTGGAATCTAATATTCCCTTCCTTCATATCAATAATCGCACCAATCATTCTAAGGAAAGGTTTACCAAGAATAATAGGGCAAGAAAGATTGCAATCTATATCAACAACGTTAAAATCTACGGGCACCAAATTTCTATTTGCAAAAATAAGAACATCATTGATCTGTCCCATAGGCTTTTTAATGGTGGAATCCGCAAGGTGCAAATTTAAAGAGCAATCATCAAGATCATGGAAACCTAGAATATCACATAAAGGTTTCGGAATAGTGGAAACACTAGCACCCAAATCACACAAAGCAAAACACTCATAATCTTTAATTCTAATCTTTATAGTAGGTTCCCACTCATCATTAAGTTTTCTAGGTATAGAAACTTCAAAATTAAGTTTTTCATCATAAGATTGCATCAAGGCATCAACAATATGTTTGGTAAAAGCTTCATTTTGACTATAAGCATGAGGAGAATTAACAACGGATTGCAACAAGGAAATACAACCTTTTAAAGAGCAATTATCATAATAAAATTCCTTGAAATCAGAGATAGTAGGTTCAATATTAGAAGTTGAGGATTCTCCAATCTCACTTTTACCAAATTTAACATCAAGATCTAAAGATTCCGAATTTTTGGGACGCCTTCTAGGCAAAGTTGATTCATCATCACTCCCATAATTATCAAAATTCATATTGCAAAACATAGATCTAGTCGGAGACGCATCAATAACTTTAAGATCCTCCTCATTATTTTCATGTAATTTTTCTAGTTTAGCGGCCATCTTATTGACCAAGGTGGCTTGCTTGTCAGAAATTTTGGCTATAGCAGTTTCAAGCCGGGTAATTTGAGCGTTAACACCATAGAATTCTTTATTCATATCATCAAGCTCTTTGTTCATAAACCCCAAAAAACTTTTTTGTTCCTTAAGCTCTTTTCTAAAGAAATTATTATGCTCAAATTTCAAATTCATAAAGCTTCTAATATTCGATTCAATCTCATCCATCCTTGTGAGAAGGTGGTCAGGACCCTTAGGCGCAACCATAAGATCAAACAAGCACACAAAAGAAGGCAAGCGAAAATAGAGGAGGAGATTGGGAAAGAGAGGGTGAATAAAATGGCAAGGGTGAAGTGGGGGAGAGGAAAACGAGAGGCAAATGGCAAATAATGTAAATACGAGGGAGATGGGTTTGTGATGGGTACTTCGTATGTCTTGACTTGAGCGAAGACCTCCCCGGCAATGGCGCCAGAAATCCTTCTTGCTACGTCTTGAGCTTGCGCTGGTTTCCCTCGAAGAGGAGAGGGTGATGCAGTAAAGTGTAGCATAAGTATTTCCCTCAGTGTTGACAACCAAGGTATCAATCCAGTAGGAGGCTCCTCAAAAGTCCCATGCACCTACACAAACAAACTGAGAACTCGCAACCAACGCAATAAAGGGTTGTCAATCCCTTCACGGTCACTTGCGAAAGTGAAATCTAATAAAGATAGTATGATAAGATAAATATATTTTTGGTATTTCATAAGATAGATGCAAAAAGTAAAGATGCAAATAAAGGTAGATTGAAAGCAAATATGATAGGAGATAAACCCAGGGGCCATAGGTTTCACTAGTGGCTTCTCTCAAGATAGCGTAAGTATTACGGTGGGTGAACAAATTACTGTCGGGCAATTGATAGAAAAGCGAATAATTATGAGATTATCTAGGCATGATCATGTATATAGGCATCACGCCCAGAAAAAGTAGACCGACTCCTGCCTACATCTACTACTATTACTCCACACATCGACCGACTCTTGCCTGCAAGATTGAACCCAAAGCTGGGTAAGAACACCGCAAGATTGAACCCAAAGCTGAGCACTTCTCCCCATGGCAAGAAAGACAAATCTAGTAGGCCAAACCAAACTGATAATTCAAACAGACTTGCAAAGATAACTCAATCATACATAAAAGAATTCAGAGAAGATTCAAATATTATTCATAGATAAACTTGATCATAAACCCACAATTCATCGGATCTCGACAAGCACACCGCAAAAAGAGTTTCCACAAGAGAGGGGAGAACATTGTATTGAGATCCAAAAAGAGAGAAGAAGCCATCTAGCTAATAACTATGGACCCGTAGGTTTGTGGTAAACTACTCACAACTCATCGGAGGGGCAAGGATGTTGATGTAGAGGCCCTCCGTGGTTGATTCCCCTCTCCGGAAGAGTGCCGGCGAAAGCTCCAAGATGGGATCTCGCGGATACAGAAGGTTACGGCGGTGGAAATTATGTTTCGTGGTGCTCCTGGATGTTTTCGGCGTACGTAGGTATATATAGGAGGAAGAAGTACGTCGGTAGCCGCCCGAGGGGCCCACGAGACAGGCGGCGCACCCTACAGGGGGGCGCGCCCTACTTGCAGTCCAAGCTCTCCAGATCACGTTCGTTCCAAAAATCCTGCTCCCGAAGGTTTCATTCCGTTTGGACTCCGTTTGATATTCCTTTTCTTCAAAGTACTGAAATAGGCAAAAAAAATATATGGGCTGGGCCTCCGGTTAGTAGGTTAGTCCCAAAAATGATATAAATGTGTAAAATAAAGTCCATAAACATCCAAAAGGGGTAATATAATAGCATGGAACAATCAAAAATTATAGATACGTTGGAGACGTATCAAGCAGCTCCCAAGAAGAAGAAGACATCACCTGGCTCAAGGCCTCAGGAGGCAGGTGCCTCCGGAGACGCCACATCTTGACATGCGCCCATCGAAGGGGCGCCACCCTCCGTCGCATAGGAAGGCGCGCCCGGCGCCCTCCTCGGGCAAGGCTCGGGGGCTCTTTCCTGAGGAGCCACTGACTTTGCCAAGGTCACGAGGGAGGCGCTCGGGCACCAATTGGAGGCATGCTTCGCAGCACGTTTCCCTCAGGAAGGCGTGAGGCAAGGAGGGCCAACCCTCAGGAGTTCATCACCAAGGTCGCTTAGGAGTTGCAGGAATCGAGAGTCATGCGCGGCAACCGCCGCCTGCCTAGCGTAGCTCCCCATCCAGGCAAGGATGGCAGGCTGTGCATCTGCATCGACTACCCAGGGCTCAATCATGTCACGTCTCACGAGTGCTTCTAGCCTTTGCGTGTGGGGCGTTGCGCAGGTCCACCGCACAACTATGTTCGCAGGTCCTTTGGCCTGATGAAAAGCATTCTGTAAGCTCAGGTGGCCAAGCATCTTGCGCTCCTGGAGGAAATGGAGATGGACCTTGCCGAGACACCCGATCCTCCTGAGCCTCCCGAGGCTTGGGGCCCCGAGGGCTCGTGAGGATTGGCTTCTTCGCCTCGCATTGTTAGCTACTCCGACACTCGTTTTGCAATGGTATCAGGTGACTTCTTTCAAGTTTCCTTTTGGATGGGAGCGTTCTCAGGGATGCATCATTCCCAGGTCACGTGGGTCTGTCCCTGCGGCATTTATCCGTTTTTCTTTCGTCTTCAGTTTACCTTGTTGGGGACGCCACTCAAGCTGCATCATCCCCAAACTTCTTCGGCCTAACCCAGTGGCGTTTGCCTTTCCCTGCATCTATCTAAGTTGATTTGCTTCTTCATGCTGAACCTGCTTATGATTATCGTCTGCTGCCTACCACGGGCCTCTCCTCTCTCATGCGAAGCGCTTGCACGTTAAATGGGGGGCGCCTGAGCATCGCGACTCAGGAGGTCTTACTGGCTCTCTAGCCCTCACCCCTTGGCCTTGTCCACGGCATCGCGACCTGGCAAACCAGCGGCGGATGAGCTTGCTCGAGGGCCGGGACCTGAGGACGTAGAGCGCTTGCATTTTAACCCCCTTCCAGGAACATGCCACCGACAAAGGCCCAGAGCCAGGCGCAACCTGCCTCGAGGTAGGGCCCCGTGAGTCCTGCGCTGGCTCACGGGTGCCCAGATACACCCCTCCTAGCCCTACCGTGTCGGCCCACGTGTCGTATGGGCTGACACGCCTGGGCTCCTCCCGAGGGGAGCCCCTCCACGCACTGCTGGAAGCACCATGCTCCGCGCTGGCTGACGACACTACCGAGGAGCGACTATGCCCATACACATATGGAAGCGCTATGCTCCGCGCTGGTGATAAACAACTGAGGGCAGCCCACGACTGTGTCAACCTCAGGGTGCCCAGAGCTCAGTGTCTGGCCTCATCGCAATGCCTCCCCTCGGGAGCGCCGCGCGAGGGGCTGGGAACGAGGGCTGCGCCCGGGCCACGCCTGAGCACACGCCACCTAGCCAGGTCCCTCGGACCTGCTCGTCACGCGCCCCTCCCCGAGCGGAGCCAAGGTATGAAGACCCGTTTGAGCATCAAGGGAGACTCCTAAGCATCGCGACTCAGGAGCCTAACTGGTCACGTAGCCCCTCACTCCTTAGTTCCGAAAGGCTAACGGCGGTTGAGATATGCGCGGGGCCGGGCCCTGCAGACGTAGAATGACATATCCTCTCTTCCACCCCCTCCCTATTCGCTGTTTGCGCGTCAAGGGGGACTCCTGAGCATCGCGACTCAGGAGCCTAACTTGTCACGTAGCCCCTCACTCCTTAGTCCCGTCCTGGTGATCCGGTCGGGGCTATGGCGGCTGAGGTATGCGCAGAGCTGGGCCCTGCCGACATAGAACATATGCAAATAGGAAGGAAATCACAAATTCTAGCAAATCCAGAAGCAAATATTACAGACCATAGATTGTTCTCACAATTCCAGAAACAAATTTAAACGCCTCCACGAGGCATGGTGCATGTTGCAGGAATAAAAGCAGGGAAAAGGCCGCGAGAAGATCAGCCCTGGGCCGCGCCACCGCTCGTGGTGGAGCCGCACTTGTCAGCCCAACCCCCTGGAGTTGCGGAGCCGGCAACGCCTCGCTTTGGCGTGGTGTTGAAGGCGCGGAACTTCGTCAGGAAGGCCTCCACTCGACCCTTCACGGCTTCGGTAGCAGTGGCGGAGTGCTTGGCGTCAACGGGCTCCAGCAGGTCATCGAGGTCGGCGTCGGGTTTGCGGAGGTAGACGTGGCTGAGGATCCGCATCAGCGCTGCAGAGGAAAGGACGTGGTCCTCGACTTCAGCTATGGGGCCAATGCCGATCACGACTTCTTCAAGCACCTCGACGAGGAAGGGAACCAACTTAGCAGGGCTTTCCTTGGCTCCGGCCAGCGGTTTGTCCAGGTTCTCATCATAGAGCGTTTTCAGCACTATGCGGGCCCTCTCCTCATAGCGCGCGAAGGCCGCGTAGTCCTCTGCCAGGGCCTTCGCCTCAGTGTCCAGTTCGACCCTCTCCGCCTTCAGCACCTGCTCCAGCGTCTTCAGCCGGTCGCGGTCGGCTGAGAGTTTGGCGTTGTGCTCCTTGACAGCAGCCTCCCGAGCCTCTATCTCCTCCTCCTTCACCTGGCGGTCGTGAACCTCCTTGGAAAGCTCATCACGCAGCCCTTCCAGCTCGCCCTCCAGCTTCTCGTAGAGGCCCTTGACGTTTGAAGCATCCTTCAACGCCGCGTCGCGAGCGGCCATGGCCTGGGAGGTGGCTTGCTTCCCCTCCTCGGAAGCCGTCACAGCCTGGCTCAGCGCTGCTCGGACGGAGGCGTCAGACCCAACCCAGTTGGAGACCAACTCCAGGCGCCCCGCCACTAGGCGGGGGTCCATGCTCCGGAGATCCTCCTGCAGCCGACTCAGCTCGTCGGCGGCGCGGTGCAAGGCAACGGAAGAAGTAGAGGAGACAGGAACCGGAGGAGTAGGAGGAGAAGATGGCAGTGTAATCACAGCTCGGGAGGAAGGAACCTCCTGAGCCTTGGCCACTTCAGCGGCAGCATCAGGCACCTCCAGAGTCAGCGGGGCCACGGGGGCTGACTCCTTGCCGGAGCGTCCCTGCTGGCCTTGCGAGGACGATCGGGCAGGGGACGTGCGGGCCCTGCTGCCTCCCTTTCCCACGAGAGAAAACACGGCCATGGCTGAGGAGCCCGTCCCAGGCGGGGTCGCTGCATCTCCCTTCAGCATCTTCGCTACGGGTAGCAGCCTACCCAATAAAGGATTTCAGGCCTCGACAGCAAAAGACAGGAACGAGGCAGAATTCGAACACTTACTGATTGACTGCCGCGGGATCCCACGGACTCTGTCCAAGCTTCAAGCCTGAAAGCCTCCTGCCGGGCTCAGCCTCGGGAGGCCCAGCTGCAGGGGAAGGCGCGCCTGAAGGGCTAGAGCTGACTTCGGCCAATGCGAGGGCTGGGGTAGACCCTTGGGAGATAAGCCCGAACCTGTCCTTCCTCGGGATCCGGGGCACGTCCTTCCCCTCCTTGCCTGGCGCCAGCCTCGTCGTCGTCAGGCATGGAGCGGAGGGCGCTAGACCTGCGCCAGGGGGAAGTCTCCCCCGTCCCCTCGAAGGTCGCCTCCGAGTCACGCTCCTCGTCTTCGTTGTCATCTCCCTCCTCTTCTCCGCTTGATTCGCCAGAGGACAGGTTCACCGTCGCCGTCACTGCCTGGCCCTCGGGATCCTCCGCTGGCACCAGACCGACCCCGTCGAAGGTGGGCATGGTGTCCACCACCAGCTTCCAGTCGTCACGAAGGAACAAAGGGACCGGAGCATCCACCGGGCCTGCCACTTCCTCTCCAACCAAGAACCAAAGGGCCATGGTCAGATCCTCGTCATTCAGGGCGTCCAAGCTCAGGCAGAGGACAATGTCAGCATCCGCGAGCCTCCACAGCGGGCGCGAGTGCGCCTGAAGAGGGGCCACCCGATGCGACAGGAACTCCCTCAGGAGCGAGGCCCCGGTCAGCTTCGCCGCCCTCAGACTGCCCGGCCTTAGGTCAGTGTTCATCTTCTCCAGCACTAGCTTCGCTCGCCGATTATCAGGCTTCGCACGGGACCATGCCTCAACAGCTTCACGCTGCTTTGTGGGCAGCTCCAGTAGGGGGTTGTGGCACCCGGCGTCCACCATAACCCACTTGCTCCGGAATCCCTCGGCCCTCTTCCCAGCCTTTGAGATAGCGTTGGACTTGGAGTACGCGACAAAGCTCATGCATGCTGAGATATTGCCACTGGAGACCCAGATGGAGAAGAAGTGGCATAGCAAGGCCACGGAGGGCACCACCCCGACGTGCGCCTCATAGTAGTAGGCAAAGATCGACAGGAGAAGGATGGAGTTGGGATGGATATGCATAACATGCAACTGATACTAGCGAAGGACAGCAAGGAAGAACTCAGAGAAAGGAGGAACCATACCAGCGATAACGGCGCTCATGAAGAAGGGGTAGCAGGTGCTCCCCTTGTCCTCCGGCCGGGCGGAGCCAAGCCGGAGTGCAGTCTCCCCCATCTCGTTGATCTGCGACGCCGCCATTTGGCGTGTGAGGGCGAGATTCTTCTCCGTCACGTTGGAAGAGACCAGGGCCGGCGAGTTCCAGGCCGATGCAGCCCCAGCCGGAGTCTTGCGGGGAGCCATCATTAGCCGGAAGAGAAAGAATGCGGCAAATCTGGAGATTTTGGAGGCAGGAGGCGAAGAGCAAGAAAGGGGACCTGAAGTAATGAAGGTAAGGCTAACCCCGGGCCAGCCTTTTGTCAGTCGGGTAGTTGCCAAGGCAGCGTGGGGAAGCGGAGACGCCCACGTCCAATCAACCGCCACATGGCGCCCAAGGCCGCAGGCTGAGGGGGCCCGCGGCGCTCCGCACTTGCCCCTTCGCTTCTCCGCTAAGCCATGTCCGAGCGCGCCTTGGGCCCGGGGGCTATTGTCGGCGTTCTGGGAATGGGGGTCCCCAAACTTGCCTGCCTGTGGCCTGCGGCGTGTCTCAAGTGGTGGCCCAGTACGGCCCATCTTCATCAGCACAAGACTCAAGACCCTCGCGAGGGGCCAAGCCTCACTGGGCGGACGACACAAGGCTTCCTTAGGAGCAGCCTCGCCAGGCAGGCTCGCAAGGCGGCGGAGAGATCAAGGCAGGGTACCTCGCGAAGTGTTCGTGACACAAGCCATGATGATCGAGACCAGGCGGGTGCCAGCCTGCGCAGTGTCCTTGTTTCATCTTTGGTGCAAAGGGGGCAAGCACAGCCGTGGAGTACCGAGGCATCAGGCAAAGGTTGCCATTTCAGTGCAACAAGACCAAGACAAGCAGAGTGGCAGGATGGACGTCACCGTGAGGACCAGGATGGCATCATCGACAGTGCCTTTTGGTAGCCAAAGACCAACTTGAGTCAGGATAACTTGTACTAGATGTTCCCCTTCGAAATGGCTGTTGTTGGTGCCCTCTCCCACTCAATATTTGGGAAGAGGCCCAGGGCCTCTATATATAGGGATAGCCACCATAGAATAGGATGATCTGGTTCGGCATCCAAGAGGCAATCGAACTCACCCAAGCAGTTCATCGCACCAGCTCAAGAACACCTCTCGCGAGGCTGTTCTCCCCTTGTACTATTCGTCATCAGCCCCAGAGGCAATCCACCACACAACACACTGGAGTAGGGTATTACACCACAACGGTGGCCCGAACCAGTATAAATCTCGTGTCTCTTGTTCTGTTCATCGTTTTAGCTTAGATTCTCACAAGGCGATCGAACGTAGGTCGGTAGGGGAAAGATATTCGTGCGCACCCCAGAGTTCGAACCTTGAGGGTCTGCCGGAACCCCATATCCGACAGCAGCATCAACATCAATATCCTATACCGTGACACAATGGAGAAGTTGGGAATCAAGCAGAAGCAGCTCCTCCCCAGTCGGACTGTATTCCATGGCATAGTCCCTGGCCTTTCCTGCTCACCAATAGGCAAGACCCAAATTGACGTCCTCTTCGGAGACAAGAATCATTTCCGCCGTGAGTCAGTTTGGTTTGAAGTGGTGGACCTTGAAAGTCCCTACCATGCACTGCTTGGCCGACCAGCTCTGGCCAAGTTCATGGCAGTCCCCCACTATGCTTACCTCAAGATGAAGATGCCGAGTACCAAGGGAATCCTGACTATAGTCGGAGACTACAAGAAGTCGACCGCCTGCGCCGCAGATAGCAGCCGGCTGGTCGAGTCCCTCGTGATTGCAGCTGAGAAGCAGCTCCTTGACCGGGTGGTGGCGATGGCAGGCATGAAGCCGGAAATGTCACCCATCCCCAAGGAGTCGGAGGTTAAGGGCTCGTTCAAGCCGGCGAAAGAAACAAAGAAGATACCCATGGACCCGGAGCACACGGAGAGGCACGCTGTCATAGGTGCAAACCTTGACAGCAAATACGAAAGCGAGCTTGTCGATTTCCTCCGTGAGAATCCAAACATATTCGCATGCTCTCGCAAAGACATGTCGGGTGTTCCGACGGATTTCGCCGAGCACAAGTTACATGTCCGAACTGGCGACAAGCCGGTCAGGCAGCCCTTGCGCCGCCTGTCAGAAGAGAAGAGAAGAGTTGTCGGAGAAGAGATAGGCCGGCTTCTAGCAGCCGGATTCATCATGGAAGTGTTCTTTCCAAAGTGGCTGGCCAACCCAGTCCTAGTGTGGAAGAAGAATAAGCAGTGGCGCATGTGTATTGACTATATTACCCTCAAATAAAGCTTGCCCCAAAGATCCCTTTGCCCTACCAAGAATCGACCAAGAGATAGACTCCACAGCCGGATGCGAGCTGTTGAGTTTCTTGGACGCATACTCAGGGTATCATCAGATAAAACTGAACCCGTCCGACGGGCTGAAGACCGCCTTCATCACCCCATTTGGAACCTTCTGCTACCAAACCATGATGTTCGGCTTGCGAAACGCCGGCGCCACGTTTCAGCGTTGCATGCAGAAGTGTCTCCTCAAGCAACTCGGCAGATATGCCCATGTCTATGTGGATGACGTGGTGGTGAAGACGGAGAAGCATGGCACGCTGCTAGAAGACCTCAAGGAAACCTTTGAGAACCTGCGTCGATTCCAGATCAAGCTCAACCCGGAGAAATGCGTCTTTGGAATACCAGTCGGCCAGCTTCTCGGCTTCCTGATCTCAGAGTGCGGCATAGAGTGCAACCCTGTGAAGATCAAGGCCATTGAGAAGATGGAGGTGCCCACCCGACTGTTGGACGTGCAGAAATTCACCGGCTGCCTGGCATCGATCAGCAATTTCATCAGTCAGCTGGGCGAAAAGTCTCTTCCCCTGTACCAGCTCATGAAGAAGACCACTTTTTTTGAGTGGAACGACAAGGCGGACGAAGCTTTTCTCCAGATCAAGAAGATGTTGACAGCCCCGACTATCTTGGTGGCTCCTACTGAGAAAGAGCCCATGCTCCTCTACATCGCTGCTACCAGTCGGGTTGTTAGCAAAGTTATTGTGGTAGAACACAAAGATAAGGGTAGATCATTGCCGGTCTAGAGACCGGTATATTAATTGAGTGAAGTACTGTCCGCCTCCAAGCAAAACTACCCACATTATCAGAAGATTTGCTATGGTGTGCACTTTGCCGCCAAGAAGCTGAAGCCTTACTTTCAAGAGCACCCAATAACTAAATGCCCGATGGCTCCGCTTTTCGAGATCATTGGAAGCCGAGATGCTTCTGGCCAAGTGGCCAAGTGGGCTATCGATCTGGCCCCTTACACCATCTACTACCAGCCTCGCACTTCCATCAAGTCACTAGTGTTGGCCGACTTCCTCGTCGACTAGGCCGAGACCCAATACTTACCGCTAGTGCCAGACTACACCCATTAGCGGATGCATTTTGATGGTTCTGAAATGCGCACCGGTCTGGGAGCCGGCATCGTCCTCACCTCTCCCAAAGGCGAAAAGCTCAAATATGTGCTGCAAGTCCATTTTGCCGCCTCGAACAACGTAGCAGAATACGAGGCACTCATACATGGACTCTGGCTTGCCAGCATTCACCGGATCCTGTGCTTTGGTGACTCCGACTTGGTGGTCCAACAGTCGTCAGGCGACTGGGACGCCAAGGACGCAAATATGGCAAGCTACTGCTTACTCGTGCAGCAGCTCAGCGGATACTTTGACTAGTGTGAGTTCCTCCATGTGCCAAGAAATGATAATGAGCAAGCGGATGCCTTGGCACGGATCCGCTCCACCCGACAGGCGATACCAGCCGGCGTCGCCTTGCAGCGCCTCCTCAAGCCGTTTATCAAGCCATCTCCAGAGTCTGACTCGATCTTCGTGTCGGCTCCTCCTGAAGCATTCTGATCCGACTTGAGGATACCAGAAGCCGGCGCAGGGACTTTGGCAGGCGGCCCGGGAACTGCAGCCATCGCACCCGGCCCGGGGATTCCAGAGCCCGGCTTGGGGACTGCAGCAGTCGGCTTGGGGACTTCTTCAGGACAGCATGCGGCAGCTGACTCCAACCCATGGCCTCCTGGCCCAACCGCCCTTGTACAAGTTGCTGTCGTGGTAGTCGGAGAGATAGCAACACCATCATGGGCTCAACCCATCCTGAACTTCCTGGTGAACAAAGAGCTGCCGGCTGCCGAGACCCTGGCCCGACAAGTGCAATGGCGTGCAGCAGCATAGACCATAGTCAACAAAGAGCTGGTTCGATGCAGTGTCACTGGTGTGTACCAGCGCTGCGTGGAGCCGGACCAGGGCAAATGTGGTCACCACGCGGCCTCAAGAGCACTTGTTGCCAAAGCTTTCCGCCATGGTTTCTTCTGGCCGACTGCTCTAGAAGAAGCCAAAGAATTGGTCCAGAAATGCCAGGGGTGCCAGAAGTTCTGCTCCAAGCCACACTTACCAGCTTCTGCACTCAAGACCATCCCCATTGCTTGGACCTTCGTTGTTTGGGGTTTGGATATGGTGGGGCCATTCAAGATGGCTCGTGGCGGCATGACTCATCTGCTTCTCGCTATGGACAAGTTCACCAAGTGGATAGAGGCAAAGCCAATCAAGAAACTAAATGGGTCGACTGCCGTGACTTTCATCACTGACATCACCACTCGGTACAGCATACCACATAGCATCATCACCAACAACGGCACAAACTTTGCCAAAGGAGCCTTGGCTCGTTTCTGCGCGACGCAGGGCATCCGACTGGACTTAGCGTCTGTTTCCCATCCACAGTCAAACGGCCAGGTTAAGCGAGCAAATAGCCTCATTTTGTCTAGCATCAAGCCCCGACTGGTCGAGCCACTAGAGCGTTTGGCCGGTTGCTGGCTCGATAAGCTGTCGGCCGTCCTCTGGAGCCTGCGCACAACTCCGAACAAGTCCACCGGCTTCACGCCCTTCTTCCTTGTCTACGGTGCTGAAGCCGTCATCCCAACGGACATAGAGTTCGACTCCCCGCGAGTCACCAGGAACACCGAGGCGGACGCCAAGGAGACACGAGAAGACGGCGTCGACCTGCTGGAGGAGGGCCGACTGCTAGCAATCAGCCGGTCAGCCATCTACCAGCAGAGTCTGCGTCGATACTACAAACGCAAGGTGAAGCCAAGATCCTTCCAAGAAGGAGACCTTGTGCTCTGGCTGATCCAGCAAATAGCCGGCCAGCACAAGCTCTCTGCACCATGGGAAGGCCCCTTCATCATCAGGAAGGTGCTGGGCAACGACTCCTACTATCTGAGCGACGCTCAGAAGCCCAGAGCGCGCAAAAGAGATGATTCAGGCAAGTAGACACAGAGGCCTTGGAATGCAAACCTCCTCCACAGATTTTACAGTTGAAAGCAGTATGTATCATGCTACCTTTTGTATTATGTACGAAGACTCCGGGTCCCCCGAGAAGAAGTCGGGGACTACCCTCCTTTTATCTACATGATAAGTTTTATGCCTATAAGTGTGCATTATTTTATTATTTCCACCTGGCACCGGGTTCAACCAGTCGGCCCGGAGGTTTGCCGCCTTCTACTATATGCCGCCTCCTGCAGTCGGGCAAGTAGTGTGTTGGCACCTAAAACTTCCTCTGTCAGAAGCCGCAGCTCGCGGAGCGACTGAATGGCGGACAGGGGTTGCAAAATAGTGCCCTCATGAAAAATGGCTAAGGAAAAAACACATATAGTTGAGGCCGGCACCGCATCCGTTCGGCCGGCTGCCTAGTAGTCGGCCGGCCTGCTTCTGCTTCCCTTGCCAAAATCTCCAAACAGCTAAGTACTTGCCCTCCCGCAAAAAGCTAAGTACTCAAACCAGTCGCAGTCTGCAGAGCGGCTGCTTGGCTGGCAAGAGGGTAGCTAAGGGAGGGCGGCAAAGGAAAAAAGCAAGGAGTCTAAAGCAAGAAAAGTTAGAAGTCGGCAAAGCAAAGCATAAATTGTGATAAGATATTTACATAGATAAAGGCCTATCGGCCGACATTCAACAATGTTTGATATACACCCCACAGGTGGAATTGCGCAAACTTAATCAAGCTGTCCAGACTAGCAAGCAGGGAAAGAAAAAGATAAAACATCCTAAGGAGCAGCAGAAGGCTCCGGCTGGGCGTTGGGGTCGGCGGTGCCGTTTGGTGCAGCAGAGGGCTCCGACTGGACGTTGGGGCCGGCAGTGCCAGTTGGCGCAGCAGAGGGCTCCGACTGAACGATGGAGTCGGTCGTGCCGGTTGGTGCAGCAAGCGGCTCTGGCCGGGTGGTGGAGTCGGCGGCACCAGTCGGGGCGGTGGAGGGCTGGATGGTGGAGTTGGTGGCGTCCATCGGAGGAACGGGCGGCTGGTCGATCCCCGCCTGGCCGCCACCAGTAGCAGTCAGCGCTTTGGAGCACGGATCGTTGCTTGGGGCCCGGTCAGGTTGGGGCTGACCATCCGCCCCAACCTCCGGCATGTCGTCTGCGCTCTCCTCCTCCTCCTCCTCCCCTCCTCCCCTTCATCGCTGGAGTCGATTACTTCATCCAAATCCTCGCTACCCTCCGGGTTCAGCCCGAGCCACTCCTGCGGCGCTTTGGTGCCTTCCTCGACTACCTCCAGGACAAAGATGCTGGTGTCGGTGAAGTCGGCGATCGCCGCCGCCCTGTTGATAAGCTCGGCTTCCACCGCCACTAGCTCCTCCTACGCCTCCAGCCGGAACGTGGCCAACTCGGCTAGATCTAGCCCAGGATACCACGCCTTGATGAACTCCAGGGCTCGGCGCGCTCCTGCCCGGGCTGCAGAGCCCTTCCAGGCCTCCAGGCGGCCGCCCGCCACCACCAGCCACTCGGAAGTTTGACTTGGGGTGCGCGGAGCCTGCAGGCCTGGCCAGAGGGCGGAAACTGCCTGGGCCCCGACGCGCCGAAGATGGCGCATCATTTGATGGGCGGGCCAAATACGGGCCTGGAGGCTGAGGATTTGCTCGTTGAGGGTCCGGGGGGCGTCAACGACAATCTGCACGCCTTCCGCTCTCCGCTCCTCATGCTGGGCCTAGATGGTCTAGTTAGCGGTGACCGAGTGGCCCGGGAAGAAGTCTGTTTGGACAGAAGGCAAGAAAAGCCAAAGTCAGAAACAAGTAGTCAGCTTAGATAAGGGCCGACAACTCTAAACAAGAAACAAAGAAAATAAAGCTCACCATCGACCAAATCTTCGATGCTGCTGAAGTAGGCCGTCATCTACGCCTCCTTGTCGGCCCAGGCGGAGCACTCGATCTCAAACTCGGAGAGAAGGTCGGTCTCCTTCGCCTTCACCACCCGCTGAGCCGTCTTGAGGGCCTCTACCTGCTTGGCAAGCTGAGTGACCTGCCGGTCTCGCTCCTCGGCCAGCTTGCTGCACTCTACCTCCTTGCCGCGCAAGGCGGTGTTGGCTTTGCTCGGCTGCTGCTGCTGCAAGGCGGCGTTGGCTTCTATAAAAGAAAACAAAGAAAGAATATCAGTCGAATGACAAAGAGGGATGCAGTTGCCGGGGAGATCCGGCCCGACTGCTCAGAAGTCGGCCCGAATCTCGGGGACTACAGCCCGCGGGTGCGCCATCGCGCCCCCGCAGAGAAGAAGTAGCTATCAAAGATAAATGCACTAGGAAGATTCGTCCCGACTGCTTAGCAGTCGGCCCGAACCTCAGGGACTACAGCCCGCGGGTGCGCCAGCGTGCCCCCGCGAAGAAAGGAAATCGAAGCTTTCTCCGGCTCTCGGATAGATGGGCTGTCTGCATCTCCAGCTCCCAGACCCTGGAGTTGAAGGTGACCGCGCGAAGATTGTGGTAGTCCTGCAGAAGGGATATCGGATAAAGTCAGCATTTGACACTTGCAAGTTAAAGTTCCGGACCGCCTGCTTGGCAGCCGGCCCGAAACATGGGGACTACACCCAGTGGGTGCGCTTGTGCGCCCCCACGAAGAAAGCAAGAAGATCAAAATAAAGAGAAGCGAAGAAAACTTACGCGGATGGCTGCCCCCGACTCCAGGAACGCCTCGTTGCAGCTCTTGAGGGCTTCAGCTTCGGCCCAGAGTTTGGCTTGGACGTCAAGGGACGCCTGGGGCAGGGCGCCCGTCCCACCTCCGGGTACCCAGCCAGTCGGCGTGGCACTGGTCGCTTCGGTGTTGGGGACTGACAAGCAAGCGGCACCGGCTTCTAGTAGCCGCGGCACCGATGCCGCCTTCGCAAAATGGAGGTGCGCGGGTGTGCAGACCTCAGGAGTCAGGTCCGTCACCACTACGTCCCCAGCTGGTGGCACCAGCGGAGCGACCGGCTGCTCATCCTGTGTTCCGATGGTTGGTGGTGGTGATAGAGGCGGGGGTGTCCCGATCTTTTGATGAGATGATAACTATCGATTTGGTGAAGATGACTTTGACGATCCGACTACAAACGTGCACGACGTTGCGCCTTAGCAATCGCTAAACCAATCTCCTGAGGTTACTGACGATGCCGGAAGCACGATCAGCCTGACCACGAAGGTCTATTCCTGCAAGCAATCGAAGAACAAGCAAGAATATGATAAAAGCAATCTGAATATTTCGAGTATGTATGAAGTATTGATAAAGGTGGGGATCCGAAAGTGGTCTTGGTCTGGTCGTTGGACACAAACGAAGTACACGAAGTTGCAACGGCTAACTTTTAACTAAACAAATCCCCAGGAAAAAGCTACTAGATGGATCTACTTATATAGGAGCAAGGGGTGGCGGCCAAGGAGGTGGGAGAACGTCCCAAGGCAGCCTAAAACTAACCCTAGGTCGTACAAGGCCAATGGGCCCAAGTGGAGGTGACGTAACACCTTTGGACTTGTAGTTTGACTCGGATTCTGGTGCAGCGTCAGATTGTTTCGTCTATAACTCAACGCTCCGGACGTATTTTAAGGTGATTCCAATTGTGCTGGAAAGAGCATGAAATCTACTTTCCAACAAAAAAAGAATAACCCAATTCGAGTCCGTATGAAAAGTTGTTGGCGTTTTGAGTCAGGTATGTCTGTGCAGTCCGAATCTGAATCCAGAACGTGAGAGACTTGGACTCTATCTTCTCTTGGGCCAAAAGTGACGTGAGAGGACTTTTTGAACAGCAAATGAACATCTCTTTCTTCCTTATCTTCATATGTGGATTGTACAAATGTCCCATACACCTGCAATTAGACAAAACACAAAAGTGTGTGAAGTATTTTTGTTCTGGATAACATAAATAGATTATTGAATAGTTTGCACTAGAAATCACCTGACAAATATGCATGTATGCAATATTTTTGGTCATATACAAGGTAGTCATGTCCTCATCATCCTCCCCTTTTTTAAAATAAAGACGTCCTCGGCGTTGCTTAATCTGAAATGTGGCTAACAAAAGAGACAAGGTGTACATGTTGTATATGTATACGTCATCCATTTTTACTTCCCTTGATTTTTGCATATATGACACATGAATAGATGAGTAACTTGCATAGTTCATGAAATCTAAAGCCAACAAATTAGCACAAGAACTAGAAGGCATGAAAATATTGCAACTCAGTTTGCACATATAAGTGAAGCTATTATTTATTTCAAAAGATTGACAATGTTCATCATTAAACCATCCCAACATTGGTGAATAAACCTTATTTGAATCAAATTTACATGCTACAACATGCTTAGATAAGCAAACATGCAATGAGTCATTCAACACAGAATCATCACCAATATTAGAGGTCATATCAAAACGATTAAACATTGATTCTTTTGCATCAACAGTTAATTCAGTGGGTGCACTCAAAATTGTTGGTATTTCAGTTGTTTGATCACATGACGATTCATGACAAGATCAAGATTCTCTAAAATAGGTGTTGTGCTCAAATCACTGTGTAACTCAACACATGATGCATTCAAGTTAACTAGGGATGCATCATTCTCATGTGAAGTTATATCATCAATACCTTTACTGTTACCTTGTCGCAAAGACGTAGCTGATGTAGGTACACACGTAGACAATGCACCATACTCTTGAGATGATATCGCGCCACAATCCGAGGTGGGGCTTCTAGTAGGTGCAACGGTGGAGGAACCAACCGACGGTGGTGAGCATGAACTGAATAGTAGTTGTTGTAGTCACCCAATGCACCCTCCTGAATCGTCTCTCAAAGGTACAAGCACAAACATACATACCGGTAATGCTACGAGGAATATACTGAAATCTTGCTCAATATCATGGTTCAAACCACCAAAAATCTATTCATTGTATCATCCTCAGATTCTTCTATGTCACAATGATGCATATAAGATTTGAACTCTTGGTAGTAAGTATGAACAGTGTTATTGCCTTGTTTAAATTGTTCAAATTTATGGCAATTCACGGCGATAGTAAGGAGGGAAAAATGTTGTCTCATTACATATTTCAAATCTTTCCAAGCTGTGGGTTGGTTATCACTATTTTTCTTACAATGCACACTCCACCAAACTGAAGCAAAACCAGAATGCTCTAGTGGCAGCTCGTACTCGCCAAGTTCAGAAAAATCATGGTTACTAAAAACTTGTTCTACTTCAAACTCCCAAGCTAGATAAATAGCAGGATTAAATCTACCCTCAAATGACGGTAAAGAGATAACCTGACCATGTGGTTGTGTGTGTTGTCCCAACTCTCGTGATGGTGAAGATGTGTCCGTCGTCCAAAAACTTCTATCTTCGGAACCTGTCATGATTAGTAGAAACAAGAAACAAAATTCCAGAATAATGTTCCTATGAACTACTAGGATGTGGTTGTAAAGTGCTCACAGGAAAGCAAATATCAATATCTTACAAGTTCTTACCATGCGGCAGGTGGTGACAGCAACCAGCGATGTCAAATAACTCCAAGATTGTGTAAAGCGATTGCTGGGGAATGTACGATACACGGTGTAGAAATATGTGGAGCTGGGTTGGCTATATATGGTAGCAAAAGATTAGCAATAATCAATTCAGAGATGCAATGTTGAATAAACGCCAACGACGGCATCTGGCTGGTCCTAGGCTAGACCGAACTAGAGACGCGAGCCTAGAACACTAATGAGGTCACGGCGTAGCACAACTAGCATCAATGAAGGATACTAAGTAGCTCTTGACAGCAAGATATAAGTGAAGATCACAACGGTAGTGAAGATAATGATGAAAAACAACTACCAAGCAGGACATACAACAACTCTCTCTCCAACTTTCCTCTTGAAAAGTTTGAGCCAATTTTCTGATAAATTCTTTCAAAGAATGCTACTAACTCAAGCTTTCCAATGCAAAAAGAATCACTCAATTCCGAGTTGATATGAGGAGTCAACGAAATTCTAAAACTGGCCTGTAAATTGGAATAAGCTGTGTTCACGAACTTCGGAGGGCAAAAAGACCTATTTAGAAGCCGATTTTGAGGTGTCAAATATTGAACAAGATTCTGCAACTATTTAGATGCGGCTCGTCGCTAGCTTCAATTTGAGTACTCACGGAGCCAAAACGGACTTCAGATGAGGAAGATACACCTGTTTTACTGAACAGTCGCAAAACAGATTCTAATCCGAATTCAGGTACGAGATTGATTCTAGATAGATCCGATTTTTTTTTCTTCTTTTTTCCTCACGCTTTTTTTTTTTTTCTCTCTCTTTTTTTTTTTTCTTTCCTTTTTTCTTTCTTTTTTTCTCTTTTTTTCTCCCTCTTTCCAAGACAAACTAGATAAGATGCAGATTGGATCGCAAAGATGTGAATGACCTCAACTATGATTATGACAATGAACAGCCAGAGCACGTGGTGGAAATTAATAGATGGGATGGTGGACAGTGGAAGGGATAATGATGCAGCGGCGGCGTGACTAATGTGAACAGAACTCGAAACTCTAAAGGAACTAGACACTAAGACCAGCAACTGACACGACGATGCAACCAATAATTCAACTATGCAAACAATGAATAGAAAATTGCAAAGGCTCAGACTGGCTTGGATAAAGGATGAACAGATCTAACTTGATGCAGCGGCACGATGACGTCCGGCATGACCACGTCGCCGCCCTCCCTCTCCCTGACCGGCTGCTCGTCGCCGGCTCCCCCAGGCGTCGCCTCAAACTCCGGCTGTGGCGGCGCGGTGTTCAGAGGTGTCACAAGCAGCGTCTCCTGGCGCCGTGCGGCCTCCGTGAGCCGCTACTTCTCCGCGGCTTCGGCCTCCGCCTGCGCTAGCTTCCTCGCCACGGATGCTGCGACCTTGTCCGCCTCCGTCTTTGCCAGACGGTCGGCCTCTTCCTCACGCGCCTCCCGCGCGTTCCGCTCCCTCACCTCCTGGAGGTCAGCGGCTGGGTCGATTCACCGGCTGGTGGAGGAGGTCTCCGCCGACCTGATGACCGAGGCGGCGCCCGACTTCTCGTGGGTGAGTGGGGCCCTGAGACAGGAAGACAAGGCAAAAAAGTTTTTAGGCCGGATCGGCGAAGAGGTGGAAACGTGAGAAGGATACTTACGCTGACACCATGACTGGCACCTTCGGCTGCCTCTGGTACTTGGCCACCTTGGCCGCGACTTCTTTCCGCCTGGTCGCCGCGGCTGGGTTCTTGGGCTACTTCGCCACGCTGCCAAACAGGGCGGCGCCTTGCTTCCGCTTGCATTTGCAGCCACGGGCGGGCGGCCCAGTAGAGGGGCCTGCAACGGTGTTGGCCGTGCTCCGGGCGGGGCGTGGCTCGTCTTCATCGTCATCATCATCAGGCCAGGTCTCCACACCGCCGCCCTCCTCGGAGCCGCCTGCTCCGTCACCGCCGCCTGCTGCGTCGTGCGCCAAGGCGGCCGCCCCCAAGTCGGGGTCGTCCACATCACTCACTACCCTGTCCTGCAGGTAGTCACCACACTACTAGGGAAAACCCTAGCAGTAGCGCGTGTTTTGTTCCCACTAGTAGCACGGGTGGCCGCGCTACTAATAAGGCGCTACAACTATTGCTTAGCAAGAACGCAGCCAAGACGCGCCATCGCTAGGACAAATAGCTGCAGCGTTTGTTCAAGACCACGCCATCGCTAAGGTATCTACTTGCAGCGTGTTTTCTTTCCATCGCTACTAGTATTTTTTTTTATTTTTTTTATTTTTAGTGTATTTATGCGCCATCATACAAATATTGGTACAATACCAGCTGTTATGAGGTTTACATCATTATGTCCATAATAGTGTATTAATGAAGGTGGATTAGTTCAAGTGGAGGCAATATGTGGTGCATGTCAAAGTATACTACTAATCCAAACTTGATCTAGTTTGGACTAGTAGTACTTTCGATGTGCACCACATGTTGCCTCCACTTGAATCTAATCTGCCAGCACAAGCTATTTAATCATCATCATAGTCATTACCACCAACAGTATTTATTTAATCAGCACTAACACTAGCTAATAATAATCATCATAGTCATTACCACCAACACTAGCTATTTTAACATCATAGTAATAGTGTAGCACATCATCATCCTCAAACTCATTTCTAGCTAGCTAATCACTCCTGCTGCTCTCTCTTAGGTAAAATAACATAAAACATATATAGCTCTCCTCCTCGATCAAACCGGAGCATGCAGATGAACCTGCTCTCCTATTCATGGGTAGCGATCCGCTTGCTGCCCCTAGTACTTCTCTGCACTCCCCATCGATATTTGGTCCAGTCTTGCACTATTAAGCATCCATCGCTAATCTTGAATGCACTAAAGTAATCAGAGGATATCTTGGCCGAAGTCGATAATACTCATGGTACGCTTAGTCTCGATCCCATAAGGCACAACATTCATCGGGAATCCCTGTTGAAGAACATCGTACGGTAACATACTTAGCAATGAAGTTTAGCTTCAAAAATAATGTATGGAAAAGATGCACCAATGACAAATCGTAAAAATCTTACCTTCCTTCCTAAATAGATGTGACCGTAGTTCATTACGAACACTATTGGTCGCACATTTTCAGTACTAACATTTCTAAATGCAGGAAGAAAATTTGTCTTGACAGTATCAAGATCCTCAAGCCATGAAACATAATGACTGAGCTCCTCGCAGTTGACTTCAGCCATAGGACAGTATACGGTCCTGTCTACCAAGCGCTGGACATGTTTGCTTGCACGGAAATAAGCTGACAATACAAATTAGTTGTCAACTATTTTTGAATAAACATATCAAAGACATAAATATGGTTGAGAAACTTACATAATGGTATAACTGGAGGCATTTGCACATCGACCCAGATGTCGGTATTACCTTCAATATCATCTTCCGGACGAATATCAAAGGTGATAACCATATCAGGCTCAAATGCATAAGTCTTGCATAGTGCTCGCCATGTTTTGCATCCAAAATAGGTGTAGTCGTCTGAATTGTATAACTTTGCATGGAAAATATAACCATGCTCGGTCTTCAAGTAAACTTTCTTTTCCTCCATACTATGACTGAAACCTATCTTATCCAATACAAAAACTCTTGCATGGCAGGGGATATGCTAGTAGAATAGTAAAAAAATATAAGTTGAAGCAAATGAAGCAGATGTCATGCTTAATTACGAAAAAAGACTTGTCGTTGTGCCTTACCGTATCCACTTCGAAGTTCTCGTCCAGCTTGATGCTGAAGCGCCGATCATGATCTAGGAATATTCCGTCGCACAGGCCGCACTCGTCTTCGCAGTATTTGCAAATACAGAAAT
The DNA here is from genome assembly GCA_021437245.1 of Aegilops speltoides. Lineage (NCBI taxonomy): Eukaryota > Viridiplantae > Streptophyta > Magnoliopsida > Poales > Poaceae > Aegilops > Aegilops speltoides. Next base: position 222,518,647 of record CM038142.1, on the reverse strand, counting down.
CCTTCTCATCGTCAGACATTTCCTATGTTCATAGTTAAAACATTAATTGAAAATCGATCGAAGACAACTACCAAGATACTCAACACACAAATCCGAGGCACTCGATATTTCCTACATATTCTAGCACAAGTCATGCCAAAATTCACGGAAAAATCCGGCATGACCTTTGCTAAAATAGGACATATCGAAGCTGAAATTTGCCGAACGGAAATGAATCAACACTCCGCAAAACATAGGCCACTCGAAGGTGTAACCTGCAAACATGACCGGCCACTTGGATATTGAGCAACACAAGATATACATTTCAAAATATCTTATAGGACTCAAATTATTAGGACTCAAATTAGCATGCATTCAATAAGAAAAATTAAATCATCTCATGCGTCAGTACATCGTCGAATATTATCACTAATACATCACGAATAGTGTCATACATATAACATCACTAATACAACTAAAACTCTAGCACACGCCGGGTATCGGCGCGAGCGGTGGACACCTGAGAGAAGGCACCATCACGGGATCATAGCTCCAAAGAGATCCCGGAGAACCTGCCAGGTATTGGAGAACGGCCTGTGCTCCAACGCAAACAAGTAGCGACGGACTGCGCGTCCTCCTCACTGACACGGCGACGCACCACCTCCGCGGAGTCCTCGAGCCTGTGGATCGTCACTGGCCCACTCGACCGCCACCAAAGAAGGTTTGGTTCAACGACAGGCTGGCTCCTCACCAACCTGCGCCCCCGGTAGGTAGCGCCTCCCAGTACCACCCCGGCGGAGCCCAGTCCCGGACATGGCCGATCTGGTCAAGTAGGTGTCGTCCTCCGCCGACTCGACGACGAGGATGCGGGATAGGCATCATCCACGTCGAGGCGGGGAAATTGCTTTAACTAAAAAATCACCTAATTAGTACCTAGTTCTTACTAACTAGTTCTTACTAACTAAATAGAAGAAGGTCAAATTTTACTCGTTTTATTATGCATTAGACTAGTGTTTATTCATCATCTAAGAAAACATCACGTAAGAAAAAATCCCAGCCGCATCTGTATCCAATTCATTTCCTCCCATAGATGAACCCTAACTATTTGATGCAACTAAAATTTGAAGAACCCTATCTAGGCAGAGGTAGGGGAGGGGGAGGAGCAGGCGTGCTCACCTCGATCGGGTGCCTGCAGCGAGAGAGGGGCAGGCGGCGTCGAGGTCGGGCTTGGGGCGGCGTCCGGGGCAGCGTTGAGGTCTGGGCGGCGTCTGGGCGGCGTTGAGGTCGGGGCGGGGCGGCGTTGAACTGGGTCGGGGCGGCGAGAGGGTAAAGTGGAGAGCTGCTGCGATCGACAAAGCGACGGCGTGGCGAGAGCGGAGGATTTCGATTTGGGGGAAGTGGCCGTGGGGAAGGACGAACGTGGTGGTTAAGTCAGAAGTAGCAGTAGCGCGTTCCTGAAAGCGCGCTGCTGCTACATTAGCTACAGCGCGTTCTGGCATACTCGCTACCGCTACAACTTTCTCCTTTTTCCCTTTTTCATTTATTTTTCTTCAGATTTTATTTTTTTTCCTTTCACCTTCTTCTATTTCTTTCATTTTCAGTTACCTTTCTATTTGCTTTTCATTTAATTTTATATCCTTTAGTAGTAGCGAGTTTAGAGCAAAACGCGCTGCTACAAAGAAAGTAGCAGTAGCGCGGTTCCGTATAGATCGCTACTACTATGTGTACCATATCGGCTAAGCCGTGAGAATTTTAGTAGTAACGTGTATTCAGCGAGACGCGCCATCGCTATTTACATTATCTGCAGCAGCGGTTTCGCAAAGCGCTGCTGCTATTTAGCACCAACGTGCTTCTTTGACCCACGCTACTGCTAAAGTTCTGTGTATAAGGTTTTCCCTAGTAGTGCCACCCGGCCCCACAATGGTGGCCGTCGCCTCGGACATATAAATCTGCGCTCCAGAAGGGAGTCGCATCACGACAAGAAGAAGACTGAAAGACAGAGCTAAAGGGAGAAATCAAGGGACTTACGGCAGGCGGCGGGTCATCGCGGGAATACGACCGGTTCTCGTACTGCCAGTCTCCCTCCGACACCTTGAGGTCGGAGATCTCGTTCACCATCCTCGCGACCTCAGCAGTCGGCATCTCCTTCGTGCACAACACCGGCTTCGGCTTGTAGCTCTAGTTGGGCCGAAGCCCAGTAGGAGGGCCGGCCTTGTAGGCTGGCAGGTTGATGAAGTCGACAGTCGGGTCGACGTTCTCAACATAGAAGTAAGATTGCTGCCACAGTTTTACCAACTGTGACACCTTGATTACGAGGAAGGCATTCCCTTTTGCAGGCCGGCGCACGGCGACGAATCCGCCGCACTCGGCCGCCGTGTCCTTGGCAGAGGTGCCCAGATTCCCGTAGAAGAATGCTCCTGTCACATCCCAGCTAGTCCATGCATTAGAGTGTTGCATCATGTCTACTTTCCATCAGAAACTTGAATTTAGGAATTTTCAAAAGCCTCAGAAAACCTCTAAAAAAAACCGACATTTAAATCTTCTCAAATGAGTCCAAGAAAATGTTCCTGTTATTCTACAGAAATATTGGTAAGAGGTAAAATTCAAACCAATATTTTTAGAGTCATAGAAATATTTATTTTGGCCATTTGAATTAATCCAATAACTATTTGCTTTGGATTTATATTTAATACATATTAAATATGACTCCAATAATTCTGGAAGTCTGTGAGTGGCTTTGTATATATTTTAGCAAGCCATATAATAATCTACAGAATTTATGAAAATGATTTAGTTGCTAAACTAAATCAAAACAGAGGAAGAAAAATAGATAACAGAAACACATAAAAGAGAGATAGAATCTTACCTGGCCTCACCTGCGCAGCCCACCAACCGGCCCATCACTGTAGCTGACCGGCCCAGCCCACCACCGCCACCTCCCCTGTCGTCTTCCTCCTTTGCCAGGAGGACGGGCGCGTGCCCGACGCGTGCGCACCGCCGTGCGCCACCTCCTGCTTGCCGCCCGCGCCCCTGGACGTCTGGACGACCTTCACGTCGTTGCCCCGACACCCTGGACCCCTCCATTCGCCCCCAACTCCTCTCCCTCGCCCATTCCCCGCCATGGCCGAAACCTCCATGGACGCGCCGCCGTAACCCCGCGCCCACAGCCACTCCCTCGCTCCATCTCTGCCTCCCCGAGCTCCGTATCCTCTCCAGCTTCATCCTCGATGAGCCAAGCCTCGCCAGACGCCCTGCAGCGCCGCCCCGACGCCTTCTTCTTCCTCAGGTCGCAGAGATAGCCTCCACCGCCCCGCTCGCTCCGGTCCCTCCCCGAGCTCACCGACTCGCTCATCGGGTTCTACGTGAGCTTCTGATCATCCTCCCCCTTTCCGTTCTCTCTCTTGCACGCCGTAGCCGCCACGCCCCTCTCGCCCAACTGTGCCGCCTCCTGCACTCGCCGCCGACACGACTCCGGTGACCATTTGGTCTGGGCGTCGTGTCCAACATGCTCACCGCCTCGCGTAGCTGTTGTAGGTACCTCGAACGCGATACCACGGCCACTGCAGCCCCGTAGCCACAAACACCCGAACACCAGCGCCGCCCCGAGCTCGTTTCCGGCGAGCTCCGGCCGTCCCTGCTGCTGCCGCATGCCTCCCTGGATGCGGGCGAGCCCCAGCTCCCTGCGCGTGCTCTCGGCCGCCCGTTTGGTCGCCGGAGACGCAAACCCGAGCCCCTCCACCGCGTCTGGCCTCGCCGGCGTCATGTCGCCGGTGGGTTTGACCCCGCTGACCGTTGACTGGGTGGGCCCAGTTTGACTCCCTGGGTCACTGACGTGTGGGCCACCCTTGTTAATTATTAGTTAGCTTAGTTCAGCGCTAATTAACCTAGATTAGTGCTTAACCTAACACTAACTAACTCTGTTTAGTTAGTTAACTAACCACTGACACGTGGGTCCCACAGGTCAGGTTTGACCTGGCCGACCCAGTTGAGCGCGGATGTCACCCTGACGCAGTGCTGGCGCATTAATTCAATTACTGGAATTATTCTTATACTGGAAATTCCAGAAAATAACTAAAACTTCTAAAAATCATAGAAAATCAACCGTAGCTCCAAATCAAATAAATGATATATGAAAAATGATCAGAAAAATCCAATCTATCCATATGCACTGGTTTCATGCATGTTAGAACACACAAACCTTGCTGTTTAGGTGAAACAAGTTAATGCACTATTATGACCTATTAAAATGGGTTTGCATTTGAATCTTCGGTTCAAGTGGACTCATCTCAATCTCTTCTAGCTTGAATTAGCCAAAACACATTCTTATTGCCATGTCATAGCATGCATCATGTTGTGCATTGCATTGATCGTGTTTCTTCTCTATTTGTCGGTGTTGTTCCCCCTCGGTAGACATTGTACCGACGTTGTGATCGTTGACATTGATGAAGACTCAATGCTATCTTCAGAAGTGCCAGGCAAGCACCCCCTTGTTCATTCCGATACAATCCTACTCTCTCGCTCCTACTCTCTTTTACTGCATTAGGACAACAACGATTCATCTGTTACTTGCTGCGGTAGCTGAACCCCTTTATCCTCTGCATGACCTGTCGTTGCCACAGTAAATAGATGAAACCCACTAGCATGAGTAGGAGTTGTTTGAGCCCCGATGTGCCTACTCATTCATGCTTGTTTGTCATGCCTGCTACTGCTTAGACTTGAGTCAGGTCTGATTCATCGGAGATGAATCGAAGGTGTGTGAACATGTCCTACTGTTGAGAGCCAAGTGTGTGAACACGATTTGGTAAAGGTAGCAGTGAGAGGCCATGTAGGAGTACATGGTGTGTTGTCTCATTGAAACCGTCCTCAGGAACTGAGATCTGTGTTTGTGATCCATGAACAGTTACTACCACACATTGGGATCCTTAACTGACTCACTCGGTTTCTTAACCACCCTTGTTGTTTGTCCAGGAGTTGCAACTAGTTTCTGGTGTTTGTAGGATATGTGTTGGAGGCCGTGCGTAGTGCTGACCCTAGGGGTGGGCTATGATGCGGTAGATACACCATGGCACGGTGTACCGGGCGCCCGTTTGGTGTCTCGGGAACCCTGCTCACATCGTTCGGGGCCGTATGTGTAAACCTCGGCCGGACTCCCAGCGGATGGAACCTGAATTGGCGATAAACCTGGACTAGAGACTTGAGTGTTTAGGTAGGCCGTGGCCGACACCCTCGCCAGGCTTCCGCTTGAAGGTTGCCGAGATACATGACATGTACATGGCGGTAAGTGGCGAGAGCGTGTTTGAAGAAGTACACCCCTACAGGGTTAACATCATCTATTCGAATAGCCATGTCCGCGGTAAAGGACTTCTGGGTTGCCTATAACAGTTCATAGACAAGTGGAAGTCGATACTCTAAAATATGCAAGATAAGCGTGAGTGCTATGGATGGCGTTCTCGTAGGGAGATGGGAGCGGATCCATAGTGGTGTATTGATATGGTGAATATGTGGACTCATGTGCGCCACCTCAAAAGAGTTACTTGCAGTAGTAGTTCAGGATAGCCACCGAGTCAAAGCTGGCTTGCTGCAGTTAAACCCCACCATCCCCTTTGTTGATAATGATGCATATGTAGTTAATTCTGATGTAAGTCTTGCTGGGTACATTTGTCCTCACGTTTGCCTATTTTATGTTTTTGCAGAGAGACTTCGGTCTCGTTAGTAGTTCCGCGTGAACTTCGACGTTTAGCTTGCTACCTCACCTACGATCTTGTGCCCTTGGTAGGATCTGGTAGATAGTCAGGCTTCCCAGCCTTTTTTCCATTTGTAGATGTCTGTACTCAGACATGTTAAGCTTCCGCTTGTACTTTGATTTGTATGCTCTAACACTACAACAAGAACCCCCCTTCAACAACGCATTGATGCGTTGTCGTATGTCCATATAACCGTTGCTAAGGCCTACACCAACGGATTATTATGCGTTGCCGTTGGTGGCGTTGCAAGGGTCTACAACAACGTATATAATTGTGTTGGTAATCGACATGAAGAAGCGTTGCACGATAGCAACGGATATAGTTGCAGTCTAACAACACTTCATATGCATTGGTGGGAAACCTAAGCGAACCGATTTTGAAATGGGCACAACAGATTAGTGCGACCCTTCGATTTAGTAATTCATACAGTATCAACAATAAATTACTAGACCAAGACCAATAGCACACATTAGCAGAAAATCAAGTAAACAGAAATATCTCATTTATTAAATCCGAGTCGGTTGCATTACATGGAACACAATCCAAAAAATATATACATGATTCCTGTACATTGACCATGAAAGTTTCATTCTATAGCGTTGATGTAAAACTATCTAGTAGTATCCCCATTCTCCACCTTGCAATCAACAACTTGGTCATGCGCCATCCATTTATCTAGGTGATCTACAAAAACAACAAAAAGCTTACATGAGTGGATGCATCATTAGAGAAAGAAGAGAATATGTTATCAATACTTCTAGCAAAAAAGAAAGAAACAAGAGAAGCAACATGCAAAGGTTGAAGGCCATGAGATAACTAATTTAGCTGCATGACCAATACTTCTGATATTTTTGAATGGTCATATCAACTGATCATATTTTTCTAATATAGCATCAACACACATTGCTCATAATTCATTTCCAAAGTTAACAACCTCAGTTTTACATTCTAGGTCGGTACTTACCAGTGTAACAATCAGATTTTCTATCGGCCAACAGGGACATGGATTTTGCTAATATATTTCCCCAAATTTGAAGATCCTAATCAATATTCACCATTTATATATCTCTGAAAATCAAGGACACTATGAGAATACAATCGAAATATGGTCTATGAAGAGGTGATTACTAAAACGATTTTACCTTTGGTTATTGTAGAGACACAACTTGATGTACAGGAAGTCCCGAGTAGACCTAATATAAGAATCAAGAATAAAAAATATCCCACTAATAACAATATAGAATATATAGCTTGTTCTGCTGCCATTATCAAACTGATGTTCATGCATGCTAAATGGAATTATCAACAACAATGTACATGTACAGGTTGCATAGCAAAGCATAATCTTTGTATGATGAATATATTATACCTGTATAGAAATTACTTTCCATAAACCACTTTTCAAATACTCCCATATTACTTGAGTACATCATGTTTTGTACCGAAACGCAAAGGGATATCTAGATATATACATAGGTCATACAAATCGTTTACACTATTCGACATCCCGTACACATAGTTTGATAAAAAATAATCAGAATAAAATTTAAATACCAATAGTACTAAAGTTCCTACAATACATATATAGAGAGGGACACACGAGTATCTCTATCTCTCTTCCTGCTTGAGCATGGATCCAAATTAGAGATATTAGAAAGAGGGTCTTGTCTGGGGTTTCTAGTTACTAAGTCAGCTGGGAGTTGCATGAGAATTAGACACGAACACAATCAATAGGCAGAAAAGACAAGTGGACAGTGGATGTACCAGACTGTGGTTGCAGACGGAATTGTTATGGACTCTGCGCAACTCCCGCGAGAAGAATTGATTCAAGCTACATGCTTCTTTGAACAGAACCCCTAAATATCACATAAACCATTAATTGTTAAGTTTCATTACAGAAGAATACAAACACAATGAAACTACAACAACACAGGAAAACTACTACTAGATTTTTTATGCAGCTGGTTATTGAGAATGTTTATTAGTCCTTCTATTCACAGCTCACAAGCGGTTATGTATGACATGATCCTGCTCCTATTGACGTACTAAGTATGCTGATCCTTGGGTGGCGTAATTTCTCATAGATGTGTGCTTTCAGTTTGAGATTGGTGTTACAACTGCTAAAAAGTTAAATGCATAGTTTTAATTTAACTCATAATGCATACTAAAAATAAAAGGGAATTCTTCTAATAGTACAAGAATCCAGTCATTTCATTTGTCACCAAAACTAAATTACTGAATTGTAATGGTTGTCAGTAGGCAAAAACAGTTCCTCATTTTGGATAAATATCGTGTCATTTGCTTAGTACCTATTCAGAGGAACTCATCATAAATGGAGTACCAAACTCGCATATGGTGCCGTTTATTTTGTTCCTATTTCAGAGAAATGGACATACAAACAGTTCTTGGAAGCATATTTTTTTTAGAACGATTAGGTGCAGGCACACAAGAGATTATTGTTAGCTTGTGATTCACCAGATCAAAACGACAATGTCAAGCTAAATCAGGTCTCGAGGACTTAACTTGGACAGGGGCGGTCTGAATTTGGCACCTACTTTTTTCCTACAAAAGTGGACTTTTAAAATATAATTCACGAATTAAGCTCTCAAGATGAACAACTCCCAAATTTTATTATAGGAACAATTATTTCTCAAACTAGACTACAGTTCATTGCGGTGCTTTCCTCTTTCATATCTGACGCATACTCATCAACTTCCAATCGGCACACATACTTGCATATATCAACCAGAAGAGAACACACACTACTTGCATATCTATCGGTAGAGAAGATGTGGGAGAATTTTAACTAGTATTAGAATGCACAGCCGCGACGGTCCTTCACAGAGACGAGGCACAGTCAAGAGTTCAGCCATGGTGGAGAGGGACGCCGAGGCGGCGCTTGGGGGAAGGCATCGGCCGTCTGCCGTATCGGAGGGTCGGGCGGTGGCGTCGAACAACAGTAAGACGCCGGGGAAGGGGCACGGAGGCGGTGCGCGTGCTGTGCGTTGTGCCCTCGGACTCGCGCAGGAGGAGCAGTGGGCATGCAGGTGGGTAGCGGTGAGAAGGAGAAGAGAAGACGGGAGGAGTGCCTTACTGAACCGCCGGCGCTGAAGTCGAGGTAGCCGGGGTGGAGCAGCACCCTCGATCCCCAGTCGACTCCCGCGCGTGCGGAGACGCCGGGCCGTCGGACCAGATGAGGCGCGGCTCTGGCGACCCATGATTGCTGGGGCGGGGAGAATTGGAGAGGAGCCAGGGGCGCCGTGGCGAGGAGATAAGATCAATTTTTTTCTAGAGATCTGCTTGACTGCGTGATATTTGCACGGAGGATGTACAGATAATGTGGAGGTGGGTAGTGGAGGTTAGCTCTTCGTGGAACGTGGGAGGTGGACCCAACAACGCATGCAATTATTTCGTTGGTATATATGTGTTGCTATACGTGTGTTTTTGTTGTAGTGTAAATGTTGGCTCATGAGACCCCTGTTTGTAATATCTCGCTCCTCGGAGCCTAAAGAATACATACTTGAGTCGTAGAGTTATGTTCTGATGCCATGTTGTATTTACACATATCGAGCATATTGTGTGTATGTCTGAAATGCTTGGTATGTGTGGGATCTGACTATCTAGTTGTTTATCCTTAGTAGCCTTTCTTACAGAGAAATGTCTCCTAGTGCTTCCAGTGAGCCATGGTAGCTTGCTACTGCTCCGGAACACTTAGGCTGGCCAGCATGTGTCCTTCTTCGTTCCTGTGTCTGTCCCTTCGGGGAAATGTCACGCGATGAATACCGGAGTCCTGTTAGCCTGCTACAGCCCGATTCACCGGAGTCCTGCTAGCCCAGTGCTATAGCCTGGATTCACTCGCTGATGACCGACACGTTCAATGCCGGGTCATGGATGCCTGTCCCTGTAAGTTCGTGCCTTTTTGGGTTTACGACTAGCCATGTCAGCCCGGGCTCCTTATCATATGGATGCTAGCGACACTATCATATACGTGTGCCAAAAGGCGCAAATGGTCCCGGGCAAAGGTAAAGCGACACCCGTGGGAATACCGTGCGTGAGGCCGCAAAGTGATATGAGGTGTTACATGCTAGATTGATGTGGCATTGAGTCGGGGTCTTGACAGCTCCCCACAGCTCGAGTGTGGGGAGGATGCCGATGTAGCCCTCGCACGCCGTGATGAAGTCGGAGAGCAGGGTCACAGTGTTGGGCATTAGATGATGAGGTTGGACATGTTTGAAGTCGAGGAACGAGCGGAGGAAGCCGCTCACCGGAAGGTCGAACTGTCACGCCCAAGATGCGACCCTATCCTAAAGGAACTCGAAGGTCCCACCAAGGATAGAAGCGCATCTTGAAGACACTTTTGCAAGGTGGATATCATTACATCAACATTACATAATAGATGGGGATACATACAAAAGGCATACAATGCCACACGAATACAACATCATCTCGTACATAAGATCACCATCCGAGTACGGATGAAACACAAACAGAAACTCAAACGACAACCACCACTAGCCCAGTGCCGCCGACCGAACCTATCCCCGATCAAGAAGAAGCGGAAGAAGAACTCCAAACAAGCAACATCACTCTTGGCCATGATCATCGTGATAACCTGTACCGCAATCGTTGTTGTAGTAATCAGGAGCCACGAGGACTCAAAGCAATCCCATTACCATGGGTATCAAGACTAGCAAAGCTTAATGGGAAAGGAAGGGGTAAAGTGGTGAGGTTGCAGCAGCGACTAAGCAAGTATGGTGGCTAACCAACGCAAATAAGAGCGAGAAGAGAACAAGCGGAACGGTCGTGAAGCTAGCAATGATCAAGAGGTGATCCTGAACTCCTACTTACGTCAATCATAACACAGAAACCGTGTTCACTTCTCGGACTCCGCCGAGAAGAGACCATCATGGCTACACACGCGGTCGATGCATTTTAATTTGGATCTGGTGTCAAGTTATCTACAACCGGACATTAACAAATTCCCATCTGCCACATAACCGTGGGCACGGCTCTCGAAAGTTTATACCCTGCAGGGGTGTCCCAACTTAGCACATGATAAGCCCTCGCTAGCAACGAAGGATATTCCTTCTCCCAGGAAGACCCGATCAGTCTCGGAATCCCGGTTTACAAGACATTTCGACAATGGTAAAACAAGACCAGAAAAGCCGCCCGATGCGCCGGCAATCCCGATAGGAGCTGCACATATCTCGTTCTCGTGGCAACACCGGATAGGTCACCACGAGTAAAACCAGACCTCAAGTTGCCCCGAGGGGACCCCGCATCTGCTCGTTCGCACCAAAGACTTAGAGAAGCAATCGCCCGGGGCTAAAATAAAGATGACCCTCGGGTTGGCAGACCCAAGGGAAGGGTATAGGTGGTGGTGAGGCAAATGGTAAAACCAAGGATGGGCCTTGCTGGACAAGTTTTATTCAAAGCGAACTGTCAAGGGGGTCCCATAAATCACCCGACCGCGTAAGGAATGCAAAATCCGGGAACATAACACCAGTATGACGGAAACTAGGGCGGCAAGAGTGGAACAAAACACCAGGCATAAGGCCGAGCCTTCCACCCTTTACAAAATATATAGATGCATTAATAATATAAGAGATATTGTGATATCCCAACATAACCCTGTCCACCATGGAGCAATCTTCAACTTCACCTACAACTAGCAACGCTATAAGAGGGGCTGAGCAAAAGCGGTAACATAGCCAAACAATGGTTTGCTAGGAAGGGTGTCAAAGATTAGAGGTTCATGGCAATTTGGGAGGCTTGATGAGCAAAAGATAGGTACCACAGCATAGCGATAGAATGAAGCAACTAGCATAGCAATGATAGTAGTGAGATCCAGGGCAGCGGTCATCTTGCCTGAAATCCCGCAAGGAAGAAGAACGAGTCCATGAAGAAGATGAAGCCACGAAGACGAACCACACGTAGACGAAAGCATCCTCACGATGGCAACGAAACGGGAACTATCGAGAAGAAGCACACAACATGGTAAACACACCACACATAGACAAGACGTGATGCACAACAAGCATGATGCATGACAAAGCTATATGAGGCTACTCATGGCAAGAGATGATGCAAACAAGAACAACACATCAAGGCAAGTTTAAATGAGGCCGGAAACTACATATAACAATTCCGGTAAGTCCTCATATGCAAATTTCGAAATTGGTCCAGAACTGAATAAACCTTATGTTCAAGTTGTTAAACAGCAAGTTAAGATGCACCAAGATGATCTACACGAAATTCTAGTCAAGTTACATATAAAGTTCATTAGATTGGGAGCTACGGCCTAGAAGATATGAGCAAAGCATGTTAAACATGGCATTGATGCAAAATGCATACAAACATCAAGCAAACACCTCAAAACAAGGATGCTACATGATAATATGAAACTACATGCAAAATCAAGCAAGTTTCATATAGAACACACTCAAAACGGAGCAACGGTGTAACACACATGAAACAAGATATGACAACAATCTGTCCATAACAGCAACTAGGCATATTGCAAGCATCCAAACAATAAGCTACAGCACCCCAACATAAGAACAAAAGGCATGAGCATGAATTACAGGTAAAGGACAACAAAACATGAACACTGACCTATCTCCAGAAACTACTAGAACATGCTCAAAAAGACATGGGAAGATTGCAAATAATAACAGTTTCAGACTTTAGCATAAATAACATCAGGTTGCAATGTTTAGAGCTATCAAACAACATGTTACAGGAACTTATCATGGCAAACAAAGGCATGGCATGAATCTACTAATTGCATAGATCAAAAGTCCCTTACTGACCATCAGCCAAAAAGGATCAAAAGATAAGATGGCACCAATGTAAATATGGCAAGTTATATTACAGATTCATACATGGCAGGAACAACAATAAGTAGGCATGTTCGTGAGCTTGAACCACTCACCACAGAGCAATACATGGCATGGCAAGGTAACCAACAGTAAGAAGACATGTTTGTGAAGCTAAGCATGGCAAGAGCAAGTTCATAGGATGCATGGATCACTAGCAAACAATCATGGAAACATTGAACTTAATGTTAACAGGCTGACAACAACTTTATTTAGCAACATTGGAGCAAGATTACAATAAGCTACAGCAGGCTATAAATGCAACCAGGGGCATGATTGTATAGAGCAAGACATGTATAACAAAACATCCTTAGTGAACATCTCCAAAATAATGCACGAAATGACTTGTAGCAGCAGGTTTACATAGCAACAAAATATAACAGAATCTGTCAGGAAAACAGCAACAGCAAGTACCCTACTTAACAAGCTTGATGCACTCAGCACACAACTCACAAAAATACATGGATGGAACCCCTGGAAAAATGGCATTGCATAGATCAAAACACATGTAGAGCTCATGCTCATAAGATGCACACATCAATCATGGCAAAAATGACAAAAGAGCATGTTATAACAGTTTCAGCAGATTAACATCAACATGCACTCTTCCAACAGCATTTAGGGCATCAATATGAGCTCAAATGAAAATGATGCAATGAGATGAAATGAAGTACTCGTTGAGGCGACCAATTTGACATATTACACGCACGAAACGGAGCTACGGATGCAGAGATACGATGCGATGAACATGGCATGATAAAGTTGCAGATTCGGGGATAGTGGAAATTTACCTCCCGAAAACGAATCTAGGGTTTCGGGGCACGCATCCCGAGGATGGCCGGGACAAAGGAAGACGCCGGGGACGGGGCGGATCGGGCCGGGTCGATGCAGAGGGGGACCCGGGCGGCGGCGACGTGGTCTCCGGCGAGGTTGTCGCCGGCGGGGCGGCGGATCCGGCCGGCTCGCTCTCCAGGTCGGATCTGGCGATGGGCGGCGGCGGAGCACCCGGGTGGCGCTGGGCGAGGGCGGTCGCGGGCGGCGCGGTAGAGAAGGCGGCCGGCGGGGCGCAAGGGCGAGCCGCCGGGAGGTGGCGCTGCACGGGCGCCATGGAGGCGGCGCGGCGACCCGGCTGGGAGGGCTCATGATGGGCGCGCGGGCCAGCGGCGGAGGGAGGGCGTGAGGCCACGTGGCGGGCGGCCACTGCTGCGGGGCGGCGGCGGGTTTCGTCCGGCGGCGCGCGGACGTGTCCGTCGGCGGGAGGAGGAAGATGGCTAGGGTTTGGACCCGAAATTTCGGAGGAGGCCATATATTTATAGGTAGAGGGAGCTAGGAGGCTCCAAATGAAGTGCGGTTTTCGGCCACGCGATCGTGATCGAACGACCGAGAGCATGGAGGGGAGTTGGATGTGTTTTGGGCCACTTTGGAAGGGGTGTTGGGCTGCACACAAAAGAGGCCTTTACGGTTACCCGGTTAACCGTTGGAGTACCAAACGACCTCCAAATGGCACGAAACTTGATAGGCGGACTACCGGTGGTATACCAAGGCCGCTTGGAAAACCTCGGGCCATTTCGAGAAATTTTAACACCCACACAAGAGAAGAGGCAAAGAGGGGAACACCGGAGGGCATAGGAGTGCCGGATTGCAAAACTGACAACGGGGAAAATGCTCGGATGCATGAGATGAACATGAATGCAAAATGAGATGCACATGATGACATGATATGAAATGCATAAGATGACATGGCAAAGTGAAACACGCAAGCGAATGACATGGCAACGACGGCGAATAACTGGCAGACACCTGGCGCATCAAATCCGGGGCGTTACAACACTCCTCCACTAACAAGAGATCTCGTCCCGAGATCTTAGGACCGAGACGGAGTGGAAAAAAAGGATGAGGTGAAACAAGAATACAAGAGAAGAAGAAAGGAATCGAGAGCACTCGTGAAGAAGAGAGGAACGACAAGAATGATGAGAATCGAATGCTCACGGAATCAAATAGACTAAGAAATCACTCATTCTAACCGGATTGGTTAGAATGAGAAAAGAAACGGATAAGATTGAAAGGATTTAGGCAGCACCCTGACTGAATATGGAAAGAATAGAACATGAACTAGAGAGGATGGAATGATACTTGATAAACTCTTGAAGAATGAATTAAATCATGAAGAACCACCATGACGAACTCCGGTGACAAAAGGATGCTGAGATAGAAATGAAGGATGAAAGAATAAGATGAGCCTTGCGATGATTTAGATGGAGGTTCCGACAAAATGGCTGAGGAAATTTGAACTCTGGAAAAGAAAAGATGAAAACACTTGGAAATAGAATTTATTCCTCACGAACAAACTCCGAAGGAAGGGATTAGTCACTTGGGTGAAATAAGAATAAGATTTATTGTATGTTTATCCTTCATCAAATTAAATTGATGACAAGCAATGGATTTTTCATACTACTTATTCTTCTTGCAAAAGAATTGAGAAGTGACATATCGCAAACTAGACAAGGTCTTCATGAACCACCGGTAGGATTGGAAAGAACGAATGGATTAATATGATAAACAAAGAAAAAGAATCTTGAATGAACCACCGTAAGAATTCAAAAATGACTGATGAAAGAGACTTAATCACCGGAAAGAATTAGAAGAACAAATATGCTTGAGGGGATTTAGATGCAAAAGAACAAGGAGATAATGAGCTGATTAAAGAACACTTGAACGAAGCACCGGGTTAAGTAGAGAACGATAACTGGAATGATGGCCTCCGGTGAAAAGAAATGGAAAAACAACTCTTGACATACTCCGGATGGGTAAGAAAGAATATCTGACAAACGGAATAATTTGAGAGGATAACAAGAAGCTAGAACCATAAATCTTCGGAAGAACGGACAAGATTTGGAGAAAAAACTCTTCTTCGGTCTTCAAATGATGACGAGAAACACCACCAAAATTACTGAGATACTCCGGGAGAATGAAAAGCAAAGAGGTTGACCCAAAAATGAAAAGAATTTAAATGAGATCTTGGAGAAGGCATGTGACTGATGGAATCCATTCTTACGTCACACTTTGAAAAGAATTAGAGAATAACTCCGGGAAATCAGAAGAGTCAGGTAAGATCCTGGGAAAAGACTTGTGGGTTAGGGCCCACTAAAGAGAAAAAACACCGTTGAAAAGGATTGTTGAACAGATAGATGATGTACCGGAATGATTGAGATATTTGCATGAGGTGACAACCTCGAATTAATTGGAACACCGACGAATCTCCTGAGATGTCTTGAGCACTCCGGAAGGATAAACTGGCGAGAGGCGAACGAGCAAGGAGGACACTTGATCCAAGGAAAAGAATATGATCAACCCGAA
The DNA here is from genome assembly GCA_021437245.1 of Aegilops speltoides. Classification (NCBI taxonomy): domain Eukaryota; kingdom Viridiplantae; phylum Streptophyta; class Magnoliopsida; order Poales; family Poaceae; genus Aegilops; species Aegilops speltoides. The sequence continues at coordinate 222,502,689 of CM038142.1, read as the reverse complement.
AAACTTGAATTAGGTCCACCGGAGAAGAAAAGAGATGAAGAATGCCAAACAAAAGAGAATTCACCGGTTGAAATAATTGATGGAAGACTGAAGAGACTCCACACGAATGAAATTGATGGTCGAAAGAGACTCAGACACCGGAAAGAGGAGGGTGGGAGGGCGGGAAAACAAGGGCAACTTGAAAGGGGAAACCGACGAATATCTAGAAGAGAAAAACACCGGTTGAAATCATTGAGGAAAGAAGGCAAAGACTTCACACAATTAGGATGGATACTCGATTACGGACTCTGGCTTCGAGAAGACAAAAGGGTGGGCGGGTGGGAAAAGAAGACAACGGAGGATTGAACTTGGCAAAGATGAAGAGGCTCGAGTCGACCTGACGAGAAATGCACCGGATAAAAAGAGCTGAGGAACAACGAACGAAAAACTAACCACGTGATCCTAAAGAAAATTTTGAACGGGAAGAGGAGTAGTTCAAAACACCTACGTCAAGATTCCTCACCAGAGCGACGAAGGGGCTGAGGAGTAAAAAGAATTCCTACTCTTCGATATAACTAGACTCCGAAAACAGTTTTCTTCTAGACTCGACAACGGCCAAACTACACGATCAATCAAGGGGCTCCTAGGGTCGGTCGAGGCTCGATACTAACTTGTCACGCCTAAGATGCGACCCTATCCTAAAGGAACTCGAAGGTCCCACCAAGGATAGAAGCGCATCTTGAAGACGCTTTTGCAAGGTGGATATCATTACATCAACATTACATAATAGATGGGGATACATACAAAAGGCATACAATGCCACACGAATACAACATCATCTCATACATAAGATCACCATCCGACTACGGATGAAACACAAACAGAAACTCAAACGACAACCACCCTGCTAACCCAGGCTGCCGACCTGGAACCTATCCCCTGATCGAAGAAGAAGCGGAAGAAGAACTCCAAACAAGCAACATCGCTCTCGCGTCATGATCATCGCATAACCTGTACCTGCAACTATTGTTGTAGTAATCTGTGAGCCACGAGGACTCGGCAATCCCATTACCATGGGTATCAAGACTAGCAAAGCTTAATGGGAAAGGAAGGGGTAAAGTGGTGAGGTTGCAGCAGCGACTAAGCAAGTATGGTGGCTAACCAACGCAAATAAGAGCGAGAAGATAACAAGCGGAACGGTCGTGAAGCTAGCAATGATCAAGAGGTGATCCTGAACTCCTACTTACATCAATCATAACACAGAAACCGTGTTCACATCCCGGACTCCGCCGAGAAGAGACCATCACGGCTACAGACGCGGTTGATGCATTTTAATTCGGATCTGGTGTCAAGTTATCTACAACCAGACATTAACAAATTCCCATCTGCCACACAACCGCGGGCATGGCTCTCGAAAGTTTATACCCTGCAGGGGTGTCCCAACATAGCCCATGATAAGCTCTCGCGATCAACGAAGGATATTCCTTCTCCCAGGAAGACCCGATCAGTCTCGGAATCCCGGTTTACAAGACATTTCGACAATGGTAAAACAAGACCAGCAAAGCCGCCCGATGCGCCGACAATCCCGATAGGAGCTGCACATATCTCGTTCTCAGGGCAACACCGGATAGGTCAGCCTCCGAGTAAAACCAGACCTCGAGTTGCCCCGAGGGGGCCCGACAGTCTGGCCGGTTCAGACCAGCAATTAGAGAAGCACTGGCCCGGGGGGGCTAAAATAAAGATGACCCCCGGGTTGGCCGACCCAAGGGAAGGGTATAGGTGGTGGTGAGGCAAATGGTAAAACCAAGGTTGGGCCTTGCTGGACATGTTTTATTCAAAGCGAACTGTCAGGGGGGTCCCATAAATCACCCGACCGTGTAAGGAACGCAAAATCCGGGAACATAACACCGGTATGACGGAAACTAGGGCGGCAAGAGTGGAACAAAACACCAGGCATAAGGCCGAGCCTTCCACCCTTTACCAAATATATAGATGCATTAATAATATAAGAGATATTGTGATATCGCAACATAACCCTGTCCACCATGGAGCAATCTTCAACTTCACCTGCAACTAGCAACGCTATAAGAGGGGCTGAGCAAAAGTGGTAACATAGCCAAACAATGGTTTGCTAGGAAGGGTGTCAAAGGTTAGAGGTTCATGGCAATTTGGGAGGCTTGATGAGCAAAAGATAGGTAACGTAGCATAGCGATAGAACGAAGCAACTAGCATAGCAATGATAGTAGTGAGATCCAGGGTAGCGGTCATCTTGCCGGAAATCCCGCAAGGAAGAAGAACGAGTCCATGAAGAAGATGAAGCCACGAAGACGAACCACACGTAGATGAACGCATCCTCACGATCGCAACGAAACGGGAACTATCGAGAAGCACACAACATGGTAAACACACCACACATAGACAAGACATGATGCACAACAAGCATGATGCATAACAAAGCTAGATGAGGCTACTCATGGCAAGAGATGATGCAAATAAGAACAACACATCAAGGCAAGTTTAAATGAGGCCGGAAACAACATATAACAATTCCGGTAAGTCCTCATATGCAAATTTCGAAATTGGTCCAGAACTGAATGAACCTTATGTTCAAGTTGTTAAACAGCAAGTTAAGATGCACCAAGATGATCTACACGAAATTCTAGTCAAGTTACATATAAAGTTCATTAGATTCGGAGCTACGGCCTAGAAGATATGAGCAAAACAAGTTAAACATGGCATTGATGCAAAATGCATAAAAACATCAAGCAAACACCTCAAAACAAGAATTCAACATGATAATATGAAACTACATGCAAAATCAAGCAAGTTTCATATAGAGCACACTCAAAACGGAGCAACGGTGTAACACACACATGAAACAAGATATGACAACAATCTGTCCATAACAGCAACTAGGCATATTGCAAGCATCAAAACAACAAGCTACAACACCCCAACATAAGAACAAAAGGCATGAGCATGAAGTACAGGTAAAGTACAACAAAACATGAACACTGACCTATCTCCAGAAACTACTAGAACATGCTCAAAAAAACATGGGAAGATTGCAAATAATAACAGTTTCAGACTTAAGCAGAAATAACATCAGGTTGCAATGTTTAGAGCTATCAATTAACATGTTACAGGAACTTATCATGGGAAACAAAGGCATGGCATGAATCTACTAATTGAATAGATCAAAAGTCACTTACTGACCATGAGCCAAAAGGGATCAGAAGATAAGATGGCACCCATGTAAACATGGCAAGTTATATTGCAGATTCATACATGGCAGGAACAACAATAAGTAGGCATGTTCGTGAGCTTGAACCACTCACCACAGAGTAATACATGGCATGGCAAGGCAACCAACAGTAAGAATACATGTTTGTGAAGCTAAGAATGGCAAGAGCAAGTTCATAGGATGCATGGATCACTAGCAAACAATCATGGAAACATTGAACTTATTGTTAATAGGCTGACAACAACTTTATTTAGTAACTTTGGAGCAAGATTACAACAAGCTACAGCAGGCTATAAATGCAACCAGGGGCATGAATGGATAGAGCAAGTCATGTATAACAAAACATCCTTAGTGAGCATCTCCAAAATAATGCACGAAATGACTTGTAGCAGCAGGTTTACATAGCAACAAAATATAACAGAATCTGTCAGAAAAACAGCAACAGCAAGTACCCTACTTAACAAGCTTGATGCACTCAGCAAACAACTCACAAAAATACATGGATGGCACCCCTGGAAAGATGGCATGGCATAGATCAAAACACATGTAGAGCTCATGCTCATAAGATGCACACATCAATCATGGCAAAAATGACAAAAGAACATGTTATAACAGTTTCAGCAGATTAACATCAACATGCACTCTTCCAATAGCATTTCGGGCATCAAGATGAGCTCCACTGAAAATGACGCAATGAGGTGAATTGAAGTACTCGTTGAGGCGAACAATTTGACATATTACACGCAGGAAACGGAGCTACGGATGCGGAGATACGATGCGATGAACATGGCATGATAAAGTTGCAGATTCGGGGACTGTGGAAATTTACCTCCCGAAAACGAATCTAGGGTTTCGGGGCACGCATCCCGAGGATGGCCGGGGCAATGGAAGACGTCGGGGACAGGGCGGATCGGGCCGGGTCGATGCAGAGGGCGACCCGTGCGGCGGCGACGTGTTCTCCGGCGAGGTTGTCGCCGGCGGGGGCGGCGGATCTCGCTGGCTCGGGCTCTGCGCCGGATCTGGCGATGGGCGGCGGCGAGCACTGCGGGGACGGCACGCCTGCAGCGCGGGCAGGGAAGGCGGCGGGGCGGCGGCGGCGGGCGAGCCGCCGGGAGGTGGCATCGGCACGGCGCCCATGGAGGCGGCGCGGCGACCGGGCCGGGAGGGCTCGCGATGGGCAGCGGCGGGCGGGCGGCGGAGGGAGGGCGCGAGGCCACGTGGTGGGCGGCCACCGCTGCGGGCGGCGGTGGGTTTCATCCGGCGGCGCGCGGACGTGTCCGTCGGCGGGAGGTGGAAGATGGCTAGGGTTTGGACCCAAAATTTCGGCGGAGGCCACATATTTATAGGTAGAGGGAGCTAGGAGGCTCCAAATGAAGTGCGGTTTTCGGCCACGCGATCGTGATCGAACGAACGAGAGCATGGAGGGGAGTTGGATGGGTTTTGGGCCACTTTGGAAGGGGTGTTGGGCTGCACACAAAAGAGGCCTTTACGGTTACCCGGTTAACCGTTGGAGTACCAAACGTCCTCCAAATGGCACGAAACTTGATAGGCGGTCTACCGGTGGTATACCAAGGCCGCTAGGCAAACCTCGGTCCATTCCAAGAAAGTTTAACACCCGCACAAGAGAGGAGGCAAAAAGGGGAACGCCGGAGGGCATAGGAGTGCCGGATTGCAAAACGGACAACGGGGAAAATGCTCGGATGCATGAGATGAACACAAATGCAAAATGAGATGCACATGATGACATGATATGAAATGCATAAGATGACATGGCAAAGTGCAACACGCAACCAAATGACATGGCAACGACGGCGAATAACTGGTAGACACCTGGCGCATTGAATCCGGGGCGTTACCCGAAGCCATGGAGGAAGTGCTAGCGGAAGACGACCCCCTCGTTCCCATTCGGCACCGGCGAAATCTCCTCCGACGGCGGCACCCGCGCCTTGACGAACACCGCGTTGGGCATCCGGTGCGTGTCTCGGAGGAACGAGATGTGGTCTTCCGTCAACGTCTTTCCATCCCAGTCGCCGCCCTTCTCGCGCGCCATGGCCTCAGGCGGGGCCGCGAAGGGAGGCGGACCGCGTCGGCGGCGAACGGCGGCAGCCCCACGGCAAGCACGGAGCGGCAGCAGCAACAATGGCGGAGAGAGCAGAAGGAGGAAGAGAGTGTGGGAGGGGGCACACGTGCTCCACCGCACCCCTCCCTCCCCCTACTTATAGCCCTCGGGCTACGAAGCCGAGGGGGCGGGGCGTGGGATTGTGGGATTAACTACGCACACGACCCCACGACCCCCCGTTTACCGCGCACACTTACCGTGCCTTGAACGCTCGTGGGAATCGCAACCGCAAACCTCGGCACAGCGGATCCGCTCGCGTGCTGAGGCCCGGTAGTGGCGGGCTCAGCCCACAGTCACGTCCCATTGGGAGCGTGGGGTGGCAGGCTGGACGAGCTGGCGTGCGCTGCGTGGCGTATCTGTGGCGGGCGGTGGCCCTGGGAAACTTAACAGGCACGCCACCTGTTTTCCTGCCTTGGAGTTCAAAAACGACCAACAATCCTGCCTAGTCAAAGCCGACTCCAGCAGTCGACCCACCGCAAGGCGGATCGAACATTCTCCCAGAGCTCAGTGAGGGGGGAAGACGCTGAGACACTATGGCCCCTCGACCACGACGTCTCACCGGCTTCGGGGACTACTGTCAGAGTAATGGGCCACGGGTAGCCTCACTCGAGACCCCGAACATGTCAAAACTTTGGGCCGGCTTCATCTCGCAGTGTCCCGAGCTGAAGCTCCGCCCTCCGGGGGCTGGCTGGCTCGAAGGCCGGCCACCGGAGGACGGCCAGCACTAGCAGACGGCACCAAGAGCGGCCGGCTCCTGTCAGCCAGCCTCTAGAGAGGACGGCGTCAGGCAGGCGGCCACCTGGCGCCCTCGGAGTTTGTGCCCCCATCAAGAGGACGAGATAGGGTGTGGCTACAGTGAAACCCCTCACCTCCGAATCTTGGACTTGGCGTGGCCACAGTGCCCCGTACAGGCGGAGATCTCCGCACAACGTGGCACTGTTGCCACTTCCCCCTGACGTCACATCGGACAGGCGGAGCCCTGTTCCCCATGATGACCTATCGGTACAGCCTGCAGGCTGCGGGCCCTACTGGGCAGTGACACCTCGGAAGACGGCGTGCGTTGAACCAGTCGGACCGTGGGAAGGCCGGCCTCCAGCAGGCGGTCGTCCCTTTCCTCGAAGCAAGTGCACCATTAACCTGATGAGACCAGGTGTGGCTACAGTGATCTCCCGCCAGGCGGCGGGACGGTAGCCACACTGAGTTGACCAAGCCCACGTCATTAGCAGCACGGCTACAGTGAGCCGCCACCAACCAGACCCGTAAGCGGCGGGAGCAGCCTGTCGGCTCCGTACCAGACCAGTCGGTGGGGCCACCAGGCGGCGGGCCCTAGTAGACGGCAGAGAAGCCGGAGGCCGGAGACACTGACAGCCTGGCCCAGCACCCGGCCAGATTATCATTGTACCCCTAGGGGGTAGGCCTATATAAACCCCCAGGGCACCCATGCAAAGGGTTCCCACCCCATTAGACCTAGCCACTTCCCTAGAGCAGGAGAGAGCTAGCCTTGCCTTCTCCTACCTCTAGCATACAGCTCAAGGAGCATCTTCATATCACTTGTGCCTTAGTGATCATGCGGAGACCCCACAGAGCAGGGCTAGGGGTGTTATCCCCTAGGAGAGCCCCGAACCTGGGTAAAGTACGCTGGCGTTCGTGTCTACGCCTTATCCTGCTTCCAGGCACCGTCGACGTTCTACTCGCACCCAACCCCCGACAACTCTAACATTTGGTTAAAGTTAGCCTCAAAAAAAGCATTAGGCCCTGTATAGTAAATGGAAGGAGGGAGTAGTAGTGGAAGTGGATCCCCTAATGTAGGTATCCCTGCCTTACCCTCCCTTTTCGTCACATACTAGCGGACCCATGCTTGCTAGGCCCCGCTTGTCTGTTACTCAATGGGTTCGACCACGTCAGGGGATCCTTATCCGTAGTATACTCCCTCTTTCTTTTATTTACACTGCATAAAAGCAAGGGAGTGGTAGTATAAATGACGAGGGCAGGGGAGGGGGAGGGACGTCGGTTTGGTCTCAACCGCGGTCCCACAAGCGATCGAAAACACAAGAAGAAGCACATTCCATTCGGTGAGTGACGTGGAGGGTCCAGTGTGCCGAGGTGCAAAGCGAATGCGACAAGAGCGATGTACAGTCAAAACCGTTTGACCGGTCCTCACCGGAACCACTATTCACCCCAGAACCTTCGCTGCTCGGCCTACGCCAGCCACTTCCACAAAACAACACGTCCTCTATAGCCCATTCCACCACCTTTCGATCCCCTAGCCTGCATCAAGCGTCCCCTAGAGCGCTGGAAAGCCATGGTGCGCCGCAAGATCACGTTCTACAAGATGCTGACGCCGGAGCGCCGCCCAAAAATCGTGGCGGCGGTCGGCGCCACAGACCTCCATTCCAAAGCTCGCTTTGCGGCGCGCCAATCCCCGGGTTCTCTAGAGCCAAGCTTCGAGGAGGAGGAAGCCGATCCAATGTTCATGGCAGAGGTCGCGACGCAGAAGGCCCCTGATGGGTATGAGACGATTGACATCGACTTCGTGGCGGCGTTCAGGACCCCATGGTGCAGGCGTACCAGCGGTTCAACCTGGCGATACTAAAGGAGGACGGCGAGGCAGAGGCTCAACTCGACGTGGAGCGCTCACATGCCGCTGCCATCGAGGCTGTCCTGCATGCGGAACCGGATGTCATGGATGTGAACCAGGCGGCAGAGGCTCAACTTGAGGCGGAGCACGCGGATGCCGCTGCCATCAAGGCCCTCCTGCAGGCGGAACCGAACATCCTGGACTTGAATTGGGTGGCAGAGGCTCAACTCGACGCAGAGCGCCCGGATGCCGTTGCCATCGAGGCCCTCATGTAGGCGGAACCGGACGTCCTGGACTTGAACCAGGCGGGGGAGGCACAACTCAATGCGGAGCATGCGGATGCCGCTGCCATCGAGGCCCTCCTGCAGGCGGAATCGGACGTCCTTGACTTGAACTGGGCGGTGCTCTCGTCCGTGCAGAGCGCCCGCATGCTCCGCGTGAACGAGTAGCTGGAGGCCGAGGACAACCACGGTGCGGAGACACACGTTGGCAGCTACGGCTGGTTCACGCCGGCAGCCAAAGACGACGAGCCCGTCTCGTTCTGCGAGTAGTGATACTTTTTTCTTTATGTTTTGGTTTTGATGGATATTTTGCTATGTAAAAACATATATTGTTATGCAAGTCGCCTGACTTTCATCATTTGGGTCAGTCTACCATTGCAAGCAGTTGGATGAATATCCTACATCTCCTAACCCTTCTTCCTCACCTCTTCTTCTTCCCCAACAGACCACGCACGGGGCATATGGATCCTCCCCAACATGCGGTTGGATAAACGTACTGTATGAATCGAATTATGTGTCAGCGGTAGGATGGCTGAGTTTGGTTTGTTCACATGCGGTAGCACGTGTTAGTGAGGGTGCGTTCCCTTGGTTGGGTTTGCGGCGTGCAGGAGCGACTGTGTTAGGGTGCGATGCGACCGCGACGTGTAGGAGCGACCATGTCAGGGTGCGATGCGACCGCGACAGCCATGCGCAAGTGTACCTCTTTTTCATTTTGAAAACTTTAGGCAAGCTTGGAAAAATGTGTGGTGGAGTATGGCAATGCAAGGCCTAGACCCAAACAGGATAACTACGTACGTACTAGGAGTACTAGTGTTAAAACAGAAAGGCTTGGTTTTCCTTCGTAGGGTTAATCGATACAAATCCTTATTTGACGTGTCAATTAATGTGTATTTTTTCTCCAAACCCAAAAGAGCTAACCATCTCACTCCTCATCACTTGATTAATGCAGCGCATGCAAACCAACCTTCTCACTTCCGCATGCATGCAAGGGTATATTAATGTCCTTGGTTGCTAGTACGAGGAAAACCCCATCAATTTTGCCTCGATTAGTGTTAGTGGCCTTTTGCAAATTGTAATTTTGATATTACTGGCCTTGCGTACAAATTAATGGAGGTAGCAACTATATTTGACTTTGGTCCCCATTGCGGTGACATCGACTATATCTCGAATGTTGTGGTTTGGCGAAGTGCGTTTGACGGAGAATACCATTGAGGGAGACCATGGTAAGTCGTTCACAGGTGCCACCTGCAAGCCGAGACAACCGCCTTATTTGCATCCAGGAAGTCCATTAAACCAAAGGACGCGTAAATGTACTAGTACTACTAGTACACAATAGTGTCGTCCGTCCAGCTTAGTGCGGTGAGGTGTTTTCTCGAAGAAGATGATGGAGAAGTGGAGTGACCGCAGAGTGAAATGATGGTTGCTTCGTCCGTGCTTTGTGATTTGACGCCCCATTGCTTTGTGATTTGTGATAGAAGGGACATGGGAGTAGACTCTGTGCTCTATACTGTACATGCATCCAAGCATGGGAGAAACAGGAGAGACATTGCAATTTTCTATTCCTTCAATCAATCAATCATGGAGCTTCAGTTCCATCTTTTTGGCTTTGGTAGCATCGTCCACAAAGGTTTCCAACGATGCCAAAGCTATTTTCACATTTGGCTACACATTGTGGATGCCCTTAACTATACCACTTGGTTTTGCTCCTCTGTGCTATCTATACAAATCTCAATTATATTGATCTAAAAAATTATAGAATCAAGATTAGTAAAAAGGAGGTGATTTTTCCGCGCGGATGGCGGGGGAGATTTCTTATTTTTAGAGGACATTGGCCTGGCGGTTTGCTAACATGTGGTCCCACGTGTTAGTGTGTCACACCTTGCATTTTGTAAAATATCATTTGCGTTATTAAAGCATGAGAATTTGGACCAACAACATTTTTGCATTATTTGGCTTTTATTTGGAGTTGGTTTTCTCACTGTGATTTTTTAAGTGCTCTTTGAAGTCAACACAACTCCACCTTATATACTTCATCTCCTTGCCCCAAAGTTCTGCCCAATGATCATGCCATGTGTATAGTGCAATATAATATTTTCATACAAAAATAATTTGGCCAAATAGTATTTTCAAAAATTAGTTTTCCAAAAGCCCCTAAATTGAGGTTTGCACTGCAAGTACTTGATTTGGGATATGAAAAATATTTCAAAGAGTATATTTGAAACCTATTAGATATAGGACTACCATGAACCACAAAAATATAATTTTAAAACTTATTTTCCTATTTTATTTAAAAGCTTTTTCTTAAGGCCAAAAATGGTCATTAATAGGGAAAAAATATTTTATTGTTTCAAAAATATTTGACAAAAATCAGGGAAACTCAGTGGACATATATTATCCATATATAAGAGTTTCAACACATGGTCATGTTCAAAATATTGGACAATACCTCCCAAAACAATTTCTGCCCATTTCTAGGATTTGAAATATTTCTACAGGAAGTATTTTCATAAAAATCCAAGGAAAATCCAGAAATCACAAATGCATATTGTGATCTCCTTGCAAAGAATCATGTCAATTAAAGTCTTTTTGGTTCACCAAAATGCCCCAAAACCCTCTCTGACCAGAATCAAATTTGAACAACTTTGTACTACCAACTTTCTCTCCTTGACCCCAACTTTTGTGAACATGATCACCTGACCAAATGAGGCCACCACACCAAGTGGTGCATCAAGGAGAAGTGATTTTCTCAACTAGATCTGCACAAGTTCATTCGTGCCAATTTCTAGGGTTTACAAAAGTTGCATTGGCAACTTTGCCCAAATGAGCTCAAAATGGGTGGAAGGCCCTAATTATATGTGCCATTTAACCCTGTGGAGTCACATGACAAATGGGAATCATCTACTTGCCCAAACCAGCATCAAACACCTTCTGCCACTTTACCAAAATCCCATTTTTGGCCTCTCCCACTAATCTCCATGAGCTCTGCTTTTTACCACAACCCCTCCTAGTTCCCCTCTATCACCTAGATGCTTTACTGCCCGAGGAAGCAATGATGAAGGGAGGGGGAACCCTATTTTTCTTCTCTGGACAATAGATTCCTCCCTCTCTCTCAGCCTCCTTCTCTCCCCTCAGCTTCCCAGAGCATCCAAGGCTCTCTCCAGCTTTTGCACATGCCCCCTCCAGCTGCCAGACACAAGTGGACGCACGCGGACGCGAGAAAACCGCGGATGCTGGCCAAAGTCGCGCTCTGGAGCGCCTGGCAGGGCACCCAACTGTTGACGCCGCGTCCCCCGACCACCTCGAGCCTTCCCCGCGCGCCAGTCGATGCCCCTCGACGTCCGCTCCACGCCAGCAGGCTGTCCACTTGCTCCCGCGCCCTCCTCTCTCTCCTGCAGCTCGCGCCAGAGCGCCACTGCGCTCGGCCAATCCTCGCGCCGCTCCTATGGCCCGCCCGCGGCTCGTCCCGCTCCTCCTCCCTCTCCCTAGCATCCTAGACCACCCCCACGAACACCCCGAGCCCTCCATTCCCTCTCTAACGGCCACGCCTACGGTGGACCTCGGCCAGCCTATATAAGGCGACCCCGAGCCCCTCTCTCGCTCCCTGTCGCTCCCCCACACTCCTAAACAACCTCCTGCACCCCCCATTCGTCTCCAGAGCTGCCCGAGCTTGATATCGAGCTCAAGCCCCGCTGCCTCGGCTCGTCGGCGTTCGCGCGGTACTGGCCTTCTCAGCCCCCGTTTTCTCTCGATCTGGAACCGCGCGGCAACGCTGACCCTTTCCCCTCTCTTCCCCACTCTTTTTGCAGCCGGGAATGGCCGGAACCATCGACGCCCGAAGCACCTCCGCCGTGTGACCTCGTCGCGGGCGAACCAGGCTGCTCCGGCGACCATCTCCACCACCACCCTAACGGCGACACCCCCCGAGTCCAACGGTACCACCCACGCATCCCCCTGTGCCCTATATCGCCGCCGGCGAGCTCGCCGTCGCCTCTAGACGGAGGTAGACGACGACGGCCGTGGGCCCTGTCCGTCAGCCTCATGCCCTGACCGGTGGGACCCACCCGTCAGGTTTAAAAACACACGCGCGCGCACCGGTTCGCCCGTCGGCTGAAGGCGTACTCCGCCTTTACGCCTTCGACGTGGCGGCCTCATGTGGCCGATTCCCCACAGGCCTGCTACATCAGGCCTTTACGCCCAAAGGCACAAAGGCTATTTTTCCTTTTTCTTTTCGGTCAAACATACAAAAATTCCTCTTGACTAAATATTAATCCAAATGAAATAATTCCAGTTCCTAAATTATTGTAAAAATCCCACCTATTTAATGGTGCAACTTTCATTCAAATCCAACAAACTTTTCTTCACTTTAAATATTTAAATGTGATCTTAAGCATTTAAATATACCTTTGTAAATACATTTCTCCTGTTAAGCCACTCCAAATCCAAAACTAAGAATTTTTCCCTTCTTAGTTTTCACCCTAGTATTTTACAAAAATAAGTTGACATTTTTTTGAGCACTTTGACTTTTCTGCTTTATTATTGTCTTATTTGTCTGTTATTTTCTTGCGACGTTTAGATCCTATATTTGACGAAGTAGCTGAAGAAGAAGGAGGAGAAGGATTTGAAGACCTCGAAGAACAAGCCAATCAAGGCAAGCAACCCTTTGACCATGTCTATGAAACCCTTTTTATGCATGTCATATAGCACTTTTGTTGCTTGCATCGAAGTCATGATAAAATAGTGACCACTTGAGGTGGTTTGCCTCCGTTGCTTTTCTCGTTGACACTTGCATGATGCATGATCCTACCTTTCTATGAGGGTTATGCCGGTGGGAGTAGATAGGATGCTAAAGTAGTGCTACGCAAAAAGGGACGGGAATATGCATGGTGATGGAGAAAAAGTATTTTCAAAAGCCTTTTCGAAAACCCCATCGGGTGCCACTTGTGCCCGGGGGAGGTGATGAGTTGGGTAGCCACTCGATGACGAAGTGGTGTACGGAGGCAAGTGTGTGTGTTGTTTTCAAAACGGATTGGTTTAAGTTGCGACCGTTATTCCAACCTTACATGCGCAACCACTCTACCCTTATATGGGAAAGGGCATTATTGATTACCTAGGACGATACTAGCTTGGAGCCCGCATTACTAGTGACGGAGGAGAATTGGTGCTCTCTCTCATGACAAGGTCGTGCCAGGTAGGGCGGCCATGACTGTTTTCACAGGGCACCGGATACACCGTTGTGTCCCCTCGCGGATGTTACGATCTCGAGTGAGTCTCATATGATTTACATCGTGAGGATACGGAACAACGAGTGTACTCTTTGTTAGCGTCGTCTAGGAAAAGATAGTGATCGGGTGCTTACCCCGGGTACTTGAGGTACCGCGGGTCATGGATGACACGAAAGTTCCCCGAATCTTGTGGGTAAAGTGTGCAACCTCTGCAGAGTGTCAAACAATTCGAATAGTCGTGTCCATGGTCAAGGACAGTTGGGTAACCGCTCTTGGGCTACGTCCACATGTTTACAAACCAGTGTGTGTTTGGATAAGTGGGAAGATCTACTTAGGTCAAGTCAAAGGACTTGACATGATTGAGTTGGGTTGATGCCCTCTCTATTTATGTTGATATCTGTAACCTGTCCTCATGGTTACTTGAATTCTCCTGATGCATGTCTTACAAGTTGTTGAACATGTAATTGCACTCAAAACTAGCTTTCTGCAAAAATTTACCTATATCATGCATTGTTACATCTTGGACCAAAACATGGATTGCTTGCGAGTACATTCAAAGTACTCATTTGCTTGCCACTGGTTATTTAATTGGCCAGGCATGGAAGAACATGAGTTCGAAGAAGAGTTCTTTGGAGACGAACATGCGAACTAGGATGTTTCCTAGTCAGAATGCCTGTAGGGTAAAGGCAGATGGCATGGGTTCTTCTTATCAACGGAGATTTCCGTTGCTTAAGTTTATTTGGTATTCAGCCCTTGTGGCTTATCTATGTAAGACTTGACCATAATGGTCATAATTTGTGTAAGACGGTATGTATGGATGTAACACTCTTGTTGTTCAGCTTCTGTGTGTTCAGTGAGCATTGATCTCTGGGATCACTGTACACGTGCATTCGGTGATCTCGACTTATGGGTCGGGTTCCCCACACAGTGCTTTACCAAGCTGATCCACATCCCACATGAGGTAGAACAACGGCAGAAGCAACACAGTGTTAACTTGAAGAAGATGAGGGAGAAGCGGATTCAGAAATGAGTGAAATGATGGTTGCTTCATCCCACCATCTTCTTTTTTTAGCATTATTACTTTGTCCCTCCAACTAAACCGCGGGAAAGGTGGAGCTTTGTGATTTGACATCTCATTTCTCATTACTACGTCGGCGCCATGAGTGGGGTGCTTCACCCCGGTTGCTATGCACTATAGTTCGGTATGGCATGTGGACCCGGTAGCTTGATGTCCCACATGTCAACTAAAGGGAGTAGAACATTTATGAAAGCCATCGCTCCAGTGAACTGTCACTTGTACTGTGTAGTACTATAGTTTTGCTGCTTTGCATGATCCATCGATACAAACCCAATTAAATCAAAAAGGGCGGGATTTTTCCAACGCGGTAGATGATACTGGCCATACATTTCAAAGGCAATTTTAATGTATGCAAAATGAATAATTAAGTAACAATATGATAACAGGCCACACATATGATTTATTGTGTTAGAGTGTAGTTGTAGTGATGTATTGCATAGTTGTTAGATGTAACATGCGAGAACGTGTAGAGATGTAGTTTTTGAGGGCCTATAGAGAGAAAAGCGTAATACGGTCACCGAACTTTAGAATACGCTAATTACGGTCACTATATACGTTTTGCGGTGATTATACGGCCACTTGCTCATGGTTCAGCATCGGAATGCACTATGTTGGCCGGCCAAATAGTCTGCGTGGCACCATGTTGACTAGTTAAATTGACCACGTTCCTTGTGGGTCCGACCTATCAATTCACATAGGAAAAAGGTCAGATCAACACAAATTTATGCCGGCGCGACAAGACTCCAACCTATGTGTGGGAATCACCTGGTTGTGTATGTGTATGTCAGGGCCTAATGTGTGCGCATGCACGTGTAGGTTGAGCACTGGAGCGTGAGAGTGTGTGTTAGTCATGTGGTGTGTGCATGCATGCATGCATGCGTGTGTGCGTGTGAGTGTTGCATGCGCGCCTGGCTGCGTGTGTACGTGTGAGTGTTGTGTGTGTGCGTGGCTGCATGTGTTCGTGTGAGTGTTGCGTGCACGCAGTTCATGTGCATGCGTGCATGTGTGTATAATCACCACACCAACTCCTGTGTTAAAACAGACGAGTCAGCGTACCAATACAAGGCCACCTTGTCTGCTGTGCTCGCTGTCATGTCTTCGAACCACCGTCCAATATTTTTTTGTCGTTTATCTTCATTCTTACTTGCAAGATGCCAATGCGTTGCACGTAACATCAAGATGCATTTGTATGACTAGTTTATCTTGTGAGAGAAAAGGATGAATGAGGTAAGGCCTTATTTGCAAATGTGGAGAGGTGTCTGGGTACCGTTTTGCAAAATTGCCATAGTTTCCTTCCTATCCGTCAGATATAAATCGAACGGCCTATATTGCATGATGCAGGCACACCATCATCACCAACTCTATTTTTTATAAGAGTGTACAGTAGATACAAGCTGACAGGTGGGCCCAATGGTAGTGAGATAATGTGATGCAACACTAGAGGTGCCACGTGGAGCGTTTAACTGGTCAAATAGTCATGTCCTGAGAAAATACAAAGCTGTACGGTGAGCCCGTGACTGTATAATAACCACAAAATGTAAATGGTTGCCGTAATGAGTGGATTCTGAAGTCCAATGTCGTATCGTGCTTTCACTTCAAATACAATGAACATCACTGTATATATCACGAGAGAAAGATGACACATGCGTGAATGTTATGGGGGCTTACTTTTAGAGGACCTGGAGATAGTTTGTGTGCGTACGTGAAAGGGGCGTGGGGGGGTATGCGATGGAGAGAGAGATGCTCTTCATTTCTCTTTATTATGACTAACTTTATATATAGTATAAAAATATACAAATTCACAGTGCGGAATAAATATCATTGTGTGCACCATGCAATGCAAATTAATGTTCATACTCCTCCATATAACTTTGTAATGTTGTATATATGTAGAAATTCTAAACTAATTTTTTGGCCACACTTTATTCAAAAGGAATGTTGTATGCGAAATAAACGTGAAGAGAGGGCTTTTTACAGCAATGTGGTACGTGATGTAACATGTGTGAATGTGTAGTTGATGTATTTGGCAGCGCCTAGAGAGGTATGTGTGTGTATTACGTATTCGAGAGAGGCATGGATAGAGGGGCCGGCGAAGGGGGGCGTGGGAGAGATAGCATGAGAAATGAGAGTGGTCTAGAGAGGTAGAAAGACGAATATGATGTCACGGCGAGAGATTCCCTTGAGTGTGTATATGCAAGGGGGGGATAGAGGCACCAGGAGAATTTTTTTGTGTGGTGTCTGTGTTGGTATGTGTGGGTTTGAGAAGATAACGAGACCTGCTAGGGGCAGATGGTGCGTCACCATGTGAGGTCCAGTGGGTCGAGGTGAGGCCCTTGATTGGTCCCGTCCTGCGCCACATTGGTCCACCCGTGATGCATTTAGGGAGACCCATGGAAGATTAGTCCTACAAGACAAGGATAGCAAAATTGTGAAGGACTCTGTGTCCACTAACAAAGCCGGCTAGGATTTGTAACCCTAGGTTCTTGGAGTAAGGTAACACCTTATCTCTTATATTACTATTCATCCAACCTAACTTTAATGGACATTCTACAGAATGCTCTGCTATAATCATACTCGTCGATTAGGAAGAGAGGTGTGAGACAATGCGTGAGAGATAGGCCTAAAGATAATGTGCGTACAGGAGACACGTAGGCTGGTCTATGTATATAGAAAGGGTCGATGGGGATTGTGTGTGTGTATGCTTGTGAGAGGAAGAGTGCTTGTGATAAAGGTTAGTGAAAACAGTCATAAATGGTTAGAAGAGGTAGGGAGGGTTATATCGAGAGCATGTTCGTGAAAAAGACACCTCGGGAGAGTGTGTGTGAGCATGTGTGAGAGACAACCGATGGAGAGTGAAACTACCCGTAAAAGACTGATGTACACATTGATTAAAGATAAATTGTATCCAAATATTAGGATGGGATCATGATATTTACAATTAGCATAAGGAACTGTCATTGATCCATCAGACATCTAGATTTTATCAAATTTGTAGCTTCATCTAGACGCCATGCAACCGCCTCCGAAAAACATTCATACACAAAGGCCTCCTAAGCACACATGCGTGCGGCCGAAATCGCTCCCGCCCACTATTTGGGACACCTGGGATTACCATCCTACCCCCGACCCGCAGTAGGTCTGAAATTTAAGAGGGGGCAAAGTTTGAACTTTCCCAAATTTCAAACTGCGCATCACATCCGTTCAAAAAAGCCAAAACAAGCGCGTCCTAGACCGAAACATGGTTCTCCCTTTGCTCCCACCCCTGCCCACCCGTCTGATTCCCCATTCATACTCCGTGGGCGCAAAAACTACCTCTCCACTAGTCGTGAAACCCCGTCGTCCTCCGTCCGCCACCCCATCCCACCCATCAACTGCCGCCCTCCTCCATCACGCCGGAGCCGATACCCTGAGGTCGTCGTCCACCGCAACCTCAACCGCAACGCCCTCCACGGCTAGTAGTTGAAGCCGAAGCCGATCCATCCGTACCTGAACCAGTTCAACCATGTCGTCCTGTGCCTCACCGCTGCTGCTCCAACTTTGTCACCGTCCACCGCACCAGAGATGTTCCTGCTATGCCGTCCTTCGCCGCCTCAGATCCGCTTCCCCTCCACTGACATACGGCCATGGCAACATAGTCAACAATTTGTCCATGGGCTCGTCCAAGGCCCCACCATCGGTTCCCCCGGGAAAAAGAAGAAGATCGCCGCAACATATGGAGGAGATCACACTGGTAACCGGAATTGGTACTCCTCTTCCCTTATTCGTGCAAATCATACGTGTCTGCTTGCACGGTATTCATCCCATAGAAGACACTAGTTGACCGCTTCTTCTTGATACTAGATGTTCCGAGTAACTCGCTATGCACAATGTTTCTCCTCATATACTATTTAACCTTAGCTTCCGCTGCCCCCTGGATTTCAATTCCTGGTCAGTTGATTCCCAATTAATGAAAGCATTCCCCGACGTAACAGGCGCTAGTCCGCCTATTACACCGGGGAAGCAATGCCTCGGTGTTTATCTTAGGGGCGTGTGGGGCCTAGAGCTGCTGGCGCCTGATCTGGAGGTCAGCCGGGATGAGAGGGATGCCCTGGGGGCGCTGCCAAGCACGGCGGTGGTGTGAGGTCGAGGGGAGGGCGGGGCGGCGGAGGCAGGGGTCTGGGCCGGTGGTCGCTGGCGGTTCGAGAAAGATCGTCAACAGTGACTTGCGGGAGGTAGACGAAGGCCATATGCCCATTCCTTATAGATCAGACTGTTCATAAAAAAATTGACTGACCTATTTATTTTCAGTCGACTGTTATCTTGTTATGACCACATGTGGTGGTGTGCTGGAGGAGTACCTAGATTTCCTGTGCTCATATATTACAAAATCATACGGAGTAGAATCTAATTTAGTCTGCCATGCAATGTTGTAGAGCTATCATATGTATCCTGTCATTTATTTTTCAGCCACCTCCTATCTGCTACTTTTACAGTGCACTAGTTCTGCACACACTTCACCCTTACTCTCATTATTGTGTTTTTACGCAAGGGTATTTGACACTCTGATGCCATGAGAGAAGCAAAAACAAAAAGAGAGAAGTCGCTCTAGCATGGTACGCGGATAGGCCAGACACGTTTCACCATTATAAAGGTGCAGTGTGAGCAGATGGAGACGGTAAACGTATCTTTGAGTTGATGACCTCGCTCGCAATGAACAACCATCCCAGGTGCTTGCTTTAACTTCGTGGTGTCATATGTGGTTGCATGTTCCATATGGTGTCTAGCTTGTATTCGAAAGACCGAAGTTGGTATTTATTAAGATAAGAAAATATATTTTTTACATGAACCACCATCCCCCGAGCAGCAGAAGACAAATAGCTAGTCAGGGCACTAGCCGAGCCAGTGACATGCCCAGCACGGGCAGGCATCACCTGGAAGCCAACCAAAAATCCACAACGGTGCCAAAGCAGCTCGCCTCCCACCAGGCTCTCAGGTCCTAGATGATCATGCTCACCACTCCAGCCGGATGTATAGCTTGTATTGCTTCCAATTTGGTTAAATTGCATCTGCTTAGCTGACACATTATACCTTTGAATATGACATGCCTTCCTGTTTTTGGTACATACTAGTACATCTGTCTATTAACCATGTTCTGACATCAAACTAATGTTCTTGTGTATCCCTCAACAATCACTTATGATGAGGCAGTCAGGCTAGTGGACTACTATGAGTAACGATCCTCATTTAAAGAATGCAGCGTCAGCCTCCTGACATGATTCTCAAGAAACAGCAAGGCTAGATGAAGATAGTGAACGTAGCTTTGTAGTTGATTACCGCATTTCCCCTACACTAGTATCATAGGTGTTTGCTCTAACTTGGCGGCGTGATATGTGGTTGCGTGTTGCATATGGTGTCTAGATTGTAATTCTTCCAATCTAGTTAAATTGCATGTGCTATTCTGCTTAGTTTATACATTATACTTGTTAATGTGACATGCCTTCCTGTTTTTAGTACATAGTACATCTGTCTATTAAGCATGTCCTTACATAAAACTATTGTTTTTTTGTATCCCGCATCAGTCAATATAACGAGACACCTTTAGTATATGCATTGTGATATTAGTTGCATCTTTCATATGATTTATAGTATGCGCTGCTTCTAATTTGTTGAAATGCCATTTATAATGGGAAACTTTTAACATGGCAAAGTCATATTGGTTGCATCTTTCATGTGGTGTCTAGCTTGCATTGCTTCTTATTTGTTGGAATGCTTTCTGCTTAGTTTACACAAACAGTTGTGAATATGCCATGTCGTCCTGTTTTTAATACATATTCCATCCTGGTATCATGTGTTTGCCTTACATCAAAGTAGTGATTGTCAGTATCATGCACGAGTGAGTTCTGAAGAGAGAATTTTATTGCTTTTTATTGTCGGTTTTACTTGACAATTTAAAATCAATAAAGCAGAAGGAAGTTAGCAAGGCAGCGGATGAAGGCACTCCTTCCAAACAGAGGGCCTCTACAGATTCTACTCCTCCATCCCCCAAGATGATTTGCAAGACAACACATGCATAGACCCTCAACGTATGTCACGCCCAATATGCGACCCTATCCAAAAGGAACTCGAAGGTCACACCAAGGATAGACCCGCATATTGGAACGCTTTTGCAAGGTGGATATCATTACATCAACATTACATAAATAGTTGAGGGTACATACAAGAGGCATACAATGCCACATGAATAAAACATCACATCATACATAAGATCAACATCCGACTACGGATGAAACACAAACAGAAGCTCAAACGACATCCACCCTGCTAGCCCAGGCTGCCGACCTGGAACCTATCCCCTGATCGAAGAAGCAGAAGGAGAAACTCCAAAACAAGCAACATCGCTCTCGCGTCATGATCATCGCATAACCTGTACCTGCAATTGCTGTTGTAGGAATCTGTGAGCCACGAGGACTCAGCAATCCCATTACCATGGGTATCAAGACTAGCAAAGCTTAATGGGAAAGGAAGGGGTAAAGTGGTGAGGTTGCAGCAGCGACTAAGCATATATGGTGGCTAACATACGCAAAGAGAAACACGCGAAACGGTCCTGAAGCTAGCAATGATCAAGAGGTGATCCTGAACTCCTAATTACGTCAAACATAACACAGAAACCGTGTTCACTTCCCGGACTCCGCCGAGAAGAGACCATCACGGCTACACACGAGGTTGATGCGTTTTAATTCGGATCTGGTGTCAAGTTATCTACAACCGGACATTAACAAATTCCCATCTGCCACATAACCGCGGGCACGGCTCTCGAAAGTTTATACCCTGCAGGGGTGTCCCAACTTAGCCCATGATAAGCTCTCGCAATCAACGGAGGATATTCCTTCTCCCAGGAAGACTCCATTAGTCTCGGAATCCCGGTTTACAAGACATTTCGACAATGGTAAAACAAGACCAGCAAGACCTCCCACTGTGCCGACAAATCCCGATAGAAGCTGCACATATCTCGTTCTCAGGGCACACCGGATGAGCCAGACGTCGGGTTGGCATAGACCCTAGTTGTTCATGGCAATTTGGGAGGCTTGAAGAGCAAATGATAGGTAACGCAGCATAGCGATAGAACGAAGCAACTAGCATATCAATGATAGTAGTGAGATCCAGGGTAGCGGTCATCTTGCCTGAAATCCTGCATGGAAGAAGAACGAGTCCATGAAGAAGATGAAGCCACGAAGACGAACCACACGTAGACGAACGCATCCTCACGATCGCAATGAAACGGGAACTATCGAGAAGAAGCACACAACATAGTAAACACAGCACACATGAACAAGACATGATGCACAACAAGCATGATGCATGACAAGGCTACATGAAGCTACTCATGGCAAGAGATGATGCAAACAAGAACAACACATCAAAGCAAGTTTAAATGAGGCCGGAAACAACATATAACAAATCCGGTAAGTCCTCATATGCATATTTCGAAATTGGTCCAGAACTGAATAAACCTTATGTTCAAGTTGTTAAACAGCAAGTTAAGATGCACCAAGATGATCTACACGAAATTCTAGTCAAGTTACATATAAAGTTCATTAGATTCGGAGCTACGGCCTAGAAGATATGAGCAAAACAAGTTAAACATGGCATTGATGCAAAATGCATACAAACATCAAGCAAACACACCAAAACAAGGATGCAACATGATAATATGAAACTAAATGCAAAATAAAGCAAGTTTCATATAGAGCACACTCGAAACGGAGCAACGGTGCAACACATACACTCTATACAGGTCATAACAACAATCTGCCCAAAACAGCAACTAGGCATCTTGCAAGCATCAAAACAATATGCTACAGCACCCCAACATAAGAACAAAAGGCATGAGCATGAAGTACAGGTAAAGCACAACAAAACATGAACACTGAGCTATCTCCATAAATCACTAGAACATGCTCAAAATGACATGGTGAGATTGCAAATAATAACAGTTTCAGACTTATCATGAAATAACATCAGGTTGCAATGTTCAGAGCTGTCAAACAACATGTTACAGGAACTTATCATGGCAAACAAAGGCATGGCATGAATCTACTAATTGCATAGAACAACAGTCCCTTACTGAACATGAGCCAAAAAGGATCAGAAGATAGGATGGCACCCATGTAAACATGCCAAGTTATATTACAGATTCATACATGGTAGGAACAACAATAAGTAGGCATGTTGGTGAGCTTGAACCACTCACCACAGAGCAATACATGGCATGGAAAGGCAACCAACAGTAAGAATACATGTTTATGAAGCTAAGCATGGTAAGAACAAGTTCATAGGATGCATGGATCACTAGAAAAGCATATGGCCAAAGCTGAACTTCATGTTAACAGGCTGACAGCAACATCATCAAGTAACTTTGGAGCAAGCTTACAACAAGCTTCAGTAGTCTATAATTGCAACCAAGGGCATAAATGGATAGAGCAATACATGTATAACAATTCATCCTTAGTTAACATCTCCAGAATAATGCATGAAATGACTTGTAGAAGCATGTTAACATAGCAACAAAATATAACAGAATCTGTCAGGAAAACAGCAACAGCAAGTACCCTACTTAGCAAGCTTGATGCACTCAGCACACAACTCACAAAAATACATGGATGGCACCCCTGGAAAGATGGCATATCATAGATCAAAACACATGTAGACATCAACCTCATAGGATGCACACATCAATCATGGCAAAAATGATAAATGAGCAAGTTATAACAGTTCAGCAGATTAACATCAACATGCACTCTTCCAACAGCATTTCGGGCATCAAGATGAGCTCAAATGAAAATGATGCAATGTAATGAAATGAAGTACTCATCGAGACGAACAATTCTACATATTATAGGCACGAAATGGAGCAGTATGCACAGAGTTAAGATGCGATGAACATGGCATGATAATGCAAAATATTAGAGACAGTGGATTTTACCCTCGCGGAGAAACGGGACGGAGGCGTTTCGGGATGGAGGGATCCGGGATGGGGAGGCGCGTTTGGTTGATGGTGGTGGTGGTGGATCTGATCCACATCCGGACGGAGACGGGTCCGGCGGCGGCGGCTCGCCGGAGTTTCGCCGGAGTGGCGCGGAGGAGGCGCCGGCAGGTCGAGACGGCGGGGCGAGCCGTCCCGCCGGATCCGGCGGGCGGCTCCGTGGGACGCGGGCGGCGAGGCGCATCAGCGAGGCGGCGAACTCGGCGGCGCCGGCGACGAGCGGAGGAGCGGGCGGCACGGGAGGCGGGGTGGCCTCGCTGGGCGCGCAGTGCGCGCGGCGGTGGGGTGACGAACCGAGGACGGCGGCGGAGGTGCGGGTGCACCGGCGGGCGGCGGCAGCGCTGGCGATGGGAAGTGGCGAGGCGCGGCGGCCGACGGCGGCGAACGGCGGCGAGCACGCGGCTGCGCGAGCCGGCGGCGGCGGCGCATATGGGCCGGGCGGGCTGCCTCGGCCCCGACGGGTCTGGCGGCGGCGCTGGAGGGCCAGGGCGACGTGGCGGCCTCCTGTTGGCTGGGCGGCGGCGGCGACGACATCCGGCGCGGGACGGACATGTTCGGCGGGCGAGAGGAGCGGGGCTAGGGTTTCGGGGGGAAAATGATCCGAAAATTTCGGGGGAGGTCTAGATTTATAGGTAGAGGGAGCTAGGAGAGTCCAAATGAGGAGCGGTTTTCGACCACGCGATCGTGATCGAACGAACGAGAGCATGGAGGGGAGTTAGATGGGTTTTGGACACTTTGGAAGGGGTGTTGGGCTGCACACAAAAGAGGCCTTTGCGGTTACCCCGTTAACCGTTGGAGTATCAAACGACCTCCAAATGGCACGAAACTTGACAGGCGGTCTACCGGTTCTATACCAAGGCCGCTTGGCAAACCTCGGGCCATTCCGAGAAAGTTTAACACCCGCACACAAAAGAGAGGCAAAAGGGGACGCCGGGGAACATAGGAGTGCCGGATTGCAAAACGGACAACGGGGAAAAAGCTCGGATGCATGAAACGAACACGTATGCGAAATGAGATGCACATGATGACATGATATGAAATGCAGATGATGACATGGCAAAGTGCAACACGCAAGCAAATGACAAGGCAACGACGGCGAATAACTAGCGGACACCTGGCGCAACCAATCTGGGGCGTTACAACGTAGCTATGTTGATGATGACCATGGCTCCGCTAGTGCACCATCACAGGTGCTCCCTCTAACTTGGCACTATTATATGTGGTTGCATGTTATGTATGATGTTTAGCTTGTATTGCTTCTAATTTTGTTCCATCTGCTTACTTTACGCATTATACTTGTGAATAAGACAAGTGTTCCTGTTTCTAGAACATACAATATCTGTCTATCACACCATGTTCTTACATCAAACTACTACTATTGTGTAACCTGTAACAATCACTTATCATAAGACATGTTTGACTTGGGAGTGTGATATTGGTTACATCTCTCATTCTTTTCTAGCTTGTACTACTTCTAATTTGTTGAAACGACACTTATGACGAGATAGTTTTAATTTGGTAGAGTGATATTCGTTGTATCTTTCATATGGTGTCTAGCTTTCAATGTTTCTAATTTGCTGAAATGCCTTCTCCTTAGTTTACACATCATAAGCTCTGAATATGCAATGCTATGAATATGCAATGGCACGATTGAGAGAGACCTTTAACTTGGTAGTGTGATGTTGTTTACATCTTGCATATGATTTATTTCTTGTACTGCTTCACATTTGTTTAAACGTCATTTATGATGAGACACTGTTAAGTTGGCAGAGCGATATTTGTAGCATCTTTCATATGGTGTTTACCTTCCATTGCATTGCTTCCAATTTAGTGAAATGTCTTCTGTCTAGTTTACACATCATAGTTCTGGTTATCTCATGTCGTCCTGTTTTTCGTACATATTACATCCTCCTATCTTGTGGTTATCTAACATCAATGTTCAGTTCGTCCGTATCACGCATCAATTTGTTCTGAAGAACTAAATTGTTATTCGTTTTTCTTGTTGGCTTCACTTAACATGGCACAGAGAAAGAGGAAGCAATACAAAATGACAGGGAATGGGAAGCAGAAAAATCCTGCAGATTCTGCTGGTACTGATGGTGCAATAGAAGGTCAAAGTCCAGCAGAAAATTC
Organism: Aegilops speltoides; assembly: GCA_021437245.1. NCBI lineage: Eukaryota > Viridiplantae > Streptophyta > Magnoliopsida > Poales > Poaceae > Aegilops > Aegilops speltoides. The sequence continues at coordinate 222,477,033 of CM038142.1, read as the reverse complement.
TAC